>CM056051.1:68235546-68922708 GCA_029574335.1 Rana kukunoris | reverse complement strand
CCCCCCTGCGAGGGCTGTTATTTGTATTTGTGAACTTTTAAATAAAATTGGGCTACCAGGCCCTTAAAAACGGAGTTCTGGATTGGTATACTCACTGGAAAACGCATCTATCACCGGAGTCTAATAACCCCTATCTTACATATGGGGTTTGGGAGCTCACACCTGGCTCCCTGGACCAGACTTCCTGTCTGTGGGGTGGGGCCCTGAGCCACAGTCAGGCCAGCACTAAATAGCTGAAGACACAGCTATGTAATTAATGTGTCTGTCTGTAGCTCCAAAATATTGCGAAAACCAGCCATTTTTCAAGTACTGTAGGACAGAGTCAAACCATCACAATATGCATAATACCATTTAGAGTCACAATCCACTCCGAAATTTAGGGAGGAGTAGAGGATTTCCAGTATCTTGCTATCAATTGTCTTAATTGCTGAGAGAAAAAAACAAAGAAGAGATTTTTTAGTTTTAGATAACGATCGAGGTAAAGAGGAAAAGGGAGCTAATTCAATCAAATTGTTGATTAATCACCCTCAGCAGTATTATATAAACAAATGACTTGATCCCGAAGTTTATACCTAGGGGGGCACGCCCACCAGAGATGAGATGTTACCTATAGTGACATTACAAGACTAGCAAGAAATTAGAATGCATGGGGACATCGACACCTCTTTGTGGCTATATTGTAAGGAGGCAGCATTTACATTTTTCGATCATTTTAGAAAAGAGTGTTTGCAGATGAAGGACGTGTCTGCCTTAGTACCAGTATTATAGTGATTATGTTTTGTGTCGCAAATGTTGCAAAACCAATGGTAAAAATATTCCAGGCATGAAAAATCGCAAAATATTTTGTTGATTGCCAAGCCACAAACCAATTCTAAAAATGTATTTGGAAAAACACTTCATCACCTCAGAGATTGAATAGTAAAGAATAATAGCACTTAACATATTGTGCATGAAGCCGACTGATTTTTTATGATTTACATATTATCTCTCCATGAAATTATGTTTCATGGGCATTATATATAAAACCACCAAAAATGTTACTTTAAAAGTATTTTACTTTCCCAATGTAGACTTATCCTGTTTTTCAATTTTAAAATAACTTTGGACAAAAAAGTAGTCAAGCGACAAGCAGACACTTCCAGATCCAAGGCATAGGAGGGAATGAACACTCTCCATTTTTTGCCAGCTCATCGCTTCCTCTCTAATCTTCACTCCTTTCTCCTCCAGCACATCGCTTCCTCTCTAATCTTCAGGCACAGCTAGCACAAAGTGGTTAGGCCTGACACTGGCTCAGTCAGGCTTTTAGCACATGCCCTTTGCAGGCAGGGACCACAGGCCCCTATAATGTAGCAACATAGTCTCTGGTGCTATCTGTCCTACATGAGCCCTGGCTCATGGCTACTGAGCCCAGGAGGCTATCTTCAGGTCCTGCCAGCCCTCCTGGCTGCAGCTGCCTCTCTCCACTGACCCTTTCACCACAGTCCACTCTTCTGGTTCTTCATGCTCCCAGTCCTCTCAGGCGTGCCTTCCCAGTCCAGTTACAACAGTGAAGAAAAAAACGTAGTGATGCGGGGCAGGCAGTGACAATTGGCACTGCAGCAAGAAGAGGATGAGTATGTATGGCCAGTGAACTAGGGCAATACAGGACAGAGAGAAGGCAACATTTTTATATAACCCCAGTGGAAGATTACCTTAGATTTGAGCCAAATTTGGCATCGGATAGACATTAAATATGTTGGACCAACAAACAAATAACAAATTACTGTGTGTCACTTTGATTTGTCACAGGAAGTGCTAATGAGGAGGCATATAGAACCTGGAGTAGGTTTCAGGGTGTGTGGTCTTTGCTAATGATCGCCAAGAGTGTTTGTTTTCCTTACCCTTTTTTTCCCCCATTAACCTCTGTTGGATCAACCAACATATCATCCAAAGTGACCATTGGCAGAATGTTTGCGCAAAAAGACTCTTCAATCAGCACTTTAGCTTTCAATGCACTTCTTTTTATTGTGTATCTAAGGCCACAACTTAGGACTACAGTCAGCATTTTATTGTTGTTTCCCTATTGGGGAGATTGACCCACTGTTTTAGTCCTGTTATCGCTGGGTTTCAAACTCAGGGAAAATAGAACATTTTGAGTTGTCATCAGAACAGGAATAAAAGGAAATCTTCCAATGGGGACATCTGTTAGGATACCTAAAGGGACATTTTTTATTGTGTCTACAGGAGTGTCTACAGGAGAGAAGGTGAAGAGAAATCTACTTTACAGACAAAATAGCATGCAGCCAGTGGGTGTTCTGGGTCATTGACTTCACAGCTCCAAAGATAAATGCCTATATGTGTTTAAGGGCATCTCCAACCACAACATGCCATAGGTTTTAGTGACCCTCCACCCTACTATTTTTTTATCCTAATGATGTATACACCTTGTGTAGAAGGTATTTCTTCCCCCTTACAGACAGTAGAAAACAATCTAACAGAGATTCTATTTGCCCCCACCTTATGCAACATGAAAAAAAGTTTTGCCTGGTCTTCCATTTTAACTATGTCTACCTTCCGCACAAGTTACAATATATATTTTATTTTAATACATTAGTCTAAGCTGAGACTGCAGACATTCAAGAGGAGATAATCACAGACTACAGACAATACATGCTTGCTACAGAAGAAGGTCATAGACTCTTTGAGTAGGAAGTACAGGAGTTGTTGGAGACTAGGGACATGCTTCAGGAGACACATTACATGAGACTCCTAGAGATCACCGGTGCTACAACCCCTCTACAAATTAATGCTTTCACATTTTTGCTTACCACCACCCCCTCTAAAATTGTGTTTGCCACATATGATATTTATATCAGCAGATCTATTTTAAAATGTCAGAATAAAAAAACATAAGAGAATAAGGATGGACAGCACAGAAAAAAATAAGATAGTGTGGAATAAATAAAGCAAACTAGAGGGGGCGTGGTTTGCCTTGGAGAGAGATGGCCGCATAGCTCTAGAGCTCCGACTGACCACAGCCATAACTTAGCTTGTACTGGAGACCAACGCCGATTTCTGATCTCAAAGTTATGGGGACCTCTTCCCGACACTCCTCGGCATCCAGATCGCGCTCACCGAGGGATATTGGAGGCAGGCAAAACCTACAAATCCCGGACATATTCCGGTCACAGAGACCCAACATGGCGGCGCGAGTCTCTACCTCAGATCCCTCACGCGCCTCAGAAGGGATTCTCCTCACACCTACAAGCCCAGCTCCGCCACCGCAGACCATCGCGGCTCCGATGACCTCCCAACAACCCAGCCTGACAGATCTTCACGCGGTGGCGGCAGATATCAAAAACACCCTGTTCGCGGCCATCACTGATCTCCGCCATGAGATTCGCGGCATCACTAACAGGGTGCAAGAAGTGGAACTCATCACGGAGCGTCATCACACAGTCCTGAAAAAGGCTACCTGTAAACTAGATACCCACACCCTACAGCTCCGGGACCTCCAGAGACACGTGGAGGATTTGGATAACCGGGCCGCAGGCGGAACCTTCGCATACGAGGACTCCCAGAATCCGTGGAACCTGACAGACTACTGCCCTCGGTCACGGAACTCTTTAACCATATCCTGGAGAGGCCCCTGCAGACGCCCATCCCGATGGAAAGGATCCACAGGGCCCTGAGGCCCAGAGGCAAAGATGCGGACCCCCCCAGAGATGTAGTCTGCTGCCTGGACAGCTTCAAGACGAAGGAAGACATCCTGCGGAAGGCTCGTGGGAAGACCCGGCTGGAACATGAGGGGCACACGATCCACATCTATCAAGATCTCTCGGCGATCACGCTTAAGCATCGCAGAGACCTCCGTCCGCTGTTAGAAATGCTACGTACCAAGGGAATCCAGTACCGCTGGAAATTTCCCTTCGCTCTGTCTGCCTCTCGCCTTGGCCACCAGGCCCTTCTCAGAGTCCCTGAAGATCTGGAGGATTTCTGTAGAATACTTGACATCCCGTATGTTGAACTCCCGCAATGGTACGCTGACTTTACCGGCCCGCATTTGATTCCTAACTGGACCGAAGAGGCACCGATGGAGACCCAAGCTACCCGCTATCGCAGACGCCGATCCCCGTCCATCAACAGGCCTGCTCAAGCCTTACCGCCCGGTCACCATCCCTCCAGCCCGCAGGCGGCTCCACAACCCAGAAGAGCTCGCCGCGACTATTGAGACGGTACCGCCATTCGGCTCCCGGGACTTCCAGCTACAGTTCAGCTAAGTTTCCCTTCAATTACCTCTCCTAATCCTTACCCCCCTGTCTGGCCACCTACCTCCCATCCCTCCTTAGTCTAATCTCCTTGCCGCTTTTCACCCTTTGCTCAACCGATCTTTCGGATCCACATGGCTGCTGACCATGCTAATGCATATGACTTCCACTATGGACTGTCCCCCCCTGCTTCTATGGTGACTATCCGCAATGTTCCCCCCACCCCCCCTCCTCTCATGTACGCCAGCTCTGAGTGCACTAGATTCTAAGGCAAGACTCCCCACCGCGCCTGTTGCCGCTGCTGAGACCCTGCTTCCCCCCCCCACCCCCTCCCAGGATCAAAACAGCCGTTTTTGCCCGATCTGCAATACCCACAGGACTATGCTTGCCCCCTCACTCCGCAACTGCTACCCCCAGACCGCTGTTTTCTGTGCCCTACAGAGACACTGCATGCACTGTACACCCTAATGATCTGTGTTTCCCCTTGTTTATTTTTTCTTTCCTTTTTCCCTTTCCCGGTTCCTGTTCCCCCCCCTTTTTTTTTTTTTTTCTTTTTCTCTTTTCCCCCATCTACCTTGTAATACGCCTACAGAAGACACCCTGTGCCTGAGCCAACGATCGCCACAGACTCCAGTCGAAATGACTCTGCTTAACCGATCCCTGCTGAAAGTCGTGATATCCGAGATGCTCCCCACCGCAACGACAACACTCATCGACACCAGGCGACAAAAGATTGTTCCTGCGACTGGCTTCTACTGATCGCACAAGACAGGGTAGAGTTCAAAAATGCTTTCATTCAATGTTTTCTTTTTTGCCTGGCTAGATTGTATGCTCTTCTAAATTGTACCTGCTCCCACTATCCTCATGCCTCTCCCCACTCCCACCCCCCACTCCACACCCCCCCCTCCCTACCCATCCTTCCCTACCCATCCTTCCCTACCCTGGTTTCTTCACTGCTCCCCGACTCTAGTTCCCGGGCCAGAGCTATCCAGCATAAGGATGTATCCCGTCCTGTCAAAGCACGTGTAATGGATTGAACTGTTGAGGGAGGGCCTTGTCTCCTTCAACGCTATAGGCTACGGAGCAGATGCCGGATGGCCATTGTAGCCACTGTCCCGCTAGACATTTTCTTACGTTAGCAACGGCCCTACTGACTCTATACCACCCTCACCCTCCCCCTTAATCTCTTCTCCTCCCAACACAATTCTACCTCTCCCACCCCCCCCGACCCCCTTTTTTTCTCCTCCTATCCACCCTTCCCTCCCTCCCCGTCCCCCTCCCTCCTTAATCTCCGCATCTCCGCATACACTGCCTGGGAGCCGGGTTCCGGGTTACATGTTGTACGTTCTACGAGGCTTACACGTCCTTAGGTGTGTTGGTAATGTTACTGCCAGATTAACACTGAAATGTTTCTGAAAATGTTTTTACTTGTTTATTCTCGAAGTCATGAAAGTTTTGTCGCATTTTTCTCACTCATGACAGCTGTCACTTGTTGTGGACAGACACACGTCACTCACTACCCTCCTACATATACGACCCTATAGCACACTCTGTCTTACCTGTAAACCTGTACCCACCAGACGGGGTTTGCTCGCTCTCACTCCACCTCCTGACACATAGTCACCCATCATCAGAGATCTCTCGGTCTCCGCGCAATACACATGTCCTACCTCTCTTATTATGGCTGTTGGTCGGTCACTCACGACTCCGACTCCGTTTCCTCTTCTCCCGAGACTAGTCAACCCCCACACAGTGGCCCTTCTCTTGTTTTTACCCGTTGCACACACTACTGCTCTTCACGCCACTGACACTTTCCGGTTACCCCGCCTACGCGGGACTCCTACTACTAGACCGGTGAGGGACCCCTCACCGATCCCCGGTTTTTCTTGATCACTTTCTACTAGACGCCAACGACCGAGTGAGCGGTTGCCCGCGCCCAATCCCCAGGGTACCCTCTCCTCTCCTACCGCTTTTCTTTTCACACATCTCACCACACGCGCCCCCCCCGAACCTAACCCCCCCACAGCTCTCGGACCCCTTAACTAAGTCCACTCAGGATCCCCCGGCTCTCTGTGACAATGCCCCCTGCTCCGGAAGCGGAAGCTAAATTCTCACTGAAAATTGTTTCCCTCAACGCACGAGGCCTGAATGTTCCTGAACGTCGCTCTCAACTCCTCTATGCTATGCACCGTGACAAAGCAGATGTAGTTTTTGTACAGGAGACCCACTTTCGCACTGACTCGACACCGAAACTCCGCAATTACTACTACCCAACAACATATCATGCCACCACCCCGACTTCCAAATCCAAGGGAGTCTCTATACTTATAGCGAAACACTGCCCTTTCAACTTGTAGACACTATGACTGACGACGAAGGACGATACATCTTTCTCAAGGGAACGATATTGGACCGCAAGATAACCTTGGCCAATATTTATGCCCCGAATGCCCACCAGGTCTCCTTCTTTCGATGCCTCACCACCTCCCTCTCTGCTTTTAAGGAAGGCATGCTTATTTTAGGTGGAGACTTCAACGTCCCCCTTGATCCACTACATGACACATCCACGGGTACGACATCCCTCACCTACAATCTGCCCTAAATCAATTAAATCACAATTGCAAACGCTATTGCTCCATGACACTTGGCGCACGATCAACCCCACGGGAAGAGATTACACATTTTTCTCAGCGCCGCACAACAAATACTCCCGGATAGACTATCTTTTCCTATCGCAACACGACCTACCGAACCTGACTCGCACCTCAATTGACCCATGTTCTTCTCTGATCACCACCCAGTCTCCATGACACTGACGCTACCAATACACCGCACCACTTCCCACTTGTGGAGGTTGGACCCCTCTTTGCTTACTGACCCTGTAATTGCCGCCGAAGTTGAAGTAAGCATTAAACAATACTTTGACGAAAATAAGTCGATAGACACCTCCGCCCTTAACACGTGGGAAGCCCACAAATGTGTTATCCGGGGCATCTTGATGGCGGCGGCGGCAAAACGCAAGCGGGAACACCGTAAAATCTTCTTAGATCTTACCACTCGCATCCATCGGTTGGAGAAAACGCACAAACGCTCCCTAGCCCTGACCGCCTTACGTCCCCTACAAGAAGCCAGGTCCGAACTTCTAGAGCTCTTAGGTAAACAAATCAAACGTAAATATGTCCTCTCCCGGAGAGTCTTTTACGAATTCGGCAACAAGGCAGGCCGACTATTAGCTCGGGCACTGCAATCCAAGAAGGCTTCCATGACAGTACACTCTTTAACAGACCCCAGGGGTCGGAAAGTTTCTTCCCCTCCTGACATTGCTGACCAATTTGTGACTTACTATTCAAAACTATACAACCTCCACCCATCAGACTCAGCCTCCGACTCGCTCGCTAGGAAAAAGGCCATCAAAGACTTTCTGACAGAATACAGTCCGAAACCAATATCGAATGCTGTAGCTACCGACTTGGACTCCCCTCTTACTGCGTTGGAAGCCACGATGGCACTGAAAAAAATGAAACCGGGAAAGAGCCCAGGCCCCGATGGCTTGACGGTCGGATATTATAAGACGTACACTCACCTCCTTATCCCCTTCTTCCTCGAAGCTTTCAACTCCTTTGCCTCTCCTACCGCTCCCTCGCGAGATCTTCTGACAGCCCATATAACCGTGATCCCAAAGCCGGGTAAAGACCCGTCTTTGGTGACGAATTATAGGCCCATATCGCTCTTAAACGTGGACCTGAAATGGTATGCAAAGATGCTTGCTAATCGACTTCTCCCCCTCTTACCCCGACAGATTGACCTTGACCAAGTGGGCTTTGTCCCTGGCAGGGAGGCGAGAGATAACACCCTTAGAGCGATTTCCATCCATCACTGGCTGACATCGACTAGACAAACTGGATTCCTTCTTTCTCTTGACGCGGAGAAGGCATTCGACAGGGTGGCATGGGACTATATGACCGAGACGTTGAAGTTTATGGGCCTCCCTCAGCGCATGCTTCACTACATCCTTGCACTCTATACTAATCCCACGGCCAGGGTCCGTGTGAGCGGCCACCTGTCTAATGCCTTCTCCATTACTAACGGTACCCGCCAGGGCTGTCCTCTTTCACCACTTATCTTTGTCCTCACACTAGAACCCCTCTTGCGACGCCTCCGGTCCAACCCGGACATCAAGGGAATTAATATTGACGGCCACGAACACAAGGTGGCGGCCTTTGCGGACGACATCCTCCTTTTCCTGACTACACCTATAACAACTCTACCCAACCTATTAGCAGACCTCACGACTTTTAACTACTTAACAAATCTAAAAATAAACTTCTCAAAGTCCAACGCGCTCAATATCAGTCTCCCCCCCGACGTTTGTGCGCATTGTGAAGCTAACTTTCCACTTAAATGGAATAAGTACTCGATTACATACCTGGGTATCCAACTTCCATCTTCCCTCGCGGATTTATACTCTGCCAACTATCTCCCCTTGCTACAAAACATCCAAAAAGATCTTAAATCCTGGTCTGCTGGCATGTTCTCATGGTTTGGCAGAGCAGCTGTTATTAAGATGAACATCCTACCCCGTCTTCTCTATTTGTTTCAAGCGGTCCCGATCAAACTTCCTCTGGCCTTTTTCTCAACTTACCGGCGAGCATGTACAGATTTTATTTGGAATGGGCTCAGACCCCGAATAAGCTTCGACAAACTCACGATCCCCAAGTTGAAAGGCGGCCTGGGTCTCCCTGACTTATTTAAATACCATCAGGCATGCCACCTGTCGAGAATCATCGACTGGAATGTCCATCTCAACTCCAAAAAATGGGTTCAGCTAGAACACACATTCTCGCCTGCTCCTTTGGCCAACACTCCGTGGCTCTCGATGAACAACACTCCCCCTTCCTGTCAGAATCACCCCCTCATTGCCCCGACACTGGCTACCTTCAGAGTGGCTTGCTCCAAATACCAGATTTCCTCGGTGCAGGGCCCTATGACCCCGCTTAGATGCAACCCAGATTTCACTCCAGGACTCTCCCACACCTTTCTAACAGAAATTTGGCCCCACGCCCAAATGCGTGCGCAACACTTCTATGAACACGATCGCCTACTCTCCTACGAAACCCTTGTGTCCAGAATGAGGAATCAATCATTCCCATTCTGGACTTATGTTCAACTCAGACACTTTTTTGACAACCCACGCCCAAAACCAGACTGGTCTCGCAAACTGACTCCCTTTGAAACGTTGTGCGCGAGCACCGAACCTTTAACCCACCTTGTCTCCCTTACTCACACCCTACTGTTCCCTGTCTGCAGACCTAAAGATAACTGGGCCAGCCAAAAATGGGAAGCGGAACTCTCCATTGATCTAACAGACCAGAATTGGGAGGCTATGTTCTCCTGCATTCACAAAGGGACGGTCAACGTACATGCCCAAGAAAATGCCTTTAAGGTGTTCTCGAGATGGTACAAAACTCCCACACGCCTACATGCCATCTACCCCTCTGTTTCCCCAATGTGTTGGAGATGTGGTGCCGAACCAGGTTCCTTACTGCACATATGGTGGTCATGCTCTAAAATACAGCCGTTTTGGACCGAAGTCCATCGCATCGTCAAATCAGTAACGACCTATGACCTGGATCTTTCACCGGCACAATTTCTGCTCCACCACTCCAACATACCCCAAAGACCTATTTCCGTTCCTTGGCAATGCATTTAGTCAATGCTGCAAGACTTTGTATTCCCGTGAGATGTCGGTCTCCAGACCCTCCAACTATAGCAGACTGGTTCAGACGTATAAACCTGACCTCAGAAATGGAAAATCTAATACACCAGGCCCATGACACACCCTCTAAATACACTGATTCCTGGGCTAGCTGGATTCACTTCACCTCAACTGATGCCTACAAACAGTTAATCTCTTGAGAGCTGTCAGAGAGCTGTGGGGAAACCCTCACTTTCCCCAACCACATCCCCAACCACAGAATACCGATCCCCTTCTGGACCCCCCCCCCCCTACATAGGGCGAACTCTCTACACTCCCTCATGGGTTTCCCTCCGTAGTCCCTACACGACAATCGTGCCTCGGACCCTCGGGGTCCTATGCCCCAGGACTTATCTATAGCTCACCCCAGTACACGCCTTCGCCCCCTCCATCCTCCTGATAGACACTAGCGCCGCATCTTTTGCCGCTAGACAACACCAATATTTGATCTCGCATACCCAGGTCATAGGAGATGGGCCTCACGCCCTTCTGGTCGTTCACCTTGGTCCTATTACATATGCTCTTTCCGTGACCCACCGTCACCTATGTAAATGGCCGGTCTGCAAAGTTATTTACGAATGTTATATTGTACAAGCTTCATGGGTTTGTGTTATATACTCGACTCCCTTGTTGTAGCGGCTGTGTCCGCATTTTCACCTCTCCTTTATCTGTTTTAAATGCACGGTTTGCTATGTATGTATTATTATCTTTTGACACAATAAAAAATGTATTGTAAAAAAAAAAAAATAAAGCAAACTATTTAACTACCAAAACACATTTCTGTCTGTAAGGGCCATTAGGACTGCACAGTAAGTATCAAAGGGTGAAGGCTGGGCACCAGGAATTATCATTTTATGTTCACCTAAATGATAAAGTGGGTAGGTAATATTTATTTTTTATAGATTGTGTTTTATTCACTTTTTAGCCAAAGTTCACCTTTGAAATAACATGCTAAACAATATTTAACTAAAATATTTTACTGTGATTTAGTTACTATGGCTCAGACAAATGTGTATTTGCAAAGAAGAAACCTGTTTTTATATGGAATATGCCCCAGGATACAGCATAAATAAACACATGTATTGTATGCAAATACGTTGACTGTGCAAGACTTTGGCTTCTTGGCCTTGCTGCTTGAAGGTACAGTACCTTATCTGAATCAAGTTCCCTGTATACTTCAGAGTGAGTGTGGGACTACAGTTTTCATTTGTAGGTGGTTAAAAATGCACCCTAAAATGTTAATGTTTTATGAAATGTAAGGCCTCATTCACACATGGCTGACTCCGTCGCAGTCCGTTCCGATAGAGTCCGCCAGCTCAGCGTGAGATCAGTCCGCAGATCTCCGCTGAGCCGACGGATGACAAGCTTCACTCTGCTCACTGAGCGGGGAGGAGCTTGTCGAGCCCCACTATCCTCTATGGAGCGATCTGATGAAAACGGACAGCATGTCCGTTTTCATCAGATCTTACCCGATCCGATCTGCATGGACGGATGGGGACGTGAGCCCCATACGTTTGTTTTTAGAAGATCGGATCAGGTCGGATGTCAACGGACATGTCTCCGCTGACATCCGACGCTCCATAGACATGCATGGAGCGCCCGTTCAGGTCCGCCTAAAAAACTGACAGGCGGACCTGAACGGATCCATGTGTGAATGAGGCCTAAGGCAGTGCAAATTATTCTCATTTACAGAGTTCCTTTCCTGCCATCATGATTTATGTATCTGCAGGGAGATCTGGTTGACCTGGTAGCTAGTCTTCAGCAGACAAATGGTTAATAGAAAAAAAAGTCAATGATTTCCGCAGTATAGAAAGGGACATCATTTTAATTTTCCTGTTGTTCTTCAGCAAAAAGAATGCTAACCCATGGAAGGATTGATACAAAAGTAAAGAATATTTTTTTTCCAGAAAGTTCACCTATTTACGACTAACAATTGTCATTGTCAGTATAAAATATCCCAGGGGAAACCTTTGCGTTTTCCATAAAACAGCTTAGTTTCAAAACATAAAATCCAGAAGTAGTAGATTGTACCCTTCTAAAGCCTCATACAGACGATCGGACTTCCATCGGACATATCCATGGATTTTTGGCCAAAGGGCATGGTTCGTGAACTTGTTCTGCATACAGACGGCAGAAAATGTTCAGCCAACAAACCATGTGGTTTTGCAGCTCTTTACCACCACCCTTTGGGCAACTTCTGCTATTGTTGTCTGATGGTTAGCATTGGTTCGGAGTATGCGTTTTTGTACTTTTGATTTTAGTCCGATGGATAATCCGACGGAACACATTTGTTGTCGGACAATTTGAGAGCATGCATAGCCAACATTTATTGTTTGGAAATTCCGTCAATTGTCCGATGGAGCATACAGATGGTCGGATTATCTGACAAAACACATCCATCGGACAGTTGTTGTCGGAAAATTCGATCGTGTCCGATGGAGCCTTTAGAATGGTCGTCTTGTTATGGTATAGTGTCTTGGAAATGCCAGAGCTAGCTTATCTGGTTCTTTGCATGTTTGGTAGGGCCACTAATAGTAAATAGGTCTAGGGGGAAAGTCAGATAGAGAGCAACTAAAGCAGGGCTCAAAATTTTAAGTCCTGAGCTACTAGCCAGGCCTCAAGAGTTACTCGCCCTACCTAATTCATACACTGCCCTGCACCTAATTGCACCTGTAAACACGCCCTCGTAGATTATCTCATGGAATGACAATGTTTTATGCAGTATCAAGTTACAAAATTAAATATTACCAACAACAACTTTAACAAAATGGGACAGGGCACTGGGGGCAGACCAGAGGGACAGGGCACTGGGGGCAGACCAGAGGGACAGGGCACTGGGGGCAGACCAGAGGGACAGGGCACTGGGGGCAGACCAGAAGGACATGGCTCTGGGTGCAGACCAGAGGGACAGGGCACTGGGTGCAGACCAGAGGGACAGGGCACCGGGTGCAGACCAGAGGGACAGGGCACTGGGTGCAGACCAGAGGGACAAGGCACTGAGTGCAGACCAGAGGGACAAGGCACTGAGTGCAGACCAGAGGGACAGGGCACTGGGGGAAGACCAGAGGGACAGGGCACTGGGGGAAGACCAGAGGGACATGGCACTAGAACTGGGTCTCCGCTGCACCAGAGTGGTAATTTTCGCAATCCTCCACCTCACTCATTACTTTCTGCTCTCCAGCTACATTGGTCGGGCCGGGGGGAGGGGGCAGGCTCAGAGAGGTCATACTGTTAGGTCCCATGACTTAATGAGAATTGTAAGGAGAGCACCTGTGTACTCCTCTGCCTGTGCGCGGCTCACCAGACTACTTTTCCCGAGCATGCACCTTTCCTCTTCGGCCGCCAATCTCATCAGGACTCTAAGTGTAGGCACAGATTGCAGGGAGATTGGTCATGCAGCCCTGGCATTACTCGCCCCCAGCTTAAATCCACTCGCCAAATGCTAGTAGGCGAGTGGAAATTTTGAGGGCTGAACTAAAGCATAGTAAACACTAAGGCCTCGTACACACGACCGAGAAACTCGACAGAATCCATCAAGAAACTTGGTGGGAGAGCTTTTTTGCCGAGGAAAACGGTCGTGTGTATGCTTTTCATCTAAAAAACTGTCGAGGAACTCGACGAGGAAAAAAGAGAGCACGTTCTCTTTTTTCTCGACGGGAGTCTCAATTTTCTTGTCGGGCTGTTTTTTGTCGAGAAACACGTTGGTGTGTATGCTTAGAAACCCGCGCACCTTCGGTAAAAGTAGCGTTGTAATGGAAGTAGCACATTTGTCACGCTGTAACAGATTGAAAAGTGCAAATGTCTCTTACCAAACTTTTACCTCACACGCAGTAACATGAGATTAGCAAAAGCAGCCCCAAGGGTTATGCCAGTGGAATCGAACTTCCCCTGCCGAATGTGTTGAAGTCACCGCGTTTGAGAAGGAGGAGATTTGGTCTTGACGGTGTGTACGCAAAGACAGCTTGTCAAGTTTCTCGACAAGCCTAACAAGAAACTTGTCGAGGAAAATGATGTGTATTTTCCGACAAGTTCCTCGGTCGTGTGTATGAGGCCTAATAGTTTAAACAAAAAAAAAACGGCTGGAAGGTTTAAACCAGCAGGTTTAATGAAAAAAAAAAAATATCCGATACCTCCATCCACACATTCTATGTGGATAGGGGAAGCCTTCCGCTGTGCTATTGTGCAGGAAGACTTTCCAATCATCAATACAATGATTAGTGCTATAGTTAGTGGCACTTATCAAACAAAACAAAAAACTGTCAGGCTGGTTGTACAGAAGTCAGTGCCCATACATGGATCGAAATGTAGGCGGTCCCTGCTGAACTGGCCAAATTTAGATCCATGTATGCCTGGCTTAACTGAAGGTCTGTACCTCTTTACAAATCTAAGCTGGAGGAACAGTCTGCAGGAGCCAGAGTATTGCACCCAACATCCACTGATCACGGGTTTTGATTTGCTTTGCAGCCTCAATGCAAAAATGAAAACAATAATGATATTAAATGCACATTTCTGCTTTTTGCAATATGGTTACATTATAATTGTTTTTTTGAAAAAAAGTGGAATTTTCTTTTTAAACTTCATATTAAATCATCTTACTAAAACTACAATAGCTACCAAAGCAAAAAATATTAAGGACAAAATGCTACTGCGGTACCGCTGTGCTATTGTGCAGGAAGACTTTCCAATCATCAATACAATGATTAGTGCTATAGTTAGTGGCACTTATCAAACAAAACAAAAAACTGTCAGGCTGGTTGTACAGAAGTCAGTGCCCATACATGGATCGAAATGTAGGCGGTCCCTGCTGAACTGGCCAAATTTAGATCCATGTATGCCTGGCTTAACTGAAGGTCTGTACCTCTTTACAAATCTAAGCTGGAGGAACAGTCTGCAGGAGCCAGAGTATTGCACCCAACATCCACTGATCACGGGTTTTGATTTGCTTTGCAGCCTCAATGCAAAAATGAAAACAATAATGATATTAAATGCACATTTCTGCTTTTTGCAATATGGTTACATTATAATTGTTTTTTTGAAAAAAAGTGGAATTTTCTTTTAAACTTCATATTAAATCATCTTACTAAAACTACAATAGCTACCAAAGCAAAAAATATTAAGGACAAAATGCTACTGCGGTACTGCTGCCTTTACATAGATATTGTATGTATACAGTCCAAGATAAATAATCTACTGGTCCTATTATTTGTACACTTCCAAGATTAATATCGCTTTAACCGCGAGCAATGCATAGAAAAGTAAACTTTCCACCTCCTAAACAAACTTGAATAGTTTAGCCTAATCAAGCTCCAACTGATTATGAGGTCACCTCTGTAAACAGCGTCACTGTCACTCCTAAAACTAATAAATTATATGACACCCTGCATGTAAAAATAGAAAAATATGGTTTCAAAGGAACGTAATCTGACAAGGAAATAATGTGTGGTAAGGTGCACAACTGTTTGATGATTCTTATTGCTTTATGAGTGTCTTTTGCATAATGGGATCGTGGACAGACATAGAAAATGAGTTTGTTGAATATGATGGGACTATTTCAGTGTTCATGATACAATAAAATCAGTTTATGTTTTTTTTTTTTTTTTAACCCCTTCCATACAGGGCATTTTCACCCCCTTCCTGCCCAGACCAATATTTAGTTTTCAGCGCTGTTGCACTTTGAATGACAATTGCGCGGTCGTGCAACACTGTACTCAAATTAAATTATTATGTTTTTTTTCCCCACACAAATAGAGCTTTCGTTTGGTGGTATTTGATCATCTCTGCGGTTTTTATTTTTTGCGCTATAAACAAAAGAAGAGCGACAATTTAAAAAAAAACACAATATTTTTTCCTTTTTATTTAATACATCTCACAATATTTTTTTTTAAAAAAACGTTTTTCCCCTCAGTTTAGACCGATACGTATTCTACGTATTTTTGGTAAAAAAAAAAAACGCAATAATCGTATATTGATTGGTTTGCGCAAAAGTTATAGCGTCTACAAAATAGGTGATAGATTTATGGCATTTTTATTTTATTTTTTTTACTAGTAATGGCGGGGATCTGCGTTTTTTTTTTTGGTGACCGTGACGTTGCGGCGGACATATCGGACACTTTTGACACGTTTTTGGGACCGTTCACATTTACACAGCGATTAGTGCTATAAAACTGCACTAATTACTGTGTAAATGTGACTGGCAGGGAAGGGGTTAACACTAGGGGGCGCTGAAGGGGTTAAAATGTGTCCTAAAGTATGTTCTAACTGTAGGGGGAGGGGGACTCACAGGGGGAGGAGATCGATGTGTGTTCCTCTGTACTGGGAACACACATCAGTCTCCTCACCGCTGACAGGAGGTGGATCTGTGTGTTTACACACACAGATCCACACTCCTGCCGTGATTGCCGGAAATCGCGGGTGCCCGGCGGCAATCACTGCTGTCGGGCACGCGCGCGGGATCGCGGGTGGTGCCGCGGGCGCGCGCGCGCGCCGCCGGTGGCGCGTGCGCAAGCCCTAGAACGCGGTGAAGACAGGACGTTGTGCAACGTCCTGTCTCATCGGCGAGGGGATCACCATGACGTGATTCCCCTATGGGCTGGTAGGGAAGTGGTTAAAGCATGTATAATGAACATTATTTTGCCAATTTTTGGTCAGTTATATATAGCACTGAAAGTGCTTTACAGTGGAACCTTAGATTACGAGCATAATCTGGTTCAGGAGAATGCTTGTAATCCAAAGCACTCATATCAAAGCGAGTTTCCCCATAGAAGTCAATGGAAACAAAGATAATACTTTCCGCATTGACATGTATTGTATGCAGTACCGCTTGTGGCCAGAGGTGGGGGGGCCGAAGAGACTCAGAAATACTCCGTCCACTCTGTTGCACTTGGAAATATTGTATTTTCGAGTGTTTCAGAACTGCTCCAAACGGCTCTCTCGCTCTCGCTCTCGAGGCGCTGTCTCCCCCGCGCCTCTGGCCAAATGTGGTACTGCACACCGCAGAGGCTTGAATCCTACTCATTTTGTGAGACAACACTCGCAAACCAAGTCAGGATTATTTTTAAATAATAGCTTGTATTGCGAAATGCTCGTTAACCACATTACTCTCAATCCAAGGTATTACTGTATATTTATTTGTTCAGTAAGGGCAATACAATACTTATGAATCCTAACAGATGTCCAGTGAACTTATAAATTGCTGTATGCTCTGCCGAGGCTGCAGTGTCATCAGCCTTGCCAGTTCTCCCTGTGAACTACATAACTGACCCCTATGTTAGTGAGACGAGTGGAGATAAGGTGCTTCGTAGTCCTAATGCACCTCCCGCCCTAAGGTGACAACCCTGCTATACAGATAGATACAGTGAGGGAGTTGTCACTCTAGGACAGGAACAAAGGCTGGGGATAAAAAAGAAAACAAATGCAGCATATCTAAGGGCTGGTTAGCTGCAATATAATATCTTTGTGGTATTTGTATTTACAGTGGGTGACCACGATATTGTGTCAATCTCGCTCCCTTTCTCGGGGAGATTGACCACCTATGAACCCCATCGTGGGAGCCAGGGCCGACTCACCGTGATGGGAGAAAGCCGTCATAGAAGCGACGTGGATACAACTTGGATTCCCGCCAATTCTAGCCACGGCGTTTGGTATGAACCATGCCAAATTTTAAATAGAAATCCGGCATGGGGCATACCAGGCCCTTTGGTCTGGTATGGATTGTAAGGAGAACCCCCTACGCCGAAAAAACGGAGTGGGGGTTTCCCCACAATCCATATCAGACCCGTATCCAAGCACGCTGCCTGGCCAGCCAGGAAAGCAGTGAGGGCGAGCGAGCGACCCCCCTCCTGAGCCGTACAAGGCTGCATGCCCTCAACATGGGGGGTTTGGGTGCTCTGGATACCCAGATACCGGCCCCTGACCCTAGGTGAATGAGTATGGGGTACATCGTACCCCTACCCATTCACCTGGAGGCAAAGTGTCGATAAAAAAAAAACACAACACAGGGTTTTCAAAAATTTTATTAGTCAGCTCCGGGGTCTTCTCCGCTCTCCAGGTCTAAATCGGCTCACACAATTTATATAGGCCTCCTACGATGTCACAGTCCCATCATGCTCCGGGTACCCACGTGGGTACCCGGAGCATGATGGAACTGTGACGTCAAAAGGAGGCCTATATAAATCGGTATGAGCCGCGTACCCGGCATTACAGCGGGAGGAATCGGTGCGTCAACATCTGAAGAAACGAAGACGGCGGAAGACGGTAGAGAAGAGCGGGCTGCGCCGCTGCTAGTAAGAGAGCTAAAAAGAAGAGATAGCAGCGGCCAGCCCCGAAGAATGCACCGGAGAGCGAGCAGTAGAAGAACCGGGGAGCGCCGAGACGAGAACGGAGAAGATGGAAGAAGACCCCCGAGAATGGAGAAGACCCCCCAGAGATCAGAGAAGACCCCGGAGCTGACTAATAAAATATTTTACAACACTATGTTGTGTTTTTTTTATTGACACTTTGCCTCCAGGTGAATGGGTAGGGGTACGATGTACCCCATACTCATTCACCTAGGGTCGGGGCCGGTATCTGGGGGCCCCCTTATTAAAGGGGGCTCCCAGATTCCGATAAGCCCCCCGCCCGCAGACCCCAACAACCAATGGCCAGGGTTGTCGGGAAGAGGCCCTGTCCTTATAAACATGGGGACAGGGTACTTTGGGGTGGGAGGGCCGCAGGGCACCCCCCTGCCCCAGAGCACCCAAACCCCCATGTTGAGGGCATGCGGCCTGGTTCGCCTCCACTCCTTTCCTGACCGGCCAGTCGGCGTGCTTGGATATGGGTCTGGTATGGATTCTGGAGAAACCTACATGCCATTTTTTCCGTGTAGGGGTTCTCCTTACAATCTATATCAGACCTAAGGGTCTGGTATGTATGTCCCTGGCATAATTTGGCGTAGGGTTCCCCCTCATGATTCATACCAAACGGCACGGCTAGAATTGGCGGGAATCCAAGTCGGATCCCCGTTGCTTCTATGACGCGCTCGCTGGAATGTGCTTTTTCCTATTCCAGCGAGTGCGAGATGTCGGCACCATGTCGCCGAGAATGAGAGCGTGATGCCGTCATGCTGGAAACACATTCTCGGCGACAGGTACTGTAAATACACTGTAAAAGGGTACATAAACCATCGCTGTGTGCATTTACTGTATAACTCCAAGTTGGCAAAAATAAGGGGACCTGAACGACACAAATTTTCAATAGCACTGAAACCAGAATAAAGTAATGATAACTGAAGCATCATTGTTACTGCCACATGCGCCATACAATGTTATGGCAATTTATGCTTACTTATGCCAATCTAGCAGCGAATTTAGACTGAAAAGATGACTATGTGCATCCACAACAATGTGTGACTCCAACATTGGTTTGAGCAAATGATAGAAGTTATATTGAAAATTTGATTAACAATGCTTTTCAATTGATATAGCAGTGGGTATGATCAAAGTTTGCTCCACCTTTCTATTGCTTGGCAGCTTGAAAAAAGGAAATAATTAAAACTGGGTGGGGAAGGGAAGGATTCCACATTTATGAAAAGCTATGACTATTACTGACTCGGCTAGCTGAGTCGCAGAAGGCGATTAATTTTGGTTCTCCTCTTTTTTTGAAAACCGATCGCAAATAGTGAAGCTGGGACCTTTCACTGAGAAACGCACAGTATCGTGTGGAGTCCCTCAAGGATCGCCTCTGTCGCCAGTGCTGTTCAACATCTATCTCCGACCTCTTTTTGAAATCATCAGCAGCCAAAAACTGCTTTATCACTCGTATGCAGACTATACGCAACTGTATTTCTGCATTTGCAACAAAAAGGATCACCACCTCAATCTAGAGACATGCCTCTCTTTGATAGAGAATTGGATGCCAAAGAGTTATCTTAAACTCAACGGAACGAAAACAGAACTTCTCCTCTTTCACGATAAGCGTATGAAACAACCTGCAACAACTTGGATACCCCCGCCATTCTGGGCAAAATCATCACCCCTCGGGGTCAACTTAGACTTCTACATGACAATGAACGCACAAATAGGATCAGTAGTCAGCGGATCTCACCATCTGCTGCGCCTACTACGCAGACTTAATCCTTTTATTCCCAAAGAAGAGATAGCGGTCGTGGTGGGAGCAATTGTGAACTCAAGACTGGACTATGCAAATGTCCTCTACCTTGGACTCCCAAAGTATCAAATCGCTCGTCTGCAAGTCGTTCAAAATACGGCCGCCAGACTTGTGACTGGGAAAAAACCCTGGGAATCAATTTCACCTTCACTGAGAACCCTTCATTGGTTGAACGTAAAAGACAGAATTTCTTTTAAAGCACTCTGTCTAACGCATAGATGTATCCATGGGAATGCTCCCCATTATCTATGCGAAAAAATAAAAGCTCATAATCCCAATCGCGTTCTGCAATCCACCAATCAAAATCTACTAAAGATACCGAAAGCCAACTACAAGTCCAAAGGAGAGAGAAGATTCGGGGTCCAAGGTTCCAGACTATGGAATGCTTTACCAACCAGCATTTGGTTGGAGGAGAACCACTCGGCATTCAGGAGAAAGATCAAGACTCATCTCTTTTGATATCAAAGGAGACAAGAACAACAAGCGCCCAGAGGCGATTCAGTTCGCATGTGCCGCGCTATATAAGTTTCTCATTCATTCATTCATTCAGCTCCAAGCCTGCACTCATCACATTCAATGCCGTCGCCGCCATCTTGCTACACCCTACACTGCCCTTGTATGCTACCGCGCATGCGTCAAAGTTTTTTCGAGCATGCACGGGTTTCCATTGGACAGGTAAGCATACACACCAACAGTTTTCTCACCAGGAAACACTCTGCCGAGAATCCCGACGAGAAAAATAGAGAGCAGGTTCTCTATTTTTCTCGTTGAGATTCCTAGCAGTTTTCCTGACCAAGACAACCGTGCGTGTATATGAGGCTTTAAGGTCCTTGTAAATGTAGAAGGTTTTTTACCTTACTGCATTCTATGCAATAAGGCAAAAAAAAAAAAACTTATGCATGCAGCTCGCCCTGAACTCCCCCTTAATACTGTATATCTATATATCTATATATAAATGAAAAAATACCACATTGTAAACTAGTGAAAAAATAAATAGTGAAAAATAACAAATGAATATATAAAAAAATAGCAGCAGCTCAAAACATATACAGGTTAGGAAACATAATGAAAAGGCTGCACTAGAAGAAAATATAATAATGTGAGCAAATGATCGTGGTAAAAAAAGGAAAAATCACTGTGTATATACCACTAGAGACAATGAATAATGAACAGTCCTCAAAGGATCTTCAATAAATCTTCAATAAATATTTGGACTATGAGTATTTGGGTGTAAGTTTTGAAGGGGAGTCTTCCCTCAGGGCTCCTGCATAGGAGAGGGACATAGTTGTATATCTGAACCTCTTGGGCCTGTTGCCTAGATAGGGTGAGCATTTGCTGGGAAAGATGCCTGGGGTGGAGGCCTAAGGCATTGAGGCCTACCTCAGCTTCAGCCTAATGAGGTACCGGAAAAGATTAGTAGAAGCTTGAACCTTGCCTAAAGTATGGTAAACTGGAGTTGGTAGCTAAACCATCCAGTTTTTTACAGACAGGAGTTCTATAGTATTTTAGGTTAGCTTCAAGTTTCTCTACCTGTAAAGGTTGTAAGTATTGTTTTGTCCTTCATCTAAATCTGCCACGTCTCATGAGTGTCTTGTGCCCTATCCTCTCTCCCAGAAATTTAAACAAAACCAATAAGCTAAATTTCTCTAAAAAATTACTGTCATCCATCAGTTCCCATCACCCCTCTACTGCCAAGGTGTCAGACGGGTCAGGCGCTAAGACCAGTAGTTATAGGAGTAGTGAGGCTCCCATAGACCAGCTGGATAAGTACACAATCTCATCTGAGGTGTGGGGTCTAAGCACTAACTGGTATTCACTAGAGCTCCTGATGATGGGGATGCTTAGTGTTAGTACCAGGTCGCTGTTCTCAAGATCGGCCAACCAGGAGGTGACAAGCTCGGGTCCAGTAGCAGATAGGGGTCAAGCAGAATCGTAGGTGACGGAACAAGCCAAAGGTTCATAACAAATAGTTGCAGGTTGGGATCAAGTGGAGACATAGTCAAGGAACAAGCCAGAGTTCTAAATTTAAAAAACAGCATCTTTTAACATTAAATTGTAAATAAAATTAAATTGTACCACACAGCACTATAATAGATGCATGATCTTCATCTCCTGAATAACTTTTCTTTAGGAGGTCACAGTACTCATGAATTTGCATGGCTCCAATGGGGAAGGCTACTGGGGGCACTTTAATCCCACCTATGCATTTTTTCACTTGTTCAAAAATGAGCCATCAATGGAAGCACTCCCAATTTTTTCATAACACTTTAAGATGTAATTTTAATGGTGCAAAAGGGCAGGAAAAGGCACAATGAGGTTAGCAATGGCTTATTGGTTGATGAAGGTAATACTAATTAGAAAATATTTTCACACCTATTTAAAGGAGAAGTATGGCTGAAGCTCTTTTGGCCATACTTCTCTCCTGTGTGCACTTCTGTGTCCCAGTTTCAGCTGACAGCAGCTGACATCACAGGGCCAGTGCGGGCTCTGCAGGGATCCCGACAAACATGTTGGAGTCCACCCAGATGCCTAAGCAGCAACTAGCTTAGCCTCTCAGCTCACTGCTGAGAGCCAGAGCTAGCCGCTCCCACCCCCTTAACAGTCCAGCGCTCCAGTGAGTGCTGGAGAGGCAGAGTAGAGGGCAATGACTGACAGTTGACTATCACTGCCTTTAGCTCAATGAAGACTGAGCAATCAGTGGTCACATGTTCGCTCAGTTTTCGGTTTTAGAGCTGCTGGGGACAGTTCCAGCATCAGACCAATGCTGCAGCCACATAGATGAGTATGTAGGTTTATTATTTTGACATCCATCACTTCTCCTTTAATTACTCATTCTACTTGAAAATCTGCCAAAAAGTTTAAGAACCATCAACCAGTGTCGGCAGGGGTGTATTTAGGTTTTGTGCTGCCTAGGCCTGACTAAACTCGTGCACCCCCTAATTTAAATATGACCCACCCCTTCCTGTCACGGCCACACCTTGTGTTGTTTAAGACCTGCCCTGAAATTTTTGAGTGGGGACACTAGTTCTGAGGGCCTGGGGGGGGGGGGGGGACAATGGATTCCCTTAATTTACTTAGATTTCCTCTTACTTCCTGGTTGCCCATAGAGCAGGAAGTGAAGGGAAATCTTCGCAATGGGACAGGGATGGTAAAAGTGTTGCCTATAGTTCTACTTTAAGTAGATGGTGCAGCAGAAACATATAGCACAGTGAGGAAGGTTTGTGGTCCAGGATGACAAAACAGTCAAAATTGGAAGCGCCCCCCCCGCCACAGTTGCGGAATGCCGGCCACCCGCATACTAGAAGCAGCGCGGATGCTTTATGGGACGCTAGGCTAATTTTCCTAACAGTGTAGCGCAAGCCGGCGGGGACTCTTTTTGTGCTGCCCCCCTGCAAAGTGCTGCCCTAGGCCTGGGCCTTGTTGGCCTAGGCCAGGATACAGCTCTGAGTGTCGGTGCAGTGCATCCATTAAGGGTGCACGGGCACCAGCCCCCTATCTCCAGCAACCCCCTCTATCACTAATGGATAGATTAATGTATTTCTAACACTAAACCGACTCTCTGCCAATCAGGTGCGCGGGTCTGTTACCCATCACCTGATTGGCTGAAAGGACAGGTGCTGCAATTGGACGCCTATCAGGAGGAGGGGAGGAGACACACGGAGGATGCAGGAGCCAATGTCTGACGCGCTGCAAGGTCCCACCGATCGCCATCATCACCCGAGACAGGGTAAGTGTCGGGCAGATGGCAAGCGGGCAGGGGGAGGGGTCACAGTGGCAACCTTTAATGGGCACAGTGGCAGTATTTTATGGGCACAGTGGCAGTATTTGATGGGGCACGGTGGCAGCATTTGATGGGGCACAGTGGCAGCATTTGATGGGGCACAGTGGCAGCATTTGATGGGCACATTGGCTGCATTTGATGGGTACATTGGCAGTGTTTGATGGGCACAGTGGCAGCGTTTGATGGGCACAGTGAGGCTGCAAATTATGTTTTTTTATTTTTTTTCTGAATTTTTCATTTTGGCTCCCCCCCCAAAAAAAAATAATTTTGGGGATATGTTCAATAAAAAACAAAAATGTTAAAATACCACGCTGTAAACTAGTGAAAAAATAAATAGTGAAAAATAACAAATAAATATATATAAAAAAATAGCAGCAGCTCAAAACATATACAGGTTAGAAAACATAATGAAAAGGCTGCACTAGAAGAAAATATAATAATGTGAGCAAATGATCGTGGTAAAAAAAAAAGGAAAAATCACTGTGTATATACACCACTAGAGACAATGATTAATGAACAGTCCTCAAAAGATCTTCAATAAATATTTGGAGCAGTTCCAGGAGCTCTTCCTGTTGGGTCTGAAAGAGTGACCCTCTCCCAGGGCGAGAACTGTCCCAGTAGTA
Organism: Rana kukunoris; assembly: GCA_029574335.1. Lineage (NCBI taxonomy): Eukaryota > Metazoa > Chordata > Amphibia > Anura > Ranidae > Rana > Rana kukunoris. The sequence goes on along the minus strand of CM056051.1, from coordinate 68,898,159 downwards.
ATCGGCGCACGTACCTACCAGTAGGACGTGTGGCTCCTGGGCTTCAGAGAGGCTGGGTTTTCCACCTCCCACCTCAGCAGGCCTATTCATCAGCCTCCCCAGCCACTTCTCACCCTCCTAAGGACCTCACCAGGTAAGCCCCTGCTACACAGGGCAACCTACTTCTCCCCAGGACCCGTAGGCGGCCGTCCTTTTCAGGACAAGCCGCGCGGGGCGTTGGGCCTAATCTCCTTCACCGGAACTTGAGGCACCCCCCGCAGCCTCCTACAACCAGCAATCCGGCCCCTGGCCCCTCGCACCACCTTGTGGAGCAATTCGCGGGGGCCGCGTCTAGGAAAGGCGTGGCTTCATCCACGGCCTAGCGGCTCGGCACCCCGGGACATTGCAGCAACCCCCCGGATAAAATCACTGCAACCCCCCTCTTACCTCTCACTAGATACCTCTCTCTCCTCCCCCCGTTCGAGCCATCCATCCGTTGCACACCTCCCAGACCAGGGGCCTGATCGGTGGCCATCTGGTGGTACAACTGAAATTATCAAAAGGAGAGTTATATCCCCCCCATTCACTCTGCCATAAACCACGCTTCCATATTTTGATCCAGGGTTCATCCGATCGCCTCTATAGGGGTCAGGAAGTAATTTTTTTTCCCCTGCCGCAGAATATTGGCACTGCACGGCCAGGGTTTTTTTGCCTTCCTCTGGACCAACCTGGAGAGAAGATTTAGCTAATCTTCCCTCCATCGCCCTTAAATCCCCCCCTTTCCTACCATGGCAAATCTGCAATATTCTGCAGAAGCTATTTGGGGTCTGAGTCGATTCGCTGCAATACTGCCAGCCATCACCAAAAAAGCCCTAAGAATTGAGCAATTATTGAGAGTCGATCAAGTCATTTACCCCAGCCTAAGCACATACCATGTGCTTTGATCAACACAAGATCGGCAGTAAAACACCGCCTAGAAATCTGTGATTTCATTCTACAACATGATCTAGACTGCCTCTTCATTACAGAGAGCTGGCTCACAGCCGACTGTAACACCATTCTAGGAGAACTGGTGCCAGAAAACTACCGCATTATAACAGAAAATAGAATAGGGCAAAGAGGAGGAGGCCTGGCGGTGATCCACAAAAATTCACCTTGCGATCACTAAACCAGTCCTCCAAAACCCTCTTCCATTCATGGAAACCCTTACTCTGCAACTGCAAACTAATTCAAAAAAGACTGTCCACATTCTTCTCTGCTATAGGCCTCCCAGCCCAAAATCGCAGCTGCTACCATCATTGTCGGACTTCTTCTCCACTTACACCCTCAACAGCAAACACCTTTTGCTGCTCGGGGATTTCAACCTCTGGGCCAACTCCTCGCTAGACCCCATTGCCGACGCCTGTATTGACCACTTGGAAGGTTTAGGGCTACAGCAACTAGTATGTGGGCCCACACATGCTTCAGGCCACACGCTCGATCTTGTTTTCAGACAAGATCTGGAAATAAAAATTTTGGAAATAGAACCGTTGCCATGGACTGATCACCATGCAATTAAATTCACTATTTCCAAACTCTCCCCCGCAACAAAATTACCTAGACCAATGACAACACACTGGACTAGATGTCAGAAGAAGCTCCACTCGGAACTCTTCAAAACCACATTAAGGAAAAAAAATAGAAACAATTCAGCCACATCAAACGGCCCTAGAATCACTGGATGCCATAAATTCAGCCCTGCTACAGACAGCTCAGTAGCGCCGAAACGTAAAACCCGCATCCGGAAAAACAACGGCAGCTGGTTCAAAAACCAGCTGTCGTTACTGAAGCAAGAGCGCAGAAGGGCGGAAGCCGCCTGGAAAAAAAGCTCTTCAGAGGTAAACCTCTCCACCTACAAGGCGATAACAAGAAAATATCATAAAGAAATATTCCAAGCCAAGAAAAATTACTTTTCCGTGGCTATCAACAGCGCCCTAAACTGTCCACGCGAACTCTTCAAGATGGTCACTCAGACCATGAACCCAGGATGTCTTGAAGCCCCCAATTCGGACACACAAGAATTTTGCAATGAACTATTGGATTACTTCATTAATAAAATTGAGGGAATCCGTGAAAGCATTCAGCAAAACAACTCCCCCCTCAACCCCCCCCGGGATTTTTCACACAATACCCACAACAATTTACCACAATCAGGTAAGTTCACGCTGGAACCCATCTCCATCGATGCCACAAAAAATATCATTGGTACTCTGCGTAATGGCACAGCGCCAAATGATATCATCCCCACTAAACTGCTGAAGGAATGCGCCGACATCCTGGCGCCTCCCATCACGCAGCTTATTAACCAGTCTTTCAAGGAAGGCATAGTGCCTTCACAGTTGAAAGAGGGCATAATCCAACCCATCCTGAAGAAACCGACCCTAGACCCCAAGGATCCTCTCCACCGCCGTCCCATAACAGGCCTAAATGTACTCTCAAAGATAATGGAGAAAGTAGTGGTACAACAGCTGCAACAGCATCTAGATACCCACAAGCTACTGGACCCATTTCAATCGGGTTTCCCGCCCGGACACGGGACGGAAACCGAATTGCTGAAAATATGGGACGACATTCGAGGTCACAGACGAAGGAGAATATTGTCTTCTGGTTCTGTTGGACCTAAGCGCAGCTTTCGACACTGTTGACCACAAATTATTATTGACACGGCTAGCTGAAGTAGCCAGAGTCGCAGAAAGCGATTTATCTTGGTTCTCCTCTTTTTTGGAAAACCAATCGCAAACAGTGAAGTTAGGACCTTTCACTTCTGAGAAACGCACAGTATCATGCTGTTTAACATCTATCTTCGTCCTCTCTTTGAGATTATCAGCAGCCAAAAACTGCTCTACCACTCATATGCAGACGACGAACATCACCTCAGTCTAGAGACATGTCTCTCTTTGATAGAGGACTGGATGACAAAGAGTTATCTTAAACTCAACGGAGCAAAAACAGAACTTCTCCTGTTTCACACCAAGCGCATGAATCAACCTGCAACAACATGGACACCCCCACCCATTCTGGGCAAAATCATCTCCCCTAGCGCCAAAGTCAAAAGTCTAGGGGTCATTTATGACTCCTATATGTCAATGGACGCACAAATAGGGTCAGTAGTCAGCGGATCTCACCATCTGCTGCGCCTACTACGTAGACTTACTCCTTTCATCCCCAATGAAGACTTAGCGGTCATGGTGGGAGCAATTGTTAATTCCAGACTGGACTATGCAAATGCCCTTTACCTCGGACTCCCCAAGTACCAAATCGCTCGCCTGCAGGTCGTTCAGAATACGGCCGCCAGACTTGTGACAGGGAAAAAACCCTGGGAATTAATCTCACCTTCACTGAGAGCTACTTTTAAAGCACTCTGTCTAACACATAGATGTATCTATGGGAATGCTCCCCACTATTTATGCGATAAAATAAAAGTTCACAATCCCAATCGCGTCCTGCGATCCACCAATCAAAACCTGCTCCAGATTCCGACAGCCAACTACAAGTCCAAATGAGAAAGAAGATTCGCGATCCAAGGTCCCAGACTATGGAACGGTTGGAGGAGAATCATTTAGCGTTCAGGAGAAAGATCAAGACTCATCTATTTTGATACCAAATGAGACAGGAACACCAAGCGCCCGGAGGCGATTCAGTTTGCATGTGCCGCGCTATATAAGTTTTCATTCATTCATATATGATTACATTGTATGTCTGTACTTTACCTAAGGAGGTATATATAAAGTCCAATGTCTGTAACAGTGTTTGTATTTATTGAAGAGTAATTGGTGCTTGGAACAAACTTGTAGCAGAGGTAGTGAGTCAGTCAACAGTAATTAAAAAATTATAGATCTATAATTAGACAAAAAAGTTTACAGAATAAAAAAAATTAAAAAATACAAAAACATGTATAAACATTTTCTATGTTTCTATGACTATTCAGCTGCACTATTTAACATTATTGTTATTAGATTGTAAGCTCTTCTGAGCAGGGCCCTCTTAATCCTCTTGTATTTTATTGTATTATATCTGTATTGTCTCCCTTGTAAAGTGATGCGTAAACTGTTGGCACTATATAAATCCTGTATAATATAATAATAATAATTGTGTTGGGTTCAGATACACTTTAAGAAAAGACTTTGAATGATTTTTAGATTCGTGACATCTACGTATTTTTATTTTTGACCTTTGCAATTGAATGAGCTGGGCTGACTGCTGCTGTATTAAGGGAACCATGAATTGGCCTTTTTTTTTTTTTACTGGGTGGAAAAAAATAGAAAAAATTCTAGCACATATTTCTAAATAGTATTATGAATGTAACCTTTTGTCTCTTACACACTTTGTACAGGAAAATGATAAGGGAAGGAATGTGCTGATCTGAATAGTTTATTGTGGATACAATAATGTCACAGTGGTGTAGATTTTGGCACATAAAATAAAATATACTGTGTAAAAACTGAGATAAGTTCACTCCACTTAAATTGTCACGTCTATTTGGAATGCAATTTGTTCATTTGTATTCCCAATTGGGTTTGGTCCTTACTGGGTAAATTATGAAGGCAAACACTTATGGATGGCCAGCCAAAATAATAAAGTTTGGCTTATACTTTACATTTGTACTCTCCAAATACTCATGCATCTGACACGCTATAAGCACATTTTTTTTGCCTTTAAATGACTTCATTCAACAACACAGGAGCACAGGAAAAGAAAAAAAAAACATTGAGACAAAATAGGTCACATCCCAGATCCACCCAAACTTCATAGCTCCATGTAACTTAATTGGCATGACGCCATCCGCTCCATTAGTTAACAATTTTGGGGAAATCTGTTCCTTTAGCCATAGAGAACATAAAGTTAAACTATTTGTTTTTGCATTATTAGCTGAAATGTCCAGAGTCACTGCACTTCATGCGTCTGACAGGAAATCTGCTGTATGTGCTGTTATTTCTCAGATTTTTTCAGTGGTGGCCTGTCAATTAGGCGCCGCCCCCCCCCCCCCCATCAATGTGTCTGGCCCCTGATCTACATGCAGGGAGCCGGATGCATGGATTCGAATCTGGGCTTTCTTGAGCACATGATTAGAACCAGAGGCTTTAATAGGCTTCAAAAAAAGGGAGGGCTCGGAGCACTGCGCCTAAAGCCCACCCGGTTGTGTGACAGAGAACGGATATTGACTATTGTAACACTGATTCTCCTCCCGGCTATTCAGGAAGTGAGTCATGAGACCTGTCACCCGATTGGCCGAAAATGAGGAGAGAAGCTGCTACCGCCGCCTGCGCTGGGGCGGCCTGACAATTTGGGCACTCGGGCAGTTCCCGAGGGCCCCATGCCACTAGGGGGCTCCATCAGGGTTGCCAGGCTCAGTAAAATCAGGGACAGTATGTAAAAATCTGTGTTTTTTTATACATCTGTCCCTGATATGTTCGAAACCGAAATGCTTTTGATGTAAAAATCCTGAGATTTTAGCTGCCCCGCCTCTACATCTGCCCCTGCGCCTGCAAGATGTGGTAAGTGCAAGGCGTCGACTGACAGACTGACTGACCAACCAGGGGGTGCCAAATCCCCCCCCCCTAAAAAAAAAAAACACCAGCCACCACTGGATTGTTTTATTCATTTCAGTCATATTCCTAGGTTACATAATGGGGTTGATTACTAAAGGAAAATATACTGATGTACTGCAGTTGCACCCATTTTCCTTAGTAAATGTAAACATGGTGAAGCTTCACTTTGTAAAGAAGACCAAATCAAGTGTAAGGAAAAAATAAATAAATGATTAGATGATGTATATTAACAGAACATTACCATATTTACTAAGCTATGGGGAAAATGAGTGAAACTATACTAAAGTGAACAGTCTAATTGCCTTTAGTAAATCACATTGAACAAAAAAAAACTGACATGATTCCCAAAGTGGATGGGGTAATCCTCCCCACTGAGCTATTGTATTCAAGACTTCCCCACCATCAGAATACATACACTGATCCTCATTGCAGGCTATAGTGGGAAGTGCTGATCGAGCAGGGAAAATCTAATGTTGTACAGAAGTTGATCGATACATCGACTTCTGTACAACACCCCTGTCCCTGCTGAACCAGCCAAGCCAAGTATGACCGGCTTAAAGTGTTATTAAACCCACAACAGTAAAATCAGTGTGTATATGCAGTAAAGCATGCTTGTTATACTCACTGCGGAACCTAAGGGGTTAATCCTCTGCAGTGTGTAAAAAGGCTATTTGATCCTGTCTGCTCTGATCCTCCCCTTCCAGTGACTCCAGAATATATCCGGACAAGACAGAGCTTTGGAGTCAGGCTGCACATGCTCAGTTTGGTGTGTATTGCTAGAGAGGTTTTTTTTTTTGGGGAGAGTGCATGTGATTAGAACAGGGTCAATCAGCACTGTCCAAACAGAGGGTCAGGGGTCATGGATCCTGATAGGACATCTCAGTGCAGTATGAAAACTCCCCCTACAAGCTTTACCAGAAACTGATAGGAGTCAAAAGACTGTTATACACTGCTGATGAGAAGAAGTATTTAGCAGTTTATATTTACTAAAATAATTGCATTTCCATGGTCTGTGTATTGTGGGAGACCAGATATAGTGAATGTAGGGTGCTGGGTTTAGTAACACTTTAAGCCAATGTGCTCTCTATTGCTTTATAAATCGGGATCTGACGTAAAAATTAGATATGTTGCACTTCACTTATCAAAATACAGCATTTTTTTGTCTGGCAGTATCCATATTACAATGCTAGGTTCGGCCTTTATCAAAAATGGCTTTTGTCCACACAGAGATTATAGCCTTGAGCTTCAATCTCATTGACGCTTTTGTTTTTTCTACAGCTTCAGAGTTTTAAATAAATCTCAAAAAAAGAAAAAAAAATCTGCTGCTGAGCAACATAAAATACAAGTAATTTTCCATTGTTTCCATATGCTCTATAAGATTTTGAGCTTTATTCCTACAACCTGTGACAGTCTCACTATAGATTTGAATTCAGCTGTACTGGCAAAGCAAGGTCCACTAAATTTACAACTAATGAATGAGCATTCTTCTATAAATGTAAAATATATCAACACATCAACCCCATTCTAATGGAGCAGAAGATGAAATAACAGCTCCATTATCTTTGTAGGACTGATAAAAGCACTTTTACTGACTAAACTGGGCTATAGCTAAGGATTTATTATTAATAAAGCATGTGTTTAGAAAGATCTGTTCAACCATTTTTAACACGGTGCCATAGAAACAGTAATTCATTGAATATATGTTTATAAAAATAATAAAAAAAAGAAGAAAACACCATGTTCACCTTAACCACATGAAGATTTTACCCCCTTCACGACCAGAGCATTTTGTGCTACTGTATAACTAGAGATGTACAGAACGTGTTCGCCGGCGAACATCGCTTGTTCGCGTTCACCGCCGCGGGCGAACATATGCGATGTTTGATCTGCCCCCTTTTCATCATCATTGAGCAAACTTTGACCCTGTACCTCACAGTCAGCAGACACATTCCAGCCAATCAGCAGCATACCCTCCCTCCCTGACCCTCCCACCTCCTGGACAGCATCCATTTTAGATTCATTCTGAAGCTGCACTCTTAGGCCTCGTACACACGAGTAAATCTGTCTGCTGGAAACGGTCTGCTAGACCGTTTCAGCAGACAGATTCGATCGTGTGTATGGGCAAACAGACGGATTTGGCCACCCGACAGATTTCAAAGCATGCTTTGAAATCTGTCGGCTGGGAACCCGTCCGCCCGACATGTCTGCTGGTTAGTATGCTAACCAGCAGACATGTCTTCTCGCACACGCGCCAAATGATTTCGACGCATGCGCGGAAGTGTTTTACTTCCTGGTGCGGTGATGTGGCGGCGTCAACGTCACCGCCACGTCACCGACACGTCAGCGCGCTGTCTGCTGGCGGGGATTTTGGTTTGCTCGTGTGTACACGCGAGCAAACCAAAATCCAAGCAGACAGATCTGTTCAAATCGGTCGGTCCGACCGATTTGAACAGATAGATTGCCTCGTGTGTACGGGGCCTTAGTGAGAGGAGGGACAGTGTAGCTGCTGCTGATTTAATAGGAAAATCTATAGCTAGGCCAGTGTATTCAGTGTCCACTCCAGTCCTGAAAGACTCATCTGATCTCTGCTGTAAGGAGAGCGTCCTGACATCACCGCAAAAAGCCCTTTTTAGGGCTAATATATCAGTCCGCTTTTTTTTCTTCTCTGTAATCTAATTGCAGTTGCCTACCAGGCAGCGTGTGTGTGTCTCAGGCTCACAGCGTATACTGTGCCACTTGTCAGTGCCACATCTCATATATATCTTGTTGTCACACTAGATAACATTTAAAAAAAATCACTGCAATAGAGAATAGTACTCAGTTGTCTGCCAGCATGTCTCAGGCTCGCAGTGTATACTGTGCCCACTTGTCCAGTGCCACCACTCATATATATTTTGTTAGCACAGTAGATAACATAAAAAAAAACACAATTTTCACTGCAATAGAGAATAGTAGTCTGTTATCTGCCAGCGTGTCTCAGGCTCACAGCGTATACTATGCCCACTTGTCCAGTGCCACCACTCATATCTGGTGGCACAGTAGCTTGCACGCATAGTACAACTAAACTAACCTAAAAAAATGACAGGCAGAGGCAGGCCACCCTGCAGGGGGCGTCGTGGTCGTGGTGCTGTGATTCCCTTTGGCCCTAGAATAATGCCCAGTGTTCATAGGCCACATACCCTGAACTTGAAAAGTTCTGAGGACATAGTTTACTGGCTAACACAGGACATCCAATCTTCTACAGCTTCCGCTCGGAAACCTTGACGCACCATCCTCCTACAGCTCAGCTTCGGGCACCTCTCAAGTTACCACTCACCCGCCTGCCGCCACCACCAACACTAGCATCACAGCTGCTTCACTTGATCTGTCAGAGGAGTTATTTACACATCAATTGGAAGAAATGAGTGATGCACAAGCATTATTGCCAGAGGATGAAGATAAAAGGGATATGTCTCAGTCAGGCAGCATTACACACATGGACGTATGGTGTGATGATGATGATGTTGTATCCGCTGCTGCTTCCTTTGCTGAGTTGTCAGATACAAATGAAGCGTTTGATGATGACGATGTGTCCGTGGATGTCACGTGGGTGCCCGCTCCAAGAGAAGAACGGGGAAAGTTCAAATGGGGAGACAGAGAGGAGGAAGAGACGAGTTGGAAGCAGAGGGAGGTCGTCGCAAGGAGCTAGTGGCACAGTCAGACAGCATGTATTGGCACCCTGGGTCAGCCAGACAGCATGCCAATCAACGCATGCTGTTGCCACCACCAGAATGCCGTCATTGCAAAACTCAGCAGTGTGGCATTTTTTTTGTGTGTCTGCCTCTGATAACAGCAATGCCATTTGCAACCTGTGCCAAAAGAAACTAAGTCATGGGAAATCCAACACCCACCTAGGTATAACTGCTTTGCGAAGGCACATGATCTCACATCACAAACGCCTATGGGATCAACACATGATGATGACGAGTACAAGCAGCACACAAGCTCAAAGCCACCATCCTCCTCCTGATCCAGCATCTTCAGCCACGTCAACCACTGCTGTCCCCCTTGCCCCCTCTCAACCATCTGCCACTCCGTCTCTCACCTTGAGCAGTTCCTGCTCATCTGCCCACAGTCAGGTGTCTGTCAAGGACATGTTTGAGTGTAAGAAGCCAATGTCACAGAGTTACCCCCTTGCACAACTGGCTTGTCGTAACTCTTAGCCCACCAGCTTTTACCATACAAGCTGGTAGAGTCTGAGGCCTTCAAAAAATGTGTAGCTATTGTGACACCGCAGTGGAAGGTACCTGGCCGAAATTTATTTTCACAAAAGGCAATCCCCAACCTGTACTCTTTTGTGCACAAGGAAGTCATGGCATGTCTGGCACACAGTGTTGGGGCAAGGGTCCACCTGACTACTGATAGCTGGTCTGCAAAGCATGGTCAGGGCAGGTATATCACCTACACTGCGCATTGGGTAAACCTGCTGACGGCTGCCAAGCATGTAATGTGTGGCTCTGCAGAGGAGTTGGTGACACCCCGCCACCACGACTTGCAGGCAGGCCTTCTGCCACCTCCTCTACTCCTCCTACTCCATCCTCTTCGATAACCTCCTCGGCTGAGTCCTCTTGTGCTGCTGCGTTTTGCTCCACATCACCTGCACCCCCCATCTCCCCAGGGGCTATTCCACATCCCGGATACGACAGTGTCACGCCGTCTTGGGGTTGACTTGCCTGAAAGCAGAGAGTCACACGGGACCAGCACTTCTGTCCGTCCTGAACGCACAGGTGGATCAGTGGCTGACTCCGCACCAACTGGAGATCGGCAAAAACAGAAGCAATTTGTTGGCTGCACTGAATTTGGGCAAGTTGACACATGTGCCGTGCATGGCACATGTATTGAATCTGATTGTACAACGCTTTGTGCATAAGTACCCAGACTTACAGGACGTCCTCAAGCAGGCTAGGAAGGTGTGAGGCCATTTCAGGCGTTCCTACACGGCCATGGCGCACTTTTCAGATATCCAGCGGCGAAACATGCAGTGAGGTGCTTGATTTGCGACAGCCCGATATGTTGTATGGGAATTCAACACTCCTAATGTTCAACCGCCTGCTCCAACAAGAAAAAGCCATCAACGAGTATTTGTATGACTGGGGTGCTAGGACAGCCTCTGCGCAGCTGGGATTTTTTTGCCACGTTACTGGACTCTCATGCGCAATGCCTGTAGGCTCATGCGTCCTTTTGAGGAGGTGACAAACCTCCTTGGGTATCACAATGGAGTGACCACCTCTATGAGTGTGTTGGCAATGGCAATGTTGGCACACCCCAGATGATACGGTCGTTGCTTGATTGTGAACAGACCAAAAGCGATCGGCTGGATCATTTTGCATAGAAAAAACATTAATTTTCTTTGTGATCATCTAAGGTGATCATTAAAGCCTACTAGGCCAACAATGGGCCCACACTAGAGAATCATTGTTTTCTGGGTCACCTAACTGTCACTGAACTACCTTAGCATGATCATAGGCTTTAACCGCATGCCGACCAGCCGCCGCAGTAATACGGCGGCAGGTCGGCACTGCTGCGCGCGAGAGCCCGTAGCTCTACGTCGCCACTTTCGGCGGCCACTAGGGGGTGCGTGCGCGCTGCCCGCGGCCCGCGCGCGCCCCCCGCTCACCCCCGAGTCCCGTGCGTGTGCCCGGCGGGCACGATCGCCGCCGGGCACACGCGATCGCTCGTTACAGAGCAGGGAACGGGAGCTGTGTGTTTACACACAGCGCTCGTTCCTGTCAGCGGGGGAAACGCTGATTTTCTGTTCATACAATGTATGAACGGAAGATCAGTGATTCCCCCTAGTAAGTCCACCCCCCCCATACAGTTAGAACACAAATAGGAACACACTTAACCCCTTCCCCGCCCCCTAGTGTTAACCCCTTCACTGCCAATGGCATTTTTATAGTAATCCAATGCATTTTTATAGCATTGATCGCTAAAAAAATGCCAATGGTCCCAAAAATGTGTCAAAAGTGTCCGAAGTGTCCGCCATAAGGTCGCAGTACTGAAAAAAAACGCTGATCGCCGCCATTACTAGTAAAAAAAAAAAATAATAATAAAAATGCCATAAAACTACCCCCTATTTTGTAAACGCTATAACTTTTGCGCAAACCAATCAATAAACGCTAATTGCCATTTTTTTTAATGAAAAATATGTAAAAGAATACGTATCGGCCTAAACTGAGGAAAATTTTTTTTTTTTTATATATATATTTTTGGGGGATATTTATTACAGAAAAAAGTAAAAAATATTGCATTTTTTTCAAAATAGTCGCTCTGTTTTTGTTTATAGCGCAAAAAATAAAAACCGCAGAGATGATCAAATACCACCAAAAGAAAGCTCTATTTATGGGAAAAAAAGGACGCCAATTTTGTTTGGGAGCCACGTCGCATGACCGCGCAATTGTCAGTTAAAGCGACGCAGTGCCGAATCGCAAAAAGTGCTCTGGTCTTTGGACAGCAATATGGTCCGGGGCTAAAGTGGTTAAAAAAAAAACATCGCCTGCAATCTCACAAACGTGCGCACGAGCACTTTAATCACTACACCAAGATTGACGCATAGAGGAATAAAATTTATGTCATGAGTGTGTAAGTTACAGACAGGGTTAGGGTTAGGGTTAAAGATAGGGTTAGGGTTACAGACAGGGTTAGGGTTAGGGTTACAGACAGGATTAGGGTTACAGATAGGGTTAGGGTTACAGATAGGGTTAGGGTTACAGACAGGGTTAGGGTTACAGACAGGATTAGGGTTACAGATAGGGTTAGGGTTACAGACAGGGTTAGGGTTACAGATAGGGTTAGGGTTACAGATAGGGTTAGGGTTACAGACTTTAACCCTAACCCTAACTGTAACCCTAACCCTGTCTGTAACCCTAACCCTATCTGTAACCCTAACCCTGTCTATAAGTTACAGACAGGGTTAGGGTTACAGATAGGGTTAGGGTTACAGACAGGGTTAGGGTTAGGGTTACAGATAGGGTTAGGATTAGGGTTAGGGTTACAGACTGTAACCCTAACCCTAACCCTTACACTACCTGATAGATACAACATCATACCTGATGTTTTAAAGCACGTTATTCCAAACAATTTAGGAATGTTAGGTGATTTATGCACTTTATGGATTAAAAACGGACTCTGCGACAACTACGTAATTTTCCATGGGAGTTTTGCCATGGACCCCCCTCCGGCATGCCACAGTTTAGGTGTTAGTCCCCTTGAAACAACTTTTCCATCACTATTGTGGCCAGAAAGAGTCCCTGCAGGTTTTAAAATCTGCCTGCCCATTGAAGTCTATGGCGGTTCGCCCAGTTCGCCAGTTCGCGAACGCAAAATGTTATGTTCGCGACATCATGTATAATGTATAACTTTACTCCTTAAACTGGTAATTCTTTTTTCACACAAATAGAGCTTTCTTTTGGTGGTAAATGATCACCACTGGACTTTTTTAGTTTTTGTGTTATAAACAAAAAAAGATGGTAAATCTTGACCAAAGAAAATCCAATATTTTTCATTTTCTGCTTTACAACATATACAATAATAAAGAAAAATCATATTTCTTCATAAATTTTGCGCAAAAAATGACAAATTGTGGCAAAATTGCACAAACAAAATAACGGGACACGTGTTGCCCAAAAGAAGTTCCATAACTTTCCAGGGTTCTGGAGGTGGGCGATTTTGCAGCAATTTGTCACGTTTAGGGTGACATTGGGAAATAATGGCATTGCAAACACATCCCACATTTTGCTGCGATTCAGAATCGCAGCAATTGGGGGGGGGGGCACCAGAGAGTGGCGAAAACATCTGAAAAGGCCCAAGGACACTTTGGCTCGTTTCCAGCGTCCCCGTACCTCCGGCCAAATGAGGTACTGCAGGCCTATTTTCGGCTCTGCTCGGCTTCTGTGCCCCCGTACCTAAAGCCAAATGAGGTACTGCAGGCCTATTTAGCTTGAATTCTGCTCGTCTTGCGAATCAACACTCGCAAACCGTGTCAGAATTTGTTTTTAAAAAGTTGCTCGTAAATCAAAATGCTCTCAAACCAAGTCAAACCGAGGTTCCACTGTACATGTAAGTGAGGTGGTCGGCAAGCGGTTAAAACAGAACTCAAGGAATAATATTTTTTTCATACTTACCTTGGTCCAGGTTGGCTTGATGTAAATATCTAATTTATAATATCTGGAGGGCCACTGGGAATGTTAAAAATCGTAATAGCCTTCGCTAGATAGAGAGATAGTCTTGACCTTCTGGGTGCTTCCGAGTAGCTTCCCCTCTGCACACTGACCACAGAGGATGGCTCGCTCAGCACCTCTGCCATTCAGAGAGAACAGCATTCGCTGATTAGATGAGATGAAGAGGAGTGGCGGATGATGACACAATCTCCAGCTTGTCCAACCAGCGAATGTTTTGTATCTATTGAAAAAAATGCAAGGAATTCTCTGAGTGGGTGGCGGTATTAAGCGATGATTCCCTCTTTTCAGTTTGCAGAGTGAATTCCCCGCTGGAGCAGCATCAGGAAGATTACGTCTATCACTATATGTAGTGAAGACTACTACTGTGATTTTTTTTTTAAGCATTGCCCAGTCACCTTCTGGAAAACTGCTATGAATATTACATTGAGCCAAACTGGACAAATATAAGTATGAAAAATTATCCTTTATTCATTCATTAAGTAGTTGTAAACCCCATTTATGAAATTTGAACCAAGCACATATCTGTAGTGTTTACTTGGCTCTCTCCAAAGCTCTAAGTGCCGATTCTCTCTGGTGCTTTGTTTATCTGTTATCAGCATGAGTCATTTCCGACACATGAGATAGCATGATAACATGAGATCACTTACCTGGTTGAAGCCGAGCTGACGGGAGGGCTTTCCCTTACAACTCATGTCCTGTTTCTTCTGAAGGTGGTGACAGGATATAACAGGGCATGGAGGGGCATGGGTGCCTGATTGGAGATCCTGGACAGAAGGTACTTGCAGCAGGTGCTAAGCAGCGGGCAGGTTTGTGGACTGGCAGATGCAGATACACGCCAACAGGTGCAGAGCAGCAGACAGACTGGTGAGTAGGTGGATGCAGGGTCTCAGTAGTCAGGCAGGCGGAAGTTGTTAATGGCCAAGCAGCAAAGGTACAGAATCGGATCCAGAGAATAGTCAGGGCTAAGCCAGGGTCAGTATCAGGAAAGCAGAGAAGGCACCAGAATGATAGGCAGAAGACAGAGTCGGGTCACAAGCCGGCTCACCAATAAGGTATCGGGAACGAGCGGAGTCAAACAGGCTGGGTATACACAGGATCAAGTTGCAGACGGTAGAAGCTGATGACCACTTAGCAATCTTCTGGTCTATGGAGCCAGACATACCCTAGTGAGTCAAAAATGTCTAGTTGTCGCTCGCAAATTCTTATGCGCGTGTGCGAGTTACTTGTCACTTGAGAATTCTTATTAGCAAGTGCACATCTTTGTGCGCAAAGACTATGCATACGATTCCCCTGACACATTACCTAAACATTTGTTTCAGGAAGGAAGCTAAGGTCTCGTACACACGATGAGATATGTCCGCTCAAACTTGTCCGACGGACAGTTTAGAGCGGACATGTCTCATCGGATTTCGGTCCGATGGCGTGTACACACCATCGGATCAAAATCTCCGCCGGCAGACAGCGTGGTGACGCGGCGGTGACGTGAGAAGCCGCCACGTCACCGCTACGTCACCGCACCAGGAAGTAAACACTTCCGCGCGCATGCGTCGGATCCCTTTCACAGGATACGACGCATGTGCGGGAGGAATGTCCGCTGGTTTCCCGTACTAACCAGCGGACATATCCGATGGACAGGTTTGTAGCAGACAAATTTCAAAGCATGCTTTGAAATTTGTCCGATGGACAAACCTGTCCGCTAGCTCGTACACACGATCGGATTTGTCTGCTGAAACGGTCCATGGGACCGTTTTCAGCGGACAAATTCGATCGTGTGTACGCGGCCTTAGAGGAAGATGAGCAGGGAGCCCATCTATTGAGAATACAGCTCTGCATGTTCCTTTATTCCTCTGCCTATGTAGATGGGGGTGTTCCTTTCCTCCAATCAGCTCTCACCCTTCCCTATCTACTGCTGGCAGATTAAATTGAAGTGTTCTCAAAAAAAAATTCAAGTCAGCAGTTACAAATACTGCAGGTGCTGACTTTTAATATATGGACAGCACTTACCTGTCCAGGGTGCCCGCAATGTTGGCACCTGAAGCCTATTTGCTCCCGGGTGGAGGTGCCGCCATCTTTGGTGAGGGAAAGTTAAGCCTTGCAGCTTCACAGCCTGATTCCCTACTGTGCATGCGTGAGTCGCGCTACGCTCGCTCCTCACTAGTCTGCCTGGACATGGTGTAGATCTATGCCTGGAAGTGGGAGAAAATACCCCCAATCCTTCCTTCCTGAAAGGTGGCAAATGTGACACTGAAGGGGGAGAGGCATCCGAAAAGCAGAAGTTCAATTTGTGTATCATCTGAGGCTATTTACTTCATTGGGCGTACAGTAATAGTAATACTTTATTTAAAATTTCTCATATCATTAAATCCATTCGTTTAAGGGTGCATTCACATCTGCAAATACACCCTCTGATTGAATGCAAGAATCCCAGCAGGGGTTCCTGTGATTAGCTGTGAGAGGCAGCCCCATGAAAGCAATGGGAGGCTGCCAGCTCTCACAGCTAATCTAAGCCACTTGCGTGTAATTTCTCATGCAGGGATCATATGCGAGTGACCTTTGCCCCAAAAAGAAAAAAAAAAACTGTTTACTGCAAATGCTTAATCACTTCAATACAGGTCATTTTTACCCCCACCTGCCCAGGACAATTTTAAGCTTTCAGCGCTGTTGCACTTTGAATGACAATTGCTCGGTCATGAAACACTCTGCCCATATGAATTTTTTTCATTATCTTAACAAAAATAGAGCTTTCTTCTGGTGGCATTCAATCACCACTGGTTTTTTTTCCCCCTAAATAAACAACCAAAAAGACTGACAATTTTGAAAAAAAAAAAGTGTTTATTTGTTTCTATTTGTTAATTGTGCAAATAAATAATCTTTTTTCTATCTCATTTTTTGAGGCCCAAAAGCGCCAGGACAGTACAAATATATCCCCCAAAGGACCCAGTCTTGGAACGTAGACAGCTCAAGTAAGAGGCGTATTCTTGGCCATTTTACAGAGAATATGAATGATAACACAAAAACCATTTCTTTCACTCATGGCAGTGGCGGAACTTTCAGGGTCGCTGCAGTCGCCGTTGCGACTGGGCCCTGACGTTCTGCCGCTGTGGGGGCCCCCAAGACCCGGCATCTCTCAACTTTCAGTTTGTGATGCAGTGGGGGGGGGGGGAGGCGGCGTTCGGCAGCTGTATGGTGGGATCGGCATCTCCCTGGGCTTGTGTTTCTTCTTCGGCATGTGTACAGTGGAGGGGGAGGAGCCTTTGACCCGGGCAGCTAAAAGTTTCACTCTTCAGTGTACAAGTAAGTTGCTCGGGTCAGAGGCCCCTCCCCCTCCACTGTACAGACTCAGAGAATTCCAAGCTCCAGGGAGATCCCTCTGCAAATGGACAGCATAGAACTGCGATCTCCGCCTCCCACCTCCCCCTGTGCTGGGGGGTTGGAGGTGCACAGCCAGCCAAGTACAGGGGAACCTTTGTGGGGGGTTATGTTTAAGTCTTCAAATCCTGATGTATGGGGGGCTCTCTGTGAACCCTGATGTATGGGGGGCTCTCTGTGAACCCTAATGCATGGAGGGCTGTCTGTGAATCCTGATGTATGGGGGTCTCTCTGGGAACC
The DNA here is from genome assembly GCA_029574335.1 of Rana kukunoris. Lineage (NCBI taxonomy): Eukaryota > Metazoa > Chordata > Amphibia > Anura > Ranidae > Rana > Rana kukunoris. Next base: position 68,880,764 of record CM056051.1, on the reverse strand, counting down.
CTGATTATGGGGTGCTCTCTGTGAATTCTGATATATGGGGTGCTCTCTGCGAACCCTGATATATGGGGGGCTCTCTGTGAACCCTGATGTATGGGGGGCTCTCTGTGAACCCTAATGCATGGAGGGCTGTCTGTGAATCCTGATGTATGGGGGGTCTCTCTGGGAACCCCTAATTATGGGGTGCTCTCTGTAAATTCTGATATATGGGGTGCTCTCTGTGAACCCTGATGTATGAGGGGCTCTCTGTGAACCCTGATGTATTGGGGGCTGTCTGTGAATCCTGATGTATGGGTGTCTCTCTGGGAACCCAGATTATGAGGGCTCTCTGTGAATTCTGATATAGGGGGTGCTCTCTGTAAACCCTGATATATGGGGGGCTCTCTGTGAACCCTGATGTATGGGGGGCTCTCTGTGAACCCTAATGCATGGAGGGCTGTCTGTGAATCCTGATGTATGGGGGTCTCTCTGAGAACCCTGATTATGGGGGGCTCTCTGTGAATTCTGATATATGGGGTGCTCTCTGTGAACCCTGATATATGGGGGGCTCTCTGTGAACCCTGATGTATGGGGGGCTCTCTGTGAACCCTGATGTATGGGGGGCTCTCTGTGAATCCTGATGTATGGGGGTCTCTCTGGGAACCCTGATTATGGGGAGCTCTCTGTGAATTCTGATATATGGGGTGCTCTCTGTGAACCCTGATGTATGGGGGTCTCTCTGGGAACCTTGATGTATGGGTGATCTCTGTGAACCCTGATGTATGGGGGTGCTCTCTGTGAACCCTGATGTATTGGGGGGATCTCTGTGAACTCATATGGGGGGCTCTCTGAGGACTCTGATGTAAGGGGGCCTCTCTGTGAACACTGATGTATGGGGGGCTCTCTGTGAACCCTGATGTATTGGGGGCTCTCTGGGATCTCTGGGGGCTCTGATGTATGGGGGGCTTTCTGGGGACTCATATAGGGGGCTCTTTGGGGACTCTGATGTAAGGGGGCCTCTCTGTGAACCCTGATGTATGGGGGGTGCTCTCTGGGGACTCTGATGTATGGGGGGCTCTCTGTGAACCCTGATGTATTGGGGGCTCTCTGGGTTCTCTGGGGGCTCTGATGTATGGGGGGCTCTCTGGGGACTCTGATGTATGGGGGCTCTCTGGGGACTCTGTATGGGGGACTCTCTGTGAACCCTTATGTATTGGGGGCACTCTCTGTGAACCCTGATGTATGGGGTCTCTCTGGGGACTCTGTATGGGGGTGCTCTCTGGGTACTCTGTATGGGGGCTCTCACTGGGGACTCTGTATGGGGGGCTCTTTGTGAACCCTTATGTATGGGGGTCTCTCTGGGGACTCTGATGTATGGGGGGTGCTCTCTGTAAACCCTGATGTATGGGGGGCCTCTGGGGACCATGAAGTATGAGGTGCTCTCTGGGGACCCTGATGTATGGGGGGGCCTCTGGGGACCATGAAGTATGGGGGGCTCCTGGGGACCCTGATGTATGGGAGGGCTCTCTGGGGATTCTGTATGGGGGGCTTGGCTCTCTGGGTACTCTGATGTGGGGGGGCTCTCTGGGGACTCTGTATGGGGGGCTCTTTGTGAACCCTTATGTATGGGGGGGTACTCTCTGTGAACCCTGATGTATGGGGGTCTCTCTGGGGACTCTGATGTATGGGGGGTGCTCTCTGTAAACCCTGATGTATGGAAGGGCCTCTGGGGACCATGAAGTATGGGGGGCTCTCTGGGGACCCTGATGGATGGGGGGCCTCTGGGTACCCTGATGTATGGGAGGGCTCTCTGGAGATTATGTATGGGGGGCTTGGCTCTCTGGGGACTCTGATGTATGGGGGCTCTCTGTGAACTCTGATGTATGGGGGCTCTCTGTGAACCCTGATGTATGGGGCGGGGGCTCTCTGTGAACTCTGATGTATGGGGGGCTGTCTGTGAACCCTGATGTATGGGGCGCCTCTGGGAACCCTGATGTATGGGGGGTGCTCTCTGTGAACCCTGATGTATGGGGGTGCTCTCTGTGAACCCTGATGTATGGGGGGTGCTCTCTGGGGACTCTGTATGGGGGGGCTCTCTGTGAACCCTGACGTATGGTGGGCTCTCCGGGGACTCTGATGTAAAGGGGCCTCTCTGTGAACCCTGATGTATGGGGGTGCTCTCTGGGGACTCTGATGTATGGGGGGCTCTTTGTGAACCCTGATGTATTGGGGGCTCTATGTGAACTCGTATGGGGGGTCTCTGATGTATGGGGGATCTCTAATGTATGGGGGGCTCTCTGATGTATGGGGATCTCTAATGTATGGGGGGCTCTCTAATGTATGGGGGGTTGCTCTCTGGGGACTCTGATTTATGGGGCTGCTCTCTGGGGACTCTGATCTATGGGGGGTGCTCTCTGTAAACCCAGATGTATGGGGGGCCTTTGGGGACCATGAAGTACAGAGGGGACTCTGGGAACCCTGGTGTATGAGGGGCTCTCTGGGGACTCTGATGTATGGCAGGGCTCTCTGTGAATCCTAATGTATGGGGGGATCTCTGGGGACTCTGTATGGGGGTACTCTCTGTGAACCCTGATGTATGGGAGTCTCTCTGGGGACTCTGATGTATGGGGGACTCTCTGGGGACTCTGATGTATGAGGGTGCTCTCTGTGAACCCTGATGTATGGGGGGCCTCTGGGGACTCTGATGTATGGGGGTGCTCTCTGGGTACTCTGTATGGGGGCTCTCACTGGGGACTCTGTTTGGGGGGCTCTTTGTGAAACCTTATGTATGGGGGTCTTTCTGGGGACTCTGATGTATGGGGGGTGTGCTCTCTGTAAACCCTGATGTATGGGGGGCCTCTGGGGACCATGAAGTATGAGGGGCTCTCTGGGGACCCTGATGTATGGGGGGGCCTCTGGGGACCATGAAGTATGGGGGGCTCTCTGGGGACCCTGATGTATGGGAGGGCTCTCTGGGGATTCTGTATGGGGGGCTTGGCTCTCTGGGTACTCTGATGTATGGGGGGGCTCTCTGGGGACTCTGTATGGGGGGCTCTTTGTGAACCCTTATGTATGGGGGGTACTCTCTGTGAACCCTGATGTATGGGGGTCTCTCTGGGGACTCTGATGTATGGGGGGTGCTCTCTGTAAACCCTGATGTATGGAAGGGCCCTTTGGGGACCATGAAGTATGGGGGGCTCTCTGGGGACCCTGATGGATGGGGGGGCCTCTGGGAACCCTGATGTATGGGGGGTGCTCTCTGTGAACCCTGATGTATGGTGGTGCTCTCTGTGAACCCTGATGTATGGGGGGTGCTCTCTGGGGACTCTGTATGGGGGGGCTCTCTGTGAACCCTGACGTATGGTGGGCTCTCTGGGGACTCTGATGTAAAGGGGCCTCTCTGTGAACCCTGATGTATGGGGGGTGCTCTCTGGGGACTCTGATGTATGGGGGGCTCTTTGTGAACCCTGATGTATTGGGGGCTCTATGTGAACTCGTATGGGGTGTCTCTGATGTATGGGGGGATCTCTAATGTATGGGGGGCTCTCTGATGTATGGGGGATCTCTAATGTATGGGGGGCTCTCTAATGTATGGGGGGTTGCTCTCTGGGGACTCTGATGTATGGGGCTGCTCTCTGGGGACTCTGATGTATGGGGGTGCTCTCTGTAAACCCAGATGTATGGGGGGGGCCTTTGGGGACCATGAAGTACAGAGGGGACTCTGGGAACCCTGGTGTATGAGGGGCTCTCTGGGGACTCTGATGTATGGCAGGGCTCTCTGTGAATCCTAATGTATGGGGGGATCTCTGGGGACTCTGTATGGGGGTACTCTCTGTGAACCCTGATGTATGGGAGTCTCTCTGGGGACTCTAATGTATGGGGGGTCTCTGGGGACTCTGATGTATGGGGGGCACTCTCTGTGAACCCTGATGTATGGGGGGCCTCTGGGGACCATAAAATTATGGGGGGGGGGCTCTCTGGGGACCCTGATGTATGGGGGGTGCTCTCTGTAAACCCAGATGTATGGGGGGGCCTTTGGGGACCATGAAGTACAGAGGGGACTCTGGGAACCCTGGTGTATGAGGGGCTCTCTGGGGACTCTGATGTATGGCAGGGCTCTCTGTGAATCCTAATGTATGGGGGGATCTCTGGGGACTCTGTATGGGGGTACTCTCTGTGAACCCTGATGTATGGGATTCTCTCTGGGGACTCTGATGTATGGGGGGCTCTCTGGGGACTCTGATGTATGGGGGGCACTCTCTGTGAACCCTGATGTATGGGGGGCCTCTGGGGACCATAAAATTATGGGGGGGGGGGGCTCTCTGGGGACCCTTATGTATGGGGGGGCTCCCTGGGGACTCTGATGTATGGGGGCTGGGCTCTCTGTGATATCTGATGTATGGGAGGGCTCTCTGTGAACCCTTATGTATGGGGGTGCTCTCTGGGGACTCTGTATGGGGGGGGGTTGGCTCTCTGGGGACTCTGATGTATGGGGGCTGGGCTCTCTGTGATATCTGATGTATGGTAGGGCTCTCTGTGAACCCTGATGTATGGGGGGTTCTCTGTGAACTCTGATGTATGGGGGAGGCTCTCTGGGGACCCTGATGTATGGGAGGAGACTCTCTGGGGACCCTGATGTAAGGGGAGACTCTCTGGGGACCCTGATGTATGGGAGGAGACTCTCTGAGGACCCTGATGTAAGGGGAGACTCTCTGGGGACCCTGATGTATGGGAGGAGACTCTCTGGGGACCCTGATGTAAAGTGGGGAAGGCTCTTTGGGCACCCTTATGTAAGGAATTGTCTCTCTGGGGACCCTGATGCAAGGAGGATCTGCACTCAGTTATGTGACAATATATACATACACACACACACACCACACACGTATATTTGTATACATGTGTATACCCGCCCAAGCATATGACTTTCTTTACTTGCTTGCTACACTTCTATGGGCTCTAGCCCAAGATCTTTTGTAGACCTAGCAATGCCCATGGGGGGGGGGGGGGGGGGCCTTCATGGTTTCTTGCACCAGGGCCCTGAAGATTCTAGTAGTTATGCCTCTGAGTCATGGTTAATGTTTGGCTGAAGCCATTTAATTATCAATGAAATGTGTTTACTCTTTTTAAATCATAATGTCAACAGAAACTACCTAAATGACGCTGATCAAAAGCTTACATGGTGATTTTGGCCTGATAACATGTACACAAGATGACACAAAGTGGTTTGGATGGCTATCAAAGATAACCATCCTCTGTGACCTGCTTGTAATTAGTGTGTGTGTATAAAAGATCAATGAGTTTCTGGACTCCTGACAGACCCTTGCATCTTTCATCCAGTGCTGTACTGACGTTTCTGGATTCTGTGTCATGGGGAAACTAAAATCATTATCAAAGAATCTGCAGGAAAATGTAGTTGAACTGTATAAAACAAGAAGGGGATATAAAAAGATATTTAAAGAATTGAGAATGCCAATCAGCAGTGTTCAAACTCTAATCAACAAGTGGAAAATGAGGGGTTCTGTTGAAACCAAACCATGGTTAGGTAGACCAACTAAAATTTCAGCCACAACTGCCAGGAACATTGTTTGGTTTGAAAAGAAAAACTCACAAATAAGGTGAAATACAGGACACTCTGAAAACATGTGGTGTGGCTGTTTCAAGATGCACAATAAGTAGGCACTTGAAGAAAGATGTGCTGCATGGTCGAGTTTCCAGAAGAATGCCATTATTACGCAGATGCCACATGCATTGGGAGAGAACTGTTATTTCTGGTTCCGAAAGTTTAAGATCAGACAAATTGGTGAAGTCTAAAAAGAGAAAATGAATGCAGCCACCACTTATAAGGATTGGTAAGCTGCAATATATTACATTTTTGTTTTTGGGTTTAGACTTCAATAATATGTTACAACCAATACCTGCTTGGGCTGTTTTTTCCTGGTTATGTTATTACAATGTAACAGTAGAGCACATCAGTAAAGCTTGCTACTGTTAATTGTGTGGTTCTTCAGTGCGTCTAGCTGCATGCACATGGTGTGGTTTGTCTGAAAATCAATAACACACCCTCTTTTTCAACAGCACAATCCAAACAGTACAACACGGGATCTGAGATTCTCAGGTTGATTAATGATTATGTTATACAATGTTTATCTTCTTAGCTTACTGCTTACTGTTTTTTGGAATGCACATAGATACAGTAAAAGCGAAATTAAATCTACTTTACAAGCAAAGACCTTTTTTTCCAAAGTAAACTGTAACCATCTGCAAATAGGAATGTAAAACAAACCTTACGGTAAATTAACTGATACTGCAGATCTCCTGGGCTATAGGAAATATTCTCTTCTGGTTACAGTTTTCATTATTACAATTTATTGTGCTGCTGTTGCCACCTTGTGGTCACAATGCTAACTACAGTTCTTCACTAAAGGCGATCAAGAACACCTGCTGTATGGACTTTAGATGGGGCAGGTGTGACCTTTGATTTTACTTCTGATATTAATCTGTGACAGATGTGGAATGCTGTGTTTCATTTGTGAATAGAATGTTTTAAACTGTGAACACTTGCTTTTAGTGTTGCTTTTGAAATGCATTACTGTAATTTGCTTCTAGGTTTGCTTTGCTACTAGTCTGAAGCTATGTACACTACTAGCCCTGGGTGAGTGTGACTGGGGTTATTGAACAGAAGAAATAAAGAACAAGAAATGTTAATTTCCAGTTGCTTTAACTTACTTCTGAGATGCTTTAAGGCACCTTTTACACTTGTGCAATTTGTCCTGCGACTTGAGACTGCACCGTCACATAACAAGTCATATCCCATGACTTCAAAGTAGTCCTTGTACTACTTTGGTCTGACTTTGATATGACTTGAGGTCCATACTCCTCAAGACTACACAGGCATTGCATCACGTTGCATCAAAGTTGTGTCAAAGTCACGTGACTTTCAGGTCGTACAAGTGTAAAAGGCCGGTTCCCACTGCTGCAATGTCAGATATTGCATGTGATTCACACTGCAGTGCTGTGCAAACTGCATGCAATGTCTGTGCAATACAAATTCAGCCATACAGCTTGTATGGATGAATTTGCATCACATTCGGCTCAAACTCGCACAGGACCCTTTTTTGGTCAGCGGCAGAATCGGATCACATGGGTGTTTAGTTTACATCCATGAAATTCAATTTCTGTTTGAATTGACAGTTCACACTGTGATATGCAAACTGATCTGGCCAGAGGGACTTTATGCAGAATCAAGAACTGTCCCTCAAAATCAGGGACAGTTGGGAGCTATGCCTACACTACACACATGCTAAATGCGAGCCAAATCCAGGAGCCTGTGTCTTAAATAGACTCTCCAACCACATCGCTGCCCCAGTGAACCAGGTAACCATAGAGCAGTGTTTCTCAACTCCAGTCCTCAAGCCCCCCAAACAGGTCAAGTTTTCAGGATTTCCCTCAGATGAAAAGGCTGTGGGAATTACTAAGGCTAGAAAGATCAAGTTTACCTAGGACCCCAAAAGTGACCCAGGAATAGCTTGGAAGTGAGGGAGTGGGCAAGTGGACTATAGCGGTACTGGGTATAAGAAAATACAATGGAAAGATGAACCAAGGTAAAAAATTATTACATTAGTTTATTATACATAATAATGGGCAAGTAGAACAGACATTATGCCTCCTATCTAGAGTGGCCGACTGGAACATCCACGCCTCGGCTAAAGCATGGGTAGGTTTGGAACACGCCTTTTCTCCCATCCCGTTAGCACAAACCCCATGGATTAAACCGGGCTCTCTCCCTCCCTCCTGCCTGACACATCCACTTATTGCTCCGACCTTGACCACTTTCAAAACAGCTTGCACCAAATACCGACTCTCCTCTTGCCTAGGCCCGATGACCCCACTACGACTTAACCCCGACTTCCCCCCAGGCCAAATGCCTTCCTTTTTGGCAGACATATGGCCGCACTCACACATACGCGCTGCCCACCTCTTTGCCAATGATCGCCTCATTCCCTATGACTCCCTGCAAGCTAAGATGCGAACAAGCTCCTTTCCTTTTTGGACATACGTCCAGATTCGACATTTCCTTGAGTCTCCGCGCCCGCGACCACCCTGGTCCCGATGCCTCACCCCCTTTGAGGAAATTTGCACAAGCACTTCCCCAGTGTCACATCTGCTATCCTTTATGTACACGTTACTATTCCCGGATAACACCCCAAAAACCAATTGGGCAAGCCAGAAATGGGAAGCAGAACTGTCTATTGATCTCACAGACAAAGAATGGGAAGCGGTGTTCTCCTGCATCCACAGAGGTACGGTGAATGTACACACCCAGGAAAATGGGTACAAATTCTTCTCGCGGTGGTACCGGACGCCGACGAGACTCCACGCTATCTCCCCCGAGATTTCCCCACTTTGCTGGAGATGCGGCTCCGAGAGGGGGTCCCTAATACATATATGGTGGTCATGCCCCAAGTTGACTGAGTTCTGGCAAGACGTCCACCGTATAACGACTGATGTCTCCACGCTCACTCTGGCCTTCACACCCGAGCAGTTCTTATTACACCACTCTCCCCTCTCCCAGAGGGCATACTTTCGCTCCCTGGCTATGCACTTAGTGAACGCGGCGAAGCTCTGCATCCCTGCAAAATGGAAAGCAACGGAACCACCCACGGTGGCAGATTGGTTCAAACGGGTTAACCATATTGCAGAGATGGAAAGCCTAATCCATCAAGCCAGGGATACACCTGCAAAGTACACAGAGCAATGGGCGTGTTGGATTCACTTTACCACCACAGAAGGTTACCGACGGATAATGTCCTAGCCAACTATCAGGAGGTGCGGTGTGACACTGTTCACACAATTACAATACACCACCATTCGCTCCCCTCCACGATGTGAGCTGGTACCCTCCTGTACTGACCCCTTCCACTATATAACTCCACGCCCGACATGTCTCCACAGAGGTACCACCCTACCTCCAATCCCCTCACCCTAGGCTCCAAACCCCATTATGCCCCATTGTGGACGCTCGCTGTAATAGGCCACCCGTTCGTGGGACTCACGAGGATCCGCACGCAGAGTTCAGCCGTGCGGCCCACCCCGTTGGGCATGTGACTTAACATGAAAACCTCCCAAGCCAACACCCCGCCCCCTCGCCACAACCACTGGGAGGGTATTGAATATTGAATATTGCTTTTAGCAGCTCCTGATCCCCTCTTATCCGCTTCCCCCACCTCACCCCTGCCCCGCCCCCACCCACTCCCGAGTGACGATGAACGCCCTCAGATCTCTATGATTTACTTTCATTTCACAGGTTATGTTACCATGTTAGACTTTGATGTCTGTATTCTTCCTATGTTCTTACTATGTTTGCTGCTGTTTATGTAAACACCACTGCGAAGCGGCTGCGACCGCAATTCCTGCCCAAAATACTTGACTTATTGTATCAATGTATTGCTTGTTATGTTTATATTATCTTCAATAAACTCCTTGAAAAAAAAAAAAAAAGAACAGACATTATTGGATTTTTAAAAACAAAAACAACATTAAAAACTTGACACAGTACATGACCAACCAGACAGGTCACCGAGATGTTAAGTCAACCCTACACAAGGGGGGGGGGGGGGGCGGTGAGAAGAGTGGGGTCATGTCAGTTGAATCTTGACTAGTTTTGCAACCGTAGTTGCTTCTTCAGGAGAGGTGGTCAAAAAACATAATATACAATAGTTACAATCACAAATTCCATACATATAGGTAAAAATGCATGATGGTGTTCGACAAGGTTGCTATACAAATGTTTTGCTTATACAGAAAAAACATTTTTGGGGGGTTCAAGAGATGCCGAATGGCTTACCTGCACAGCTAGAGATAACCACCCTTGTAGTCATTATAGAGAATTTTTTCTGACCCCTACTTTTATATATAGCTATTTTAGTGATAAGCTCATAGTGCGGTTCCATCCTCCATCTACCCGTTCTTGAGAGGTTACCTTCTTCCATTTGCGGCTTGTAGTTCCAGGTGGTCATCTCTAGCTGTGCAGGTAAGCCATTTGGCATCTCTTGAACCCCCAAAAAATTTTTTTTCTGTATAAGCAAAACAATTGTATAGCAACCTTGTCGAACACCATCATGCATATTTACCTACAGTATATGTATGGAATTTGTGATTGTAACTATTGTATATTATGTTTTTAGACCACCTCTCCTGACGAAGCAACTACGGTTGCGAAACTAGTCGAGATTCAACTGGCATGACCCCACTCTTCTCACCGCCCCCCCTTGTGTAGGGTTGACTTAACATCTCGGTGACCTGTCTGGTTGGTCATGCACTGTGTCACGTTTTTAATGTTGTTTTTGTTTTTATAATCCAATAGTGTGTGTTCTACTTGCCCATTATTATGTATAATAAACAAATGTAATTATTTTTTACCTTAGTTCATCTTTCCATTGTATTTTCTTATACCCAGTACCGCTATAGTCCACTTGCCCACTCCCCCACTTCCAAGCTATTCCTGGGTCACTTTTGGGGTCCTAGGTAAACTTGATCTTTCTAATCGATATTTAGGATGATGGTACTTTTATGTTTATTGTTTCTGTGTTTACTTTAAGAGGCTCCAATTTAATCATTGGAATTACTAAGGCAGTGAAACTGATCAAATCACCTGTGCAAAATAATGGAAATCCTGAAAACCTGACCTGTTGGGGGGCCTTGAGGACTGGAGTTGAGAAACACTGCCATAGAGGAACCATGTTCCTCTTGACTTTCACTCCCTCTGCACTGCCACTGTGGATAAGAGAGACCTATAGGGTAGAAAATAGACTGCACCTGCCTTCATTCCCCTCCTCCTTGACAGATTTCCTCAGCATGACAACTCAGTGATGGATAACAAGAGAACTGCAAGAACATAAATTAAATGTCAGCAGGAAAAAGTTCAACAAAATAATCAGAGAGGCGTGAAGAAGAGTAGGGGGAGATGATGAACAACAAATTTAATGCCACTATTCATTGGAAGTACTGTTAATTGCTTTCTGGAGAGTGTGGAGATCCCCGGTGTTGATTAAGATCCTGAGCACATCTGGAGAGGTCTGGAGAGTTATTGCAGCCTGGTTAAAGGGCAAGGCACTCTTCTATACATGATTGAGGTGAACAGCTAGCGTAATAGGTGGTGGATTACACTGGGTGTAGACGACATTAATCCTGAACCAATATAAGGGAAGATTATTTTAGACACTGAGCACATTTGGAATATATCAACCATATTGCTGATTGGACTTTTGCACATACTAGTTTTTATTCACTCTAATATATGCATTTTACATTGTGTTTTTCCCCCCGTTAATATGCTAATGCATGTCATTTGTTTGCACATTGATACCTATGCAACTTCACCCTATAGTTGGGTCATATGTTCCTTAACCACTTAAGACCCGGACCAATATGCTGCCAAATGACCCAAGGGGTTTTTGCGATTCGGCACTGCGTCGCTTTAACAGACAATTGCGCGGTCGTGCGACGTGGCTCCCAAACAAAATTTGCGTCCTTTTCTTCCCACAAATAGAGCTTTCTTTTGGTGGTATTTGATCGCCTCTGCGATTTTTATTTTTATATACAAAAATAGAGCGACATTTTTGAAAACGAATCAATATTTTTTACTTTTTGTTATAAGAAAAATCAATTAACTAAATTTTAGTCAAACATTTAGGCCAAAATGTATTCAGCCACATGTCTTTAGTAAAAAAAGCGGGAACAGCGACACTAATACAGCGATCAGAAAAATTATCGCTTAGTGATGCTGGCAATAGGGAGTGAAAGGGTTAACTAGGGCGGTGATCAAGGGGTTAAAACTTTATTAGGGGGGGGGGGGGTACAGGGGCTACCCAGGATCTAACACTAACTGACTGTCACACTGCCTGTCACACTGACACTAAATACAGTAATCATACATGGAGGGGTTAAATGTGCCTATTTGTAGTGTGTGTCAGTGTAGTGTTGTGCAGGACTTACTTGTGTTGTGATCTCTCCTCAGCGGTGGTTGAAAAAACATTGCTTCCTCCTCCCTGTGTTTACACAGGAGGAGGAAGTGACAGGGCGGGCGGGGCGCGCGCATTGGCTGGGAGCAATCGTGAAGGGGCGGACAAAAACGTATAGCCGCCCCCTCATCCCGGATCGCTCCTACAGCCGCGCGGACCGCCGCATGTACCGGGGGGGTCCCGATCGGACCCCTGACCCACCTCAAGGCACCAACGTATATATACGTTGATGTGCCTGTCGGTGCCATTGTGCCGACGTAAATGTAGATGTGGCGGTCCTTAAGTGGTTAATGTATGTTACATATTTACATAATTAGTCAGGTTAAAAAAAGACACGTTCAACTAATAAAATAAATAAATAAATTAACAATCCCATATACACAGTCCTATACACACAGTTGACCAGAGGCAGGTGAAAATCCCCAGCACAGCATTATCCAATTTGCTACAGCAGGGGAACAAATTCCTTCCTGATTCCCCAAGAGGCAATCGGATATTCCCTGATCAACTTTACCTATAAATGTTAGTACCCAGTTATATTATGTACATTTAGGAAAGAATCCAGGCCTTTCTTAAAGCAATCTACTGAGCTGGCCAGAACCACCTCTGGAAGGAGTCTATTACACATTTTCACAGCTCTTACTGTAAAGAAATATTTCTGTATGAGGAGATGAAATCTCTTTTCCTCTAGATGTAAAGAGTGCCTCCTTGTCGTTTTTGATGATCCTAAAGTGAATAACTCAACACCAAGTTCACTATATGGGCCCCTCATGATGCATGCACATTCTTAGCCCCCAAGTGCATAACTTTACATTAATCAACATTAAAGGGGTTGTAAAAGTTTGTTTTTTGATTTTCGAAATAGGTTCCTTTAAGCTAGTGTTGAGAAGATAAAATAACTTAGGCCTCAAACACACGAGGCAATCGATTTGTTCAAAACGGTCTGTCCGACCGATTTGAACAAATCTGTCTGCTGGCATTTTGGTTTGCTCGCGTGTACACACGAGCAAACCAAAATCCCCGCCAGCGCTGACGTGGCGGTGACGTGGCGGTGACGTTGACGCCGCCAGGTCACCGCACCAGGAAGTAAAACGCATGCGTCGAAATCATTCGGCGCGTGTGCGAGAAGACATGTCTGCTGGTTAGCGTACTAACCAGCAGACATGTCGGGCGGACAGGTTCCCAGCCGACAGATTTCAAAGCATGCTTTGAAATCTGTCGGGGGGCCAAATCCGTCTGTTTGCCCGTACACACGATCGAATCTGTCTGCTGAAGCGGTCTAGCAGACCGTTTCCAGCAGACAGATTTGATCGTGTGTACGAGGCCTTAGAGTTGGTGCCAGGGGCGGACTGACAACTCATGGGGCCCCCGGGCAATAGAAGATTATGGGGCCCCTGGGCTTACAAATGGCCACCACGCCAGGAGGCAGTGCAGAGGCGGGGCAGCTAAAATCTCTGGATTTTCACATCAAAAGCATGTTGGTTTCAGACGTATCAGGGACAGATGTAAACAAAACATAGATTTTTACATACTGTCCCTGGTTTTACTGAGCCTGGCAACCCTGATGGGGCCCCCTAGTGGCATGGGGCCCTCGGGCGGTGCCCCAGTGACGCAATGGTCAGTCCGCCCTTGGTTGGTGCTGGTCCTATGGGGCCTTATGGAGCCTATATTAAGGTGCAGTATGCAAAAAACAGTGTGCACAAAGTGCTAGATACTCCTAAGTGTCAGTGTGCCTGTGTAAACTACTGAAATATTCACACAAAGGTATGCCATAAAATACAACTTTTTTAAAAATAAATAAATTACATGAATATATATATATATATAGTACAGACCAAAAGTTTGGACACACCTTCTCATTCCAGGAGTTTTCTTTATTTTCATGACTATGAAAATTGTAGATTCACACTGAAGGCATCAAAACTATGAATTAACACATGTGGAATTATATACATAACAAAAAAGTGTGAAACAACTGAAAATATGTCATATTCTAGGTTCTTCAAAGTAGCAACCTTTTGCTTTGATTACTGCTTTGCACACTCTTGGCATTCTCTTGATGAGCTTCAAGAGGTAGTCACCTGAAATTGTCTTTCAACAGTCTTGAAGGAGTTCCCAGAGATGCTTAGCACTTTTTGGCCCTTTTGCCTTCACTCTGCGGTCCAGCTCACCCCAAACCATCTCGATTGGGTTCAGGTCCGGTGACTGTGGAGGCCAGGTCATCTGGCGCAGCACCCCATCACTCTCCTTCTTGGTCAAATAGCCCTTACACAGCCTGGAGGTGTGTTTGGGGTCATTGTCCTGTTGAAAAATAAATGATGGTCCAACTAAACGCATACCGGATGGAATAGAATGCCGCTGCAAGATGCAGTGGTAGCCATGCTGGTTCAGTGTGCCTTGAATTTTGAATAAATCCCCAACAGTGTCACCAGCAAAGCACCCCCACACCATCACACCTCCTCCTCCATGCTTCACGGTGGGAACCAGACATGTAGAGTCCATCCGTTCACCTTTTCTGCGTCGCACACAGACACGGTGGTTGGTACCAAAGATCTCAAATTTGGACTCCTCAGACCAAAGCATAGATTTCCACTGGTCTAATGTCCATTCCTTGTGTTCTTTAGCCCAAACAAGTCTCTTCTGCTTGTTGCTTTTCATTAGCAGTGGTTTCCTAGCAGATATTCTACCATGAAGGCCTGATTTACACTGTCTCCTCTTAACAGTTGTTCTAGAGATGTGTCTGCTGCAAAGGTGGCTACTTTGAAGAACCTAGAATATGACATATATTTTCAGTTGTTTCACACTTTTTTGTTATGTATAAAAATTCCACATGTGTTAATTCATAGTTTTGATGCCTTCAATGTGACTCTACAATTCTCATAGTCATGAAAATAAAGAAAACTCTTGGAATGAGAAGGTGTGTCCAAACTTTTGGTCTGTACTGTAAATGTGCAATCCCTATTCCATTGAGGTGCCTATGTTATCCCTTTACATATAAAATTGTGCAATATAATGTCCTTATAGGAAATAGACAAATCCTTATTGCCAAGTGCTGAGTGATTTTAGAAGTGCTTTGTGCTCTTATTATGTTCCGTGATCACTGCAATCCATGCTCTTATACGGCCCGCGCTCACCAACTTTTTCACCCCTTCTTAGGGTCTGGTGCCTTCACAGTATAGGGTATGAAAGTTACATGAAGCACCTGGTGCAATAGGTAGTACTCGTAAATCATTGTTCCCTCCATGTATTTATTTGTTTGTACTTATCAAACAAACATAAATTTTATATATATATATATATATATATATATATATATATATATATATATTTTTTTTTTTACATCAATTTTTTTTATTGAGAATAGTTTTTTACAGTTATACAACAAAGAAGCATGACATACAGTGGCCCAAACCATTGACCACAACGCATACTAGCCCATTATGTGCCACTTAACTGCAAAAGAATCCAGCGATGTCCTCTGTGTAGGCAGTGTCCATCTTCTGTCTCCTCTTCGACGCCAGAGCGTGGCGTCACTCCCGCGCATGTGCGCGAGAGCCGCCATTTACGGCACAGGCTGGGGAAGAAACGGCACTTGTTTCTATCCTGTGCATGTGCCATTAACATTTTTGGCAGACTACAAGTGAAATATCTCCTAAACGGCGCACGTTTAGGAGATATTTCCACTACCTATAGTTAAGCCTTATTCTAGCTATTGCTATAATAAAAGTCACCAGTACCACCATGCCACTGCAAAAGTTTATCAACATTGCCATTAACACGTGTAGTGCTACCCCATTCAGGAGCCGCTGAGTATAAGTGGGATCGGCGGGTTGCGTTACCTTGCAGGTGTCTAGGGGTGATACTTGTGAGTTGAAATAGAGAGCGAATGTCCAGTCTTTAGTTGGGTTTTCTTCAATGCTTTATTCCAAGGCCCAACATGGCCTACATCAACATGGTACAGGACAGGAAAGGTTGATGAGCAGAGAGATAGCTTGAGTATCAGGCCTTGGATATACAGTATAAAAAAAACAAAAAGAGAAGAAAAGCCCTATAGCAAGACCATATCCCGGGCAAAAATAAAAGGTATCAAAGACCTACATTGAAAGAGGAAAAAGAAGAAAAGAGAAAGAAACAGATATTCAAGACAGAGTTAGATAAGTGAGAGGAAAAAAGAAAGGAGCCAATCTGTCGGACCCAAAACAAGCCATCTATCGCTTTATGAACATTTCAAGAAGAGACACCAGGAACAAAGGAAATGCCTACAAGACGAGCCCAGGGTTCCCAGACCAATTCAAATCGGTCTACAGTATCCAATAAAATACTAGATAATTTTTCCTGGACCATAATCCAGGAAATTTTGCGCATAACAGCTAAAAAAGAAACCCTGGGCTGCTTCCAGGCCCTCGCCAAGGTCGCTTTAGCCCCTAATAAAATAAAATGGATTAAGATTCGAGAAAGCTTAGATGTCTTTGAAATGCATGCATTAAGGAGGGCAACCTCAGGGGTCCTGGGTACCTGTAGTCCTGTAACTTTGAAGATTAAATTGAATACTTTCTTCCAGAAGGGCCTGACTCTAGGGCATTCCCACCACACATGGGCCATAGAACCAACCATTTCACATCCTCTAAAGCAAAGTGGGTCAGCTGAGGGAAACATACGGGATAATTTGGAAGGGGTGAGGTACCACCTCGTTAACACCTTCAAGTTTGCCTCAATCAAAGAGACATTCTGGATCCCTTTATACGCCCTTAAGGATGCAGATGACCAAGAGTCCAGACCCCATTGAAGCTGAAAATCATCTTCCCATGCTTTCATATAAGGAGTTTTACTATCCTGCTGAGCAAGCGCTTGATATATGATCGAGATTCCGCCCCTCTGCTCAGCCATCTGCCCACACCACAGCTCATAAGCCGTGAAACAAGGGGGGACAGGTTTCCCCCTCCAAATCTTATGAAGGAAGTGCTGTATCTGGCCGAACCTAAGCAGTTCTGAAGATGGAATCTCAAGTTGCCGCTCACAATATTTCCGTGTAATGGGGCCAGAGGCCAAAAAAAAATGTCCAATCTGGTATAACCCTTTATCCAACCACCACCGGAATAAAACCAGGGTTATTAAATATATGGGCGAGGGGCTGACACTCCGAAACCAATGCGGTATTAGATCTCAATCTGTCCCAAAGGGAGAGGGATTGAGATAATATGGGGGTCATTATGGGAGGGCGATCTTTGGGGAGGACCCATAGTAAGAAATCTAAAGTGTAAGATGGGGCCGCCTGTCTCTAAATCTGGATCCAGTCCAGTTTATTACATTTGGAGTAAATCACAGAGAGCTGAGACAGTCTCGCCGCTTGAAAATACCAATATAGTCTCGGGAGGCCCAACCCCCCCGTCCTTTTAGGTCTGAATAGAGTGTGCCCAGGGAGCCTATGTCCCTTACCACCCCAGATAAACCGATTCACTTTCCTCTGAAGAGATTGTAGGTGATCTTTCCTGATGTTAATTGGGAGAGCCCTAAATAAATATAAAAGTCGGGGTAAAAAGGTAATTTTAATGGAATGTATCCTACCCAGCCAAGAGAGGTCACCTCTATCCCAATTTTTAAGGTCCGATTCAAGTTTTAAGGGAATCCTTCCACCTAAAGTCAAAAGAATGTTTTAAAGCGTCTACCCTGTCCTCAGTCAGAGAGACGTTGAGAGCAAAAGATTTCGAATAATTCACAGACAGACCTGAAACTGCAGAGAAACCTTTCAGGACTTTACAGAGGTTAGGAAGAGAGGTGACGGGGATGTAATAAATAACAACATATCATCCGCAAAGAGACCACATTTATGGGTCTGAGATCCACAAGAAACGCCTAAAATATCGGGATTAGAGCGAATCGCAATCGCTAAAGTTTCAATGGCAATAGCAAAAATTAAGGGGGAAAGAGGGCATCCCCGTCTAGTTCCTCTACAAACACTGAAAGGGGAAGAGTAATGACCCTGGAGGCGAATCATCGCTCTCGGAGAAGAATAAAGGGAGTGTAGAATACCTAAAAATCTGGGACCGAAACCCCAGTTGTCCATCAGAGAAAATAAGTAGGGCCACTCAATGGAGTCAAATGCCTTATGTAGGTCAAGAGATAGAAGCATTCCTTCCTGTTTGGGACCACCAGCCCAATTAGATTGCAGCAGGGAGACAACATCAATAGCCCTTCTTATTTGGTCTGGACCCTGGCGCCCTGGTATAAATCCTACCTGGTCCTTATGAATGTAGCAACTTAGAAAGGAAGAAAGGCGGTTGGCTAGAAGTTTGGTAAGAATCTTCAGATCAACATTAATGAGGGTAATGGGTCTGTAATTTTCCACAACCTCCAGATTTTTATTAGGTTTGGGAATGACTGTAATGAAGGCGGTATTCAGGTGAGGATCTAGAGGAGTTCCTTTTACTTTTGAATTGAAAAATTTCACCAAATGACCAGCCAATGTGTCAGAAAAGGCTTTATAATAAGGCGCAGAGAGACCATCCGGCCCCGGGGCTGAGCCATTCTTCAAGTTCTTAATAACATCCGCTATCTCCTCAATGGAAAAGTCCGCCTCCAAGGAGTCCCTGTGGGCAGTGGAAATTGAAGGGATGGGGAGGTTCCCAAGGAAATCAGAAACCCGAGCAGAACCGTCTATTTGGGTTGAACTATATAGCTTAGCATAAAACTCCTGGAAGGCGAAGATAATCCTATCGGGGTTGGCCGAAAGACCTTGCCCTGCAATTCTAATTTTAGGAAAGGACTGAAAGCGAACTCGCGGGTTTAGCTTAGATGTCAACATAGCCCCTAAACGGTCCTTTCGGCAATAAAACTTAGCCCCACTCCAACGGATATCTTTTTCCGCTTTAGCTGTTAAAGCAAGGTTGAGTTCCAGCCTGGTGGCATCTAATAGGTCTGCAAGGTCTTTGGATGGAGATTTCTTATGTTGGGTCCTTAAAGTAGCGTATTTACATTCTAATGTTTTAATATTTAGCAGCCTTTCTCTTTTGAGACGGGAGGCAATGTCAATTATCTTCCCCCTAATTGCCACCTTATGGGCAGCCCAAAGCACTTCCGGTGAAACCTCATTTACATTATTCAGTAAGAATAACGGAGACAACGGAGGGGTCACTTAAAATGGACTCATTAAGCCGCCAATGATACCCAATTGATTTGACAAGGGGACGTCGCATACGAATGCAGGCGATAGAGTGATCTGACCAGGAAGATTCAGTGATAGAGGCTTTGGTGATAGAGGGAATAAGGTTAGGGGGAACTAAAATATGATCTATTCTGGCATAAAAATGGTGTGGGGCAGAATAATGGGTATAATCCTGCTTTGTCGGGTTCAGCTCCCTCCAGATGTCAATCAAACCATGAGCATGAAGGGATCTAGCTATAAGAAGACTAGCTTTAGTGGGACGTGTCAGTTGCGACTTGGGGGGTCTGGACCTATCAAGGCCTTGATCGAAAGCAGTATTAGAATCACCACCCATAATCAGCTTACCCTCCACCAGTGGTAGAAGAGTTTTAAGGAGGGACTGAAAAAATGTAGCCTGACCCTTATTGGGAGCATAGTAAGAGATAAAAGAATATATGATGCCTTCAATCGAGCCCTTGACCAGTATAAACCTACCCTCTGGGTCCCTATGAGTAACTGTGTGTTAAAAATTGCAATTTTTGGAAAATAGGATCGCAACCCCCTTAGTCTTATTTTCTGCATTTGCTGTATAAAAAGTTGGGTAATATGGGTGGAGGAATTTAGGACAATACTTGACCGGAAAATAAGTTTCCTGGAGTAAGACAATATCGAAATGCAAAGATTTTCCTGGGGGAGTTTAACCCTTGAACATTATGAGTGGCAATCCGAAACCCCCCCTCAGAAGGATCTGTGTCAGGCATAGAGACAGAGGAGTGAAACGCTATTGATACATATATCACTCACGCTTTGACGGCTTCTTACCACCAGGTAGAAAGGCGTGTGCTGCAGAGCTACAGGCCTGGTTCGAAAATTCAAATACTGTAGGGTCCGCAGAGTGGCTCGAGGAGAGAGAGAGAGAGAAATGAGAATAGAAAGAAGAAGAGAATTAACAATCATAATTATTCTTCTAAGAAGAACCGTGGTTACTGGAACAGAAAAACTGACCAGGAACCTCACAAATAAGAGCCGGACACCTCAAAAGAGGTCCGACCGCTCGTCCCACAAAAGCGAAAACCGCTGATGAGGGAGGAGTGGAGACGCAGGGGTGTCACCCCAGCCCCAGCAAATAGCCATAAAAAAACATAAACATTGGCACTGTAAACATGATGAAAAAAAAAAAAGGGGGGGGGGGAACCTAGATCCCCCAAAAAAAAAAGAAAATGTAAATATAACCCAAAAACTAGACAAAGTAGCTTGTAATAAAACATCAGGACACCCCACAGGGGAAAGGTGAAGAGACGCTTCCCCTGGGATAGAGGTAGTAAGGCAGGTGGCCCCACTAGAGGGATTAAAAAAGGACACAGAGGATCCACTCATCTGTTCTGTAAGAGTCTACCGTCTTTGGTCTTCTTGGCCTTCCCTGCATGCCACATTGGGAAAATCGGGCTCGTTGGAGAAGGACGCTTAGAAGAGCCCGCTAAGGTAGCTGATATATCCATAGGGGCTTCTTGGGATATCAATTTAAGACGAAGTAAAAGCTTCTCACCATCCTGCAGGTTAGAGAAGGAATAGGCTTTACCCTTGATGGAAAATTTCACAGCAAAAGGGAAGGACCAATGATACTTAATTTCCTGGTTAGACAACACATTAAGCAGCGGTTTAAGAGCTCTACGTTTTTGGATGGTGGAAGGAGCTAAGTCTGCAAAAATTTGTAACTGGTGCCCCCGACATTGAACTTGCTGCTTGAGCCTGCTTTGTTTCATGACCTCATCTTTGGTAGCATAAAAGTGTGGCTTGACCACAACGTCCCTAGGGGAGCCATCATTTCTGGGCGGACCCAGTGTTCTGTGGGCCCGATCCAATTCAAGGCGGTGAGGCGGGATACCAGGTATAAGCTCTTTAATTAGGTCTTGCACGACTTCATGAACATCAGAGACGGATTCAGGGATGCCCCTGACCCTGAAATTGTACCTCCTGGACCTGTTCTCAAGGTCCTCAATCTTAGCTAGAGCTGACTCTAGCTGTTCCTGAAGGGTCTGAATATGTGCAGCGTTCTGATTAGTATGAGAAACTGTCAAGTCCAATTTATTTTCTATTGCCTCCATCCGAGATCCTAAATTAGCAAAATCAGCCTGTATATCATTCGTAATTTGGGCAGCTGTATTAGCTAGGCCCCTTTCAAGCAAAGCAGAAAACTTTAGGAACAGTTCCTCTTGCAGGGAGACGTTATCCTGCTCATGGCAGCTTATAGAAGGTGTCACTGGCATGGAGGATAGGGCAGGCCCTGCTGGAGACTGAGCATAGCCTTCAATCGTGCCTAAGAGGGACTCTGTGGAGGCCGGAGAAGGAGCGGGGGAGATGTGATGGGATCCCTGAGCGGCTTGGGAGTATGTCAGCGTGGCTGGGGCGATCACTTGCCTCTGCTCTCCCTTGATTTTTATGTTTAATCATTTTTTAAAGGAATCAGTTAACTATTATGTCTCTATATCCTGTAAACAGTAATTTCAGCAAAAAATAATAAAAAATCCTTTACAACTCCTTTAACCTTTTAGGTTTGGGAGATATTTATTGCACCTACAGGTAAGCCTTAATTAAGGCTTACCTGTAGGTTAAAGTGGTTGTAATGGGTTTACAACCACTTTAATTTTGCGTAGGGAAAAGGGCAATTTCTGTACATCAAAACAGTATAGTGATTGCCTGTTTTTTTTTTTTTTTTTTTAAATACAGTTTTATTTTTACCATATGCTAACATGGAAGTGTGTCTAGCAATTTGTAGGAGCATTAGCAATCTGATTGCAGGTTCACTCATGATCCAGTGGCTGGATAGTTACATGGAAAAAGTGTTTGTATATCTATTTCCCTTATTTCATATGGTCGGGATAAGATAAAATATATATATATTTTTTGTTCAGGCAAATATTGTCATGGTCTGGTGTCAGACTAGGAGACGGATAGCTATAGCAGTAGAGGGACTCCCACAGACCAGCAAGATTGGTATAAAAAAAAGTCACTCTGGCAAATAATACAGGCTCATCTGAGGTGCAGAGTCTATTTACTAACCGGTTTTCACCAGAGTTCCCGATGGTGGAGATGGCCAGGTCACTGTCCTCAGGATAGCCCCACCAAGAGGTGAGCAAACTAGGGTCCAGTAGCGGATACAGCAGATAGGTATTTAACAGAAGCATAGTTAGTCAAAAGGTCGGTAACAAGTAGTTGCAGGTTAAGATCCGACAGGCCAGGCCTGGCTCTGCGTGTCGAACAGGCTGCTACGGGCTCTCACCCCAGTTGGGCACCGGGAGGTCAGGAGCCTTCGGCGAGGGAGATCTGTGTCAGCGGTGGTTAGCCCCTTGCCTTCCACGGCTAGCCACCTCCAATCCGGCGCGGGGGCGCGCTTAGCTCGGAGCCGGGCCAGAGGGGGAGTGGGAGACAGAGGCAGAGGCCCAGCAGCGGAGCCCCAGAAAGCGAAGGGCGTGGTCATCCGGGGGGAGTGCATGGGTCAGTGGGGAGGGGAGGAGAGGCATAAATTCCTCCCCCCTCCTTTCCCAGACAGGGCCAGATTAAGAACATCATGGGCCTGGTGCTGAGGATTTTGGTGGGGCCTTTTGGGATCGGGCCAAATAATAATCGGCGGGGTCGGCGGGCCCTGTATAAATGCGTGAGAATCACAGTGCAGCAATGGAGGGCCCAGTCTGACAATAAGTATACCCTAATGTGCATACTTGTACATTGTGGCATAACCTACCCCAGGGCCTCTAAAAAGTAGTAATGTCAGGAAAGTTTACTAGCGCTTTAATATCACAGGATCCCAGAAACCTCTCATGGGGCCCCCTACTGACACAGTGGCCCTTGGGCAGTGCAAAAGTGCATAGTTGCCAACATTTAAAAAATATTTTCAGGGACCCTTTTTTTCACAAGTGCTATATTTAGAGTAGCTGAGATCCCCTATGTTCCTCTGTACAGCACAGTAGTAATCACACAATTAAATAAGTTCTAATAATGGAACAGAACAAATATGAGAACTGAAATTTCCTTTAGTTGAACTAACAAAAGTGTGTCCATTCTAGAGCTGGTAACATTGAGGGTATTCAGTATCATTTTAAAGAACTGTTTTTGTGGGTAAGCAACATAGGGGAGGAGTACAGATGGTATATAAGTGGGAAGTATGTGCAGGTGAGTGAGAGGAATGTGGAGGGTCTAACATTGGGCACTATGTACAGGAGAAGAGTGCAAAGGGTACGGCAAAAGGCACAATGTACAGGAGAGAAGTGTGGAGGGTATGACAGTGGGCATCATGTACAGGAGAGAAACATGGAGGGTACGACAGTGGGCAGTATGTACAGGAGAGAAGTGTATGACAGCAGGTACTATGTACAGGAGAGGAGTGTGGAGGGTATGACAGTGGGCAGTATGTACAGGAGAGGAGTGTGGACCGTATGATAGTGGGCACTATGTATAGGAGAGGAGTGTGGAGGGTATAACAGTGGGCAGTATGTACCAGTGAGAAGTGTGGAGGGTATAATGGGGCAGTATGTAC
This sequence comes from Rana kukunoris, assembly GCA_029574335.1. NCBI lineage: Eukaryota > Metazoa > Chordata > Amphibia > Anura > Ranidae > Rana > Rana kukunoris. The sequence continues at coordinate 68,857,093 of CM056051.1, read as the reverse complement.
AGAAGAGAAGTGTGGAGGGTATGACAGTGGGCAGTATGTACAAGAGAGGAATGGGGATGGTATGATAGTGGGCACTATGTATAGGAGAGGAGTGTGGATGGTATGATAGTGGGCACTATGTATAGGAGAGGAGTGTGGAGGGTATGACAGTGGGCAGTATGTACAGGAGAGGAGTGTGGACCGTATAATAGTGGGCACTATGTATAGGAGAGGAGTGTGGAGGGTATAACAGTGGGCACTATGTACAGGAGAGGAATGTGGAGGGTATGACAGTGGGCAGTATGTACAGGAGAGAAGTGTATGACAGCAGGTACTATGTACAGGAGAGGAGTGTGAAGGGTATGACAGTGGGCAGTTTGTACAGGAGGAGTGTGGGGGTATGACAGAGGGTAGTATGTACCAGAGAGAAGTGTGGAGGGTATGATGGGGCAGTATGTACAGGAGAGAAGTGTGGAGGGTATGACAGTGGGCAGTATGTACAAGAGAGGAATGGGGATGGTATGATAGTAAGCACTATGTATAGGAGAGGAGTGTGGAGGGTGCGATAGTGGGAAGTATGTACAGAAGAGGAGTCTATGACAGCAGGCACTATGTACAGGAGAGGAGTGTGGAGAGTATGACAGTGGTCACTATGTACAGGAGAGGAGTGTGGAGGGTATGACAGTGGGCACTATGTACAGGAGAGGAGTGTGGAGGGTATGACAGTGGGCACAATGTATAGGAGTTTAGGGACTGCGTACTGGTTAAGCGGCTCATACATGGATTGAAATTACACCAATTATGCAGAGACCAGCCATAGTCGATCTATGTATTGGCTAGCTGGTTTTACACAAGTCAATCTATTAATCGACTTGAGTACAACCAGACTGTTTTTCCAAAAACAATCAGTGCTGCCAGTTATAGATAGCAACACTGATCATTGTACTCACTGGCAGAACACAATAACACTACAGGAGTTATTCCCCCATCTACAGGTAAGCAGGTGAGAGGATGTGTGGGGACAGGCTGGGGAGAGATACCAGTCAGTGGCTGGGTAGGCACTGGCTAGTATCAGAGCCAGATACACACAGGTTACATACGTCGCGATCGTTAGAGCGAGAGCAATAATTCTAGCACTAGACTTCCTCTGTAACTCTAAACATGTAGCCTAGAAAATGTTTAAAGCATCGCTTAGGATACCAAAAAAAAATCGTGCTAACTTTAGTGTTTTTTTTAATGTATGAAACAGTTTATTTCCAAAAAAACATGTTTGAAAAATTGCTGCGCAAATACAGTACTGTGCTAGAGCTGCACAATTAATCGTTAAAATTGTGATCTTGATTCAACCCCCCTGACATCTCCAATGCAGAGTTTGCTGATTCTTTCATATAACAAGTGGAGAGACTTTCAGCTGTCAAAAGAAAATATCTGAGCAGTCTGACAAGTTCTTAGCAGGAAACATTGTAACTAACGCTTTCTTCTTATATCAAAGGGATAAACTTCTGTGTGTAAAGAAAATATCGACTGTCTGCCAAGTTTGTAAGCAACATGAAACATTGTAACCAACTTCCTTTTTAGATCAAACTTCTGTGTGTAAATGCAAGAAATGTAACCACTTAAAGTCCAACACTTGTTTAAGTCAAAAACCAATATTTTTTGTTAGAAAATTACTTGGAACCGCCAAACATTATATATATTTTAGCAGAGACAAAAATGGCCATTTTTATTTTTTTTTCATTTTAATGTGAAAGATGATGTTATGCCGCACGAATCGTGAGAGAATCGTGATCTATCTTCTAAGCAAAAAAATTGCAGTTGTCGTTTTAGCCAGAATCATGCAGCTCTACACTGTGCAACATAAAAAGTTGCAAAGACCACCATAGAGTAATTTTTTAGCAAAAAACAAATGATGATTTTTTTTTTCTCAGTGTGCTGCAGTGTGTCAGCTTGTATTTATAATGGCCGCTCTGTATGTAGCTTCTGACAGGCTGTGCAAGCAGGCCCGTATCTCCAGAACCATAAATGATAGCCATCCCATATTTTGACCGGTTGTGGGGTAGGTCTTCAACTGACTACCCCCCAAATGTGGGGTTTCTGTGACCTCTGGTCATCGAGCTACAACCCCCGAAGTCGATCTTAAAAAAAATGGGGCAAATGGGCCTATCTTGAGAAAGGGGCCTGGAGCTGCAGCTCCATCAGCCCCTCTGTTAATCTGGCCCTGGGTCCAGAGGGCGCAGAGGGAGGTATGCCAGCTCTGGGCCCTCGGCTGCCAGGCCCGAGCCGTCTGGTGGGCCACTATCTGAGGGGGACTTCCGGCCTGGAGATCGTTCGGAGGGGGAGCTGTCGGGTTCCGAGGAGGAGTTTGTGCCCAGGACGCAGTTACAGCGCGGGAGACGAGTGTTTCGGCTGGTGGGATTGCTTCCAGGCAGCCCGGTAAGTCGTTTTCAGCAATTTTATTGTGTTACGAAATGCTGGTGTGTTGGTGGGGGGGGGGTCCCCGTAGTCGTTGGTAGTGCCCGCAGTGGCGGGGGGTAGTGGAGTAAGGCCTAGTGCCAGGGGGAAAAAAGGTTGGAGGGGATGCAGGTTTGCAACAGTTGTTTGGTAGGGTTAAAATCATTGGGGAACCAGTTTAAAGGGGGGGGCAATCCCGACTTTGTCCCTGCGGCAGCTTGGGTGCCGCCAGGGGGGTGTGGCTGGGGCAGGTGATGCACAATCGAGGGATAGGGTGGAGGCAGCGGGAGACTCCGCAAAGAAGAAGGATCTGGTCCGGTTGGCGGAAGCGTAAAAGGGGAAGTGTATACTTGTTATGAGTCACCCCTGGGTTCACATTTGAAGCAGGAGGTGAGAGAGAAGATCTGTAAGGGGAAATATGTAGAGATATTTGCGCTGTTGCCTCTGGAGGAGTTTAACCTGGACAGGGTTAAGCATGAGGAGTCCAAAAGGAGGATGAAGAAAAAAGGAGGTATAGGTTTATACCCAAGACTTTTGCTAAGTGGTCGCAGGCGTACTAGATCAGGGCGAGCGTGATCGGTGAGAAAAAATCCTGAACACTGTTCGGCGCTTTGCAGTTACCAGGAGGCGATTAGCGAGGCCTAGCGGTGTTACCGGGGTACGGGATGTCTCCGTTACGACGAACAGTTCAGGCACCGCAGGGCGGTGGCACCGGGCATGTAGGTGGGGAGACTGAGGACATTGGCCTTTGGATGCAGCTCATGTCGGCCGCACGGACGTCCACAACGTTTTTTTTAAGGGGGGGGGGGCGGTGTAACCTACTCCCCGGGACAGTCGGACGGAAAGAAAAGGGGGTCTGTTGGCAGTGTAATGAGGGTAACTGCAAGTTTGGGGGGCCTGCCAGTTTAAGCACCAGTGCTCCGGCTGCGGTGGTAACCATCCCCCTGCCCGTGTTTTAACAAGGCAAGGGATGTCGGATGTCCCTGAGATTTTACGAGTAAGGGGGAGTAATCCGGTGATGGTGAAAAGGATGCAACCGTTTTCTCGGTAGTATTCCGACAGGGCGGCTGCCCTATCATGGGAGAGGGGTTTTTTTGTCAGAGGATTTTAACATTCCTTGCAAGTTGGTGTGCCCCCCCCCCCCGTGCCAAAAAAGAATTGGCGCTCCGCTCTACGTCACCCTGAGGTGGGTTCAGAGACACTGCGGTAGGGAGTAGCTCGGGGCCGGATGGGGGGGCCCATTCGCCTCGCCCCCCCCCCTTGATATGAGTTGGTCGTTTTCCCTTTGGGGGTGGTGCCAAGGAAGGAACCAAACAAGTTTAGGCTCATTCATCACCTGTCTTTACAAGTAGGGGGGGGGGGGGTCGACAAGGCTATTAGCGGGGGGTATTGTACGGTATGTTACGCCTCCATTGATGGGGCGGTTGATTGGGTCAGGGGTATGGTCGAGGGGCGTTGATGGCCAAGCCTGACATCGGTGCTGCCTTTCGGCTTCTCCCCGTCCACCCGGATAGTTTCCGGCTATTGGGCTGTCACGGGGAGGGGGAGTTCTAAGGGGACAAGTGTCTACCGAGGGGTTGCTCTGTTTCATGTGCCTTGTTTGTACAGTTTAGTTCGTTTCTAGAGTAGGTGGGTCGGCATGTGGCTGGAGTGAACTCCGTAATCCACTATCGGAACAACTTACTCTGCGTTTGCCCGGCTGGGTCACGTATCTGCGCGGTGTTGTTGGCTACGCTGGAATGCATTGCGGAGCGATTTGGGGTGCTGCTGGCACCAGAGAAAAGTCGGTCATACAATTTTTGGGCATAGTGATTGGCTCGTAGGCAATGGAGTGCAGATTGCCGTTGGACACACTGGAATGCCTCAAAGCAAAAATTGGCGAGATGTTGGGTTCACAGAAAGTACAAATCCGAGCGCTGCAGTCGCTCCTGGGAAAACTTAGTTTCCGCGTGTCGTATTCTGCCTCTGGGGCAAGTTTTTTGCAGGCGCCGCTCGGCAAGCTCGGCTGGGGTTTAAGTCAACCAAAACACTTCGTGAGGTTGGTGAAGGAACACAGGGAAGACCTGTCGGTTTGGCACTGTTTTTTGGAGTCCTTAAACGGTAGGACTCTGTGGATGTTCGGTCTGGTCAGCAACTTTGACATGGAAAAGGTCACGTATGCGGCCAGGGGTGCGGGCTGGGGTGCATTCTTTCAGGGACAGTGGAGTGCGGGCCTTCGGCCCCAGTCCTGGTTGTCAGCAGGGTTCACTGAGAACTTGGCCCTGCCGGAACAGTTTCCGGTAGTACTGGCGGTGTAACTATGGGGTGCTTCCTTCCGGGACCGAAGGGTTTTGTTTCCATGGCGATAATCTGGGGGTGGTACAGGTGTTCTACAGGGTGACGGCGTCCTCTCCACCGGTTGTTCGTCTCTTGCGGCACCTGGTGCTGCGTTGTTTACAGATGAATATAATTGTGTATGCGGTTCATTTACCGGGAGTGGACAATGTTGTGGGGTACGCCTTGTCTCGGTTTCAGTGGGGACAGGTTCTGGGGTTTGGTGTGGTGGGCAGAGGAGCAAGTGGTTCCCTGTCCGGGGTGGGGGTGGAGCATTCAGTTGAATCATCTTCCATAGGAGCAGAAGGTCGGTAAAGTGGGGGAACATGGGCGGCCTAAGAGAAGGTCTGGTTGGTGTGGCAGATGCTGTTTCGGGAGGCGGAGGTGTAGCCGGCGGGACCAGAGGTATGGGTCCTGATTCGGGATTTGTTTTGTACAGTGAACAGGTAGGCTGGTATGTCACAGTTGGTACTCAATGAGAAAAGTTGGCGAGTCGGGTATTCTCGTTTGCGTGGCTAGGGTGTCCGAATGGTTGGGTGCGACAAGCGCTCAAGGGTTATAGCCAGCAGGGGCGGCGGATGTATGCGCGGTGCCCAGTATCGTTACATCTTGAGAGGTGTTATGGGGAATGTGGGGACATTGGGTTTTTCCCGGCATGGTGTTGTGTCGTTCTGCACAGTGTGTGCTTTGGCAAATTTTGGAGCGTGTAGGGTGGGGGAGTTAGCCCCTCCAGAAAACAGTTCAAGGCGGCATGTTGGCTGCTGACGTGTGGAGGGCACATTACGGGGCCGCACTGCTTCTAAGTAGATCCAAAACGGATCAGAGGGGGTAGGGTAAGTTCAGTGCATGTGATCACTTTTGTTGGTCAGACTTTTGCCCAGTCGTGCTGGTGCGGGAATTCCTGCAGGTACGCCCGAAGGTGGGCGGTTCATTTGGTTACATAAGAATGGGGCTCCAGTGTCGCGGTATCAGTTCGTGGCAGGGTTTAGGAAATGTGTGGGGGCAGTGGGACTTTGTGGAGAAGGAATGCTCGGGCATTCCCTTGGGATTGGGGCAGCGACGGTGGCTGCACGCCATCGTCTTGACGAGGAAACAGTCAATAGGATAGGCAGGTTGGAGTCGAGGAGGTTTCGACTAGATGTAGGCCACAATGGTTGGTGGGCCTGGCGTAATTTGGGGGGCTGCATGAATGGTGGTATATGTTGCTTACTGTCTTTCGGGTACAGTGCAAGGATTGGTCTGGATTATGGGCCGCCCCTTCGGGTATTGGGGGGGGCTTGGAGAACGTGTGTGCGACCGGTGGGTCGACAGCTGGGGGTCCCAAGACGGCGGGATCAGGTACTTCGGTTGCGTTTCCCGGGAATGCTGGGGAAGTAGAGTGGTATCGGAAGTGCACAGGTTTGCACGTTTGGACCGGCCAACGGAGGTACTGGGTCTCCATGTGAGGAGAAATGATTTAGGGGTGAGGTCAATGCTGGGGTCGCGAGGTTCCCGGATACGATAGTGGTATGATCGGTCATGGTGGCTGGGACATCATAGAGGATGGCCAGACAGTGGAGGGGGCAAAAAAGAGCTTGGGGGAAGATAGACAGAGAGGTGGTGGGGGCACTGCGGTCAGTGGTCGTCTCTGAGCCAGCTTGTCGGCTTGAGGCCTATGACCAGAGGTTAGATAACGCAGTGCCAACCAAATGTTGTTTGTAAGTAGAAACGGGGGCCTGGTGGTCAGGCATCTGGACTTGTAGGTGTCTACGTGGAGATACCTTAGGGGTGGTGGAGTTCACCGCACGGATGTTGGTATCGATATGGTGGGGGTTGGGCCCGTAGGACGGGGTACAGCAAGCATTGAGTGTGTGGAGGTGCGCCCAAAGGCAGGGGGTTACCTTTGGGTGCTGGTGGCGGGTGTTTGGACTTTGCAGGAGAAGAAATTACCCCAAATATGGATGCCATTACCCAGAGGTGGTGTGGGTTCTAAAGGGGTGTGGTTTCCAGTCTACCAAGGTGTAGCTGGAATGTTGGTTAATGGGGGCACTGCGGTCAGTGGTCGTTTCTGAGCCAGCTTGTCGGCTTGAGGCCTATGACCAGAGGTGAGGTACCGCAGTGCCAATAAAATGTTATAATGTTAAAAGGTTTTACAAGTCAGTGTTAGTGGTGCCTGCAAAGTCCAGCACTAGTATGAGAAGAACTGTTTTTTCTCAAGAGTTATATGGTTTATATATGTTATTTATTATTGGAAGTTATCTAAAATAAAGGAGGCTGCTACGGCTAGTTTTTACTCCAAGTTACAGTGGTGGTCTCATTATTATTAAAGGTTTAAGGGGGAGTATAAACAGTGGGTCCTAGCAGTAAAGGTTATATCTGGGATACCATAGTCATGAGAGAGCTCAATAATCTGGCAAATAGGAAGTACAGTGACCAGGCTCCAGTTGCTGCTCTATGTTAAATACTGTCATCGCCCCCTTTGCTTCTTTCAGGTCGTATAATGGTTCTCTTCAGCCAATGGTCAGTCATTGACAATATAACTCCAATACACTTGCATATGAGTTACATCATTTTTGGCACCTCGTTCATTTTGGGAATGGCTTATAATGAGCTGGGATGTACACTGCACTTTTTCACAATAGGAATTCAGCTCCCCCTTAAAAGGAAGATTATTATGGTTTAAAGACAGCATTAGAAAAATAACTAAAGCTTTTCAAGTTTTAAACTGTGTTATACGTAAAAAGTTTACAAATTGAATTCATGAGAAAGGATTCCTGGAGCAAGACAAACTCTGGACTGTGTGTTTGTTTTGGACTGAGCTATTGCTATCTGTAAACAACCAGCTTTTTCATTAGACTGTAAATGGATAGAACATATAAAAAACAATAATGGTGGCGCTCTAAATGTGAACAATACAAAATCATAAACGAAGGTAGACCTATGAAGTCCAGAATAAATGAATATATTATAAATAAGCAGCCAATAACGTGAAAAATTATAAAAAATATATATAAAAAATAAATTAATGATTGGTTTGTGGAAAAAACATAGTGAAATAGTCCATCATAAGAAATTAATTCTATGCATAAAAAAGCCTCTTTTGTTTTTTAAAGTGAATGAAACTTGATCTTTAGGTGCAATCAACAAATGATAAGGTTGGCACGCTTACCAAAAATGGTGGACTCATGTACAGCATCTGAGTCAAATGGGCAGTCATATAAGGGAGTACCTCAACGGGAACCAGCAAGGAAAGGTCGATATTTAGAAAATGAGCCCCATCTGGTATTGAGGGAAAGGTTCCAACATAAAAAGGGTGATGTACACTTACAAAAATTCCAATAAAAGCACTCTAGTATCCTTCAGTTGTATACTGTAGCTGGGCTTCGCAACCAACATATATGAGATTCGGTGAATGTGATTTTGTTCATTCTGTAACTGTAGCTGCAACAGGGTTTTTCCTTTTTTTTCTGTTGTCTGTTAGTTTGTTTTTGTAACTGTCATTTGCTGTATGTCTTTATACTTCTCCTTTTGGAGACAACTAAAAACTTTTCTGTTAAAAAAAAAAAAGACTGCCCATTTAGTTATCGCAGATTACGGATATCCATTTTATCCATTTCATATTCTCTAATTGAGTAACTGGTTTTATTATACTGTGCAGTATTGTTGATAGAGAGAGCTGGGTGAGGCTTGGCAAGGGGGTGCTTCAATGTGGATACCTTATTGAGGGAATCTCCTTGCTGTGTGCTTGCACAAGTCTGCATAGACATTGTAGTTTAACTTACACCTATTTGTTGTTACTGTTTCTGACTCTGAAGGGCTCTGCGAGCAGTTCATCACTGTTTTACCCTTGTTTCTTTGCTTTATCCTATTCCTAACAAGTAAAGTGTCACTTTGGTTAAGCTGAAATCTGTCATACTGCAGGATCCATTAAACTCAAGGTAACCATTAATTTACATAATTTGCTGTAGTGTGATGGGATATTGTGCCCTCCAACAATTCATTGAGGTCCACAATTCCCATTATACCAGTTGTGCCACGGGAGGGTTTTGAGCCAACTTCAGGGGTTGACAACCAGAGCGTAGACCCAAAACAAACCAGCAGCTCCTTCGGGGGTAGTGCTACAGTACAATTACATATGAACAGTCCAAGACAGCCTTGGACAGTGTTAGCCTTTTATTGATTTGTACAGGCCTTCTGTCTGCAGGTGATCGGAAAAACCGGGCCATAGCTGCCACAGAAATATGCTGATCTGGGTGTTGCATGGCTCCCCAATCCTACACTTCTGGAAAAGCATGTCTTCTGTTGTTCACAATGGTCCCTCTTACTAGCTCCTGTGTCCTGTGCCTACAGTAACTCCAGTCCTCAAGCTCAGGTCAAGTCAGGATTTCCCTCAGATGAAATGGATGTGCTCAGTGAAACTGATCAAATGTGCAAAATAATGCCTGAAAACATGACTGTTGGTGTGCCTTGAGGACTGGAGTCACTGCCCTACAGTGACTGGGTCAAAATGTTAAACTTTCTCAGTTTGTTTCTGCAAATTGACAGGTAAGTAAATCATATACTGATCAAAGCAGTAGTGCTCGACAGTCAGTATTCTGTTGAAGGAAAGTGTTGGAAAATATTTCTGTCAGCAGCTGCAGACGCTAATCAGTATATTCTAAAGGTGACATGTGCAGCTGTGAAAATATAATGTCCCTGTAAGGGGATTCCCTCATCCACTTGTGTACTGGCTGACATGAAAAACTAACAGTGTATGGACAGCTTAAAGTGTTACTAAACCCACAACAGTAAAATTAGTCTGTATATGCAGTAAAGCATGTTTGTTATACTCACTGTGGGACCTAAGGGGGTAATCCTCTGCATTGTGTTAAAAGGTTGTTTGATCTAGTCTTCTCTGATCCTCCCCTTCTTGCTCTGTCCCCAATCCATCTCTTGATAAGACAGAGTCTTTGGAGTCACTCTGCATATGCTCAGTTTGGTGTGTATTGCTAAAGTTTTTTATCTTTTGGGAGGGTGCATGTGATCAGCACGGAGCCAATCAGCGCTGTCCAGACAGAGGGTCATGGATCATGCACCCTTAGTCAGAGGAGAATGAAAACTCCTCCTACAAGCTTTAACCAGACACTGATACAAGTTATACAACTGCTATATACTGCTGATGAGAAAAAATCCCAAGAGTCCGTGCACTGATATGTAGGCATGCGTTGGCGTGCAAGGGGTAATTTGTAATCCAATGTGGCAATAAATAAACTGCCAAAAGAGCCCCAAATAGTGGAATCACGCTGGCCAATGTGGATGATCCACCCTCCAACAACACAGGCAGTAGGTCTTGGGCAGGTGCCCGTCTCACCCAACCAGTTCAGGCCTTGTCCTTCCGCAACCCTCCGTTTGCGATCTCCGATCACAGTCTTGTAGTGTTGCTCACGAATATTCGCATTGCGAATATTCGCTACGAATATTGCATATTCGAGTATTCGCGAATAACTCGAATATCGCGGCGAATATTCGCTATTTCGAATATTCGTATTTTTCGCAATCAATCTCGCAATCAATTTCGCATTCACACTAGCGAAATTTCGCATTAGCGAAACTTCGCAATTTTTTTTTCGTGATATTCGTGATATTTTATAAAAAAAAAAAAATAGCGAAATTTCGCAATTTTTTTTTTTTATAAAATATAGCGAATATTCGTAAATAACGGAAAATTCGTGATATTTTATCAAAAAAAAAAAAAATAGCGAAATTTCGCAATTTATTTTTTTTATAAAATATTGCGAAATCGAATATGGCGTATTCCGCTCATCACTACAGTCTTGCTAGACGGCAGCCTCTGGTTCTCAGACAGGTCGCAGGAATACTGGAAGCCTGTCCAATCACTCCGTCAGAGGTTCTGTCTCTCCTCCTTAATGGCGTTCCACCCGGGCGTAGGTAGGCCTGGATTCCGGCCTACTTCCGTGGGGACACTTCCACACGTGTCTTCCTGGGTTGAAGAGGCAGTCCAGAGAGAGCGCGCCAAGTACGTCCTCTTCCTTCCTTACAACTCATTGACAGGCTAACAATAGTCATGGCTGTCCGCAGCTATTGACATGTGATCACCAATGAAGTGATTACCAGCATTTAAGGACAGATGTGCAGCCCTGAATGCACTGTCTGCATCCAGGGGTGCATATTCATTACTAACTACAGGTAATCACTATCTGTACTGTAACGGGATATCACCCTTTTTAATGTTCCTTAAATTACCTTCCCCAGTTTCGGCCCCCAGAGGGAAAGGTTTAATTTCAGGGATTTATGGCATGATGGTTTCGGCTAGTCAATCCCCTACGATTAAATATAGAACTCAGTGGGAACAAGAATTGCACCTAGACACAAATAAGTTGGAATGGCAAGCATGTTGGCTCAACATGCGCAAGTGCACTCTCTCTCTCACTGTCAGGGAAACGGCGGTCAAACTGCTGACCCGTTGGTATTACACCCCAACACGTCTCCATAGTATTTTCCCACAAGCCTCCCCATTATGCTTCAGGGATTGTGGGGAACTAGGCTCATATCTCCATGTATATTGGGAATGTTCTAAACTTAAACCCACCTGGGCAGAGGCACAGAGACTGATAGACACTCTAGCTGGTGAACATGTGGTCCTTGAGCTTTCACACTGTCTGCTTTTTGACACTATCCAGGACCTTCTGGGTCCCATCACGAGACTGATTCACTCCATTTGTCTAGCAATTTTGTGGGCTATCGCCTTATGCTGGAAGAAGGACCTGGTCCTTTTTGCATTGGTTACGTCTAGACTTGATCAGATGATGTTGTCTGAAAATATATTCCACACCCTGCATGACTCTCTCCCCAAGTTTGATGCCAAATGGAACCCCTGGTTTATCTTCAGGCTCCAGGACTGATCCTCCCCCCTTCCCCACATATTTATCGGTCTTGTTTTTGTTTTTGTTTTTTTGTTTTTTACGCCTCCCCTTTTTTTTTTTCTTCTTCTTCTTTTCTTTTCTAGTTTTTTTTTTCTCTTTTTTTTTTCTTCTAACATCGTTAGGTCTATGGTCTCTCCTTAAACCAGTTCACCGCTCAGTTTAAGGTCATATTTTATGATAACAGATTATGTCAGTTGGGTCATTGCTTACTGTCACTGTTCTCTCGGTTCCTGCAATCTATATGTTGATACACGTGTTCTGTTGGTTCAATTCAGCTACCTAATGTACTCACTGACAATGTATGCAATCTTCTTCTCTTTGACCATGTAATGTCTGTATGTATTCTTAATAAAAACTTTGTTGAAATAAAAATTACCTCCCCCAGCAGGCTGCGTTGAAGGCAAAGCATTCGGTGATTGGTAATGTAGTCTTTAACAGGCCAGGGCAAATGGAGTCTCTTTTCTCCCTGTACTCAATCTCCCAACACTCTCTGCGGTACCAGAACAAAAAGTAAACAGGTGGCTCTAACTTATCTCTGCCACAGGAAGGAGCTGAGATCCTTTTCGATCAGCAAATGGTAGTCTTTTATATCACATTAAAAAGGGTGATATCCTGTTACAGTACAGATAGTGATTACCTGTAGTTAGTAATGGATATGCACCCCTGGATGCAGACAGTGCATTCAGGGCTGCACATCTGTCCTTAAATCCTGGTAATCACTTCATTGGTGATCACATGTCAATAGCTGCGGACAGCCATGACTAGGGTTACCACCTCATCCCTTCAAAACTGAACACCTATCAATTACACAGGTTCTGAGGCAGATTAAGGCTGTAATTAAACTAAAGTAGTGCCTTATTTGCATTAAATTAGCCACAGAACCTGTGTAATTAATAGTGTTGAGCAGAATATGCCATATTCGATTTCGCGATATATCTCGAATATATAGTCGAATATTCGAGATATATTCGTTAAATGCGAATATTCGCGATATTTTTTGTAAATGAAATGATTGCGAAATTTTGCTATTGCGAATGCGAATGCGAATGCGAATTGCGAATGCGAATGAAATTTCGAGAAATGCGGAAGGAGCACTCTGATTGGCTCAGAATATTCGTGATATTTTATAATACAAAATAATTGCGAAATTTCGAGAAATGCGGAATGGAGCACTCTGATTGGCTCAGAATATTCGTGATATTTTATAATACAAAATAATTGCGAAATTTCGAGAAATGCGGAAGGAGCACTCTGATTGGCTCAGAATATTCGTGATATATTACAATACAAAATAATTGCGAATATTCGGCAAATGCGGAAGGAGCACTCCGATTGGCTCAGAATATTCGTGATATTTTATAATACAAAATAATTGCGAAATTTCGAGAAATGCGGAAGGAGCACTCTGATTGGCTCAGAATATTCGTGATATTTTATAATACAAAATAATTGCGAAATTTAGAGAAATGCGGAATGGAGCCCTCTGATTGGCTCAGAATATTTGTGATATTTTATAATACAAAATAATTGCGAAATTTCGAGAAATGCGGAATGGAGCACTCTGATTGGCTCAGAATATTCGTGATATATTACAATACAAAATAATTGCGAATATTCGGCAAATGCGGAAGGAGCACTCTGATTGGCTCAGAATATTCTTGATATTTTATCGTAATTTCGCAAAAATGCGAATGAGAAATTGATTGCGGAATTGTAACAGCTTGCGGCTTCGCAGCCCTCCGTCAGTGGCCAGGCAATCTTCTGGGACCTGTGACATGTCCCAGAAAATTGCAGGGAGTGAGTGGTCGCCTAGAAGCCAGAACACAGAAGGAGGCAGTGGGACAGAAAGTCCCTCTGAAAACCAACTCCCCCCCCCCCAAAAAAAAAAAAACACATGCAAATTGTGGCATGTCAGGAGGTGAGGAGTACTTAAAGCGTAAGTTCCATTTTTCTAAACTTTACAATATTAGCAAGAACAATTGTGAAAAATAAACGTCCGTACACACACTGTCACTACAGACATGTATGTTTTTTTCATTTGCATTAAAAGCCTTGGTGATAGTTTTAACAATTTTTTGCAAATACATTTTAATAATGAAAATGTTAAAATAATGCAAATAAAATATTTATAAAAAAAGAGTGTTACAAAGAAGTAAAGAGACTGTTAGGAACTTTCTGCAGCAGGCACTCATTCCTATGCACATGTGCAGAGTCCTAAGCATAGAAGATGAGCAAGGACTAGAATGCACACACAAATGTGCATTGTCTTCAACTCTGGTTCATGTGTCCCTGATTCTAATCAAAGTGTGCTAACCATGTTCCTGACCCAGCTGACACCTCTCTTGGGTCACCCCTGCCTGTTATATCTGCTGCACGCTTATGTTATTGACCTCAGCCTGGATTTCTGACTACGTCTCCACTTCCTGATTTTGTACGCCACCGCCAGCAAATTACTGACTTCTGCCTGTTCCCAACCTTGAACCCGATCCTGACCCTGCACCTGTTTGCCTGGCTGCCACTGAACAAGGCTTGTGACTAGACTCCTTACCATCACTGGAAGAACTCTTGTGTCTCCAAGCTACAGCTCAATCTATACTGTAACTTTCTGGCACCCGCGGCCTTCCCCATGCCCAGCAGTCCCTGTCTCCACTACCAGGGATACTTGGACAGGAATTGCACAAGAGGCCACCCTCATCTCAGGTTTCACAGTCAGGTATGTGACAGAGACAATAAAACAGAGAAATAATGAGTTGAAAATAAAGAATAGTTACAAATTATGGTTTCAGCAGAGTCCAGCGAATAAGCAAGACATGGTACAGTGGCTCTAAGTCCTGTTAGGTGTTCCTTGGTTTGATTTTACTGAAAGCCATCAAACTGTCCTGCATTCCCATTTTCTCTGGTATCAAAGGATTGTTGACAGAGGCCATCTGACCATTAAAGCGTCTGAGGAGTGGTTTCTGGGATGTCATTATGTATGAAACCAAATACAGTTTCTACCGGGTACAGCCTGCTAACTTACAGATCATTGTTCATCCTGAATTTATGATAGAGAGGTACGGGGGATGAGTGTGAGACAATAGTGACCCTGCAAAGGTATCATCCCAGAAAAAACATTTATTGTAGTAGAACCAAATAAAGTGGGGCTTTACATGTACCTTGCAGGATCTAATGGAAACATGAACCATAGAGATCTTTTATAAAAAATATAAACAGATTGTTATTCTATACATACACATAATTCATTACAGTAAGGTTATCCAGGGTACGATCCTGGAAAATCTGGGTAATTTTTCCACACGTTTCGCGGGATAACCCACTTTATCTCGAATTATACCACAAGTTATCTATATACTGTGAAACATTGATAGTCGGTCTGATGGAGGAAAAGGCTGGGAAGCCCATGCGCCCCCCCCGACATGAAAGAGCACTCCCATATATTGAAAGCACTTTAAATGATCCAGGTAGGATTGGCAAGTATATCTTTAACCGTCATAGGTACCAAATAAACACCTTAGATCATGGAAAAGAGAAGGAGTGGATAAAGGCACTTCAAAGTTCTGCTGGTTGTTTAGAAAATTAATAAAGCCTTAAATGGATCTGGTCTGCCAATCTATTTAGACAGAGAAGTTATCATTGTCTGTGTATATCTCTGTGTGGATGGCCAACCAAGATTTAGCTTAGAAATTTATATAAACTAGACAGGTTTTGGGTGCCCAGTTCGCCCCGGAAGATGAATTAGGCTGGTTTTGCTCCCAGTACTCCAAGGTCAATGATGTTTGTGCTCAAAACTATACAAATTAACTGAGGGAGATAAATATGTCTTTATTCTATAGAACCCCCTCAATCCTCCACAAAATTTCACCCCTGGTATCCGATAGATGTTGGAGATGTAAACGGGAGGAAGGCTCCATGCTACACATATGGTGGTCATGCCCTTTAATTCAATCTTTTTGGATAGCGGTGCATGAAACCATTAAATTGATTACATCGTCAAACTTAAGTTTCACCCCTGCTCAATATTTATTACATTTCAGTTTTATGCCTAAAAATCAGTATTTGAAATCACTTCCTATGTTCATGATAAATGCGGCACGACATTGTATCCCCTCACACTGGAGATCCCCTCATACACCAACAAAGGCGGAATGGTTCAGGAGAATTAACAGCATGGAAAGAGTTGAGGAACTCATAAGTATATCCCAAGAAAAATTACCACTTTCTATGCTACTTGGCACAACTGGACAACATTTAAGGAGTCCCACCATTACAAATCTATTGTAAAGTAAAACTTAAGTCTTCTCATGACCGGTGATCCCCCTTTTTTTTTTCTTTTCTTTTATCACCCCCCTTCCCCTACATGAATGCGCTTGTCTAAATGCCTATACTGTTCATTCATTCTAAATTGAACATAATGAAGATAAATCTGTAATTTATATGCTACCATGAATGTTATTGTTTGCAACTCCTACATGATTGTCTTCTTCTGATGTATACAATCTTTCATTGTTACGATACTTCTATAAATGTACAATGTATTATGCTTTATTATTCTTCCAATAAAGATTCTTTGTGGAAAAAAAATATGTCTTTATTCTCACTGTGCTAGTATTAATTTATAAGTTATGAAACATGCTAAAGTTCCAGAGTTATACAGTAACTGCTAACAAATTTAGCAGATATGTATACTGGCCTTTACCTTCAACTGAGCTATTTACAACTGGTATCTGTTAGTTCTCTGGATTGCTCAGCTTGCGAGGGTAACAGTTTTATTAGGGTTTCCAGACTTAAATTGTGGATTAGGCAATGGAAAGGTCTGTGTGCCCGATCAATGGATTGATAAGGTCAGGGCTTTTTTTCCTCAGAGAATAGGACAGGACAGGAACTACTCCTGTCTGAGTAGCCCCTTGACTCCATCCCCTACCCACCTCTGAGCAACATCCCTTGGTTCCTCCCTCTACCTACCTCCCAGTACTGCCCCTTTTAGAGAATACAGAACCAAGTATCATTTTGTAGTGTTAAGTATATTGTATGACATTTGCTAATGATAACAAGAAAGGCATAAAATAGATCAAGCAACAATGTACACCCCAGCGACAATAGATCCACTACAGTAACAATGGACTCCCAACAGCCAGCATCAATAGACCCTCCAGCAGCTAGTAGCAATAGGCCCTCTTCCTTCGCAAAAATAGATCCTCTCTAGCAACAATAGGTTCCCCAGCAGCCATGATCAACAGACCCTCCAGCACACCTCCGCATTACATACATTCAGTTCTGGAGGTGCCGGAACTGCGTTTCACCACATTCCCGCTGAAAAAAAGCCCTGGATAAGGTCCTAGCATCAGTTAAGAGTTTGTGTATTGTATAAAGTGAAGGAAGGAGGGGGGAAAGGTCACTGTGGCTATGCATTCTTATGAAAAAATGGCATGGGAGACTTGTGACGCAAACAAAATGGCTGCTACACACACAGCTATTCCGGTGCCCAGTAAGCATTACTATAACAGTAAAGGCTTCCTCTCTGCAGCTGATCGCAAACACCCCGCCATACCTGCCACAGAAATATGCTGGCCTGGATGGTGTACAGCCCTAATTAGCGACATGCATGAGCTCTCATTCTGCTTTCTTCACAAGGTACTTCTATTATTATTTTGTAACTCCCTGATAGGCAGGATGAGCAGAGCACAGGCATAAAGATATTCTGGAACGGTAGCAGTAAATATACATATTGGTAGCGTCAATAAACCAATACAAAATTGTTATAGCATTTTATAGCACCCTGTTGTGTTTTTTAGTGACCGTGATGAAACCTTGTATTATGATGTCCAATTTTGGCTTCAAATTATTTCATTCTTCCATCCTTCTTTGCTGAACATTCAATCCATTAGGCTATGCTTCATATATCAAGAGGATGATATGTTATAACTCAGCTAATCAGTATTAATTCCAATTTCGAAATGTTCTTGTACTTATAGTTATTATATGATTTCAACCTTCCCTGTTCTCAAGCGGTCTTATATTTCACCTTGACAGCGGTGTTTAGTTTGGTGTAATCTCTGGAAGTTATTTACTGGTTGTGCCACTCGAACATATCAAACTGTGCCATAAATAAATAGTTCTTCTATATTACCTAAATACAAGAGCGCAGCGCATAGTTCATTCTGTCCGTCCTTCACTAATTTGTTCTATGACACCTGCTGTGATCAGAAGAATGATTTAATCTGCCAAATTCCCAAATATCTGAAAGTGTATACGGAGGTGCTACAAGTCTGTAGTTTATCTTAACAAAATAATAGCTTTTCTGACATGAAATGTAGCTTTCCGGTGTCAGTATTTTACAACATTATACATAAGATAATACAATAAATTGTTGCTGCTTGACACGCATGGGTTGAGGTAATCTGAGTTAATGTTGTTTCATTTCTCAGTGTGCTGACATCTGCCAACCATGATGTTACCAACTAATTGTGCTGCTTAATGTCTACCGCTCTAAAACGTACAACCTAATAGAAAAGCACCTGATTGGACGTGTGTTAGAAAGAAATCCTTCTGATTTATTTTTACTATTACCAACTATGAAAAACCAACAAGGTTACATAGTGAACCAACAAGGTTCACCTTATTAAAACAACCATTACTGTTTAGTGAATTAACATGATTGCCTTAGAGCAGGGCAGACAACCTTTAAGGCCCCTTTCACATTGCGGCACTATATATAAATATATAATATGTAAAAATAGCGGAACTATACCCCCGGTTTTTGCCGCGAGTTGCGGCCGCTAGCGGTGCGGTATTAACCCCCGCTAGCGGCCGTGAAAAGGTTAATACCGCCCGCAATGTGCCTCTATAGAGGCACATTGCGGGCGGTATTGCCGCGATTTCCCATTGTTTTCAATGGGAAGGAGCGGTGAAGGAGCGGTATACACGTCGCTCCTCTCACCGCTTCAAAGATGCTGCTGACAGGAGATTTTTATCTATCCTGCCAGCGCATCAGCTCAGTGTGAAAGCCCTCGGGCTTTCACATTGAGCATGCAGTGAAGGAGTTTTTCAGGCGGTATAGCAGCGCTATTTTTAGTGCTGTACCGCCTGAAAAACTCCTCAATGTGAAAGGGGTCTAAGAGGTGGAGATCTACTTGAAAGAGGTCAAAGATCACCAGGGTTTGGCCCCTTTTTTTTGTTTAGAGAGAATTAACGTGCAAGGCCTAACTAAATAGTAAGGAAAACTTAGAAAAATATAATAAAACAAATGTCAATGTAAAAATATAAACTAAGTCTACCTTAAAAGTGGATATTCAGTAGAGCAGTGGACAGTGACAGCTGGACAGTGAATCGTGTGTGGAGAGTGTCAGTAGGGCAAAATATGGTGTCAATAGAGATGTGTATGGTGTCAGTAAAGCAGTGGGTGTTTCAGTAGAGCAGTTGATGGTGTCAGTCAGTAAAGCAGTGGACATGTCAGTAGGGCAGAGGATGGTGTCAGTAGAGCAGTAGGTGTGTCAGTAGGGTAGTGGATGGTGTCAGTAGGGCAGTGGATGGTGTCAGTCAGTGGAGCAGTGGACGGTGTCAGTTGGACAGAGGACTGTGTCAGCGGAGCAGTAGATGGTGTCTGTATGGCAGAGGTTAGTGTCAGTACAGCAATGGACAGTGCCAGTAGAGCAGTAAACATGTCAGTAGAGCAAAAGATGGTGTTAGTGGAGAAGTGAACAGTGTCAGTTGGGCAGTGGGTGGTGTCAGCAGGGCAGTGCAAGGTGTCAGTAGGGCATAGGTTGGTGTTAGTAGGGCAGAGGTTGTTGTTAGTAGGGACGGTGTCAGAAGGGCAGTAAACTTTGCCACTAGAGTAGTGGATGGTGTCAGAGCAGAGGACTGTGTCAGTAGAGAAGTGGACGGAGTCAGTATGGCATAGGTTGGTGTCAGTAGGTTAGTAAATAGTGTCAGTAGAGCAGAGGACATGTCAGCAGTAGTAAGTTGGTGTTAATTGTCTAGTGGATGGTGTCAGTAACTTTTTATTTGTATTATTAAAATTTTTTCAACATTATTTTCTTTTCTTTACATTTTAACAGCCCTTTTGAGGGGCTTTGGTTAACCGGTTAAGACCCGGACCATTATGCAGGTTAAGGACCTTGCCCCTTTTTAAAATTCGCCACTGCGTCACTTTAACTGCCAATTGCGTGGTCATGTGACGTTGCTCCCAAACAAAATTTGCGTCCTTTTTTTTCCACAAATAGAGCTTTCTTTTGGTGGTATTTGATCACCTCTGCGTGTTTTTTTTTTTTTTTGCACTATAAACAAAAATAGAGCGACAATTTTGAAAAAAAAACAATATTTTTAACTTTTTGCTATAATAAATATCCCCAAAAAGGATATTAAAAAAACATATTTTCCTCAGTTTAGGCCAATACTTATTCTTCTACCAATTTTTGGTAAAAAAATCGCAATAAACATTTATCGATTAGGTCTGCGCAAAATTTATAGTGTTTACAAAATAGGGGATAGTTTTATGGCATTTTTACTACTAATGGCGGCGATCAGTGTTTTTTTTTCGTGACTGCGACATTATGGAGGACACATCGGACATTTTTGACACATTTTTGGGACCATTGTAATTTTCACAGCAAAAAGTGCTATAAAAATGCACTGATTACTGTGAAAATGACAATGGAAGTTAAGAGGTTAACCACTAGGGGGAGCTGTAGGGGTTAAGTGTGCCTTATGTGTGTTTCTTACTGTAGGGGGGTGTAGCTGGACGTGTGATGTCACTGATCGTTGTTCCCTATATCAGGGAACAAACGATCACTGACACTGCCACAGAGAAGAACGGGGACGGTTTGTTTACACTATGCAAATTAATAATAATTAATAATAATACTAATAATAATTACAATTGAATATGTATACAAAGCTAGCTGTTATGTACACAAGAGTGTACTAATTTTATTTTCAGGTAGCTTTAATACAGTTCTTAAAGCCATCCTTCCAGTCCTCTCAATAAGTAAAAGTAATTACATTTAAGACAGTATGCTAAAATGCATGTGACAGTATTTTCTATGCAAATCTTTAATACTCCAGATGACTCAGAACATATAGTCAAATCTGTTTTACCGCGACGAGCCACAGTAACATTCCTATTAGGGTAGAGAGAATGAAAAAATAATTATATATATATATATATATATATATATATATATATATATATATATATATATGTATGTATGTATGTATGTATGTATGTGTGTGTGTAAAAGAAGGCTAGTATGGGGGGGGGGACTGAATTTATGGGAGGAGTCTGGGGGGTTATATAAGCAGACCACTCACCTGTGGTCCTTGTCAGTTCCAGTGTGCGGTATTACATCACCAGGGCGACTCTGCCAGTTCACCTCGTGAGTCTGTGTATTCGAATTCCAGTGTGTTGCGGTTCCTTGTTTGTGGTTTTCGTCGATCATTTCTTGCTCACTGTCGGAGGTAGGATTCGCAAACCTTTCTTGTGTCAAGCATTTTTGTTCCGATTCGTCATGTTCCCCATTCGGAATTACTGTCACCGTAGCTTTGCAGGCTCCCTCTGCCTTGTTAATTTGTGACACGCATTTAGATTTTTGAATCGTTTGTATGTTCCCAAGCACAGTCTTTTACTCAATCATCATACCACTCATTCATATACCCCACAGCCCGATTCGGGTCTAGTCGTGTCGGCGGCACAACGTTTCGAATCGGGTCCATTCGTACACTCTACAAGCCGATTTGAATCTAGTTGCGTCGGCGGCACAACAATTTAAAACGGCTTTGTTCATACACCCTATAGCCCCATTCGAGTCTCGTCGCATTGGCAACACAACGATTCGAATCGGCTCCATTCTTAATCTCTACAGCCTGATTTAAGTCTAGTCACGTCAGCAGCACAACATTTCAAAACTGGTCCATTCCATTCGTACTCTCTACAGCCCAATTCAAGTCTAGTTGTGTCGGCGGAACAAGGACTCGAGTCCTCTGCACGTCACATCACGAATCCAATTGTCACACAGCTCCCTGCAGCTCAGTCTCCACCATGAGGCACCTACCACTAGCTACTAGTCGTTACCCCATTCATTCGAACGTTCGTACATACCCACAAGGCATTGGCCATACTACAGATATGCAGTGACACTGTCAAAGTAATAACTTCATGCAGTCTGGCAATTAAGCCTTGTTTGCAGCATGATACATTCCTTACCACACACTCACCATCACGATTGGCAATTGGTCATGATCACAGACCATAAATGTGGAAAAAAGGAGGGGGGAAAGAAATGGGATTTTCTAAACGGTGCAATTAGCAAAAAGTAATAATTGTTAGCAAGAGAAAGAAAATATTGTACAGACCAGAAAAGTACAAAAGTAGAAAATATAATTTATTCAGTATACAATAAAGAAATAATTATTCACAGAAAACACAAAAATTCTATGAATATTAAAACAGACAAATGATCGGTCAGAGATAAGTAGAATCAGGTTTCAGCCTACAGTTGATTGTTGTGTCCCGACAGTTTCGCTTATAATAAGCTTTCTCAAGGGTAGATGGTAACAATCACGGCTTTTAAATTGTTTAGACTACAAAATGTAGAAAAACATCATTGTTAATTTTATACATACATGAAATGTAGGTACAAAATATGCATATACACATTAAATATGATATTACTGGGCTGCAGAGGCACAAACAATTAAGCTCACCCTTTGACCACAGGATATCTCGGGCCATCTCATATCTTGCCACCAGGGGGAGCAAAACCACCCAACCTAAAATACACAGGTTGACATAGACCACAAGCGACTACTTGATCGTGTAGATAGACAGGAGATCTAGTACTTGAAAAATAATAAAAAATTGAATAAATGAAAATTGGATATGATCATTGGAAGGGGAAGGGGAGAAAAAAAAAAATAAAAAAAAAAAAAAATTAAAGTTTAAAGTTGAATCAGGAAAAGACAACTTCACTTACATGGAGCGAGTGATATGCTTGAAAATGGAGGTGGTTACTAGAGGAACACTGGACATGGACTGCAGGTGTGCAAAAGATAGCACAAGTAACTCTAAACATGATGAGAACCAAAAGATAGAAATAAAAAAAGAATATCAAAAAGTGAAAAGTGAAAACGGGTAACGAAGAAGGACTTACAGGAATTTGCATAGGTACTGGAAAGTATTTTATTGCAATACATATTATGGAAAAGGACCAAGAGTCTCAGATCCATAGACTTATAGAACAGCATCAAACATAGATGTATAGATACTAGGGGAATAAAAAAAAAAAAGAAAAAAGTACTCAGTGTAAAGGACTGAGAGACAAAAAGAGAATGTATGTACCAGAGTAAGGTCTTACCGTGCAGTGGTGTAAGCAATTACAGCCAGTGTCATCTGCGCTATGTTGTGAAGCAGACGGCTATTTAAGGGACAGACTCGTCTGATGTAGCAAACACGTGATCTACGTGACGAGCGGGTGACGCAAACGACGCTGGCCGTTGAGACAGAAAAAATGCCCATCGAGACTACACATCCCAGAAGGCAACGGGATGGTCACGTGCGGACGTTCATGACGCCTCAGCGTGAGACTCAAGGCTCATACAAAGCGTATTAAAGTTAGAACAACCAAAACAAACAGAGGAGGCATGTCAGAGGGATTAAATAATGAAAAAACGCATGGATACAAGGGAGGGGTTAGCTGTCATAGGCCGAGTGTGTAGATAAGGAGAGGGGGGGAAAAAAGATGTTTATGTTTGCTAGACCGGGCGCCAAAGCAGAGACAAACCAAGCACACAGGGATGGATAGGGGGAGCATAGGAAAGAATCGAAGGGTAGACCGAATTGCCTCCGACACTTCCCTAGTGCCTCTGCAACCCAGAAAAAATATGAAAAAAATATATAAAATAAAAAACAAAAATACATATGAACAATATCATAACTACTCAAAATATATTTAAATACAAAATGTAACATTGATTCATTAGATAGATATAAATAATTATTAGTCAATTGTGTAGCGCAGCGCTGTACAGAAAAGCATACCTCGGGTTATCATAGACCCGGGGCAGTGGTATGTTGCCAAAAAGGGGGAGAACAGTGGCAATGATAAGGGACTGGAAATGGGGAAGGGAAATGGGGAAGGGAAAAAAAGGGAGACCAGGGGCCAGTTGTTAAAACTGATGGGAGAGGGTACTCAAGGATCTTGGGTATCATATAAAAGGTTTAAAACTAAGACTTTCATTAAACCCGGGATAAATGGTAGCCCTAAGCTTGTATATCCAGCGTGCTTCAAGCTGAAGCAGAGTTCCATCCACGCTGCCTCCTCTTGTGTCAGGCGGGATATGTTCAAGGGCAAAAAACTTTATGAAGTTTGGGTCAAAGTTGTGATGGATTCCTACATGTCTACTGATCGCAGTAACAATTTTCTTTTTCAGAATAGGTTTTATGTGTTCTTGAATTCTCTTAAAAAAAGGTATTTTAGTTTTACCTATATAAAAGCCTCCACAGCGACATTGGGCTAAATAGATAACACCCACTGTTTGACAGGTAATGATCTTTTCCCCCCCTCTCCTTATCTACACACTCGGCCTATGACAGCTAACCCCTCCCTTGTATCCATGCGTTTTTTCACTGGCCCCTGGTCTCCCTTTTTTTTCCCTTCCCCATTTCCCTTCCCCATTTCCAGTCCCTTATCGTTGCCACTGTTCTCCCCCTTTTTGGCAACATACCACTGCCCCGGGTCTATGATAACCCGAGGTATGCTTTTCTGTACAGCGCTGCGCTACACAATTGACTAATAATTATTTATATCTATCTAATGAATCAATGTTACATTTTGTATTTAAATATATTTTGAGTAGTTATGATATTGTTCATATGTATTTTTGTTTTTTATTTTATATATTTTTTTCATATTTTTTCTGGGTTGCAGAGGCACTAGGGAAGTGTCGGAGGCAATTCGGTCTACCCTTCGATTCTTTCCTATGCTCCCCCTATCCATCCCTGTGTGCTTGGTTTGTCTCTGCTTTGGCGCCCGGTCTAGCAAACATAAACATCTTTTTCCCCCCCCTCTCCTTATCTACACACTCGGCCTATGACAGCTAACCCCTCCCTTGTATCCATGCGTTTTTTCATTATTTAATCCCTCTGACATGCCTCCTCTGTTTGTTTTGGTTGTTCTAACTTTAATACGCTTTGTATGAGCCTTGAGTCTCACGCTGAGGCGTCATGAACGTCCGCACGTGACCATCCCGTTGCCTTCTGGGATGTGTAGTCTCGATGGGCATTTTTTCTGTCTCAACGGCCAGCGTCGTTTGCGTCACCCGCTCGTCACGTAGATCACGTGTTTGCTACATCAGACGAGTCTGTCCCTTAAATAGCCGTCTGCTTCACAACATAGCGCAGATGACACTGGCTGTAATTGCTTACACCACTGCACGGTAAGACCTTACTCTGGTACATACATTCTCTTTTTGTCTCTCAGTCCTTTACACTGAGTACTTTTTTCTTTTATTCCCCTAGTATCTATACATCTATGTTTGATGCTGTTCTATAAGTCTATGGATCTGAGACTCTTGGTCCTTTCCATAATATGTATTGCAATAAAATACTTTCCAGTACCTATGCAAATTCCTGTAAGTCCTTCTTCGTTACCCGTTTTCACTTTTCACTTTTTGATATTCTTTTTTTATTTCTATCTTTTGGTTCTCATCATGTTTAGAGTTACTTGTGCTATCTTTTGCACACCTGCAGTCCATGTCCAGTGTTCCTCTAGTAACCACCTCCATTTTCAAGCATATCACTCGCTCCATGTAAGTGAAGTTGTCTTTTCCTGATTCAACTTTAAACTTAAATTTTTTTTTTTTTTTTCTCCCCTTCCCCTTCCAATGATCATATTCAATTTTCATTTATTCAATTTTTTATTATTTTTCAAGTACTAGATCTCCTGTCTATCTACACGATCAAGTAGTCGCTTGTGGTCTATGTCAACCTGTGTATTTTAGGTTGGGTGGTTTTGCTCCCCCTGGTGGCAAGATATGAGATGGCCCGAGATATCCTGTGGTCAAAGGGTGAGCTTAATTGTTTGTGCCTCTGCAGCCCAGTAATATCATATTTAATGTGTATATGCATATTTTGTACCTACATTTCATGTATGTATAAAATTAACAATGATGTTTTTCTACATTTTGTAGTCTAAACAATTTAAAAGCCGTGATTGTTACCATCTACCCTTGAGAAAGCTTATTATAAGCGAAACTGTCGGGACACAACAATCAACTGTAGGCTGAAACCTGATTCTACTTATCTCTGACCGATCATTTGTCTGTTTTAATATTCATAGAATTTTTGTGTTTTCTGTGAATAATTATTTCTTTATTGTATACTGAATAAATTATATTTTCTACTTTTGTACTTTTCTGGTCTGTACAATATTTTCTTTCTCTTGCTAACAATTATTACTTTTTGCTAATTGCACCGTTTAGAAAATCCCATTTCTTTCCCCCCTCCTTTTTTCCATTTTTCAAAATGTCTGGGATGTGGTGCCTATCTAATATGGTGTGCCTTCAGTGATTGGACCAAAAATATACAAGACCATAAATGTGTTTTTACCTCAGATAATAGGATTTTAAAGGCAATAGATAATAAAGAAAATATATAAAAATATATATTTAATTCAAACAATTACTTCATATATATGAACAACAAAATGTTAAAACTTGGTTACATAAAAATGCATGAACATCTGACAGTGAAACATAGTAACTACATCAGATTCCATGAACATTATACAAACAGTTCTTAGAGATGCAAGGTTGTGAAACCCGACACGTTTCAAAAGGTGGCTCTATAGAACAATCTTCATCAGGGACAACACAACATTCTGAAATTGCAGAGTACAAGATCAATGCATTATGTTGATAATGCATTGATCTTGTACTCTGCAATTTCAGAAATGGTTGTTGTCCCTGATAAAGATTGTTCTATATGTATCGCTACCCCTGGAGGAGCCGCTGGTTAATTTGGGATCTACTCTCTTTTAGTATAATGTTCTTGGATTCTGATCTAGTTACTATGTATCGCTGTCAGATGTTCATGCATTTTTATGTAACCAAGTTTTTTTGGGAAAAAAGGGGGGGGGTTGGGACACACAAACAGACATAGGGCTCACATCTTCACCAGGGGGCCAGTCACGTGTCAAGGGGTGGGTCAGGTTGTTATTATGGTTAAAACTGGACTTCTATGTCACCTTTGCTACAGGTTCTCGTCGACTGAGTTCTCAACCAGGACTTCCCAACTAGGGCGTTGAGTCAGGTGTGTAGTACACGGGTTCCACCCTCACATCACTCTTCAGCACCCTTTCACAATGTTCACTTCACATATACAATTTGGGAGGCTCATGGGGTGCTAGTTACTGTCACATGTTTCTTTGCATTACACTCTGTTGACCTATGCACACAAGGTCACTAAACATTGGGCTTGCTGGCAGTGCAAGCATTGTCAGGGTGAGCACACGCCACGAACTACAGAATGCAACATTCCTACTTGGGCCATACCAGACTTCAGCTTCTCGCCCCAGTTTGCCCTGGGGCTCTGGTCCACAGGCTTGTGCCTGGCACAGATGGGCACCTGAGCTATTGGTTATCTGGCCAGTCACCTCCTGGCTAGGGTTGCCACTATTTCTTCAAGTCAAACCCGAACACTTCAGCATCGCACAGCAATTTATTTTTGTAGAATGCATAAATAAACCTTGCATAGACTATTGCATTACTATTAAAGGAGTTGTAAAGGATTTTTATTTTTTTTAGCTAAAATTAATGTCTGCAAGGTAGACAAACAGAATAGTGTAAGAAAATGTTAAAAAACAAGTAAATGCCTATTAAATTCCTTCATCTAGATCACCTCCGGCATTCTAGTTTCTGTTCTCTCAATAACTTCCTGGTTTGCAGGCGCTCGTTCATGTAAGAACTACATTTCCCAGTATGAATTGCGGCACGCCCAGTAAATCGCACCTCCTTGAAGTCTCTAACATGCAGAGAGCGTCCTGCCACACATATGTAGTTCCTAGGAGGGGGCGAGCACGTCACTGACCACCGCAGTAAAGCCTCCCTTCACGGTGGTGAGTAACAATCAGACAAGCGAGAAATGAACAGGACAGAGAAGAAATAGAGCAACTTCTGAGCAAAAAAAAAACGAGGAAGTGAAAAGAGGAATGTCTGCAGGTAAAGGATGCTTATTATGAAAAAAAAAATCCTTTACAACCCCTTTAAATAACATTTCTAATCATATGAAATTAATCACAAGAGTCCCCCTTTACATCAGAGGCCACAGAGTTCCCCTTTTACATCTTAACTTTCAGAGTTCCCTTTCACTGTAAGGAGAGACTCTGTAGACTCTGATGTAAGGAAGAGCGCTGGGAATTGCAGTGTGGGCTGACCCAGAGGGTTAGGGGCCGGAGAAAGAGGAGCAGATCGAGCCCTCTTTCCTCAGTGTGCGAGTGTGGGGATTGTTAGTGCTGGCTTCGGACAGTGTGAAAGAGAGTGCAACAGACACTTTCAGCTCAGGCAACTGCAGCCAGCAACCCTGCTGGGGAGTCATAGTCCAGTCTGAATAATGTGTCTGGGTCTCAGACAGTCTGAAACCCGGACGCATGATTCCAAACCCAAACTATCTGGGTGAATCCCGAACAGGTGGCAACCCTACCTAGATTTTGGACTGTCTGCAGTTGGAGGGCAGTCAAAAATACATCCCACTGCTTCTGGTGCTTGAATGGGCTGAAAATCACACCACAGGGAAACGTACAAGTATCGCACAGGAACGCACACTGCCTTCCTGTGCAATTCTAGTATGAACTGGCTCTCAGTGTTTCACATTTAAACTCAGCATTGTGGTCTCTGTACTCACAGTTCTCACGCAAGGTGCTGTCACTGTGTGTGGCAGTGGTAAATGTCGGCTACGTTTACAGTAAACAAAGTTCTTTCTCACTCTGTATTTACAGGTAACTCATTTTTTCAGCATGCATTTCTTAAGTAACAGCAAATATAAACATATAAAAAGGATAGCCAAATCTCAATGGACAGCATGTCTTCCTAATTGGGCCTCCTATGAAAGTGTGCTAAAATATAGCCAGTCTATTGCATTATTTGTTGCAGAATATTATTTACTGGAAAATAAAGCTATGCTTCAGTGGTTTGCCAAATTTTAGGCTCAGTCCTCCGCAGGTGATCAGTGATTACAATGTTCTTTGTTATCATATTATATAACTAAGGATTACTATAGATTGTATTACAAAATATGTCAGTTTTGTTTTCTTTTTTGTTGCTATTTTTGTTGCTTGTTAAATAGGAACTCCAGGCAAAATCTTTATTTAGTAAGAAATATACAGTGTACATACATAGTCATTGTATGGTTTTCAGCTGAACTCGCATGATTTCATTCCTGCATCTCAGTCCCGATTTCGGGGGTGATTTTAGAGACATCTGTACGGGTTTTTTGCACACATGCCAATGGAAATTGCACCCAAAATTGGCAAAAGTAGTATAGAAACCACACGCATTCGGCGCCACACTAATTCGGACACTGCCATTGCCGCCAATTGCCACTGATTTGGCATGAGACTTGACATGCCAAATCGCATCAATGCGAATCAGGGCTAAAAATAGTTGGGAAAAAAAAGCATACATTTAGCCCGTATAAAGCAATGACAGGCTGCCAACTGTCCGCAGTATTTGGTTAGAGGACAGAAGATCACTCCTGGACTTAAACAGTTTTTGTCCTAAGGCAATGGTCTGTTCCTAACTGCAGGTCATTGCTCCATGTGCGATTACATCCAAACACCAGCAGACAAATGCAGTCGCTGTCAGTCTGTCATTGCTTTGTACAGACAGCACTGAATGAGGCCTAATGATTCATATCCTTTTGGCTTACAGAAGAAAATGAAATCTCCATCAATGGGGTTGATTTACTAATACTGGATTGTGCAAAATCTGGTGCAGCTGTGCATGATAGCTAATCATTTTCTAACTTCAGCTTTGACAAAAAACCTGGAAGCTGATCGGTTTCTATGCAGAGCTGCATCAGATTTTTCACGCTCCAGTTTTAGTAAATCAGCCCCAGTGTCTTTTTTTCTATCTTTCTAGTGTTTTGGACACAAATTACTTTATTTAAAGTGATTGTAGAGGAGAGAGGATGCAGATAAACATGCACAACGTATGTAGGAGCAGAGGTGTAACTTAAAGCTTGTGGACCCTGCTGACCTAACCCCCACCCGCCCCCTCCCTCCCTCCCCCAAACCACTCGCTGCTTCCACTGCACACCAATCTACTCCAATAGCCCAAAGAGTTATTTTAGATCTTAATTTACAGATTGAAAGGGTAATTAAAAATCATTGGGGAAACTGTCCACAGTTTGACATACCTCTCCAGTTCTTTTAATTACCCTAGAGGAGGGGTAGGCAGCCTTTGAGAGGTGGAAATCTACCTGAACAACATAAACGAGATAAAAGATCACCAGGGTGTGGCCCTTTAATTTTTTTTTTAAATAAAATAAATCCTAGCTAGACAGTAAGGAAGACTAAGATAAATATAATAAAACAAATGTAAAAATAGCAACTTAGCCTACCTTAAAAGTGGGCAGTATGAATCAGTAGAACAGTAGACAGTGACAGTAGGACAGGGGGTAGTGTTAATAGGACAATGGAGGGTGTCAGTAGCAGGGCCGGTGCAAGGATTTCTGCCTACACAAGCGAAGCTCCATTTTGCCCCCCCCCCCCCCCAACGGCCACCCACCTCCCTTGCAAAAATGTTTCTTTCAATCATTTTTTTATATAAAAAAACACACTAACATGCCAGACCTGCCCCATTACATGACCAGACTGTGCCCCATTACATGCCAGACCTGCCCAATTACATGACCAGACCGTGCCCCATTACATGCCAGACCTGCCCTATTACATGACCAGACTGTGCCCCATTACATGCCAGACCTGCCCCATTACATGACCAGACTGTGCCCCATTACATGCCAGACCTGCCCCATTACATGACCAGACCTGCCCCATTACATGACCAGACTGTGCCCCATTACATGAACAGACTGTGCCCCATTACATGACCAGACTTTGCCCCATTACATGACCAGACTGTGCCCCATTACATGACCAGACTGTGCCCCATTACATGACCAGACTGTGCCCCATTACATGACCACACTGTGCTCCATTACATCCCAGACCTGCCCCATTACATGAGCAGACTGTGCCCCATTACATGACCAGACCTGTCCCATTACATGACCAGACCTGCCCCATTACATGCCAGACCTGCCCCATTACATGCCAGACCTGCCCCATTACATGACCAGACTGTGCCCCATTTCATGCCAGACCTGTCCCATTACATGACCAGACTGTGCCCCATTACATGCCAGACCTGTCCCATTACATGACCAGACCTGTCCCATTACATGACCAGACTGTGCCCCATTACATGCCAGACCTGTCCCATTACATGACCAGACCTGCCCCATTACATGCCAGACCTGTCCCATTACATGACCAGACTGTGCCCCATTACATGCCAGACCTGTCCCATTACATGACCAGACCTGCCCCATTACATGACCAGACTGTGCCCCATTACATGCCAGACCTGCCCAATTACATGCCAGACCTGCCCCATTACATGACCAGACCTGCCCCATTACATGACCAGACTGTGCCCCATTACATGCCAGACCTGCCCCATTACATGACCAGACTGTGCCCCATTACATGACCAGACTGTGCCCCATTACATGACCAGACTGTGCCCCATTACATGACCAGACTGTGCCCCATTACATGCCAGACCTGCCCCATTACAGACCAGACTGTGCCCCATTACATGACCAGACTGTGCCCCATTACATGCCAGACCCGCCCCATTACATGACCAGACTGTGCCCCATTACATGCCAGACCAGACCTGCCCCATTACATGACCAGACCTGCCCCATTACATGCCAGACCTGCCCCATTACATGACCAGACTGTGCCCCATTACATGCCAGACCTGCCCCATTACATGCCAGACCTGCCCCATTACATGACCAGACTGTGCCCCATTTCATGCCATACCTGCCCAATTACATGCCAGATCTGCCCCATTACATGACCAGACTGTGCCCCATTACATGACCAGACTGTGCCCCATTACATCCCAGACCTGCCCCATTACATGACCAGACTGTGCCCCATTACATGCCAGACCTGCCCAATTACATGCCAGACCTGCCCCATTACATGCCAGACCTGCCCCATTACATGCCAGACCTGCCCCATTACATGCCAGACCTGCCCCATTACATGACCAGACTGTGCCCCATTACATGCCAGACCTGCCCCATTACATGACCAGACTGTGCCCCATTACATGCCAGACCTGCCCCATTACATGCCAGACCTGCCCAATTACATGACCAGACTGCGCCCCATTACATGCCAGACCTGCCCCATTACATGCCAGACCTGCCCCATTACATGACCAGACTGTGCCCTATTACATGCCAGACCTGCCCCATTACAGACCAGACTGTGCCCCATTACATGACCAGACTGTGCCCCATTACATGCCAGACCTGCCCCATTACATGACCAGACTGTGCCCCATTACATGCCAGACCTGCCCCATTACATGCCAGACCTGCCCCATTACATGACCAGACCTGCCCCATTACATGCCAGACCTGCCCCATTACATGCCAGACCTGCCCCATTACATGACCAGACGGTGCCCCATTACATGCCAGACCTGCCCCATTACATGCCAGACCTGCCCCATTACATGACCAGACTGTGCCCCATTTCATGCCAGACCTGCCCAATTACATGCCAGATCTGCCCCATTACATGACCAGACTGTGCACCATTACATGACCAGACTGTGCCCCATTACATCCCAGACCTGCCCCATTACATGACCAGACTGTGCCCCATTACATGCCAGACCTGCCCAATTACATGCCAGACCTGCCCCATTACATGCCAGACCTGCCCCATTACATGCCAGACCTGCCCCATTACATGACCAGACTGTGCCCCATTACATGCCAGACCTGCCCCATTACATGACCAGACTGTGCCCCATTACATGCCAGACCTGCCCCATTACATGCCAGACCTGCCCCATTACATGACCAGACTGTGCCCTATTACATGCCAGACCTGCCCCATTACATGCCAGACCTGCCCCATTACATGACCAGACTGTGCCCTATTACATGCCAGACCTGCCCCATTACATGACCAGACTGTGCCCCATTACATGACCAGACTGTGCCCCATTACATCCCAGACCTGCCCCATTACATGACCAGACTGTGCCCCATTACATGCCAGACTGTGCCCCATTACATGCCAGACCTGCCCCATTACATGCCAGACCTGCCCCATTACATGACCAGACTGTGCCCCATTACATGCCAGACCTGCCCCATTACATGACCAGACTGTGCCCCATTACATGCCAGACCTGCCCCATTACATGACCAGACTGTGCCCTTACCTTATCCCATGCGAATCACGGCCATGTAACCTAACAGTAACAGCTTACCTTACCAGAATCGCGGCTGTACGATTTTTCAAAAGCCGCGCCTCTGACGTCTTCTGTTCCGTGATAGGCGGAACATTCAGCTTCCCATGAGGCACTGTGTTCAGTGTCCGCCTATCACGGAGGCCCTCTCGTCTGAGGACGAGAGGGGCCTCCGTGATAGGCGGACACTGAATAGAGTGCCTAATGGGAAGCTGAATGTTCCGCCTATCACGGA
Source organism: Rana kukunoris (assembly GCA_029574335.1). Classification (NCBI taxonomy): domain Eukaryota; kingdom Metazoa; phylum Chordata; class Amphibia; order Anura; family Ranidae; genus Rana; species Rana kukunoris. Next base: position 68,823,658 of record CM056051.1, on the reverse strand, counting down.
ACAGAAGAAGTTGGAGGCGCGGCTTTTGAAAAATCGTACAGCCGCGATTCTAAGGTCATTTTTTCGCCCCATCCCAGGCTGCGGACCTGCCCGCCCCAAGCGGCCGATTGGTCCGCCTGGTGGTTGCGCCGGCCCTGGTCAGTAGAGCAGTGGACAGTGTTAATAGGGCAGTGGAGAGTGTCAGTAAGGCAATGGAGAGTGTTAATAGGGCAATGGAGGGTGTCAGTAGGGCAGTGAAGGGTGTCAGTAGGGCAATGGAGGGTGTCAGCAAAGCAGTGGACATGTCAGTAGGGAAGTGTATGGTATTAATAGGGCAGTGGAGGGTGTCAGTAGGGCAGTGGAGGGTGTCAGTAGGGCAGTGGAGGGTGTCAGCAAAGCAGTGGACATGTCAGTAGGGCAGTGGATGGTATTAATAGGGCAGTGGAGGGTGTCAGTAGGGCAGTGGAAGGTGTCAGGAAGGCAATGGAGGGTTGTTATTAGGGCAGTGGAGTGTGCCAGTAGGGCAGTGGAGTGTGTCGGTAGGGCAGTGGAGGGTGTCAGTAGGGCAGTGGAGGGTGTCAGTAGGGCATTGGAGGGTGTCAGTTAGACAGTGGAGGGTGTTAGTAGGGCAGTGGAGGGTGTCAGCAAAGCAGTGGACATGTCAGTAGGGCAGTGGATGGTATTAATAGGGCAGTGGAGGGTGTCAGTAGGGCAGTGGAGGGTGTCAGTAGGGCAGTTGAGGGTCTCAGTAGGGCAGTGGAGAGTGTCAGTAGGGCAGTGGCTGGTTTCCGTAAAGCAGTGGACATGTCAGTAGGGCAGTGGATGGTATTAATAGGGCAGTGGAGGGTGTCAGTAGGGCAGTGGAGGGTGTCAGCAGGGCAGTGGACGGTGTCAGTAAAGCAGTAGACGGTGTCAGTAAAGCAGTGGATAGTGTCAGTAGAACCATGGAGGGTGTCAGTAGGGCAGTGGATAGTGTCAGTAGAACCATGGAGGGTGTCAGTAGGGCAGTGGACGGTGTCAGCCAGTACAAATGTAGCCACCCTCTCTTGTGCCCACTCTGGAGATGGACTATGGATGATGGGATTTGTAGTGTGCACAGAGCAGTGCACATGACCACAACTAACATGCACTGTTTGCTCCAAACAAAGGGAAATGAGGGGAAAAAAGGAGAGGTTCTGGACCTTACAGAAGACATTACAAGGAGACAGGAAAACACAGTAAAAAACAATTTTATGAAAAATAGATTAGAGAACCATTAAGTAGTGGATCTGCACGGCTCTCCATATTTGTTATTTTTGTTTTCTTTCTGAATACTTAGAAACAAATCTGGCTTTCCTTTTTTTTTTTTTTTTTTTTTTTTTTTTTTTTTTAACTCTTTTGGATGATAACTTCTGATCAGAGATCACAGCTTCGCGTTTTATGACGAAGAGTTAATATTTGAGGTTCCTCTGCCTGTGTGTTGTGTGTGTTGTGTGTCTGATGCGATGGTGTTTAGTGTTTCAACATGCTGCTCTCCTCTAGTGCAACCCAAAACAATACAAACCTGAACAGCAAGTTTTTGTCTTTTAGGACGTTCAGAATGACACAGACAATATGAGAGCAGAGCCGGGATTTATCTCATGAGGTAAGCCATCCAGACTATTGTATGCTGACATTTGGCCTTTCCTTCTTTATTCTATACCATTAGCTTGGTCTGGGCTTGTATAGCATCCACAGGCGTTGTATAGCCTACTGTCCTCATCACTCATAATTTGCTTTTTTAAATGTAACTGCAGTTGAAATGTCTATAGGTGTATTTTTTTAGTCATATTTGAGCTGTTACTAAAAATATGTAAGTAGTTTGGCTTGAAATATAGTAGCTGTGGGACTCCCAGGGTTCCTCTTGAGGATGCTCAGGTTCCTTGAACCCAACTACTTTGACCACAATTGAAGGGGGTGACAATATTCTACTTACTACTAAAATAAAGGGTCACGTTATGTTGACACCACAATTTTACTGTCTGTTTCTTTTTTTGTTGTTATCATTCATTTAATTTGACATCATTCATATAATTGTATTTTAAAATTATTACAAAAAATAATAATAATAATAAGTTGGTTGTATGAAAGGAGGATGTTAAAAAAATGACTTGCCCTGGGTGTCAAATACTCTAGTTATGCCAATTTGCTCTTTAATGTAAAACCTTGTGCAACTTATTGATCACATATTGATCACACTGATATGCCTTGAGCTGTATTTATAGTCATTTTTATCAAGGGTTCCTTGCCGAGACCCAAAAATTACATAAAAGTTCAGAAAGGCAGAATTAAAGGATTACTAAAGATCTTGGCATCCTATACTTCAGAACTTGTAACGCTGAGAAGGCTTCAAATACTTTTGGATCACCTTAGTTACATTTTTTCATGTAGGCCATTTTGATTGTTTTACTTAACCACTTCAGCCCTGGACCATATTGCTGCTCAATGACTGGGCCCCTTTTTGCGATTCGGCACTACGTCGCTTTAACTGACAATTGCGCGGTCGTGCGACGTGGCTCCCAAACAAAATTGGCGTCCCTTTTTTCCCACAAATAGAACTTACTTTTGGTGGTATTTGATCACCTTTGCGGTTTTAATTTTTTGCACTATAAACAAAAAACAAACGATGTAATAAATATCCCCAAAAAATATATAAAAAAACGTTTTTTTTTCCCTCAGTTTCGGCCGATACGTATTCTTCTACATTTTTTTCGTAAAAATCACAATAAGCATTTATTGATTGGTTTGCACAAAAGTTATAGCGTTTACAAATAGGGGATAGTTTTATGGCATTTTTATTAATATTTTTTTTTACTGGTAATGGCGGCAATCAGCGATTTTTTTATCGGTACTGTGACATTATGGCGGACACTTTTGACACATTTTTGGGACCATTGGCATTTTTATAGCGATCAGTGCTATAAAAATGCATTGATTACTATAAAAATGCCACTGGCAGGGAAGGAGTTAACACTATGGGGCGAGGAAGGGGTTAATCATGGTCCCTGGGTGTGTTCTAACTGAAGCGGGGGGTGGACTGACATGGGAAAATGACAAATCGTTGTTCATACATTGTATGAACAGGCGATAGGTCATTTCCCCCCTGACATTTCCCCCCCGTTTACACATACAGCTCCCGGTTCTCGCTCTGTAACGAGCGATCGCGGGTGCCCATCGGTGATCGCGCCTGCTGGTTCACGCGCATCAGGGGCGAACGGGGGGTGCGCGTGCATGCACCCCTATTGGCTGCTCGGCAAGATGACGTAGATCTACATGATCTCGCCACCGTAAAACTGCGTCAGCTGCTCGGCAAGCGGTTAAAGTATAACTAAAGGCAAAACTTTTGTATAGTGGAAAGAGATTAGTGGAAAGAGATTAGAATAGAAACCCTGCTAGTTTTTTTTTATTGAGAATCACTCTCTCTATTTGTTCTTTTGACTGTTATCAGAGTGAAAGTAAAAAAAAAAAATCACAAATTTGGGTTGTCACCAGAACAGGAATAGAGGGAAATCCTCCAATAGGGATACAAGTTCTGATCACAACAAGGGATTTCCTCTTTTTTGGTTATGAGATTTTGCGGATTTTTTTGCCACATTTTTGCCGCACAGTAAAAAAATATTTTATATTTTATACAGGTCTAAAGGTTGCCAATGTAAAAAGCAGAAAAACGTCCAAATCTGCCTTAAAAAGGTCCCAGAACTTGTTTGAGCTTCAGGCGTTTTGGAGCTTCTGGTATTTTGGAGTGGAGATGTGAACCATCTCCATAGAGAATGATTGATTTTTTCCCCTCCAGCGTTTTGTAGCTTCAGAGCTTCAGGCTTCAAGCTACAAAACGCTCAGGTGTGAATGGGGCCTAACTCTACCTTAAGCCCAGGTTCACACTGGGCTGTGGGAAAGAAGCCCCAGAAGATGTGGATCGGGGCAACTGTGTGCAAAACGAGGCCACACAGTGGAGGTAAGTATAACATGTTTGTTTTAAAAATAAATATATATATATATATATCTTTAGTGTCGCTTTAAGTGCTAAATGCTCCCAGTGTTTAGGATCGTTTACATGTGTTTAGGCCAGCCATGCGTTTTTTCCTGCCCAAACACTCCTCTCCTGAACACGATTTTGATGCATTCAGATTTCTATTCCTAAATGCTCCACCCTCTAAACACCTTTAAACACCGATGTGTGAGTTAACACATAGACTAACACAGGCAGAAAAACTTTTTTTAAATGGGTGTTTTTTTAACTGCAGGAAGCCTAATCTGCATATTCAATGACTCATTAAATTACTGAGTCAGAGGACCCTATTGATAGACAGGATAATGACAACTTCGGAAACAGCAGCACAAATATTTTATTCGTGTAGCACTATCCCTGAAGAAGCCGCTGGTTGATTTTGCGGTCGGCGTATTAAGTTACCAGTTATGTTTGTCTAGGGGTGAATACTTGTGGAAAGTGAATAAAACGAGTGTCCAGACATCAGAGTGTGTTTTCAAAGTTTTATTCCAAGGCCCAACATGGCCAACATCAACTATAGAGAAAGGTTGATGAGCGGAAGAAAACTGCAGTATCAGGCCTTGGATATTGTGGAGAGCAGCATGCTCTCAGTACAGTCACACTTAAATCGTCACCACTCCCGTCAGAGTGGGTAAAGTGCCTCGGACAGGCGTCTAACTTGGGCCTGGCAGCCAGAAGGTCACTTGCAATAGTCACTGGGAGGAATTAGGGCCTCTGCCTAAGGCCTGAGGAATTTCCATACTTTTCAAAGGGTAGAACTAATGGATCCTCCCAGTAAGTCGATTAAATATGGTTTAACTGCAACAGTGTCACCCTACAAAGTCACGAAGCAGAGCACTGCCCCTAGCGGTCAGTGTGCTGGTACTGCAGCGGTGCGCCCAAGAAAAAAAAAAAGTCAAAGGCGCGGAAGGGCCGCAAAAAGAATCCAGAAGAAAAGAAAAAAAAAGTTATTTTCCCGGCAATTTCTCTACTCCAACTGACTGAACCCACTCCCCTAAAGGGTTCAACACAACAGTCCATGTGTTTCAGGAGAAGCAGGGGGCAGGGAAACAGGGAGAGAAACAGAGTGGGACATACTTGTCCGTAACTTCCCTTGCCAAGAATTAACAAAGCATACAAAGTCCACATGACTTACTTATAGAACCGGGGATCAGGCAACCAAATGGTTTCCCCCCTTGGGGTAGTAGATTTCATCTTGAAGGTCTGATCTTCTCTCCGGGGGCTCTTCATCATGACCCGATCCCGGTAGATGTGTCGGCCCTGACTCCAGTCGCGATGACAACGCTCAAACTTCAGGTTTAAACTGGGGACTCATGAATCGCCGCCCTGCAGAATATTGGGCGCCTTCAAATATGTCCATGCCTCCTGACACCAAGCTTCTCGCTCCTGATCAATCTGGTAGAGGAGCGGGGGCGGCACATATGGGTACTCGTATCCATATTCAGTTGCAACTTTTTGTATCACCACAAGTTGCAACCGAGCAAATTTAAGCAAAGTCTTTGGATCGCTGCGCTCTGGCAACACCAAGGCGCCCGACGCCCTTCCCAAGATGGGGACAATGATAGGCACGGGAGTAGTGAGAGTAGTGACAGATAGAGAATCAAACTCACCGACTCCCCAGGTCAGTTTCGGAGCCTCTCTGAATAGCTGGCAGGCTCCACTGGGTTCTGGCTTCCCATCCGGAACATCTCCAAAGATAATTGATTCTTCTTGACTCTGTGGCTCTGAAAAACAAGTCCCGGCCATCGGGGAGCCCCCCGGTTGACCCAACTGAAGACATTGAATAGTTGGGCCTCAATCACGGCTGTGGGAGGCTGGAGTAAATCCTTCATCAAAAAGGCTGCACCACTCGGAGACTGCTGAGGGAGTTTCCGACGTCTCCGAGGGGGCATCGCCTTGAGTACTTGTCACATCCAACAAGCTTGTCACACTAGACAGGATGCTTTCCAAATCTGGGTTTTCCCCAAAGCTCACCTCCAATGAAGTAGGGGGCGAGGCGGCCGGAGGTAGACACCGAAATTACATCAAAGTCCTGGACTATCGGCTCCACGATTGTCACCGATGGGGAAGGTACCGGCCAAATTGGCTCTTCCTCCGCGGTAATGGAGGCGGTGATAAAGTCCGCTCGATACTCCTTAGGTGCCTGTGTGGGTGAGGTAGCCACAAACAAGTAGGCCCGGCATCGCTGGCACCGGACGAAAGGCTGAATCTTTATGGACAGGTCCCCGCAGCGGGGGCAAACCAGGCCCAGCATCTCTGGATAGGAGGGCAAACTGTCCCTGTGTAGACAACCGATCACCCGTGTCAGTCACTGACAGCCTGGGTGGCCCAAGCACACCAAGTGTTCCGGTTGAAGGGTTTTTGAGAAGCACCCCCCAGTTGTAGAAAAGCAGACATTTTCACGTGATTTTAAGTATTAAGTTACCAGTTATGCTTGTCCAGGGGTGAATACTTGTGGGAAGTGAATAAAGCGAGTTTCCAGACATCAGAGTGCGTTTTCAAAGTTTTATTCCAAGGCCCAACATTGCCAACATCAACATGGCACACAATAGAGAAAGGTTGATGAGCGGAAGAAAACTGCAGTATCAGGCATTGGATATTGTGCAGAGCAGCTTGCTCTCAGTACAGTCACACTTAATCGTCGCCACTCCTGTCAGAGTGGGTAAAGTGCCCGGACAGGCGTATAACTTGGGCCTGGCAGCCAGGAGGTCACTTGCAATAGTCACTGGGAGGAATTAGTGCTAATGGATCCTCCCAGTAAGTCACTCACTAGGGTCATCAGAGGACAGTTGAAGTGTACCTGTCATGTAGTGATGACCGGATCCCCGGTGGTTCGCCTAGGCCTCGCGGACAACCTCTGCCTTTGGGTCTCCCGAGCCAATCCCCCACTGTACAGCTCCCAGCTTAAGATCTGGGACACAGCAAGCCGCTGGGGCCCCCTTTGATTTCAGGATGAAGCTCCGCTTGGTGCGTAGCTTCGGCCAGGCAGGCCTCGATGGCAGGGCCCATGGATGTGCGCACCCTGAAGGTGGATGCCGCACCTGGAAAGCGGGCCCCGCATAGAACGTTGCACGCTTCTCTCAGGCGTCTGCCACAGATATACCCTCCCACCAGCATGTCCAGAGGGAGGATCCTCCTCTGGTTGGCTGGGGTAAAAACACCTCCCCTAGCATGCAGACTGACCTAGATAGCAGTTCTAAGCTGACAGCAGCCTGAACTTAACCAATTTGTGAGTGGGAGCAACTTAACTCTCCCATTCCCCACTAACTTTAGCGTAACGCCCCGCAACATGGGGGGGGGGGGCTACATTGACATTGCAAGTCTCTTCTGCAATAAAGAGCCTGCCTGTTTGCAAACTTTGAAAGTGAAACCTTAATTCTACTTTAAGGTATTCACACTTTTGTCTAATTACATGATTTTAGAGATAATGGGGCTGATTTGCTAAAGAAGAGGCAGTTAAGTTTATTTATGTATTACAGGTATTTATAGCACCAACAATTTACGCAGCACTTAACATAACTGTCAATTGTACATTGACATCAGTCCCTGCCCTCAAGGAGCATACAATCTAAGGTTCATACATACACATATTAGAGGCAATTTAGACAGGAGGCAAATGACCTGCCAGCATGTCTTTGGAGTATGGGAGGAAACTGGAGTACCCGGAGGAAACCCTGCAGGTACAGGAGGGAGAACATGCAAACTCAAGGTAGGTGGTGCCATGGTTGGGATTCATATCGCTGGTTTTAGTGCTGCCATACGGAAGTGCTAACCACTTAGCCACAGTGAAAAGTGTATGTTCACTTTAGAACATAAATGATGGAATAAATAGGGTGTCGATGTGTTCAAATATCCAATCACATGTAAGGGAAAAAATTAAAACAGGCTTTTGTTTGAAGTGAATACAGCTTCATCTTATTTACTCAGCGAACAGACATTTTTTCACGTAAACAGTATCTGTCCCTTTAGTAAATAAAGCCATTTGAAAGGTTTAAATGATAACTAAAGTATGTACAGTGCCTTGCAAAAGTAATCACCCCCCATCCCTGCCTTTTTACCTATTTTGTTACATTACAGCCTTTGGTTCAATGTTTTTTTTTTTTATCTGAATTATATGTGATGGATTTAGAACACAATAATCTAAGTTAGTGAAGTAAAATTTGAAAAATATATACATAAAACTATTTTTCTAAAATAAAAAAAATTATAATTGGCATGTGCGTATACGTATTCACCCCCTTTGTTATGAAGCTCATAAAAATCTCTGATGCAACTGATGCAACCAATTACCTTCAGAACTCACACAATTAGTGAAATGATGTCCACCTGTGTGCATGAACTGTGATTACATATACACACCTTTTTGAAAGGCCCCAGAGGCTGCAACACCTAAGCAAGTGGCACCACTAACCAAACACTGCCATGAAGACGAAGGAACTCTCCAAACAAGTAAGGGACAATGTTGTTGAGAAGTACAAGTCAGGGTTAGGTTATGAAAAAATATCCAAATCTTTGATGATCACTAGGAGCACCATCAAATCTATCATAACCAAATGGAAAGAACATGGCGCAACAGCAAACCTGCCATGGCACAACGCCAAAACTCATGAACCAGAGTCAAGGAGGGCATTAATCAGAGAGGCAGCACAGAGACCTAAGATAACCCTGGAGGAGCTGCAGAGTTCTACAGCAGAGACCTATTTGTTGTTTGCTTCACAAAAAAAAAAAAATCTTCAAAGTTGTGGGCATGTTCTGTAAATTAAATTATGCAAATCCTCAAACAATCCATGTTAATTCCAGGTTGTGAGGCAACAAAACACAAAAAGCCAAAGGGGGTAAATACTTTTCCAAGGCACTGTATGTGGGGCCCAGCTATCTAAAAAAAAGCAAGTGACAAGGTTCCTATCCGTGGTGGATTTTTTTTTTATACAGTATCCCAACATGCAATGCAGCACTTTTCCTCTGCCAATTGCCAGGACTGTAACAAAGCCTGTGCACTCACTTGTGAAGTTCCCTCCCACTCTCCAATACGCCTCCTTATTGGATTAGTAAGGCACAGTTAAACAAGCTGAGCTGCACCTGAGCACAATGAGCAGACCCAACCAATAGATCCTGCTCCCTGGTAGGCAGAGAGCACTCTAAGTTTTACCTGACCATCTTCCTGGTAAGCAGAAAGACCAACAACTATACTCTCTTCTAGCACCTACCTAGGAGGGTGCTACATATATATATATATATATATATATATATATATATATATATATATATATATATTGGACATACCGGAATTCTATACACTCTTACTTCAAATGCTTTCGCTATAGATAGGGAGAATGGATGTGTACAGTAAGGTAAGCTGTGTATAGGTTGTTAGAGCAGAAAATAATCTATTCATCCACACTACACTACAAAGTAAGTCTTGTAGACTTTGCTCTTGTGTGAAGTGATTGTGTGCTCCACTGCCCAATTTTCCCTTTTAGATGCTACATAAACCATTTTAATTAATACTATGTCACCAAAAGAGATCGAAATAGCCAATTGAATTGTGCCAAGATAGAGTCTTTTGATGAAAACATATCTTTATTGATTGCAGAAGAAGAAAATCATTCTTAAAATGAAATCCTGAGAAAAATCATATCCCTGAGAGAAAATTTCTGAGTGGCAGGCTAAGATTAACATCATAAAATTGAATTTGTGCTGCAAAGCTTTGATGTAATCAGCAGCTGGGAGATGGTATTGCCCTTGCCGTGCTCTCTTTGATTGTGGTGAATTATTGTGCAGAATGAAATAAATGTTTCTTGTGTCATTCCTTCTAGAAACACAAAGCCAAGGGCTACAAGACAGTTGTTTTTATAAAACATGAAATTGGTTGTCTTGCATTTATCATTTCAGATCATTGTACTTTTCTCTAAACTCTTGTAATGTCATGATTATGAGTTGAATACAATTTTCTTTCCAACGTCTCAAATGGGTTTAAAGAAAGAATATACACTTAGTAAGTAAGTACTATAGACACTGAAAGGGCGATTCGCCACTAAACAGCATTTGAAGGCATTGGAGGTTGAAGAATTTCTCTTTTCAAAATAAATTCTATATAGGAATTCCATCTGTGGATGTCCATGTAGAACAGTGGCGGCTGGTGCTCAACATTTTTGGGGGGGCGCAAACGGGAAAAAAAATGCAGCCTGACTGTGCCCATCAAATGCAGCCACTGTGCCATCAATTGTCACCACTGTGCCATGCCATCAAGCGCAGCCACTGTGCCATCAATTGTCACCACTGTTCCATGCTATCAAACGCAGCCACTGTGCCATGCCATCAAACACAGCCAGTGTGCCATCAATTGTCGCCACTGTGCCAATTTTCACCACTGTGCCCTTTATTTGTCGCCACTGTGCCCATTGTCGCCACTGTGCCCATTGATGTCACTGTGCCCTTTAATTGTCGCCACTGTGCCCATTCATGCCGCTGTGCCAATTGTCCCCACTGTGCCTATTGTCGCCACTGTGCCCATTGATGTCACTGTGCCCATTGATGTCACTGTGCCCTTCGTCGCCGCTGTGCCCTGTAAAATGCCCCTTCCCCCCCCACCCGGCACTTACCTTTACTGGAGTCAGCCATCCACATCCCTCGATGTCTTCTCCCGCCCTCGATGACGCTTCAGCCAATCAGGTTACCGGTAGCCAGAACCGGCCAACCTGATTGGCTGAGACGCCTGTCAGTCTTATCCAAGGAACGCACCGTGCGTTCCGAGCATAAGCTTCTGGGGACCCGAGGGCTGTACTGCCATTATTCAGATGGTCAGCCATCTGAATAGAACAGCGGCAGCGGCGACAATAACATAGATTCGTGCAATGCATCTATGCATTTTAGACTGATGTAGAATATAACTGCCGTTTTTCAGTTTTTCTGTTTTTCGGAGGCATGAATGAATTGTCTCAATTCATTATAGCCGCAAGTGATTTTAAATTACTTTTTTTCCTTCAGAAATGACATTTTGTGCAGGGACAGTTCTAAGCATGGGAAACAAGCACTACTTCACAGGCATACTATACACCCTCCCTAGGTACGACGTTTAAAGGAATATTTAAATTTTATTGTTTCACTTTAAGCATTTTTAACCACTTAAGGACCCCCGCACGCACATATACGGCCACAGAATGGCACGTACAGGCACAAGGGCGTAAATTTACGTTCCCCGCCTAAGTGCGGTTCGGGGGTCCCATCGGGACCCCCTCCGCGGCGTTCGGGGGTCCCCCTGGCTCCGGGAGCGATCCGGGATGAGCGGGCGGATGTCGGCGTTTACCCGCCCCCCCGCGATCGCTCCCAGCCAATGCGCTCGCTCCCAGCTGCTGTCACTTCCTCCTCCTGTGTTTACACAGGAAGGAGGAAATGATGTAATCTCTCATCGCAGCGGTGTTTCCCACCGCTGCTGATGAGAGAAGACATCACAAGTAAGTGTGCACCAACACAACACTGACACACACTCACATAGGCACATTAACCCCTTGTCACAGTGTCACTGAATGCAGTGATCTAATCACTGCATTTAGTGTCAGTGTGACAGGCAGTGTAAAAAACAGTTAGTGTTAGGTCCAGGGTAGCCCCCCCCACCCCCCCTAATAAAGTTTTAACCCCCTGATCACCGCCTAGTTAACCCTTTCACTCCCTATTGCCAGCATCACTAAGCGATCATTTTTCTGATCGCTGTATTAGTGTTGCTGTTCCCGCTAGGTAGCTATTTTTTTTTATTGCAATTTTTTTTTTACTAAAGACATGTGGCTAAATAAATTTTGGCCTAAATGTTTGACTAAAATTTAGTTTATTTGATTTTTTTTTTAACAAAAAGTAAAAAATTGTGTTTTTTTTTCAAAAATGTCGCTCTATTTTTGTATATAGCGCAAAAAATAAAAATCGCAGAGGTGATCAAATACCACCAAAAGAAAGCTCTATTTGTGGTAAGAAAAGGACGCAAATTTTGTTTGGGAGCCACGTCGCACGACCGCGCAATTGTCTGTTAAAGCGACGCAGTGCCGAATCGCAAAAATACCTTGGGTCATTTACCAGCGTATTGGTCCGGGTCTTAAGTGGTTAAAATCACTGCTCCCGAAAAAACTGCCATGTTTTAAACTTTTTTTTGCATTGATACATGTCCCCTTGAGCAGGACCCAGGTCTGCAAACACTTTCGAGGACAATAACTTGCATATTAGCCTTTAAAATTAGCACTTTAGATGTAAAACTTTAGAGTCCCATAGACTTTAACAGGGTTCTAAAGTTCAGACAAACTTTTGGTCTGTTGCAAGTTCTGGTGCAAACCGAACATGGGGGTTCCTTCTTACTCCTTGGTGGGGGGGTGGAGGGAATGGAATGAGTGGCAGTGCTGGTGGGAAGTTGGGATTAGTGGCAATGCTGGGGGAGGTTCTGATCAGCTGATCTGAGAACCGTAGTGGGGACTCTAATCACAGGTAATATTATTCACTGTGTCTTTAGCTCTGTGGTGTCTCGCAGCAGTGACACCTAAGCCAAAATCAGGAGATAGGGTCTCCTCCAGCCCCTCCCACTTCACATTCCTCACCAGTCAGCTGACCTCTAGTCTCTGCCCCCCAGCCATGCCGTGAACTGAATGGGTGGCTGCAAAGAGGCTGAGTGGGCAGCCACAGGCACCAAAGACAGCCCTGCTGGATGGCCGCGAAAAGGCTGGGAGATCGCTGAGGGCTTTAGGAACAGCCCAGGATTTGGTGACCCCTGGCAAATCATCATTCGACCCCCAGGTTGAGAACCACTGCCCTAAACTGAAGTTTAGAGTGAGGTTTAGGGGGCCTGCACAAGCAGCTTCTGCATTCATTATTGTTGTTCATTTACTGTCAGGGTTATTGCTTTAATTATTAATTATTAATTATTTTGACTGGCTGGTCACAATTTTTGTAAGGTGATTAAATGTACAAGATTGCATGCGGTTCACCAACAAAATCATTTTTCATTTGTCTTGTGTCCTGTCCTGCTTTGGTTACAGCTCAGCCCTTGTTATTCTCTATTGCAGGAGTGCTTATTTATTTTTTCAGGCTGGCTGCACACTTGCTTATTGGTGTATAAAACTGTACTTATCTGTGCATTAAAGTGGTTTAAGTCTAGTTTTAGCCTAATTTTGAAAAATCTCAGAGGCAGAGAGTAAGGCCGTGTACACACGGCAGAGAACCTCGGCGGGCAGAACACATCGTTCCGCCCGTCGAGGTTCTCTGCTGGCCGTCAAAATTGGCGACCCGCCCGTCGGGAATGGCAACCAGCCATTCATCCAGGCGGGCCGTCGAGCAAAAAGAGAGCGTGCTCTCTTTTCGCTCGACGGGATTCCCGACGGGCGGGGCGAGCCAAAAGCGTACACACGGCCGAGGTCCCCGCTGGAATGCAGCTTCCAGCGAGGTTCTCGCTGGTTTCCAGCGAGAACCTCGGTCGTGTGTACGCCGCCTAAGAGGGGGAAATTGAGAGAAAGGGAGAAACACTTTATAGAAAGGTGAAACAAGCATGGCATTTTAATTGGTAAGAAAATGTCATGTAACTACCAGATTTGTAACGTGTCAGTTGCAGCAGTTTAATAAACTATACTTCTGTAATCAGTATTGGCAACAACTTTTGTACATTTGGCTCATGTCACTACCACTTGCCCACCGGGCCTGTTTTTCAGATTCGGTGTTTACGAGAATAAAACAGTTTTTTTATAGAAAATTACTTAAACCCCCCAAACATTATGTATTTTTTTTTCTAACACCCTAGAGAATAAAATGGCAGTCATTGCAATACTTTTTGTCACACCGTATTTGCGCAGCGGTCTTACAAGCGCACTTTTTTTGAAAAAAATTCACTTTTTTGAATAAAAAAATAAGACAGCAATAAATTTGGCCCAATTTTTTTATATATTGTGAAAGATAATGTTACTCTGAGTAAAATGATACCCATCATGTCACGCTTAAAAATTGCGCCCGCTCGTGGCATGGCGTCAAACTTTTACCCTTAAAAATCTCGATAGGCGACGTTTAAAAAATTCTACAGGTTGCATTTTTTGAGATACAGAGGAGGTCTAGGGCTAGAATTATTGCTCTCGCCCTAACGATCGCGGCAATACCTCACTTGTGTGGTTTGAACACCGTTTTCATATGCGGGCGCTACTCGCGTATGCGTTCGCTTCTGTGCGCGAGCTCGTCGGGATGGGGCGTTTAAAATTTTTTTTTTTGTTTTCTTATTTATTTTAAATTAGTTTATAATTTTATACACCAAAATAAATAAAAATAAAAAAATTATCACTTTTATTCCTATTACATCCCTTGTAATAGAAAAAAGCATGACAGGTCCTCTTAAATATGAGATCTGGGGTCAAAAAGACCTCAGATCTCATATTTAGGCTTAAATGCAAAAAAAATATGTAATTTTTCAAATCTCAGAAAAAAAAAATGTTTCTTTAAGACGCTGGGCGGGACTGACGTTTTGACGTCACTTCCGCCCAACAGAGCTATGGGGAACGGGTGGGGGCGATTTTTCCCTCACTCGTATGCCAACACAGCTGCCGACAGGACCCAATCCCCTCCGCCGCTACCGACGGCTCCGGTAAGTGGCGGAGGGCACGGGAGAGCGGCGGGAGGGGGGCCCACTCCCGCCACCGATAACGGCGATCTCGTGGCGAATCTGCCGCGGAGACCGCCATTATCGTGTACAGGACTGCCCACGGAAAAGATGGATATCTCGGTTGTGGCAGCAGCTGCTGCCGTTACCGAGATATCCATCTTTAAAGTCATGACGTCTTTTTAACATGACGCCGTGGGCAAGTGGTTAATACTGCTTTTATTGATTAACTAAACTATAATTGTGTATTATCCATGCCAATCACACTCCTACTAGCAGTGAGTCTAACTATAAGGGTCGGCATTGTCACTGTGGGCGCCTGGCTTCACAGCCGGGCACGCACTGTGCATGCGCGAGCTGCACTAAGCACCGTGAATGGCCGAGCAATTATCTGGGATCTCTGATGTGTCCCAGATGATTGCCGAGAGGGAGGGGGGAAGAGGTGAACTTCCTTCAGGCGCCGCTGTGCCCAGGGAGGACGTGGGAGCTGGTACCCTCTAAAAAGAGGGTTTCCGCTCCCCCCCCCCCCAAAAAAAATACATTATAAATGTGGCATGTCAGGGGGTCACCTTCCCTTAAAACGGAAGTTCCCTTTTTGGGTGGAACTCCGCTTTAAGTTAAAAAAACTGCAAGGAAGATGGGGGTGTTCTTGATCTTGGCTTCATATTGAAAATACTGCCCTGCTGAACCTTGTACAGTGTACAGTATTTAAATCTTTCAATCTTGCCTTACCCTTCTTTCTGTTCATGAAGTCTCTCTTGATATGTTTTTTTTTCCTCAGATGTTTCACTGTTTCTGGTGCCCATCTCTGGACCCATTCTATCTTATCAAATACTTTCTGTAAGTGAAGTTTCCAGAAACTGGACACACTATTCTGAATGAGGTCTAACTAAAGATCTACATAGAGGAATCAGGACCTCACAAGGGAGTGGAGAGTACTCCTTAACCAAATATTGCCTGAGGGATTTAAATGTTGAAACAACTCATTAAAAAATCCAAAAATGTGGTATGTGAAATTCCACAGTGGGCAAAGCTTTGGTGAACTGGTAAGAAGAAGAGTCCCCACCAAATCAATGGTGTTACTGATTTCACTACCCAACAATATGGTCTGCTTGAATTAAAAGGAAACGCAAGGGCTACATAAGACATAAATGTGACTACTTTGTATATCGATTAGATAGCCAAGTACCATTTAGCGTTGCAGCAGCTATGTTGCTCACATAACCAGAGCTTACCAACTGACATGAGTAAGGGACTTTAACTGCTGCTATAAATCACTACATTCTATAGTGTAACCCATCCATGCACTGTCCAATTCTGAATGAATGAATGAATGAAAACTTATATAGCGTGGCACATGCGAACTGAATCGCCTCTGGGCGCTTGTTGTTCCTGTCTCCTTTGATATCAAAAGAGAAAAGTCTTCCCTTTTCCTAAATGCTAGGTGGAGTGAATGCTTGGTATTCCATAGTCTTGACCCTGGATCGCAAATCTTACCCCATCTCTCCCAATTTGGACTTTTGGCTTTCGGAACCTGGAGCAGGTTCTGATTCGTGGATCGCAAAACGCGATTTGGATTATGCGCTTTTATTAATTCGCATAAGTACACTCTCATAGGACACATACATTCTTTAGCCAAATGTTACGCTGGCGGATCGAGTGATCCCCAGCCTAACTGTGGCTTTAAATTTTATTTTTCTATTTTCTGTAACCAGAAAACAACGCCGGGTTGAAGTTCGATGCGAGCAGCGTAACTGAGTTTCGCCATCGCATCGTTACTTCAACTTAAAAATGGCGCCGGGGGCGTTCCCGCCGATTTACGCTCAAAAAATATGTTAATGAGCGGAAATCGGCAATTCACGATCGAAATCCGGCGCGACGCAATGACGATACGACGTTTCCGGACGGGATACGCGGCGCATAGATATACCTACATGTTTATGGGCTGGAGTATCCTATTGTTAGGTATAGGCGTTCATCGCGTCGGAATGTTTAAAAAAATACTTGTCTTTGCTTGCGTAAAACGATCATGAATTAAAAGAGAAAAGTCTTGACCTTTTTCCTAGCATGCTAGGTGGTTTTCTCCAACCGAATGCTGGTTTGGTAAAGCGCGTAGTTAGCATAGTCTGGGACCCTGCGATCGCATTTGAATCTTCTCTCTCCTTTGGACTTGAAGTTGGCTTTCGGAACTTTAGGAGCAGGTTCTGATTCGTGAATGACAGCAAAACGCGATTTGGCATTATGCGCTTTTATTAATTTGCAAACCAGAAGGGGAGCAAAGATGCTCTGGAATACGTGAATCTGGCCCATCTATGCGTAAGACAGAGAGCTTTAAAAGCAATTCTGTCTTTAACTGGCAGCCAATGAAGGGATCTCAGTGAAGGTGAGATGGATTCCCAGGGTTTTTTCCCAGTCACAAGTCTGACGGCCGTATTCTGAACGACTTGCAGACGAGCGATTTGGTACTTGGGGAGGCAGAGGTAAAGGGCATTTGCATAATCCAGCCTGGAGTTTACAATATCTCCCACCACGACCGCTAGGTCTTCTTTAGGGATGAACGGAGTGAGTCTGCGTAGTAGGCGCAGTAGATGGTGAGATCCGCTGACCACTGACCCTATTTGTGCGTCCATTGTCATAAAGGAGTCAAAAATGACCCCTAGGCTTTTGACTTTGGCGCTAGGGGTGATGAGTTTGCCCAAAATAGGCGGGGGGGTCCACGCTGTTGAAAGTTGATTCCTACGCTTGGCGTGAAACAGAAGAAGTTCTGTTTTCGCTCCATTGAGTTTAAGATAACTCTTTGTCATCCAATCCTCTATCAAAGAGAGACATGTCTCTAGATTGAGGTGGTGATCCTGTCTGTTGCAGATGCGGAAATACAGTTGCGTGTCATCTGCATAAGAGTGATAAAGCAGTTTTTGGCTGCTAATAATCTCAAAAAGAGGACGAAGGTAGATGTTAAATAGCACTGGTGACAGAGGCGATCCTTGAGGGACTCCGCATGTTACTGTGCGTTTTTCAGACGTAAACGGTCCTAGCTTCACTGTTTGCGATTGGTTTTCCAAAAAAGAGGAGAACCAAGATAAATCGCCTTCTGCGACCCTGGCTTCAGTAAGCCGAGTCAGTAACAGATTGTGGTCTACAGTGTCAAAAGCTGCACTTAGGTCCAACAGAACCAGGAGACAAGATTCTCCTTCGTCTGCGGCCTTGAGAACATCGTCCCATACTTTCAGCAATGCTGTTTCCGTCCCATGTCCGGGACGGAACCCTGATTGCAATGGATCAAGTAGCTTGTGGGTATCTAGATGCTGTTGCAGCTGTTGTACCACTACTTTTTCCATTATCTTAGAGAATACGTTGAGGCTTGTTATGGGACGGCGGTGGAGTGGGTCCTTGGGGTCCAGGGAGGGTTTCTTCAGGATGGGTTGGATTATACCCTCTTTCAACTGTGAGGGCACTATGCCCTCCAAGAAAGACTGGTTGATAAGCTGCGTAATGGGAGGAGCCAGGATGTCGGCGCATTCCTTCAGCAGTTTTGTGGGGATAATGTCATTTGGCGCTGCGCCATTGCGCAGAGTACAAATGACATTTTTAGTGGACTCAACGGAGATGGGTTCTAGGGTAAACTTACCTGATATCGAAGAATTACTATGGGTGCTGTGTGAGAGGCTACAGGGGGGGCTGAGGGGAGAATAGTTTTGCTGAATGCTTTCACGGTTTGCCTCGATTTTATCAACGAAATAATCCGATAGCTCATTGCAAAATTCTTGTGTGTCAGAACTGGGAGCTTCAATACATCCTGGTTTCATGGTCTGGGTGACCATCTTGAAGAGTTTGCGGGGGCGGTTAAGGGCCCCGTTGATAGCCTCCGAGAAATAATTCTTCTTGGCTTGGAAAATTCCTTTGTGGTATTTTCTTGTTGTCGCCTTGTAGATGGATAGGTTTAGCTCTGAAGAACATCTTTTCCAGGCAGATTCTGCCCTTCTGCGTTCTTGCTTCAGTAACGACAGCTGGTTGTTAAACCAGCTGCGGTTGTTTTTCCGAATGCGGGTTCTTCGTTTCGGCGCTACCAAATCGGCTGACTGTAGCATGGCCGAGTTGATGGCTTCCAATGTTTCAACGGCCGTTTGATGCGGCTGAGTTGTTTCTATTTTTTTCCTTAAAGTCGTTCTGAAGAGTTCCGAGTGGAGCTTCTTCTGACATCTAGTCCAGTGTGTTGTCACTGGATTTGATGTTTTTGTTGTGGGGGGGATTGTGGAAATGAATTTAATTGCATGGTGGTCTGTCCATGGCAACTTTTCATTTTTCAAAATTTTTATTTCCAGATCTTGTCTGAAAATAAGATCAAGTGTGTGGCCTGAAGCATGTGTGGGCCCACATACTAGTTGCTGTAACCCTAAATCTTCCAGGTGGTCAATACAGGCATCCGCAACGATGTCTTGTGAGGAGTTGGCCCAGAGATTGAAATCCCCTAACAGCAACAGGTGTTTGCTGTTGAGGGTATAAGTGGAGAAGAAATCCGTCCATGGTGATAGCAGCTGCGATTTTGGGCCCGGTGGCCTATAGGAGAGCAGAATGTGGACGGTCTCCTTTGAATTTGCTTGCAGTTGCAGAGTAAGGGTTTCCATGAATGGAAGAGGGTTTTGAAGGGCTGGTTTTGTGATTGCAAGATGAGTCTTGTGGATCACCGCCAGGCCTCCCCCTCTTTGCCCTATTCTGTTTTCTGTGATAATACGGTAGTTTTCTGGCACCAGTTCTCCTAGAATGGTGTTACAGTCGGCTGCGAGCCAGCTCTCTGTAATAAAGAGGCAGTCTAAATCGTGTTGTAGAATGAAGTCATGGATTTCAAGTCTATGTTTTACTGCCGATCTTGTGTTGATCAAAGCACATAAAATGTGCTTGGGCTGGGGTAAACGTCTAAAATTTTTGATGGTCGATCGTCGATCGATCCTCAAAAGTTGCTCCATTCTTAGGGTCTTTTTGGTGATGGCTGGCAGTATTGCGGCGCAACTCCTCAGATCCCAAATGGTTTCTGCAGAGTACCGCAGATTAGCCATGGTAGCCAATCACCGGGGCAAAGTAGTTATTTTTTGGTGACGATGGGGGGAGGATTCAGTGAATCCTCCCAGCTTGATCCAGAGGAAGGCAAAAAAACCCTAGCCGTGCTGTGCCAATTTGCTTTGGTAGGGGAAAAAATTCCTTCCTGATCCCTGAATGGCGATCGGGCGAAGCCCCTGGATCAAGTATTATTAAATTATGAAACAGGGGGGTGAGAGCTGTCACTGCTGCTGGGGTGTACCAAGATGGCCGCCGACCGGGAGCAGGACCAGGGACCCAGGCTGATGTATAGTCAGCTGGAAGGACTGGGATGGGGGGGGACTGGTTGTTGAGGGGTGGATGAGTCCTGCAGGGGGCTGGGGGCGAACTCCTGGGAGGTTTCTGGTGGCTTGGAGGGGATTCTGTGTGTGAAATTGCGGCGCGGTGTTAGGCCGCAGGTGAAGCCGCGGACTTTCCTGGATCGCGGCCCCGCGTATGAGAGAGGCCTGGCGCGGAGGTCCCGAAAAACGACCTGGAATGGCGAAAATTGCCGTGGAGAGGTGGCAAGTAGGTGCCTCTGAATGGTGATGGCTGTATGGGGGGCGTATGGACCAGAGTGAAGGAGCGGGGGAGAGGCTGGTTGTTGGGGGGGCCGGAGCTGGAGGAAGCGGATCGCGGGGGAGTTGTATCTCCGCTGGGGGAGATTAGGCTGCCGCCGTGGCTGTCCTAACAAGGACGGCCACCTACGGGTCCTGGGGAGGTGTAGATCGCCCTGAGTAGCAGGGGCTTACCTGGAGGGTGAGAAGCGGCCAGAGAAGGCGGATGAGAAGGCCTGCTGAGGCGGGGGGGTGGAAAACCCTGCCTGTCTGGAGCCCAGGAGCCACACGTCCTACTGGTAGGTACGTGCGCCGATTACTACTGGGACAGTTCTCGCCCTGGGGGAGGGTCACTCTTTCAGACCCAACAGGAAGAGCTCCTGGAACAATGATCCGTGCACTGGAGTGAAGAGAGGTGTTTATATCATTTGTACAATTTCTGGGTACCGAGATAGTCCTTCTCTCAATTTTTCCAATTTATCTTAGTCTTCCTTCTGCCGCCACACATATAGTATGCACGTCACGGCAGAGAGATGGTGGTAAAGGGCAACTACTAGGGGGCACTATTGCGTCCTGGTTATTGCTTATCATTATGTGATTTATATCTGATATATGGCTTATAGTTTGACTCACTGCTAGTAGGAGTGTGATTGGCATGGATAATACACAATTATAGTTTAGTTAATCAATAAAAGCAGTATTAACCACTTAAGGACCCCCGCACGCACATATACGGCCACAGAATGGCACGTACAGGCACAAGGGCGTAAATTTACGTCCCCGCCTAAGTGCGGTTCGGGGGTCCCATCGGGACCCCCTCCGCGGCGTGCGGGGGTCCCCCTGGCTCCGGGAGCGATCCGGGATCAGCGGGCGGATGTCGGCGCTTATCCGCCCCCCCGCAATCGCTCCCAGCCAATGGGAGCGCGCTCCCATCCTGTCAGTTCCTCCTCCTGTGTTTACACAGGAAGGAGGAAATTATGTCACCTCTCATCGCAGCGCTGTTTCCCAGCGCTGCTGATGAGAGAAGACATCACAAGTAAGTGTGCACCAACACAACACTGACACACACTCACATAGGCATATTAACCCCTTGTGATCGCCCCCCCCCCACCCCCCTGTCACAGTGTCACTGAATGCAGTGATCTAATCACTGCATTTAGTGTCAGTGTGACAGGCAGTGTAAAAAACAGTTAGTGTTAGGTTCAGGATAGCCCCCCCACCCCCCCTAATAAAGTTTTAACCCCCTGATCACCACCCTAGTTAACCCTTTCACTCCCTATTGCCAGCGTCACTAAGCGATCATTTTTCTGATCGCTGTATTAGTGTCGCTGTTCCCGCTAGGTAGCTATTTTTTTTTATTGCGATTTTTTTTTTTTACTAAAGACATGTGGCTAAATAAATTTTGGCCTAAATGTTTGACTAAAATTTAGTTTATTTGATTTTTTTTTAACAAAAAGTAAAAAATACTGTTTTTTTTTCAAAAATGTCGCTCTATTTTTGTATATAGCGCAAAAAATAAAAATCGCAGAGGTGATCAAATACCACCAAAAGAAAGCTCTATTTGTGGGAAGAAAAGGACGCAAATTTTGTTTGGGAGCCACGTCGCACGACCGCGCAATTGTCTGTTAAAGCGACGCAGTGCCGAATCGCAAAAACACCTTGGGTCATTTACCAGCGTATTGGTCCGGGTCTTAAGTGGTTAATAGTGACATGAGCCAAATGTACACATACAATAGTTGTTGCCAATACTGATTACAGAAGTATAGTTTATTAAACTGCTGCAACTGACACGTTACAAATACGGTAGTTACATGACATTTTCTTACCAATTAAAATTCCATGCTTATTTCACCTTTCTATAAAGGGTTTCTCCCTTTCTCTCAATTTCCCCCTCTTACTCTCTGCCTCTGAGATTTTTCGAAATTAGGCTAAAACTAGACTTAAACCACTTTATGCACAGATAAGTACAGTTTTATACACCAATAAGCAAGTGTGCAGCCAGCCTGAAAAAATAAATAAGCACTCCTGCAATAGAGAATAGCAAGGTCTGAGCTGTAACCAAAGCAGGACAGCACACAAGACAAATGAAAAATGATTTTGTTGGTGAACCGCATGCAATCTTGTACATTTAATCACCTTACAAAAATTGTGACCAGCCAGTCAAAATAATTAATAATTAATAATTAATAATTAAAGCAATAACCCTGACAGTAAATGAACAACAATAATGAATCCAGAAGCTGCTTGTGCAGGCCCCCTAAACCTCACTCTAAACTTCAGTTTAGGGCAGTGGTTCTCAACCTGGGGGGTCGAATGACGATTCGCCAGGAGCCACCAAATCCTGGGCTGTTCCTAAAGCCCTCAGCAATCTCCTAGCCTTTTCGCGGCCATCCAGCAGGGCTGTCTTTGGTGCCTGTGGCTGCCCACTCAGCCTCTTTGCAGCCACCCATTCAGTTCACGGCATGGCTGGGGGGCAGAGACTAGAGGTCAGCTGACTGGTGAGGAATGTGAAGTGGGAGGGGCTGGAAAAGACCCTATCTCCTGATTTTGGCTTAGGTGTCACTGCTGTGTGACACCACAGAGCTATAGACACAGTGAATAATACTACCTGTGATTAGAGTCCCCACTACAGGGACTCTACAGCAGATGACCTTGATCGAGAGCACCTAAGTTGGCTGATCAGAACCTCCCCCAGCACTGCCACTAATCCCAACTCCCCACCAGCACTGCCACTCATTCCATTCCCTCCACCCCCCCACCAAGGAGTAAGAAGGAATACAAATAGAGAATACGTGGAAGGGAGAGGAAAAGAGTAGGGATGAGCCGAACACCCCCCCCCCCCCCGTTCGGTTTGCACCAGAACCTGCGAACAGACCAAAAGTTTGTCTGAACTTTAGAACCCTGTTAAAGTCTATGTGTTTGCGGACCTGGGTCCTGCTCTAGGGGACATGTATCAATGCAAAAAAAGTAAAAAAAAATTGCAGTTTTTTCGGGAGCAGTGATTTTAAAAATGCTTAAAGTGAAACAATAAAATTGAAATATTCCTTTAAATTTTGTACCTAGCAAGGGTGTATAGTATGCCTGTGAAGTAGCGCTTGTTTCCCATGCTTAGAACTGTCCCTGCACAAAATGTCATTTCTGAAGGAAAAAAGTAATTTAAAATCACTTGCAGCTATAATGAATTGTCGGCTCCCAGCAATACAGAGACAATTCATTCATGCCTCCAAAAAACTGAAAAACTGTTTTGTACCAAAAAGTGAAGACGTGATTTAGAAATATTCAAACCCACTCGACCATAAAAGGTGGCATTTTCCGGTTTTACTGTATGATTATTTCCAATGTAATCTACAATTCCTTAGACTTCCCTCCCATTTTGAATTGGGAGAAGGATTTAGGCAAAACATTACAGAATAACAAATGAGCGTGCAAAGCTTAAAGTGATATAATGTTTTATTTATTTTTTAAATAACAAACGTGTTACACTTACCTGCTCTGTGCACAGATCAGCCCGATCCTTCTCTTCTCAGGTCCCTTGCCACGCCCCTCTCTCCTCCCGAGTGCCCCCACAGCAAGCAGCTTGCTATGGGGCACCCAAGCCGAGCGTTGCGCTGTGTGTCCATTCAGACATGGAGCACCCTCTCTCTCCTCATTGGCTCACTGACATTTATTGACAGCAGCAAGAGTCAATGGCGCCCGTCTGTCTCAGCCAATGAGGAGGGAGAGTCCTAGCCAGCTGAGACTCTCTTGCAACATCGCTGGATCAAGATGGGGCTCAGGTATTTGGGGGGCTGAAGGGGGGGGGGGTTACTGCATACAGAAGTTTTTTTTATCATAATGCATAGGATGCATTAAAGTGTTTGTACACATAAAAAAAAAATTATGTTCCCTTAAAGCATGAATAACAGCACAGTGCTTGTGCAGTGTAATTTGGCTCCTTGTATAATCTAAAACACCTGGCTGATCCTGCCTGGAGCAGCTCTCCCCTTTGTTAACTGACCACATTTATCATGGCTTCTGAGTCCCTGATACCATGGTCAATTTACTTGCCTCCGTCATCCCACTGTCTTTCCTTGCTCCTCTCCCCCTCTCACTCTCTGTCAGCTAGTGACAGTGCCACTTTGCTCCGCACCCCTCCCATCCTGCTGCTATCATAACTTTGTTATATTCATACAATCCCAGTGTTCAATAACGTTATGTGTCCCAGTTTATGTGCACATATTTGTACCTTATTTCAGAGCATCTCGCGCTCACGTGGCCGCAAGCCGCTCTCTTCCTCTCCTCCCCTCCTCCCAGCTGACATCAGCAGGGGTTCTTGGTCGCTCCCACTATAGTTATCAGATCAGGAGAAGAGTCTGGTGAGTAGTCACGTGAGTGTCGATTGGCGCTCTAAAATTATGTACAAATCTGCATATTTTTTTATAAAGCACATACACTGGGGCACAGAACGTAATCTAACACAGGGGGTAGTATGAACATGACAAAGTGGCATTACAACCACTTTAAGATAAAAAAAACTTCTGCCTTTAGAACCACTTTAACTGGACAGCTTGGCTAAGCTTCACTTAAAGGGGTTGTAAAGGTAAACATTGTTTTCCTAAATAGCTTCCTTTACCTTAGTGCAGTCCTCCTTCACTTACCTCATTCTTCCATTTTGCATTTTTTAAATGTCCTTATTTCTTCTGAGAAATCCTCACTTCCTGTTCTTCTGTCTGTAACTCCACACAGTAATGCAAGGCTTTCTCCCTGGTGTGGAGAAAGCCTCTTGAGGGGGAGGGGAGAGTTAGGACGCTCTCTACTCCTGCTCGCCCCCTCCCCCCTCAAGAGGCTTTCTCTTCACCAGGGAGAAAAAAACGTGTGTGTTTTCTAGGCATTGCGGTGCGAATTACAGCCACATATTCTTCTATGAAAATGCATCTGATTCGCAGATGCGTTCCGTTTCTAACATAAATTCTCTCCCCCTCCTCATTACACCTCCCCTCTCCCTGCTAAGCTGATCCGCAGTTACAACGGAGAGGAAGCGTTGAACAGCTGCTTTTTCTCTTCGCACAGAGAACAGAGCTGGAATTCGCACCGGACTAGTGTGAACCCAGCCTTAGAAAATTCTATGAAGATCTTACTTACTGTAGGTGGTATATGATTCCGTATAGATTGTCCAAATATTTCCTCTAGCACCTTCATGTTGCAAGCACAATTGTGGCCACACTGGTACTATTCTTCATATTTTATGACATTGTAAATCTATTACCAGCTTTTGGAAATTAGTATTTACTGTAAAATCTACTATTACTGGGATTCTAACTGCTCCATCTCCACAGTAGGGATGAGCCGAACATACCCGCGTTCGGTTCGCACCAGAACCATCGAACAGACCGACCGTTCGCGCGAACATTTAGAACCCCATTGAAGTCTATGGTACTCGAACGTTCGAATTCAAAAACGCTCATTTTAAAGACCAATATTCAAGTTCTTGTTGGAAAACGTCTTTGAGAACCCGGGTCTTTCCTCAGGGAACATGTATCAATAGAAAAAAGTAAAAAAAAAAAAAAACGGTTGTTTTTTCAGGAGCAGGACTCCTGAAAAAGTGACCGTTTTTAAAACTTTTTTCCATTGATACATGTTCCCTCGGGCAAGACCCAGGTTCTCAAAGACGTTTTCACAGACAAGCTATAGACACCCAGCAGGTACAATATTTAAAGGAATCTTTCATTTTTTTTTATTTAAACATTATTAATGTTTGCTAAATTAAAAAAATTAAATAAAATTCCTTAAAATATTGTACCTGCTGGGTGTCTTTTTTTTTTTTTTTTAAGATATTTTTATTGAAATTTTACAAAAACCAACAATACAACACACACAAAAACAAAACTTAAACAACACAGAACATACATCGGCAACAGTTTGCTCCTTAATCACTCCATACCATTATCAACAGCATAGTTATAAAGAAGTCAACAGTCAGAGTAGAAAGGTACATTCAACAAAGTATAAGGGTAGCATTACCACTTTGTGGGACTGCATATTAAGGTCACTCTAGCAAAGGGAGACTGCACCACCAACACCCCTTTTTATGGCTGTATAGGAGATAGGGTCAGGGGGTTAGGATTTTCCTAATTTCAAAAGTGAGCTTGTAAAGCGGGAGGGCGTCGCCGCTCTCTTCCAGGTCAACAGGATGGATTTCTTAGCATAGAAATATAGGATTCAAAGCAATTTTTTGACCCGGGAGGGAACTGCGAGGTCACCAAAGACCCCCAACAGACAGTTCCAGTATATTGGGGAGTCCCAAGGCAGAAGAGAGGAAGGATCCTATATCTCTCCAGAAGTCTCGTATAGCTGGGCAACTCCAAAAGCAGTGGATAAAATCAGCCACCTGCCCACATGCGCGGAAACAATCCGCCGAGGCCAGTATGCCCATTCTGGGCATCCTGGGAGGGGTCAAGTGTGATTGGTGAAAATTTTTTAGTTGAATCACCCTGTCTCTGGAGGCTATAACAGAGGTCTTAAAAGTATCACAGAACTCAGTCCAGTCATCTTCCGTCATAGTAATATCTAAGGATTCCCACTTGTTCTGCACTGCCTTAAATCTAGGATTAGAGTTCACCGTTAGGGCTAGGTAATAGTTAGAGATGAGTTTTGTTCAGGTTCGGGGAACGCAGAAGCTTTTCAAGGCCAGGAATCGCAAGCGGGTTGTTCAAGGAGCCAAACTGGGCTCGTGCGGCATGTCTTAACTGGTAAATAAATAATAAATAATTGGGGGGAAGATTAAAGTCATCTCTCAACTGGGGAAAGGACTTAAAGCCTTCTGAGGTATATAGGTGGCATAGGTACTTAATCCCCTTGGATATCCATCTCTGAGGGTCAGGTAAAGAGTTAAATTCTGGAAGCGATGTATTGAACCATAGTGGATTATTTGGAGAGGTCACCCAGGAACCCCGGGGGCATGCTTGCAAGTCACTGTTTTAAACAGAGACAGTGATGTTTGCAACACAATCAGTCCCAGTCCTGGGGGGTACGCCCGTGGTAGACAATGTTGTGTAATGTCTCGAACGATGTGACCATAGCCCCTTCAGTGGTAGTACGCGCATTATTGGAGTCAGGGTGTAACCAGTCTTGAATATTCACCAGTTGGGAAGCTTGGTAGTAGAGGTAGAAGTCAGGGAAAGCCAGTCCTGCCAAATGAGAAGGTAGTCTAAGTGTTTCCAGTGCTACTCTAGGGGCCTTACCGTTCCACAGGAATGTTATACAGATTGAATCGATGCTCTTAAACAATGTTTTAGGGATTTTGCATGGGGCATTAGCTAGGACATACAATAATTTAGGTAGGTATATCATTTTTAAGACATTGGCCCTTCCCATCAGATCCAGAGGTAAGTCTTTCCACTGCTTAGTCTGAGACTGCAGCTGTAGTAGCACAGGGCTCAGATTATTGGCAATGTACAGGGATAGAGGTAACTGGTCCACAACTCCCAGATATGTAAACGAGGTGACCACCATTAATTTAGAGTCTGAATGGATTTGAGGAGTAGGTGATTGATCTATGGGTTAGATAATGGATTTCTCCCAATTCACTCTGAATCCCGAGAAGTCCCCGAAGTCAGACACCATTTTCAACACATTAGCTGCTTCAAGAAGAAGATGCTGGAACTGCCTATACCATTCCACTGGAAACCCGTCCAATCCTGGTGATTTATGAGCAGGCATCTGTGAAATTGCAATTGACAGTTCTTCCACAGACAGCGGCTCATCCAGTTCCTCCCTTGCCTTGTGCGTCAGTTTTGGAAGAGGTACCTGAGTCAAGTAGTCGTCAAGCTGCGCGTCTGAGTAGTCAGCCCTGGAGGTATAAAGGTCACGGTAAAAGGAAAGAAAGGCCTCTGTTATATCCTGGGGGGCATCACTAATGCGGTTTGCTGCAATTAATATCCTAGGAATAGAGATAGGGGTACTCTCCGCTCTTGTAATATACGCAAGTAGGCGACCCGCCTTGTGACCATGTTCAAATGTCTTCTGTGTAACTTAGAGCATGCGTTTTTTAGTCAAGTCTAACAGCCGAAGTTCGTATTTTCTACGATCATGGAGCCATGAGGCCAATGTATCTGCATTGGGACATTTATAGTATTCAGCCTCGGATAAGGCCATACCCTTTTCAAGTTCATCAGTGTGTATTTGATTGTTCTTACGCAATATACCCGTAATTGACATAAAGGATCCTCTCAGCACCGCCTTGGAGGCCTCCCAGGCATTGCTGATACAAGTTGAGTCCTGATTGAGGGTCCAGTAGTCAACCATAGCTGTTTGACACTCAGCCTGTACTAGCTCATCCTCGAGCCAATAGGAGTTCAACCTCCAGGCCCTAGGTCCTGATTTTGGCAGGAGGAGGAGACTGACCATTAGGGGGGCATGGTCTGATATACCTCTGGGTAGGTATGTGACCGAATGCACCAAAGACAGTACATCCGATGGAGCAAATGCCATATCTATGCGTGACGTAGTGTGGAATGAGTCCGAATGACAGGAAAATTGCCTGTCATCTGGGTGTTTCCAACGCCACAGTTCCGTAAGAGAGTAAACCTGAGTCCAATCAACAAATGAGGGGTATAGGTCTGCCCCAACCCCGCAGGCGGTCCACAGATGGGTCAAGCACAGCGTTAATGTCACCCACAAAAAGTAGGGGACCAGGGGACCTAGGTAATAACATTAGTGACAATTTAGAAAGAACCTCCGGTAAAAACGGTGGAGGGATATATACATTCACCAACGTAAAGATTGAAAGAGCTATGCGAAGAGTAAGTATAACAAAACGACCCGCTGGATCTGTTTGTACACTCAGAGTCTCGGCCCACAGAGTCTTAGCTATCAAGACCGAGACTCCTCTTGAGTAGTTGGAATAAGTGGCATGATACTGTGAAGCTAACCAGGGACGTTTATTTCAGCGTAGGGCCCATAAGGTGTGTCTCCTGAAGACAGACACTATGAGGCTTGTGTTTTTTCAAATAGGAAAACATCAGGGACCACTTGTGAGGTGAATTCAGCCCTCTAATATTCCAGGAAATAATTTTAACCGTGTCAGCCATGAGTATGTACATGTAGTATAAGAGCATAGCAGTAGTAAATAGTCATTTCAGCACCCCACTTATTGCAATACTCACAAGATAGTTGACCTGCTGGGTGTCTATACGTGTGATAATGTCTTTAAATAGCACAATCACCTGCCTGCCAGTAAATTAGGAAGAACTGATCTATCTAAGCTATACAGTGTATAAATATATGTACAACTCCTAGGGATGTATATATATTCTCTACACACTGTAAATTAAGCTAAACTGACTAGCCTGCCTGCCTGCTCTATCTAGCTATATAAAAAGACAATCTCTCTGTCTCTCTGACTGCTCTCATTAACAAGCCGGAACACACTACACGAAGGCCGCCCAGCACGGGGGCCTTATATAGTGTGGGGCGTGTGCAAAAGCCCTGAGCCATAATTGGCCAAAGCCACGCAGGCTTTGGCCAATTATGGCTCTTCGTTTTTTGCACGCTGTGATTGGCCAAGCATACGGAACATACAGCATGCTTGGCCAATCATCAGCGCGCAATGCCGCAGTGAATTATGGGCCGTTTTGCGTCACTCGAATTTGGCGAACGACCTCATCCCTACTCCACAGCTAGCACTACTTGGTATATCTATAGACCAATATCCAAAGCAATATCAAGCAGTTCTTTTGCATATCATATTTGTAGCAAGGCTGACAATCAGGAACAAATGGAAACAGACGATAGCCCCTAATCTATGTGAAGTAGCACAGAGAGTCCATCTACAATGTTCTTGTGAATACTTTTTGTAATGCAGCCAACAGGGAAATATTGATTTCTGATTTATTTGCAATGTACAATATTAAGACTATCCAGCTATGTCTATAAAACTCATAAATTACATTATTATTACATTACTATAGTTTAATGCAGTGGTTTTCAACTCCTGTCAACCCACTAACAGGCCAGGTTTGAAAGATAACTGAAATACATCACAGGTGACATAATTTGCTGCTCAGTGATTGCAGTATTCTAGTCTGGTGCTCTCCAAGGTAATACTTAAAATCTGGCCTGTTAGTGGGCCCTGAGGGAAAAATGGGAAAAAAATTGCTCAAAAATGATCCAAAACCCTGGCGCCAGCGGTTTTTAGCTTTTTTATCCATTGGGGAAAAAAACGCTACACTGAAAAACGCTAATAAACGCTATTGCTAAAACGCTAAAAAAGTTGAAAGGCTCCCTGCAAAGCTACTGGCATTTTTTATAGCTTTTATTTAGCTTCTGTGTGCATGGAGCCTAAATATTTACTTTCATGCCCGGTACACAAGATCTGATTATCGGACAAATGTTCCTCCGTTTTTTTTTGTATGCTAATTTCACGTCGAATCTGATAAATTTATGTCACGAAAATTCTCGTACGGCATAATAAAAAATCGGAAGTGATGTCATGTGTTGTAATGCATTTGTATTGCATTTTCGAACGACAGCTGTACTGATTTAATGAAAATCATACGACCTGGCGTCGTACAAAAAAAATTCCCTGCATGTCCGATAGAATAAATTCGGATGAACTGACCTAATCGGCTCTCGAAAGCTCTGTACTAACGATTTTTCTAACTAATTTTGGATCGTGTGTATGGGGCTTAACTCTATCCGGTGCACTAGTTTCCTGATTGCTGCAAGTGTTTGCCAAATCTGTAACACCAATCTTTACCACCAGGCAATTCTATCTAGAACAGTGGTTCTCTCAACTCCTATTCTCAGGACCAGTGGCGGCCCGCCCATAGGGGCGCCCGGGCGCCGCCCCCCTCCCCTCCTGTAGGAAAAAAAAAAAAAAAAAATCTTTTTTTTTTTTTTTTTGGCCCCTTTAAGAAATACACTAAAAAAAAAAAAAATATATTTATTTAATGCACTCTGATTGAGCGCCGGCCACCACTGCCCTATGAAGCGCCGTGTCACTGCAATCTAGACATGGCGCTTCATTTGCGGGCTTCTAGATTTCCTATGGGCGCATTGGAAAGCGCTGATATGCTTCCCGTTCCTCTCTATGGGTGCCAGGATGCATTACTACTTTGACTTCCGGCGGCATTTCGCAAACCGGAAGTGACGTCAGGCTGCAGGCTTTCTGAAGTTTACACTGACCCGAGCGGAGCTGGCGCTGGTAAGGTAAGCCTAGCAAGTGAAGCCACATGATTATTTTTTGTATTTTCTTTGATTGATCGCCCCATTAGGTCATCATGCCTGATCCCCACCCATCCACCTCAGAGCCTGTCATTGTATTTAGACTGCTGGGACTTGTAGTTCTCCATCTTCTCCTGGGGCTTCATGGAGAATGATGGAGATTGCGAGAACTACAAGTCCCAGCAGGTTATACATACAATAAGGGCTCTGAGGTGGATGGGGTGTGGATTGCATGCACCTATCAATCCGGAGGGGGGGGGGCAGGATCAGATAACACTATCTGATCCTGCCCCCCCCGGATTGATAGGTGCATGCAATCCACACCCATCCACCTCGGAGCCTGTTATTGTAGTTAGACTGCTGGGACTTGTAGTTCTCCAATCTCCATCTTCTCCATGGGCCCCAGGAGAAGATGGAGAACTACAAGTCCCAGCATGTTATACATACAATAAGGCTCTGAGGTGGATGGGTGTGGATTGCATGCACCTATCAATCCAGAGGGGGGGGCGGATCAGATAACTCTATCTGATCCTGCCCCCCCCCCCGGATTGGTAGGTGCATGCAATCTACACCCATCCACCTCAGAGCCTGTTATTGTATGTATAACCTGCTGGGACTTGTAGTTCTCCAATCTCAATCTTCTCCATGAGCCCCAGGAGAAGATGGAGAACTACAAGTCCCAGCAGGTTATACATACAATAAGGCTCTGAGGTGGATGGGTGTGGATTGCATGCACCTATCAATCCCCAGGGGTGGGGGGGCAGGATCAGATAACACCACACATGGGCAGTGGATCGCCACTTAAAGAATTATCAATCTGAAGGGAAAAGGGTATTTATGTGGTGTTATCTGATCCTCCCCCCACCCGCTCATAGGAGTTTGTGCTTGGGCTCTGTATGTGTTAATTTTTAAATTACATAATGACAACATTGATTTTTGTGGTGTTTGGAGGTTTTAAATGGACTGGTTTTGCCTTTTTTCAATCTGTTTTACGTACAATTAATCCTATGTATTTTGATAGCATACTGTCTGGGGTCACTGTATACCAATCTTTTGGGAATCTGCCCACTTGTTTGGGAAATTGTCTTTCTGGTATGTTGATCCACACATGGCCTTGTAAAATGACAGATTCAATATAAGTCCTCCGGAGATTCCCCTTCATTAGGGTGAGTCACCTAATCTGATCATGTAATAGATATATGCTTATTTGCCTTGAACTGCATACATGTGTGCTTGGTTGCATTGGACACCCATCCACCTAGGAGCCTTATATTATAACATGTTGGGACTTGTAGTTCTCCATCTTCTCCTGGGGCTCAGGTGCATGCAATCCACCATCTATGGGACTACAATTACCAGCAGTGAGAAAAACTGGACAAAGATGGTGGATAGCATGCACCTGAGCCCCAGGAGAAGATGGAGATCTACAAGGAGGATGAGTGGTCATGCCTTGTTTTTTTAATGCTGGGACTTGTAGTAGTGTTGTACTGGAGCCTGGAGGAGTGTGTCTGTCTGCCCTGCCACCCTGTGTTAGTCTGGGGGGGGGGTTGATTGCTGTGTCCATCACCCCCCCTGACATGTGTATAGTGTAGCACTGTAGCTGACCTGATTTGGGGGGGGGGGGGGGTGCAGAATGCTGATATGTGCTATGTACAGGTTGCTGATATGTGCTATGTACAGGTTGCAGAATGCAGATATGTGCTATTTACAGGTTTGTAGATATGGTGCTATGTACAGGTGTGCAGATATGTGCTATGTACAGGGTGCAGATATGTGCTATGTACAGGGTGCAGATATGTGCTATGTACAGGGTGTAGATATGTGCTATGTAACAGGGTTGTAGATATGTGCTATGTACAGGGTGTAGATATGTGCTATGTACAGGGTGTAGATATGTGCTATGTACAGGGTGTAGATATGTGCTATGTACAGGGTGTAGATATGTGCTATTTACAGGGTGCAGATATGTGCTATGTACAGGGTGCAGATATGTGCTATTTACAGGTTGTAGATATGTGCTATGTACAGGGTTGCAGATTACAGGTTGTAGATATGTGCTATGTACAGGGTGCAGATATGTGCTATGTACAGGGTGCAGATATGTGCTATGTACAGGGTGCAGATATGTGCTATGTACAGGGTGCAGATATGTGCTATTTACAGGTTGCAGAATACAGATACAGCGGACAAAGTAGGTGGATTATATAAGGGGTGTGGTTTACAAGAAGTGGGAGGAGTCAATCGTGGAGGGGCGGGGTCTTGCGCCCCCCCATCCTAAAACTTCACCAGCCGCCACTGCTCAGGACCCACCAACAGGCCAGGTTTGAAAGGTAAAAGAAATACTGTACATCACAGGTGACATAATTTGCTGCTCAGTGATTGCAGTATTCTAGTCTGCATCTCCCCAAGGTAATAGTAATACTTAAAATTTGGCCTGTTAGTTAAGGTGACCAGATTTTTCAAATGAAATCCGGGGACATATTTTTTTTTTACTAGTAATGGTGGCAATTAGCGACTCTCAAGTAGGCATTAGCTTCGAGTTCGAGTCCAACTCATGTTCGACTCGAACATTGCCTGGTCGCCGAACAGCGAACAATTTGGGGTGTTCGCGGCAAGTTTGTGCAAACAAAAAGTTTTAAAAACTGCATTTTTTTCGGGATCAGTGATTTTAATAATGCTTAAAGTGAAACAATAAAAGTGAAATATTCCTTTAGCTTTCGTACCTGGGGGGGTGTATAATATGTCTGTGAAGTAGCGCATGTTTCCCGTGCTTAGAACTGTCCCTGCACAAAGTGTAATTTCTGAAGGAAAAAAAGTCATTTAAAATCACTCACGGCTATAATGAATTGTCGGCTCCTGGCAATACAGAGAAAAGTCATTCATAAAAAAAAAAATGCATGGCGGTCCCCCCAAATTCAATTATCATGCCCTTCATGGATATTAATGGGAACCCTGCGTCAAATTTAAAAAAAACAATGACGTGGGGTTCCACCCAAATATCCATTCCAGACCTTTCAGGCTTTATTAAAATCACTGCTCCCAAAAAAACTAATGTTTTTCAAACTTTTTTTGCATTGATACATGTCCCCTGGGGCAGGACCCGGGTCCCCAAACATTTTTTACGACAATAACTTGCATATTAGTCTTTAAAATTAGCACTTTAGATTTCAAACGTTCGAGTCCCATAGACTTTAACAGGGTTCTAAAGTTCACACTGGTGCGAACCGAACAGGGGGGTGTTCGGCTCATCCCTACTCTCAAGTCTTACTCTTTAGGCTCCGGCCACTAATGGGTGGGGAGCGGAGGAAGATCACTCTGCCAGGGAAGGCAAGGAGATAAGCAGGCAGGTGGCTGGCCGGGACTTGAGCCAAGGCAGAAGAACATGCGAGCGGAGCTGAATGGGCATGCGCCCGAAACTGAAGAAATATTCCCTCCGCTCCAACCAGCACCTGATCATCAGAAAGGGGCACAGATAATGGGAAAAATACACCCCCCTAAGCTAGTAGGCACGGCGGAGCGGGGTGTGTAATTTACTTCTGCCCTGACTGTCTTTGAAATTGCCCCTGCCCCCTATATAATCAAATCTGGGGACAAAACCAGGAACAGACTTGGTCTGGGGACAGTGTCCTCAATTAGGGGCCTGTCCCTTGAAACTGGGGATGTCTGGTCACCCTACTGTTAGTGGGTCCTGAGGACAGGAGTTGAGAACCACTGACCTAGAGTGTTTGCTACAATCTAGTCTTGCTGAATAGTGAAGAGGAAAAGGGGAGGGTAACAAGCCCCGGGACTTTATTGGTGTCACAATAAGCAATAGATCACAACAAATGTAATAAATAAATAACAATTTATTGACAAATATACAAAGTTAGATAAAAAAGAGATTCAAACACTTAGAAAATAAATCCCTGAAGAAATTAACGGCTTCAATGAAGAGCCGTAGCACAGCCTGTATAGTTGATGCCCAACATGTTTCGCTCTTAAAATAGAGCTTCATCAGGAGCGTATACAGGATAAACTAAAAGAAAAAAATAGAAAATACAGCATTTTAAATAAAATACTATAAATACATCTTAAATTGGAGGATAACATTATTCTCAAAAAACAAGATCAAATCGTAACCGTTAATAATAATGAGATAATCAAGAGAAATAACAAGATTAAAAATAGCAATAGCAGATGCATATGACTAGAAAAGAAACGATGTATAAAATATCAATTGATTATCAGTGAGCAAGCTTTCCTATCTGGGCCAAAATCCATCCAAATGCATAACATAAAAAAGGGTTATATGCAGAGTTTACAAGGCTCGATTTATTAATTTAAAGAAACTCTGAGAGTTCTCTGGCAACTTCAACCCATAAAGTGACCCCTGTAGTCCAGGTCCATCTGGATAACAATGATCCAAGGCTATAGTAAATATATATATTTTTTTTTACTATAGCCTTGGATCATTGTTATCTGGACGGACCTGGACTACAGGGGTCACGTTATGGGCTTTGTCTCCATCACGGCAAGCCAGCTCGGCGCTGGCTCCCGCGATAGGGCTCGTAGGTGGTCAATCTCGTTGAGAAAGGGAGCAAGATTGACACAATATCGCGGTCACCCACTGTATACAGCTTATGACAGTTATACATTGTACAGCAAAACCAGACAGACAGCCATCAAAAAAAAAAATACAACAGCGTTATTACTTGAACAATGTCGCCACTTCTATAACCCTTAAACTTCCATGCTATGGTACTCATCCCGCATTCAGTCCCAGAAACCTGTCCCTGACCAGGTCCACCGGGGAAAGCCCCAGCGTATCCAGCCATGGAGCCCATAGATTTTCATATTTCCGTGTACTCCCCCTGTGTTGATAAATAGGCTTCTCAATGCGTAACATGTCTCCTACCTTAACAATCCATTCCCCGGAAGTCGGGGGGTTCTCAGATTTCCACAGAACATAATCAACTTCCTAGCCTGGAATAGCACCCTATGCATAGCCTCCCGTGAGTACACCTCCACCACATACTTCTCCAGTACCCCAAATAGACAGACCCTGGGGTCCACAGCTATGGATACCCCAAATACGAAATTAACAGTACTCACTACCTCGGTCCAGTATTTATGCAGTTTGGGGCATCTCCACAGGAGATGAATAAGATCCCCATGGTCACGCTTGCATCTAGTGCATGTATCATCAGTTTGCATCACCCATCAACTGCAATCTATGTGGCGTATAATATACCCGAAAGATGATATATAGCTGAGTGAGCCGCTGGGCCACATTCAGTGAACAAGTGCTCAGCCCTTGAAATATCTCTTCCCACTGTTCTCCATCCAGTTGGCCCACGTCTCTCTCCCATTTTCCCCTTACCAGTATTGGATGCTGCCCCAAGAAGTACTGTAATAGCATAGCATTGAGGTGTAGCATCGAGAGATAAATCCCTTCAAAGACACAGCATCCCCAATGAGACTGAATACTGGGGTTGGCGACAAATGCCACTCAGAAGACCTACTCTGAGCCCTTACTGCGTGTTGAAGCTGCAGATGCTGGAAAAGCATTGAGGACAGAAGCCCATATTCCGTCCGCAGGTCTGCAAACGGCCTTAGTCTTCCATGT
The DNA here is from genome assembly GCA_029574335.1 of Rana kukunoris. Taxonomy (NCBI): domain Eukaryota; kingdom Metazoa; phylum Chordata; class Amphibia; order Anura; family Ranidae; genus Rana; species Rana kukunoris. The sequence continues at coordinate 68,786,603 of CM056051.1, read as the reverse complement.
CTAAAAACGTGTTTAACCACTTAAGACCCGGACCTTTAGTCAGCTAAAGGACCCGGCCAGGTTTTGCGATTCGGCACTGTGTCGCTTTAACAGACAACTGCGCGGTCGTGCGACGTGGCTCCCAAATAAAATTGGCGTCCTTTTTTTCCAACAAATAGAGCTTTCTTTTGGTGGTATTCGATCACCTCTGCGGTTTTTATTTTTTTGCGCTATAAACAAAAATAGAGCGACAATTTTGAAAAAAATTCAATATTTTTTTTTAATTTTTGCTATAATAAATATCCCCCAAAAATATATAAAAAAAATATTTTTTTCCTCAGTTTAGGCCGATGCGCATTCTTCTACCTATTTTTGGTAAAAAAAAAAAAAAAAATCGCAATAAGCATGTATCGGTTTGTTTTACTACTAATGGCGGCGATCAGCGATTTTTTACGTGACTGCGACATTATGGCGGACACTTCGGACAATTTTGACACATTTTTGTGACAATTGTCATTTTGACTGCAAAAAATGCATTTAAAATGCATTGTTTATTGTGAAAATTACATTTGCCGTTTGGGAGTTAACCACAAGGGGGCACTGAAGGGGTTATGTGTGACCTAATGTGTGTTTACAACTGTAGGGGGGTGTGGCTGTAGGTGTGACGTCATCGATTGTGTATCCCTATAAAAGGGATCTGTGGTGAGCAGCAGCCACCTGAATAACGGCAGCTGGTTGGCTGTGTGGAAGTGCCTATCAGAGCCAGCGGCGACAATGGGCACAGTGGCAACAATTAAAGGGCACAGTGGCGACAATTTTCACAGTGGCGACAATGGGCACAGTGGCTGCGTTTGATGGCATGGCACAGTGACTGCGTTTGATGGCATGGCACAGTGGTGACAATTGATGGCACAGTGGCTGCGTTTGATGGCATGGCACAGTGGTGGAAATTGATGGCAAAGTGGCTGCGTTTGATGGCATGGCACAGTGGTTACATTTGATGGCACAGTGACTGCGTTGCATGGCACAGTGGTGACAATTGATGGCACAGTGGCTGCTTTTGATGGCATGGCACAGTGGTGACAATTGATGTCACAGTGGCTGTGTTTGATGGCATGGCACAGTGACTGCGTTTGATGGCATAGTGGTGACAATTGATGGCACAGTGGCTGCATTTAATGGAATGGCACAGTGGTGACAATTGATGGCACAGTCGCTGCGTTTGATGGCATGGTACAGTGACTGCATTTGATGGCATGGCACAGTGGTGACAATTGATGGCACAGTGGCTGCGCTTGATGACATTGCACAGTGGTGACAATTGATGGCACAGTGGCTGCATTTGATGGCATGGCACAGTGGCTGCATTTGATGGCATGGCACAGTGGTGACAATTGATGGGCCCAGTAGCTGCATTTGATGAGCACAGTGGCTGGATTTGATGAGCACAGTGAGGCTGCAATTGTTTTTTTTTTTTTTTTTTTTTCGTTTGCTCCCCCCAAAAAAATTTGAGCACCAGCCGCCACTGATCTGTACATTTGTTTGACTAAATCTTCCTGTGATAATCTTTGTTTTAGTATATCCTGACACATCTTTTATAATATGGCTTTATTATGACATTATAATTGGTTTGTAAATTGTGCAGAACATGCTGTTATGCTTATGTTAAATTTTAAGGGCCATCACTGTTTATTTGTATTTGTTGTTGCTGTAAAAATACCCAAATACAGTATATGCACTCCGAATTCAGAAAAGGTTCCTGTACTACTTCAAGGCAACTTGTAGGCAACTTGTACCCATTGATTTCAAAGGAAGTTGCCTCCAAAGTCGGATCAGTGTCTTAACTGAAGCAACTTTACAGGAAGACAAAATAGTTTTCTCAGGCAAACCCCTCCATCCCACAGAGCTGATTATTGTTTGATTGGCCACGGGCAAAGTCGTCTGTCCTGGAGGCGACTTGAAGTCGCGTTGTAAGTTGCTCCATGTCCCCTCGTAAAGTCGCGCTGAAATTCGTGTTGCCCCTGTGTGGGAAAATTTTCATTTTGCTTATATGTGTGGGGTGCACTAATGCCTCAATATCTACCTCTTCACTCTAAAAGTTCACATCACTATCAAATAGTACTAGGAACAATTGATCAGCACTCATGGGATAATTGATACCCTTTAAACTTGAATGATTTCCTTCCAGAAGCCAGGGCCAACTCCAGGCCCCTTTCTCAAGATAGGCCCATTTGCCCAAAAAAAAAAACCTTTTTTTTTTTTTTTTAAAGATCGACTTAGGGGGTTGTAGCTCGACAACCAGAGGTCGCAGAAACCCCACATGGGGGGGGGGGGGGTAGGCAGTTGAAGACCTACCCCACAATGGGTCAAAATATGGGATGGCTATCATTTATGGTTCCGGAGATACGGGCCTGCTTGCACAGCCTGTCAGAAGCTACATACAGAGCGGCAGTGTTGTTCATCTTCCTTTAAAAAAGTAACTAGTTACAATTACAAGTTACTTACCTGAAAAAGTAAGTGAGTTAGTGACTCAGTTACTTTATTGGCAAAGTAACTAGTTACTCAGAAAAGTAACTGAGATTTTTTTTTTTATATTCTACAATGCAATTACGTTCTATAACATCTTTAGTATCAAAGATGTTATATTTAACTGATTGAAGAATAAAAACACTATATACAGTATTTTAGAACATTTCGTACTGTGTACAATTATTAATATCATCATCATCACACTTCACCTGCCCAGGCAGCAATACTGTACAATATAGATTCAGTGTGCAGTGTGAGTGACACTGCTGCAGTGCACACTGAATCTATATTGTACAGTATTGATGCCTGGGCAAGTGGAGTATGATGATGATATTAATAATTGTACACAGTATTGCATTTGCTGGGCCTGCCATATACTGTACTGTACTATACTGTATAACTGCACTACAAAATTCCTTTACAAACATGTTATTACTAATAACATTTTAAAATATGCATTATTTGTAAAGGAATTTTGTAGTGCAGTTATACAGTATAGTGTACAGTACAGTATATGGCAGGCCCAGCAAATGCAATACTGTGTACAATTAATATCATCATCAAACTTCACCTGCTCAGGCAGCAATACTGTACAATATAGATTCAGTGTGCACTGCAGAAGTGTCTCTCACACTGAATCTATATTGTACAGTATTGCTGCCTGAGCAGGTGAAGTGTGATGATGCTGGGCCTGCCTGGGCATGTGGAGCGGTCCGGTGGAGTGTCCCGTCACCTGTTTTCCCCCCCTGGCCCCCCCCACTCCCAATTCGATGCTGCTCCTCACCTGCACAGGGCCACGGCCCATGGTCGGTCGGTGCACTGCTGGCGCGGTGAGTGTCCCCGTAGTCCGGACCGTTGGTGGTGGAGTGGAGCCTCCGCGGCGGCCGGGGGAGATGTCGGCGGCTGAGGTGACGGTGAGGAGGGGAGCCAGACTCACTCCCTCCCGACCCGTCATACTACACTGCTGCGGGCGGGAGACTTCAAGCCGTGCATGCGCCAGCGTCACGACGTCGACGACACGTCGACACATGACCCGGAGCTGGCCTGTGACCCAATCACAGGCCAGCTCCATCCCGTCCTGACAGAGAGTCTGCCCGGACTGCCCCCCCCGCGCGCGCTTAATGTAACTCGGTAACGCTGCCAATGTAATGGCAACGGCGTTGCCGATGGGGTAATAGTAATCAAGTAGATTACTAGTTACCCCTTGGAGGGCAATCGTTACGTAACTGCGTTTATTTAAACGCCGTTACTTACAACACTGCAGAGCGGCCATTATAAATACAAGCTGATACACTGCAGCAGACTTTGAAAAAAAATCATCATTTGTTTTTTGCTAGAAAATTACTCTATGGTGGTCTTTGTAACTTTTTTTGTTGCACAGTATAGAGCTGCACGATTCTGGCTAAAATGACAACTGCAATTTTTTTGCTTAGAAGATAGATCACGATTCTCTCGAGATTCGTGCGGCATAACATCATCTTTCACATTAAAATGAAAAAAAAAAAGGGCTAACTTTACTGTTTTGTTTTTATGGTTTTTATTATTCGTTGAAGTGGCCAAATAAAGTGTGACATAAAATATTGCAGCAACTGCCATGTTTGTCTCTGCTAAAATATATATAATGTTTGGCGGTTCCAAGTAATTTTCTAGCAAAAAATCTTTAAGTGGTTAAATTACTTGCAAACACACATAATTTTGATCTAAGAAGGAAGTTGGTTACAATGTTTAATGTTGTTACAAACTTAGCAGACTGCCCAGATATTTTCTTTACACACAGAAGTTTATCCCTTTGATCTAAGAAGGAAGCGTTAGTTACAATGGGGGTTATTTACGAAAGCCAAATCCACTTTGCACTGCAAGTGCACGTAAAATTGCACTGAAAGTGCACTTGGAAGTGCAAATCTGAGGGGTAGATCTGAAACGAGGGGAAGCTCTGCTGATTTTGCATGTCCCCCTCGGATCTACAGCGACTGCACTTCCAAGTGCACTTTCAGTGCATTTTTAAGTGCACTTGTAGTGCAAAGTAGGTTTTCCTTTACTAAATAACCCCCAATGTTTCCTGCTAAGAACTTGGCAGACTGCCCGGATATTTTCTTTTGACAGCTGAAAGTCTCTCCACTTGTTTTTTGAAATAATCAGCAAACTCTGCATTGGAGATGTCAGGGGGGTTGAATCGAGATCACAATTTTTTAATGGTTAATTGTGCAGCTCTAGCACGGTACTGTATTTGCGCAGCAATTTTTCAAACATGTTTTTTTTTTGGAAATAAACCGTTTCATTCATTAAAAAAACTGTCATATTCTCCACACTTCTCTCCTATACATAGTGCCCACTATCATACCATCCACACTCCTCTCCTGTACACACTGCCCACTGTCATACCCTCCACACTCCTCCACACTCCTCTCCTATACATAGTGCCCACTATCATACCATCCACACTCCTCTCCTGTACATAGTGCCTGCTGTCATACACTTCTCTCCTGTACATACTGCTCACTGTTATCCCCTCCACACTTCTCTCCTATACATAGTGCCCACTATCATACCATCCACACTCCTCTCCTGTACATAGTGCCCACTATCATACCATCCACACTCCTCTCCTGTACATAGTGCCTGCTGTCATACACTTCTCTCCTGTACATACTGCTCACTGTTATCCCCTCCACACTTCTCTCCTATACATAGTGCCCATCATCATACCCTCCACACTCCTCTCCTGTACATTGTGCCTTTTGCTGTACCCTTTGCACTCTTCTCCTGTACATAGTGCCCAATGTTAGACCCTCCACATTCCTCTCCCTCACCTGCACATACTTCCCACTTATATACCATCCATACTCCTCCCCTATGTCGCGTACCCGCAAAAACAGTTCTTTAAAATGATAAACTCAATGTTACCAGCTCTAGAATGGACACACTTGTGTTAGTTCAACTAAAGGAAATCTCAGTTCTCATATTTGTTCTGCCCCATTATAAGAACTTATTTAATTTTGTGATTACTACTGTGATGTACAGAGGAACATAGGGGATCTCAGCTACTCTAAATATAGCACTTGTGAAAAAAAGTGTCCCTTAAAATATTTTTTAAATGTTGGCAACTATGCACTTGGGCACTGCCCAAGGGCCACTGGGTCAGTAGGGGGCCCCATGAGAGGTTCCTGGGATCCTGTGATATTATAGCGGAAGGTTATGCCACAATGCAGAGGCGTCTCTAGGGGGGGGCAGAGGGGGCCCTGACCCCCCCAACATTATGCTGTGCCCCACCATGTGCCCCCCCAAAAAAAAAATTTTTTTTTGCTTTTTTTTTTCTCGGGCCGCCCCTAGAGTAACAGTCTCTCCTGAGAGGAAGAGCGTCCCCAGTCAGCTCTGCGGGGCATTCCTACCCCTCCCTCTGCTCGCTGACACTGCATATTGCAAGCGTTCACACAACCACAGCCGCCCGATCTGCTCCTTTCCCTGCATCCTCATTGGCACGGAGAAGAGTGAGTTGCAGAAAGGACTCCATGAGCACTGTGGGGGAGGGGGGCCCAAGCCTTCATCTCAGTTACTGAAAAAACAGACTGATTAATCCTGTCCTTAGGACAGGAGAACCAGCCTGTAAATTCCGAGAGTGGTGACTGCAAGCTGAGCCGAGTGTCAGTCTATGACACTCTTTTACAGCCCAGCGAGTCCAGCCACCCCCCCCCACTCTCCTCACATACAAGCAGGGAGGAATACAGCTCCTCCTCCTTTCAGTCCCACCCACATTATCTTGGTGTGCTGTATCTGAAGAGAGGGGATGTGTGTTCAGGAAACATTAAAATCAGCAGCATGTGTGTGAATGATGCCTTAGATTCTAGCCTGGACCGTGGGTAAGTGTGTGCACTGCAGACTGCAGTACACTGTAATCACTGAACTGCATTATCTCCATCCCTTCTCCCCCCCATCTGCCTCCCTCCCCTCTCCTGTTCTTTCAAGACATTCACAATTGACTTTCTGTAACTGTCACCACCGTTTACAATATTCCATTCCATCGCCCCACGACAGCTTATCCGACAGTCCGACAGACATCAGACACGACCCATTTAATTTTCCAGAATAACCGAGACAACACAAGCTCTGGTACTGGTTCCAATATGAATGAATGAATCCTTTAATGCAGGGATCTCCAAACTACGGCCCTCCAGATGCTGTGGAACTACACTTCCCATGAGGCCTTGTAAAACTCTGACATTTGTAGACATGACTAGGCATGATGGGAAATGTAGTTCCTGAACACCTGGAGGGCCGTAGTTTGGAGACTCCTGCTTTAATGGTAACTTAGCTTTCTTATATACAGTACAATCATGTTACAGTTAATCACAGGGACAAAGACACACTCCACCCACACATCACACAATGGGGGGCTTCATACACATTATTTTAGATAATGACATTCCGATGAGTTAATTACTACTCATTACCCAGACGGTCTGGCTCTGCATTTAGAGAGGTTAATTACTACAGATTGACAAGTCACATTCCACATCTTAACAGTGTCATTAGCAGACAAAATCAACAGGTCTTAGGAGCAGACCTAATTAGCACAATGGACACAAAACAGTATTAGCATCACACAATGGAATGTCTAGGAGCAGACTCAATTAACACCTCAAAAGCATGTGTCCCCACATTGAATGAAAACACTCTATTGACCTGTCGGAGTCAGACTTTAACAACTTGTAATATTTAACCACTTGTCATCTGCCCACCGTCAAATGACGGCGGGCAGACAACTCCATTATCCTGACATCACGTCATATGACGTGATGTCCCTTTAAAGCCGCGGGCGCGCGCGCGTCGCCGGCGGCGCGCGCGCGCACCCGCCGTTCTGCGGGGATCCTGTGCGAGTGCCCGGCGGCAACGATCGCCGCCGGGCAAACGCGATTGCTCAGTAACTGAGCTGGGACGTGCAGCTCTGTATGTAAACACAGAGCTGCACGTCCCTGTCAGGGAGAGAGGAGATCGATTGTGTCCCTTGTACATAGGGACACAATCGGTCACCTCCCCCAGTCACCCCCCCCTCCCCCCACAGTTAGAACACTCATAGGACACACATTTAACCCCTTCCCCGCCCCCTAGTGGTTAACCCCTTCACTGCCAGTCACATTTATACAGTAATCAATGCATATTTATAGCATTGTTCACTGTATAAATGTAAATGGTCCCAAAAATGTCAGAAAAGTGTCCGAAATGTCCGCCATAACGTCGCAGTCCCAATAAAAAAAACGCAGTTTGCCGCCATTAATAGTAAAAAAAAAAAAATGCCATAAACTATCCCCTATTTTTGTAAACGCTATAAATTTTGCGCAAACCAATCGATAAACGCTTATTGCATTTTTTTTTTACCAAAAATATGTCGAAGAATACGTATCGGCCTAAACTGAGGGAAAAAATATTTTTTTTATATATTTTTTGGGTTATTTATTATAGCAAAAAGGAAAAAATATTGCATTGTTTTAAAAAATTGACGCTCTATTTTTGTTTATAGCGCAAAAAAAAAATAACGCAGAGGTGATCAAATACCACCAAAAGAAAGCTCTATTTGTGGGAAAAAAAGGACGCCAATTTTGTTTGGGAGCCACGTCGCACGACCGCGCAATTGTCAGTTAAAGCGACGCTGTGCCGGAAGCTTATATTTTGTCTGGGCAGGAAGGGGGTGTAGGTGCACAGTAGGCAAGTGGTTAAAGATATCCTGCAAAACATGAATTATCAGTAATGTCCCATCCCATGTAATTTATCATCTCTCAGTCGCCCTATGCTCAAAATGGGCACAGGATGACCCTAGACCCAAAAGTCATTAGTGATGCTGGCACTCGAGTACCCCCCATCCTTCAAAAGTCTCTGGGTGTCACGGGCCATTCTGTTACACTTTCACTTTCCGTTAGGCAGGTAATATACAGTGCAAATTTCTTTCCTACATACACAGATTGTAGGAAAGAAACTTGCATGATTCCCCCATCAACACAGACAGTGCTGACGGGAATATCCCTCCTGCCCAGCAATTGTATTCTCCCGACAAACAGTGATTCTCACTAGTGGCTATACAGCAACCACTAGTGATAATCATAAGAGAATCTGCTCATTAAAGGTTCAAATCTCAGCCAGTTCCTGCTGAACCAGCTGAGATTTAAACTATCTATGGCTTATCTTAGCTCTTAGGCAGCCCATACATTGATCACTTTTTTTCATTCAACTATTAGGTTGAATGAAAAAAAAAAATGATCCAATTCCCCCATCTACACATTATAGGTGGACGGGGGAATCCTCCCAGTGTGGACCAGTGCTGGAATAACCAGAGTTGCTGTCCTGTCCCGGCTATTCACAGCGCTGGTCTCTGTCTCCCTGGCAGTGGCGGCAGCACATTGGAACCCAGTGCTGGTTACTACTCTTGATGATAATAAATACTGTATTTTTTAGATCTGACTGGGAGCATTACCTGGATCACATCCCGATCAGCATGTCAACAGAGAAGGTTATACAGCATTACTGCTGCTAGGTGACCAGCTGGGGGCTCAGCTCTCTATAACTAATAGTGCCAGCCTTCCCCTGCATGCATCCGTAATGTCACCAGCACTAGGTCCTAATGGACTGCCGCCGCTGCCAAGGAGACAGATGCCAGACCAGCGCTGTCAATAGCAGGGACAGGACAGCTGGGGAACCCCACAGTAGCAGAACACCAGGGCTCGGTGGCAAGACAACCTTTGCAACCCTGAAAGTTCTCCCACTGCTTTGGACCCTTATATTTTCTTGGTGTGCAGGTGACACATAGCTCTTGTTTTCTGCCACCCTGGGGGGCCCCAGTATAGTAGGAAGGGAGCTCACTGCAGAACATGTAAAAGGGCCCGTTGTGGGATCGTAGTAAAGGGCCCCAGGAGATAGATATGTATATATATAATTGTATTTTATAGTTGGGCCCCCCTACTTTTGTCCCTGTCCCCCTATGTGCCCCCCCTAATTATGAAAGCTGGAGACGCCACTGCCACAATGTACAAGTATGCACAGCATATTAACACATTAGGGTACATTGCTGTGCTGTGATTCTCACACATTTATTTATTATTTATAAAAGGCCTCACCAAAATCCTCAGCACCAGGCCCATGATGTTCTTAATCTGGCCCTGCCAGAAGCTGTAATAAGTGCACAAAATATTGTATAATAAACTTCTTCCATTGGTCCAAATTTTTACACACTTTCTTCCTGTTCTTTATCATGTTACACGTTTAAAGTTAAAGTGGTTGTAAACCCCTGATTGTCACGTTTACCTATAGGTAGTGGAAATATCTCCTAGATGCATAGTTGCCCATCATTACTCTAGAGAGCAGACTGTTTTGCATGAGTCAACCCTTAAAGAGGGTCTGAACTGAGAAAGATGGTGTAAAAAAGGTAAGCAGAGGGGCAAATACCAGTTACCATTTTTGCCTGTAGGTTCCCTGTTGCTGATGTTTTCCCAATTGATGACTTACAATGTCTTTGTGTGCACTAAATCATGGTGTGGGGTGATCATCTTGGTAGAGACAGGGATTTCCTCCCTTAGTTGATGATCAGATGACTATGGGATAAAGTTAAAACAGGCACAGGAGAGGTTAAAAAAGCAAAGATCCACAGAGAGAATGAAGCAGAAGCAAAACAATCTTTGCACTATAAGGCATCATCTTCTCCAGAAAAAAGATCAGTGAACACTCCCCTAATGAGATCACCAAATTCCACTCCAAATCTTGTGCGACAAGCAGTCAGAGGCAGCAGTGCCTTAGAGAATCTAACCCTGTAGATAAACAGTTATGAGCCTATAGGCACAGGAGTACCCAGACATATTAAGAATTTTTCAGGGTACCGTTTAGAGACAATTTACATATTTAAATGTTTGTTATAGGACAGAAAAGCTTCACTTTTTAAAGGGTCACTAAAGGATTTTTTTTTAGCTAAATAGCTTCCTTTACCCTAATGCAGTCCTGGTTTCATGTCCTCATTGTTTTTTTTTTTTTGTTTGTTTTTTTCCTGTAATCCTTCTCTGTTCTGCACACTTCCTGGTTGTCTGTTTCCTTATGAAAAAAGTACTGGGAGCTTCTCCCTGTCGTCACTAATCAAAAAGGTGTGATTACTGTGTGTCTAAAACCCCTCAGAACCAATCAGTTTCATTTTAAAAACAAACACTGCCCTGTATTGGCTCTGTGCCTCTGTCCTTCACACAAGCATGAAACTAGATTAAAAACAAAACTGAAACTGCAGGCACATTATATGATTGATTTTTATCTATTTTTAATCATTTTTAAAAGGAATCAGTTAACTATTATGTCTCTATACCCTGTAAACAGTCATTTCAGCAAAAAAATAAAAATTTATTATTTTACGAATCCTTTAAGCTTAGGTCCACTTTCAAGAAAAAACCTTAATTAAAGTGTGTGTTAACCTAAAAAAAAGAAAAATTGCTGCTGAGCTGTGACACTGTGGTAAGTCTACGTGCCTACATCATCCGCAGCCCTGCTCTCTGCTCTCCTTTTTGTCTCCTGTGTCCTCCTCCCCCTTCCCTCCCTGCCTGTAAGCTCATACTAGTGCCTGCCCCCTCCTGCTGGTATCATAAGATATTGTTGTTGCTGATATCCTCTTTGTTATAATAAATGCTGTGCTCCACTGTATGCGTTTTCTATAAAATCCGCTGATACCCTTTTTTATAGCGCCACTCGGCGGTCACATGACCAGCCATCTCTCTCCTCTTCCTGATCGGACGCTTCATGCACCTCTATGGAGCGATGGTTGTCAGCTGTGACATGTCCACTATCCGATCAGCCAAATCCAGATGGATATAAGCCCTATTTTCCATCCGTCTGACAGATCAGATGGAATCAGCAAAACACAATTGCCCTGGCTGTCAAGCTAATGCTGTACCTATGGTACGTTATTTGTAATTATTGAACAAGTATACAAATTAGGAGCAGAAGCATTGCTAAGATTGCAAAAGACCTGAGGCACCTTCATAAAAAAAAAGAAAATGAAACTATAATTATGTGCACAACGAAAATACCCAGAGAGCTAATGCTTTGCCTAAACCTACCTCAAAGAAAAACATTTCTACATCCTCCAGTATAGGTCCCCCCCAAACCCCCGAATACAAATTCCCCCCAAATCCTTTAAGAACTGTTCCCCCCTTTAATACAGATCTTTCTCCCCTTCCATATTTCCCTAGTCCAGATCTATCTTTATTCCAGTACAGATCTCCCCCTACCTCCTGTACAGAACTCTCCCACCCCAGTGAGTGGACATTTTCCCCTTGGTTGTGTCATATGACACTGGGCATTACAGCTGAAGAGGAACCTTCCTCGGCTCTGTACTGTATCTGAGGACTGACAAGGGGACTAGCCAGAGATGCAGTGCAATTGTCACTACATCTCTTAAAGAAAGAGAAATACAAAGTCAGTTGACTGCAGTGTTAAGTATAGGGCACCCCACAAGAGATGCAAGGCACATGCCCTAGGTGCCCATCATTAGAAATGCCAATTAATAGGTATCTCTGGCTTTTCTACTCTTTATACTAGTTCAGTAGTGAAGGTCAGAATTATATACTAGTTACTTTCAGATAAGTGTCTCAAATATTTTAAAGCCAACGACTGGCAGGCAACTAAAATTTTCAAAAACAAGTCAGTAATGATGACCTCCATGTTTCTCTTAGTGCAGATTTCTTTGAAATACACAATATAAAACCTGTTTTTCAAAAAAAGGATAAACTGTATAAGCCTTAAAGTGGAACTTTACCCAAAAGGGAAAGTTCTACTCCCCCCCCCCCCCTCCTATGCTAATAATAATGCTAATGCTAATAATAATAATTATGCATAAAATAGGTGTTTGTTACACTTAGAAAATAAACAATAAAAAAGAATGAATCAATCAATACATTTTTCACCACATCATAGTCATTGTGATTCTTCTTCAAGCTTGAATCTATCCCCTTGTCTGCATAGGAGCTGATCAGGGCTGCTTGTCAGTCAATGTACCATATAATATGATTGTATACATATATATATATATATATATATTCTGCAATACAACTGTTATACTTCTTGCTATACACAATGTCATATTCATCATGTACGAATCCTTTGTTCATAAACGTCTGTCCACCGTTTTATCATGAGTTCATATTCCTTTTTTAGTTTCTGATTCAGTGACATAGATCTTCCACAGCGTGGTGCTGCTGCCCTTCCAATGTCTTTTATATTGTAATTATTACATACTTTAACTTTTTTAGATTTATTTGTAAGTTCCAATACAACTGCAATCGATAATAAATATTAATTGTGGTGAACATTTTATACAAAAATTCAGTAGAAAAACCCTTGTAACCAGCTTAATGTGATCTAGCTTTCTAAATATGGTGTACCAATTTTGCTTTGAGGTTAGAGACAATGAACAACTCATGAGGGTAATAATGGTATTGGCAGTGTGGATATTTTTTATTATAAGAAATTGTATAGGAGTAGACATTGAAAAGTTTGTAACATACAGCAAAGCAATTTAGTGCTAATATGTAATTGCTGGTTTGCCTATATATATATATATATATATATATATATATGTATGTATTAAAATTATTTCCTATACTAGAAATTAAGGGGTAGATTCACATACACTTAATATTGCGCTGCGTAATCTAAATACTATTTTACCAGGCTCTACACCGAATCCTGGTAGATTTTTGCCCGTACGCTACGGTGGCGTAGTCTACTTCTCGCCGCGTAATCGAAATACGCGATTGGGGGGCGTGAAGCATTGAAATTAAGCGCGTCCCCGCGGCGATCGAACTGCGCATGCTCCATTCAGAAATTTCCCGCCGTGCATTGCGCGAAATCACATCGTTACGTCATTCGTTGTTTGAGTAGCGGCGTTTACGAACATTCCTATTCCCGGACGACTTACGTAAAAAATAATAAAAGACGTCGGAAAACGTAGAAATTCGACGCGGGAACAACGGCCATACTTAACATGGGCTGTCTAATATTAGAGCAGCAAAAAGCTGGTATAGTGTTATGCAAATAAAAGATGACTAAAGGTGCCGTAAGAGATTGCGATTGAAGATCGTAATTTCGGGGATCGCCGGCAAAAGCTCATTTGCATACCCCGAAGCGGAAAACGACGGGAAGTCCACCCAGTGGCCGCAATTTTATTGCAGTGTAGATCCGAAGGCGTACAAACACGTAATCCAGTCGAATTGAAGCCCGCAGCCGTCTATTCATGGTTTGAGGTTTTCGACTAGCTAGAAAACGAGCGTAATTTGAAATTACTCCAGTCTAACACCAGTTAGACAGGCGTAATGGCTCTCTGAATCTGGCCCTATGTATTTAAAGTGTATGTATAGTCAATACTTTTTTTGTAGTATTTTTTGTAGTATTGGATAGAGTATGGAAGGGTCAAAACCCCTGCAGGCATTCAATTCTCAGACAGCAACGACAGAAGACATAAGGTGCCATTCCTTCTCTATTCTATTTAAAAAAAAGTTTTGTCTTCTCTTAACCACTTCATTACCGAGCCTGTTTTTCAGATTCGGTGCTTACGAGACTAAAACAGTTTTTTTTGCTAGAAAATTATTTAAAACCCCCAAACATTATATATATTTTTTTTTCTAACACCCTAAAAAAAATGGCGGTCATTGCATACTTTTTCTCACACCGTATTTGCGCAGCGGTCTTACAAGCGCACTTTTTTTGGAAAAAATTCACTTTCTTGAATTAAAAAATAAGACAACAATAAATTTGGCCCAATTTTTTTATATATTGTGAAAGATGATGTTACGCCGAGTAAAATGATACCCAACATGTCACGCATAAAAATTGCGCCCGCTCGTGGCATGGCGTCAAACTTTTACCCTTAAAAATCTCGATAGGCGACGTTTAAAAAATTCTACAGGTTGCATTTTTTGAGATACAGAGGAGGTCTAGGGCTAGAATTATTGCTCTCGCTCTAACGATCGCGGCGATACCTCACTTGTGTGGTTTGAACACCGTTTTCATATGCGGGCGCTACTCGCGTATGCGTTTGCTTCTGCGCGCGAGCTCGTCGGGACGGGGCACTTTAAAAAAAAATTTTTTTGGTTTTCGTTTTTATTTTTATTTATTTTATAATTTTTAACACTGAAAAAAAAAAAAAAAAAAAAATTATCACTTTTATTCCTATTACAAGGAATGTAAACATCCCTTGTAATAGAAAAAAGCATGACAGGTCCTCTTATATATGAGATCTGGGTCAAAAAGACCTCAGATCTCATATTCAGGCTTAAATGCAAAAAATAAAAAAAAAAAAAAAAAAAAAAAAAGGCAAAATGTAAACAAATTAAATGTCTCTTTAAGAGGCTGGGCGGAAATGACGTTTTGACGTCACTTCGCCCAGCAGAGAGAGGGGGACGGCTGAGGGACATTTTTTCCCTCAGTCACATCCCCGGACAGGCAACGAGCGGACCCGATCGCCTCCGCCGCTACCGACGGCTACGGTAAGCGGCGGGAGCGCGGGAGAGCTCACTGCGCATGTGAGAGCCGCGCTCTCCCGCCGCCGGTACGGCGATCTCGCGGCGAATCCGCCGCGATGACCGCCGTTATCGTTAACAGGACCGCCCCACGAAGAGATGGATATCTCGGTTGTGGCAGCAGCTGCTGCCGTTACCGAGATATCCATCTTCAAAAACGTGACGTCTTTGGACGTGGGGCCGGTCACAAGTGGTTAAATACAATTTTAAAGCAGTTCCTACTAAAAAAAAATAATTAAAAGTCAGCAGCTACAAATACTGCAGCTGCTGACTTTTAATAATTGGACACTTACCTGTCCCAGGATCCAGCAATGCGGCGGAATGAAGCCCCTTCCTCTCCGCAGCGCCGGCATTTTTACTGTGGGCGCCCGGCTGTGGCTTCATAGCCGGGCACGCACTGCGCACTGTGATTGGCCGAGCAATTATCTGGGACCTGTGATATGTTTCTGGCTCTCTGCAGCTCGTTGAGAGGCTGAGACAGCTATCAGTCCAGACTCCCAAAGTGGGGATGACGTGGTGCCTGGACTGATATTGGTGACGTAAGCAGAGAGCGGATTTCAGACCACTCTCTGCTGAAAATGTGTCACAGGAGTGCAAAATTAATTGCACTACTGTAACCCATAGGAGAAGCCCAGCCAAACAAGCTCAGGCTGGACTTCTCCTTTTAATGAAGGAATTGTATATTATTTGCTACTGTATGCTTTAAAAGTAGAACTATTTTGTATTGAGTAAGGAAAGGTTATAACACCTGTCAGATTTTTTTCATCTGTGTCCCATTGATGAGATTTACCCTCACTTCCTGTCCCATTGCCAAACAGGAAGTGATTGGAATTACCAGCAAAATAATAATCTCCCTATTGGAAGATTTCCCCTCTATTACTTTTCTTGAGACAACCCAAAATTTGTACTTTTTAAAAAAAATACTTTCACTCACTTCAATGATAATGGTAAACAGGATAAATAGAGAGAGTGAATCTCCCTAATGGGGACACGGACAGCAACAAAAACCTGGCAGATTTTCTAATCCATCACCACTCTAAAATGAAAAAATAAATACATTTGCATTAAGTTATACTTTAACCATACCATTGCTCACCATTAGTCCTTTACTATTTGTTAACCACTTAAGACCCAGACCATTATGCAGGTAAAGGACCTGGCCCCTTTCTGCGATTCGGCATTGCGTTGCTTAACTGACAATTGCGCGGTCGTGCGACGTGGCTCCCAAACAAAAATGTTTGCGCTATAAACAAAAATAGGGCAACAATTTAAAAAAAAATCTATATTTTTTACTTTTTGCTATAATAAAATATATATATAAAAAATGTTTTCCTCAGTTTAGGCCAATACGTATTCTTCTACATATTTTTGGTAAAAAATCGCAATAAGCGTTTATTGATTGATTTGCGCAAAATTTATAGCGTTTACAAAATAGGAGATAGTTTTATGGCATTTTTATTAATAATTATTTTTTTATTAGTAATGGCGGCGATCAGCGATTTTGTTTGTGACTGCGACATTATGGCGGACACATCGGACACTTTTGACACATTTTTGGGACCATTGTCATTTTCACAGCAAAAAGTGCTATAAAAATGCACTGTTTACTGTGAAAATGGCAATGGCAGTGAAGGGGTTAACCACCAGGGGGCGCTAAAGGGGTTAAGTGTGTCCTATTGTGTGTTTCTTACTGTAGGGGGGCCTGGCTGGACGTGTGACGTCACTGATCATCGTTCCCTATAACAGGGAACAGACAATCACTGACGATGCCACAGAGAAGAACGGGGAAGGTTTGTTTACACTCCCCTCCGCCCATTCTTCAGCTCCTGTGACTCAATCGTGGGACACCAGCGCGGCGCGGTCACGGAGCTCGGGACTAGGTCGCAAGCGCGCCGGTGGTGCGTGTGCGACCCATGTCTGGGCTCTTAAAGGCGACGTGTCAGGTCACTTGTGCCCAGGTGACAAGTGCACCACGTTGGGGTCAGGTATGCACCACAGGTAAGTGAACCCTTTAGCCGACTGCTGCAATCCGAGAGGAAGCGTGAACCCAAGATTCCCCAGGGCGCGGAGTCTAAGACCCAGCTTTGTGTTCACCAGAGTCTCTAGTGGTGAGGATGGCCTTCGCCGCAGCTGGATCCAGGTCGTGACCCCTGGAATCCCCTAGGTCACGCTCCGCAGGGGGAGAGGGGAAGCAGCAAGCAGGACAAGCGATACTGATGGGTAAGCCAAGGTCAGGGCAACAGGCAGACAAGGGTAACCGAGGGACAGGCAAAAGGATCACAGGCAAACAGGAGAAGTCAGGGAGGAGCCAAAAACGGTACAC
This sequence comes from Rana kukunoris, assembly GCA_029574335.1. Classification (NCBI taxonomy): domain Eukaryota; kingdom Metazoa; phylum Chordata; class Amphibia; order Anura; family Ranidae; genus Rana; species Rana kukunoris. Next base: position 68,769,236 of record CM056051.1, on the reverse strand, counting down.
AGGAAGGTAATGGTAGCACACTGCAGACAGGAACTTAAGCTAACAACATGGTTGAACAGCACCGCAGACCTGTAGTGCCACAGTTAATATAGATTTCCTGGGATGGCCTGGGTGGGGCCATAGAGGAAGAAGAGGTGATACAAAGGCAACCAGAACAGAGTCGGGTCTCTAATGAACAGATGGAGACAGGTAAGCTGCCAGACTTTTTTGCATATCCATGACACGTCGTACCTGTATGTGCTTGTCCAGCCATGCCCTTCTGCCGACGTATTTTGGCGTGAAGGAGTCCTCAAGTTGTTAGTGTTGTGCAGCAAAGGTTAGGAGCATTTTCTAACTTCCTAGTTGAGAGTCCAGGTCTCCAGGGGTGTAGCAGAAGAAATCTGAACCTAAGTACAGGCACCTAGAGGTGTCTGGTATGCCATTCAAGAGTAATTAGGAAACAATAAAATGCCCACTGTTGCACTTTAACATTGGACTGAAATATTAATATTGTGCCTAAGCAGTACCCTCTTATTTTCTGGATTTTCTGCTGAAAAATAGCAGCGCACCTGATAGTATGTGAGTGTGCCAAGGGTGTAAGAGGCCGTTTGATGGGCACAGTGGCTGCATTTGATGGGCACAGTGGCTGCGTTTGATGGGCACAGTGAGGCTGCAATTGATGGATTTTTTTCCTGAATTTTTCTGTTTGTTTGCCCCCCCCCCAAAAAAAATGTTGAGCACCAGCCGCCACTAGATTGCTTGTAACACAATATGTGAAAGAGGGAGAATCTGATTAGTCTTATGCCTAGTAGTGTTGAGCAGAATATGCCATATTCGATTTCGCGATATATCTCGAATATATAGTCGAATATTCGAGATATATTCGCTAAATACGAATATTCGTGATATTTTTTGGAAATGAAATTATTGCGAATTTTCGCTATTGCGAAATTTCGAGAAATGCGGAATGGAGCACTCTGATTGGCTCAGAATATTCGTGATATTTTACAATACAAAATAATTGCGAATATTCGAGAAATGCGGAAGGAGCACTCTGATTGGCTCAGAATATTCGTGATATATTACAATACACAATAATTGCGAATATTCGGCAAATGCGGAAGGAGCACTCTGATTGGCTCAGAATATTCGTGATATATTACAATACACAATAATTGCGAATATTCGAGAAATGCGGAAGGAGCACTCTGATTGGCTCAGAATATTCGTGATATATTACAATATAAAATAATTGCGAAATTTCGAGAAATACGGAATGAAGCACTCTGATTGGCTCAGAATATTCGTGATATATTACAATATAAAATAATCGCGCGATATCGCTATTGCCGAATAATCGCATTGCGATTTTTCGGCAATATAAAATGAGCGCTGCAGCTACTCGGCCCAAGGTCTCTAATCATACCAGCAATGCTTTTAGACGTCGATGGGGATCTCTAGGATGTGATCTGTTCTAAAAAAAAATTGAAAACATTCGAATATTCGAAATAGCGAATATTTGCCGCCATATTCGTGTTATTCGCGAATACTCGAATATGCAATATTCGTAGCGAATATTCGTGAGCAACACTAATGCCTAGTACACACAGGTCGAATGTTAGGAGACATCGACCGGTTCAATAAAGACCATCCAACATGTAACAATGCCCCTTACATCACTGTGCCTCTTAAGCCCCGTCAAATTCCAAATGCCAGGCAACAACCACTGTTTAAAAAAAAGCCGGCCAACATTCAGACCATGTATATGTCAGCCGGTCCAACAGAAGTCGATCATTTTTGCCTGGATTCTGTCGGATGTGTATGCTGGAAAACCAGCAGCTGACCAGCTCCAAATCTGCGCTGACAGAGAGGGGGCCTTGTCCCTGTCAGGTCAGTTGTACTGCTGCTTCACCTGAAGATCAAAGGAAATAAATACCGTATTTGCCGGTGTATAAGGCGACCAGGCGTATAAGACGTCCCCCTTATTTCTACAGTTTAAAAAAAAAAATTTGCCTGTACTCACTGTATAAGATGATACCCCTTCCGAGGCTTCATATTTCTTCCTTCTGGAGCCATATTCTTCTTCCTTCTTGCTGGAGCTGGAGCCAATCACGGAGAGCAATGTATTCTATTTATGAATACAAAGCCTGCTTGGATTGGCAGAGGCTGTAAAATCATCAGCCTATGCCTCTCTGACTCTCAAAGCCAATCCGAGCAGGCTACTGCATGTAGCCTGCTCGGATTGGCAGAGGTTGTTACGCCAATCCGAGTAGGCTCTGTATTCATTTGAATACATCCTTCACCGGGATTGGCTAATCGGTATATTCTGTATGTAGCTGAAGCTACATACAGTATTACCGCACATCCAGCAGGCATCGGAGCAGCTGACCCGGCGTATAAGACAACCCCTGCTCTTTGGCCATTTTTTAGGTGTAAAAGGTAGTCTTATATGCCAGCAAATACAGTATTTACTATTACTATGAATGAAGAACATCTGACCTGGAGAGAAAATAGCCTGGTAACAATAAATTTTGTCAGCATACTAACAGCAAGAATGAATGTCGTTTGGTAGGATGAATAGCTTTGTATTTTTTTTTTTTAACAGTGCATCCCTTAGCACTAACAAAAAAAAAAATGATATAAGCTGCAGTTTTCGTTCAAAGTTCTTACTATTGCATAGGGATTTATCAGACTGACATGTTTTGCTCATAAAGAGTTTTTTCTGGAATGCTTTGTTTTATTTTAGCTCCTGGTCCAGTTCCTGGGTAGAATATTTTGACATATCTATATGTCTTTTAATTCTACACCTTTTTAACTACAAAAGGTGTCTCATAACTGATGTATTGCTCATTGTAGCACAGGTCATTATTTTTTATTAAAAAAATGAACAGAAATTTTCAGGACATTATTTTAATAATTAATTAATTTTGGATAGAGCAAGGGAAGGTTATGACCACTGTGAGGTTTAGTTTTACCCGCTTTATTTCATTGGGGGAATTTACCTTAATTTCCTGTGGCCATAGTCAAAACAGGAAGTAAGAAGAAATCCCGGCAAATTAAGGGAATCTCTTAGTGACCCCTGGGTCACCAGAACTAATGTCCCCATTGAAAGATTTACCCTCTATACTAAATAGCAGGGCTCAAAATGTCAAGTCCTGAGCCACTAGCCAGGCCTTTCAAGTTACTCGCCACTAGTTGCACTACCCAACCCCTCCCCTGCCCCACCCCTAAGTGCGCCCCTAAACACGACCTTGTAAATGATCTCATGAAATTACACTGTTAAATGCTTTAAGCAGAATTAAGTTCCAAAAATAAATATTATTAACAACCTCAGACCTTCCACTAGGTGTCAGCAGTGTTCATTGAGTCCTGTAGACAGTCAGTAGGCACATTGGTCTAGCAGACGGACGTGTGCCTAAGAGCTCCTCTCACCTGACCTCCAGTGACTCCATCCTGCAGCTTCGGCTCTCCCCCCAGGACTAGTTTCAGCTAGGCAGTGTCCTTCCACCGGCTCCCCAGCTTCCCCTGGCTCCCCTCTTCACTCCAGGGAAGCTCATCAGGTAAGAGCCATCCACTGGGATCACGGGCGGCCGTCCTTTTCAGGACAAGCCGCAGCAACCACGTATCCCCGTCGGCTCCTTTTTCTTCCCTCCCTCTGCCCCCACACCACCATCACCACTCGAGGCATCCCTTCGCCACCTCCCCGCTGCAATTTCCGCCATCTCTAGTGCGGTTTTTGACACTCCCCGTCTTCTCCCCTGAACCGCGCCAGCCACAGCTGATTTGCGGCCGCCGCATCTTAGGAAAGGCCGCGGCTTCATCCGCGGCCTAGCGGCGCGCCGCACTCTCGGCCAAAAACATCCCAGAAGTTCACCCCCAGCCCCTACAGGACTCACCCTCCCCTATTTCAACAACCAGTCCCCCCCCCCTGCTCACCAATCCACCCAGCTGGCTACACACCAGCCTGGGTCCCATGTCCTGCTCCTGGTCGGCGGCCATCTTGGTACGCCCCAGCAGCAGTGACAGCTCTCACCCCCCCTTTTTTTTCTTACAACTTAACAGTACTTGATCCAGGGGTTTTGCCCGATCGCCGTTCAGGGATCAGGAAGGAATTTTTTCCCCTACCAAAGCAAATTGGCATAGCACGGCTAGGGGTTTTTTGCCTTCCTCTGGACCAAAGCCGGGAGGATTCACCGAATCCTCTCTCCATCGCCACCAAAAAAAAACTACTTCACCCCCGGTGAATGGCGACCATGGCTTGTCTGCGGTACTCTGCAGAAACCATTTGGGATCTGAGGAGTTTCGCTGCAATACTGCCAGCCATCACCAAAAAGACCCTAAGAATTGAGCAACTTTTGAAGATCGATCGACGATCGACTGTCAAAAATTTTAGCCGTTTACCCCAGCCCAAGCACATTTCATGTGCTTTGATCAACACAAGATCGGCAGTAAAACACAGACTTGAAATCCATGATTTCATTCTACAACACGATCTAGACTGCCTCTTCATTACAGAGAGCTGGCTTGCAGCCGACTGTAACACCATTCTAGGTGAACTGGTGCCAGAAAACTACCGTATCATAACGGAAAACAGAATAGGGCAAAGAGGAGGAGGACTGGCGGTGATCTACAAGACTCACCTTGCGATCACTAAACCAGTCCTCCAAAATCCTCTTCCATTCATGGAAACCCTTACTCTGCAACTACAGACAAATTCAAAGGAGACCGTCCACATTCTGCTCTGCTATAGGCCACCTGGCCCAAAATCGCAGCTGCTATCATCATGGACGGATTTCCTCTCCACTTACACCCTCAACAGCAAACATCTTTTGCTGCTCGGGGATTTTAATCTCTGGGCCAATTCCTCACAAGACCCCGTTGCCGATGCCTGTATTAACCACCTGGAAGATTTAGGGTTACAGCAATTAGTATGTGGACCCACACATGCTTCAGGTCACACACTTGATCTTATTTTCAGACAAGATCTGGAAATAAAAATTTTGGAAAATGAAAGGTTGCCATGGACAGACCACCATGCAATTAAATTCATTATTTCCACCATCCCCCCCGCAACAAAAACATCAAATCCAGTGACAACTCACTGGACTAGATGTCAGAAGAAGCTCCACTCGGAACTCTTCAAAACCACTTTAAGGAAAAAAATAGAAACAACTCAGCCGCATCAAACGGCCGTTGAAACACTGGATGCCATAAATTCGGCCATGCTACAGTCAGCTGACTTGGTAGCGCCGAAACGTAAAACCCGCATCCAAAAAAACAAACGCAGCTGGTTTAACAACCAGCTGTCGTTACTGAAGCAAGAACGCAGAAGGGCAGAATCTGCCTGGAAAAGATGTTCTTCAGAGCTAAACCTATCCATCTACAAGGCGACCACAAGAAAATATCGCAAAGAAATTTTCCAAGCTAAGAAAAATTATTTTTCGGAGGCTATCAACAGCGCCTTAAATCGCCCCCGCGAACTCTTCAAGATGGTCACTCAGACCATGAAACCAGGATGTATTGAAGCCCCCAATACAGACACACAAGATTTTTGCAATGAACTATCGGATTGCTTCATTAATAAAATCGAGGCAATCCGTGAAAGCATTCAGCAAAACAATTCCCCCCTCAATCCCCCCTGCAGCCGCTCACACAACACCCATAGTAATTCCCCTATATCAGGTAAGTTCACCCTGGAACCCATCTCCATCGAGACCACTAAGAATGTCATTTGTACGCTGCGCAATAGTACAGCGCCAAATGACATTATCCCCACAAAACTGCTGAAGGAATGCGCCTACATCCTGGCTCCTCCCATCACGCAGCTTATCAACCAGTCTTTCTTGGAGGGCATAGTGCCCTCACAGTTGAAAGAGGGTATAATCCAACCCATCCTGAAGAAACCCAATCTGGATCCAAAGGACCCACTTCACCGCCGTCCCATAACAAGCCTCAATGTACTCTCAAAGGTAATGGAAAAAGTAGTGGTACAGCAGCTGCAACAGCATCTGGATACCCACAAGCTACTTGACCCATTGCAATCAGGGTTCCGTCCCGGACACGGGACTGAAACCGCATTGCTCAAAATATGGGACGATGTTCTCGAGGCCGCAGACGAAGGAGAATCTTGTCTTCTAGTTCTGTTGGACCTAAGCGCAGCTTTCGACACTGTAGACCACAAACTGTTACTGACTCGGCTTGCTGAAGTAGCCAGAGTCGCAGAAGGCGATTTATCTTGGTTCTCCTCTTTTCTGGAAAACCGATCGCAAACAGTGAAGTTAGGACCTTTTACGTCTGAAAAACGCACAGTATCATGCGGAGTCCCTCAAGGATCGCCTCTGTCACCAGTGCTGTTTAACATATATCTTCGTCCTCTTTTTGAGATTATCAGCAGCCAAAAACTGCTCTATCACTCATATGCAGATGATACGCAACTGTATTTCCGCATCTGCAACAGACAGGATCACCACCTCAATCTAGAGACATGCCTCTCTTTGATAGAGGACTGGATGACAAAGAGTTATCTTAAACTCAACGGAGCGAAAACAGAACTTCTTCTGTTTCACGCCAAGCGCAGGAATCAACCTTCAACAGCATGGACACCCCCGCCTATTCTGGGCAAAATCATCACCCCTAGCGCCAAAGTCAAAAGTCTCGGGGTCATTTTTGACTCCTTTATGACAATGGACGCACAAATAGGGTCAGTAGTCAGCGGATCTCACCATCTGCTGCGCCTACTACGCAGACTTACCCCTTTCATCCCCAAAGAAGATTTGGCGGTCGTGGTGGGAGCAATTGTTAACTCCAGACTGGATTATGCAAATGCCCTTTACCTCGGACTCCCCAAGTACCAAATCGCTCGTCTGCAAGTCGTTCAGAATACGGCCGCCAGACTTGTGACCGGGAAAAAACCCTGGGAATCCATCTCACCTTCTCTGAGAGCCCTTCACTGGTTACCAGTTAAAGACAGGATTGCTTTTAAAGCTCTCTGTCTTACGCATAGATGTGTCCATGGAAATGCCCCCCATTATTTATGCGAAAAAATAAATGCTCATAATTCCAATCGCATTTTGCGATCCACCAATCAAAACCTGCTCCAGGTTCCGAAAGCCAACTACAAGTCCAAAGGAGATAGAAGATTCGCGATCCAAGGTCCCAGACTATGGAACGCTTTACCAATCAGTATTCGGTTGGAGGAGAACCACCTAGCATTCAGGAAAAAGGTCAAGACTCATCTCTTTTGATATCAAAGGAGACAGGAACAACAAGCGCCCAGAGGCGATTCAGTTCGCATGTGCTGCGCTATATAAGTTTTCATTCATTCATTCATTCATTAACAATATTAACATAAAACATACCAGTACCCATCAGTGTAGCCTCACTTCCCATCAAATGCAGCTTTACGGAGCCCATGAATGCAGCCTCACAGTGCCCCATCAAATGCAGCCTCACAGTGCCCCATCAAATGCAGCCTCACAGTGCCACATCAAATGCAGCGTCCCTGCATGTTACACAGTCACCCCCCCCAAATTTGGACCCAATGAATGCTGCACAGTCACCTCCCCCCCCCCCTGCATGTTACAGTCACCCCCCCAGCTTTGGACCCCCTGCATGTTGTACGGTCACCTCTCCCCCCTGCATGTTGCACAGTCACCCCCCCCCCCTGCATGTTGCACAGTCACCTCTCCCCCCCATGCATGTTACACAGTTACCCCCCTCCAGCTTTGGACCCCTGCATGTTAGTCACCCCCCCAGCTTTGGACCCCCTTCATGCTGCACTTTTACCTCCCCTCCCCCCAGCTTTGGGGCCCCTGCATGCTACACAGTCACCCCACATCTCTGCCCCTTTCTACCTTACTTCCTACCTACACAGGGAGAGACACACCAGTGCTGAACAGAGGGCGGGAACTACTGAATGACTTTTCATATTAACAATGCTAATAATTTGGTTGCTAAGACCTCCTAGCAACCAATCACCTGCTAGTTGACAGAATTTCCCGTCTTCTATTCAATGCTGCCCACTGTCTCTCTCTCTCTCCCTACCCTGCTGATTGAGATTGAGACCGTGTTTTCTCCTGCTCCTGTCTGTGTCAGTCTGGCAGCGTGTCACCATGGTGGCGGTACAGTCCACACACCTTGCCAGCCTGACACCCCCCCCCCTGCAGTGTATACCCTGTGCCGGCCGAGCCCACCCCCCCTGCAGTGTATGCCCCGTGCCAGCCTGACACCCCCACCCCCCCCGTAGTGTGCGCTCCCCTCATACTGCCTCCAGACTCCAGCGCCAATGTGCTGAATACCTCTCACAGCATGCTGCTTCCCGCTGGCCCCTCCTCTCTTTTCATGCGTCCCAGGGGATACCAGCTGTGTGTGTGATACACAAAAAGGAGAGCACTGCAGCTTCAGCTCAAAGCGGCACCACGGCAGCAACAAAAACTTGACAGGTGTTCTAATCAATCTCCACTCTATCTAAAAAAAAAAAAAAAAAAAAGTTTTGCCACTTAAAGACTGGGCCATTTTTTGCAATTCGCCACTGCGTTGTTTTAACTGAAAATTGCGCGGGCGTGCGACTTTGTACAAAAACAACATTTATGTCTATTTTTTCCCCACAAATAGAGCTTTCTTTTGGTGGTATTTGATCATCTCTGCGATTTTTATTTTTTTGCTCTATAAACAAAGACAATTTTTAAAAATAAACAATGGCCCAGATTCATAAAGCAATTACGCCTGTCTAACTGGTGTTAGACAGGAGTAATTTCAAATTTTGCACGCCGTATCACTAGTTTGAATCCTCAAACAATGATACGGCGGCTTCGGGCTTCGATCCGAGAGGCTTACGTCTTCGTAAGCCTTCGGATCTACGCTGCGATATTTTTGCGGCCGCTGGGAGGAGTTTGCGTCGTTTTGATGCGTCGGGATATGCAAATGTGTTTTTACGGCGATCCACGAAGATACGAGCGGTCTTCGCAATTGCTTACGTCTGTTTTTTTTTACGTACTGTTAGACCAGCTTTTTGCTGGTCTAACGGTGCGTAGCCCATGTTAAGTATGGCCGTCGTTCCCGCGTCGAATTAAATTTTTTTTTTTTTTGCGTAACTCGTTCGGGAATAGAAATGTCCGTAAACTACGCTATTCAAACAACGAATGACGTAACAACGTGATTTCGCGCAATGCACGGCGGGAAATTTGCGAACGGAGCATGCGCAGTTCGATCGCCGCGGGAACACGCCTATTTTAAATCCTTCACGCCCCCTACTCGTGTAGATGGATTGCGACGGGAGAAATACACTACGCCGCCGTCGTTTACTGGACAAAATCTACCTGGATTCCACGTAGAGCCAGGTAAAAAACGGCGGCGTAGTGTATTTCTGATACGCTACGAGAATCCAATTCTCTCTGAATCTGGGCCAATATTTTTACTTTTTGCTATAATAAATATCCCCCAATTAAAAAATTAAAAAACACGCATTTATACCTCAGTTTAGGCCAATATGTATAGTACATATTTTTGATAGAGCAAATCGCAATACGCGTATATTGTTTGGTTTACGCAAAATTTATAGCGCCTTCAAAATAGGGTCTATATTAATGGCATTTTTATTATTATTGTAGCATTGTTATTATTATTTTTACTAGTAATGGTGGCAATATGCTATTTTTATCGGGACTGCGACATTGTGGGGCATAGATCGGACACTTTTGATACGGTTTTGGGACCATTGACATTTATGCAGCGATCAGTGTTATAAACATGCACTGATAACTGTATAAATGACACTGGCAGGGAAGGGGTTAAGAGTAGGGGCAATCAAGGGGTTAACTGTGTGTCCTAGGGAGTGATTCTAACTGTGGGGGGAGGGGACTGCCTGGGTAAGGAGACTGATCGTTTTTCATACTTAGTATGAACAACAGATCAGTCTCCTCTCCCCTGACAGTACGGAGTCTGTTTACATTGACAGATATCCGTTCTTTCTCTGTGTGGAGTGATCCCGGGTGCCCGGATGTTATCTTGACCGCTGGGCATGCGCATTGGCTCTGGCGGTGCGCCTTGGGCATGCACAAGCACCTCAGGCAGCACTTGCGCGCCCCCTACTGCTCTAAAAGTGAGCCAACGTATGGCTACGACAGTTCGCCCAGGGAAGACAACCTTCTGCAGTATAACTGCGGCGGCTGGTTGAGGAGGGGTTAGATATATCTAAAGCCAAGTCTTTTTTTACGTTTTAGATGGCTGGTGAGGGTTAGAACCAAGTTCAGATGTGTATTGCTGTCTGTGCTCCCACCTTCTGTATTTGAATATAACTGAGAGAAAATTAAAAAGTTGTATTTGTCACCAAAACATGAATACTGGGGAAATCGTTGACACTTGTTCTGGTAACAGCTGTGTAAAGCCTCGTACACACGATCGGACATCAAACACACTTTACCTTGGATTTTTGTCCGAAGGGAGTTGTCCGGTCACACCCATAGCATACACACGCTCTGACTTTTCTGCAAACTTTTCTAAAGTTTTCCCAACATCACGTGGTTTTTCTGCTCTTTTCTGGTCTTTGCCGCCACCCTTTGGTTAACTTCTGCTATTGTTGGTTGATTTTAACATTGGTTCTGAGCATGCGTATTTGCAATTTGTACAAAAGTCCAATGGCTCGCTGTACACACGGTCAGACAAGGCACCATCGCACTTTTGTTGCCGAAAAGTTTGTCTGTTTGCAGACCGAACTTTTTGTCCGATGAAACCTGAAAAAGTTGGTCCGATGGAGCGTACACACGATCAGACAAATTTAAAGTTTTTGGGAAAAAGTCCGACCATGTGTACAGGGCTTAAGAGGTGATTTTACTACACTTTGAAGACATTTGCATTCACTTTAGCAGGACAGAAAGTGAAAAGAAATCTCTCAAATGGGGCACATGTGGCAATAAGTATAGTAAATAAAGAAAGAAACAAACAGCTAACAAAGGCTTAAGATATACAGTAACTTGGCTGTACCCAATACATGTATTATTTATTTGTTTCAGTCAAGAGTGGATCAGTTTATAGTCTATGTATATAGAATTATGCGGCATACACACGATTTTTCATGACGGGAAAATGCAATTTTTTAAACTGGCCGTGAAAAACGGTTGTGTGTAGGCTCCAGAGCATTTTTCTTCACGAGAAAAATGCATGTTAAAAATTTAACATTCTTTTTCACGTCGTGAAAAACGGTTGTGTACGCTTTAACGAGGGGGAAAAAACGTGCATGCTCAGAAGAAAGTTATGAGACAGGAGCGCTTGTTCTGGTAAAACTAGCGTTCGTAATAGAGATATCACATTCGTCATGCAGTAGCAGACTGAAAAGTGCGAATTGTCTCTCACTAAACTTTTACTAACACAAAATCAGGGTGGTGCCATTCGAATGGAACTTCCCCCCTATAGTGCCGTCGTACGTGTTGTATGTCGCCGCACTTTGCTCGAGCATTTTTTTTTCACAATCGTTTGTAGGCAAGGCAGGCTTAAGAGAAATCACGTAGAGAAAAACTTTGTTTTTTTACCATGACATGAATAACAGTCGCGTGTACGCGGATAAGTCTGATCACATAAGAAGTATGGGCCAGATTCAGGTAGAGTTAGGCTGGAGTATCAGTGATACGCCAGCATAACTCTCACTTTGAGCCGGCGTTTCTGTTTTCTGTAATCAGAAAACAAGAAACGCCGGGTTGGAGTTCCTATAGGAGCGGCGTAATTGTATTTCGCCGTCGTATCAGAACTGCAATTTTAAAAATGGCGCTCGGGGCGTTCCCGCTGATTAACGCCGAGAATATGTTAATCAGCGAGAATCGGCAATTCACGATCGTACTCGGGCCCGACGCAGTGACTTTCCGACGTTTCCGTAAGAGATACGCGGCGTAAAGAAAAACATGCCCCCCTAGGTGGAGTATCCTATGTTAAGTATGGCCGTCGTCATCGCGTTGAATTTAAAAATGTTTGCGTCGTTTGCGTAAAACGTCCGTGAATGGGGATTGACGTCATTGACGTTCACTGACAGAATTTGGAGCATGCGCACTGACAGTCGACGCATGCGCAGTACGTTCGCCGCAGGATCACGCCTAGTTTAAATAATACACGCCCCCTACCCGCCCAATTTGAATTCCGCCGGCTCATTTTCGCTACGCCGCACAAATTTGAGAGCAAGTGCTATGTGAATAACAGTACTTGCTCCTAAAGTTTCGGCGGAGTAACGTAAATGAGAAACGTTACTCCAAAATAAAGATTCGCTCTCCTACCTGAATCTGGCCCTATGAGGTTAAATTAATAAAACTTTATTTTTAATTTCTTTAATAAATAAAAAAATGTATTGTTTAAATATAGAATTATGGTTGATTACCTATAAGATGGATAGGTTCCATTTTTTTTTATATTGTTATAATTTATTAACATGAAACTTTGCCAAAGCTGATTGTCAGGTAACCTCAGTTGATTTTGGATACGTTTTTTAGTGTCGGAGCTATCCATGTTTAACCAACGCATCGGGAGAGGAGTTGAAGTACACTGATTGCTAATCCATAAAACAAAACATTATGGTCAAATAAAAAGTAGACCCTACTAGAAAATGACATAGCACGTGGCATGTTCTTTGTGACCCCCTCCAGCTGGTCCGTGACCCACAGCAAGGTGGGGTCAAAGGGCGCCTTTTCTTTTTTTTGTACTTCGGTTCACTGTGAGCTGCACAGCAGCTGTGAACTGCCCATCAAAAGAGACAGCCCACCTCACTGCACAGCTCTTTCCATTAATTAGAAAAGATCCTGAAAATAAGACTTTTTTTTTTTTTTTTTTCCAATTTACCGCAGGAAGGTGAATTCTGTTTTGCAAGCTGCTATCAGCAACACCACCTTCTCTGGGCACTGACTCAAATGATGAAAAGTTTGTTTAATGGTATAGTTGTATGAATTCTAAACACATAGGGCCAGATTCAGGTAGATGAGAGTATCTTTCCTCTGGAGTAACGCTTCTCATTTACGTTACTCTGAAGACCCTTTCAGCGCAAGTCCTGTAATTCAATAGCAGTTGCCTAAACTTGGAAACGATAATGCTGGCGTAACCCGAGCAAGTGGAAGTGGGTGTGATCATATGTAAATATGGGCGGAGCCCAGCGCAGAGGCTTACGTTCAGCCATCAACCACGGAGCATGCGCAGTGAAGGCTTCGCCCCCTTTGTGCGCACATTTCGGCACCACTTCACGGGAAACGCCAGCGCAATTTTTGTAAATGGCCCGTGGGTGGATGTATATCCTGCTCCCCCTCCCCGCTGTCGAGGTCTCCCGTTCCCCGCAAACACACAGGAGAAAGCTGCTATGGCCAGGAGCTTGCCGTCATCTCGGCTATGGAGACAGTTCTTCCTCCATGGCTTTTTACAGACAAGCATGGACAGAGGTGTTGTCCTTGCAGTGGGGGTGCAGCTAGCTTAGTCGGTATTGTAGCCTTCTTGGTGGCCATATGATAAAGCGCCTTTTGTAGAAATAACTTTGCGCCGGACACGAGATCGCGCGGCGCATCATATGGTGCTAGTTCGTGAATAAAAATCCCTCATTTGATTTAGGGGAAATAGGCGCGACTTGCGCCCAAATCTATACTCTGGCGTCGGAGCGCCGGTCGCAGCCATCACATGTTACGGGCAAAGAGACGGCGCATCTGACGCGGCGCATATCCAAATACTCCAGCGCAAGTGTTCGTGAATCTGGCCCATACTTTATTTTGTCACAAGTGCTAACAATCTCCTGGAAACTGCTAAAGCTCATAATATTGCCCAGTAAATTACATATTTTTTTTTGTAGGTGGGTGGATGGGCTGTCGAGGTCAATGCTATGGTTGATCATCAGTTATTTTTTATGGTAGCATTTAGATTCCTTCTTGGTTATGACGGCACATCTCATATAGTAATAGATTTATAGTTAAATCTATGGAGCAGCCATCACATGTTAAAAGAGTCTGAAGTATATTTCTTTCCAACGTGCTATACACCCCTCCAATTCTGCAGGAATAAAGAATCTTTTTTTATGACACCGTGCAATACAGCTGCAGATCCGGGCCACAAATTAAAGTGACAATTTAAGTCCATACACCGCAAGCATAGAAAATCAACCCAATCACAATATGTCTTTTTATATTCTTCTAATGTGCCCTTGGAACATTAGAACTGACTAATTAAAAAATGTTCCATAATCACCATTTAAATAAATAGGGCCATATTCAGAAAGCTATTTACGCAGCGTATCTATAGATACGCTGCGTAAATACTAAGAATAGCCGGCGTATATTTTTTTGCTATTCTGAAAAGAAGATACGCCGGCTTTCTTCTAAGATACGAGCGGCGTAATTCGCTTACACCGTCGTATCTTAGTTACATTATTACGCTGGCCGATAGGTGGCGTTTACGGCGATTTCTCATTTGCCTATGCAAATGAGAAAGATACGGAGATTCACGAGCGAACTTGAGAGGGCGTGTCGTTTTTTACGTAGTTTACGTAAGCGTTAGACGGCATAAGGTTACCTCTGCTATAGCAGGCAGGACGTCGGGACCGTGTCGAATTTGCCGTCGGCTACGTCGTTTGCGTAACTCGTTCGGGAATGGGGCTCGACGTTCACGTTGTTTACATTGATAAAAATCGACGTGATTTTGCGCATGCGCACTGGGAACGTCCAAAAAAATGCGCCGTCCAAAAAAAACGTGAATGACGTGGGGTCATGATTCATTTACATGAATCACGCCCCCACTCCATTCATTTGAATTGCGCGGCCTTACGCCGTGCAGTTTACACTACGCCGCTGCATAGTATGGAGCAAGTGCTTTCTGAATAAGGCACTTGCCCATAATATTTGCGGCGGCGTAGTGTAAACACCATACGCTACGCCGCCGGACAGATACGCAAAAGGTATCTGAATCTGAATCGGGCCCATAATGTTTATTTTTTGAGTGCACTGCAACCTAGGAGGCAAAATAATGACAATCTCATATACAATATGGGCCAGATTCAGGAAAGAGATACGACGGCATATCTCCAGATACGCCGTCGTATCTCTGCGTCTGAGCCCTCCTAACTATGCGCCTGATTCATAGAATCAGTTACACATAGATTTTCATTAGATCCGACTGGCGTAAGTCTCTTACGCCGGCGTATCTAAGTTGCACTTTTACGCTGGCTGCTAGGTCGCGTTCCCATCGATTTATGCGTCGAATATGCAAATGAGATAGATACGCCGATTTCTGAACATACGCCTGGCCGGCGCATTTTTTACGTCATTTGCGTAAGCGTAACTCTGGTGTAATGTTACCCCTGCTATATGAGGCGCAGCCAATGTTAAGTATGGACGGCGTGCCGGCGTATTTTTTCCCGTCGTTTGCGTAAAACGTTCGCGGATAGGGCTTTGCGTAAGTGATGCTCACGTCGTTTTCATTGAGTATTTGTGTCGTGATTTAGAGCATGCAGACTGGGCTACGTTCCCAGCCGGCACATGCGGAGTTCGTTCGGCGCGGGGGCGTGCTTAATTTAAATAGAAGACGCCCCCTACCTTCCCATTTTGCATTACGCCAGCCTATTTACGCTACGCCACCGCAACTTACGGAGCAAGTGCTTTGAGAATACAGCACTTGCCCGTAAAAGTTGCGGCGGCGTAGTGTAAATAGCATACGCTACGCCAGTTTACAATTACGCCGCTCCTACCTGAATCTAGCCCTATATATACATATACATATATACATATAGTGGCCCGGATTTACAAAGCACTTACGCCGACGTATCTCCAGATACGCCGACGTAAGTACAAATGTGCGCCGTCGTATCTACGCGCCGACCCACAAACCAAGATACGTTGAAAAATATGCTTCAGCCGCCCGATGTAACTTTCCTACGCTGGCGTATAGTGGGCGCATATTTACGCTGGACGCATGTGGCGCTCCCATTGATTTTCCATTCAAATATGCAAATGAGGCAAATATGGTGATTCACGAACGTACTTGCGCCTGGCGCATAATATACGCGGTTTGCGTAAGTCCTAAAAAAATAGTGAAAAAAAAGAGAGAATAATAGGCGCTCCTTCTTATTCCTTCCACCCCACTGCGCCAATGACTGTGCGAAGCTCAAAAAAAGCAGCTATTTAAAATAATAATAATGTGTACCAAAAATTCTGAATGAACAAAATAGTAGCGCTAAAAAATACCTAAAAGTTTCTAAATATTAAACAATATTTTTGTGATACAGAAAATATTGTGAGGAATGCAGGAATATATAAAAAAGTGAAAAATTTATATATAAATATATGTGAAAAAAAAGCGTCCACATAGAAAATCCAAAAGTGATAATATTCCAGGTGTAAACAATTAAAGTGTCCAAACGAAAAGAAATCTTCAAGAAATCTTAATTTGAGACCTTTCACTGCACCAAAGTGCTCAGTGACTCCACACCCATAAGAATTGCGCTTACCAATGCGATATGCCTTGCGATCTCATGCTTGGCACAAACAGCATAATATTTCTCCACACAAACTGATCAATTCCACCAGTGATTCTCACAAGCCGAATCGTTGTTCCACATGAAAAGTAAAGTGACTTCAATGGTGAAGTATATCAAACGTATTTATTAAAATCAGTAAAAAAGCTTCACACATTGCACTCACATTAGATACAGCAAATCAAAGCACTTGATCAGTTTGTGTAGAGAAATATTTTGCTGTTTGTGCCAAGCATGAGAATGCAAGGCATATCGCATTGGTAAGCGCAATTCTTATGGGTGTGGAGTCACTGAGCACTTTGGTTTGCGTAAGTCGTACGTCCGGCGTAAAGTTATTCCCCATATAGGAGGCGCAACTCATGCAAAGCTATGGACCAGGGAACGAATTTTACGTAGTTTACGTTGTACGTGAATAGGGCTGGGCATAGGTTACGTTCACGACATAGGCAGTTGTTTCGACGTGATTGTGAGCATGCGCACTGGGATACGTTCATGGGACGGCGCATGTGCCTTTCATTTTAAGTACTTGTCTGGCACTCGGCCCATCATTTGCATGAGGTCACGCCTCATTAGCATGGCTCACAGTCACTTTCACCTACGCCGGCTTACGCCGACGAAATATACGCCACGCTGGTGCAACGTTGGGAGTATGCTTGCCTCTCTGCGCAGCGCTGGCGTAGCGTAAAGAAGATACTCTACGGCGGCATAAATATGCGCCAATGTATTTGAATCCGGGCCATATACACTATAATGTTAAAAGTATTGGGGCACCTGCCTTAAAGTGGAGTTCCACCCAGAAAAAAAAATGTTTACAAAAAGTCTTAAAAAATCTTAATTAAAAAAAAAATATATATATATACTCACCCGAAATACCTGTTGCTATGCGGAAGTCCCTAATCAGCCTCTTCTGTAACCACGGTCTGTCTTCTTCTGCATCCTCTTCTAGTGAATGGGGCACGCTGCTTTCTGGGAACTGTGTGCAATTCCAGAGAGCATCCGCCCATTCACAATTTGGCGCGAGACTCGCGCATGCGCAGTAGGAAACAGACAGTGAAGCTGTAAGGCTTTACTGCCTGTTGCCCTTAGTGTGACCTGCACCGTTCAAAGGGATCGGCATCAGGGGGGGGCATCAGCGTGGGCGAGTAGGACAGGTAAGTGTCCTTGTTAAAAGTCAGCAGCTACACTGTTAGTAGCTGCTGACTTAAAGAGGAGGTCTGGTAAAAAAATAAATAAAAATTAAAGTCAGCAGTTGCTAACATTGTAGCTGCTGACTTTTAATAAGGACACTTACCTGTCCTAGTCTCCAATGATGTCAGCCCCTGCCGAGGCCGATTCTCGATCCTGGCAGCTCCAGGCGCCGCCATCCACAGTAAGGGAAACAGGCAGTGAAGCCCTGCGGCTTCACTGCCCGTTTCCTACTGCGCATTTGCGAGCAGCGCGGCGCTTTGTGAATGGCCCGGCTGCTTTCTGGGATACACACAGTTCCCAGAATGCAGCGCGCCCCATTCACAAGAATACACCGAGTGTAGGAGGATGAAGAGAATCGACCGCAGAAGATGAAGAAGCAGATTTGGGACTTCCGCATAGCAACAGCTATAAGTAAAAATTTTTTTTTTTCATTTAATTTTGTATTTCTATTTTTTTATTTTTGGAAGAAAATGTTTTTCCAGGGTGGAACTCCGCTTTAAAAAATAAATAAAAAATTGCGGGTGGAATCCCGCTTTAACACACACATGAACTTTAATGGAACCCCAGTCTTAAGCCTCGTACATACGATCAAATTTTCGCCTCTCAAAGCGTCAGACTTTTGTCCGAAGGGCGTGTGCCTGGATTTTGTCTTGCATACAAACGGCACACAATTGTAGGCCAACAAACACAAACGTAGTGACGTACTAGACATACTACATGATTGTTCAGCTCTTTAGCACCACCCTTTGGGCACCTTCTTTTAATGTTGTGTTTGGTGAGCATTGCTTCCGAGCATACGTGTTTGTACTTTGGACTTTTGTCTGACAGACTTGTGTACCGGTACCAGGTCCCCAAAGTCTGGGAGATCAGGCGCAAGAAGGTGACTCGAGTATAAGCCGAGGGGGGGCATTTTCAGCACAAAAAAATGTGCTGAAAAACTTGGCTTATACTCAAGTATATACAGTACATAGAACAGCACATTTTATTTCTATGGATTTAATCTTACAGAATATGGCATTTCTATATGAATAAGTTATTTAACAGCTCTATAAAAATAGTAGAGATTATAACCATTGTTGTGATTAAAACCAAGATATCTTATGCATTTTTAAAATGAAACACTTTCTTTTTTAATAGGTAGTGACATGGAACAAATGCAGGAAAGTCAACAGGCAGCACATGCTGACCTTTGTTTGTTCTCTACAAGTCAGGAGTGTTAGTGTGGGTTGGTCTAAGGTGTGCAAGAACAATACAGAATAAAATGTTTTGCCGAGTGTAGAACACTGGAATATTGTGTGATCTAAGTATTTTATCAACAAATCGAATCCACGTGGAAATGTATTTTTATATTGAAGAGGGTAGGACACTTGTTCTTTTGTTTCCACAAAGACCTTTTGTAGTTTACGTTGTACGTGAATAGGGCTGGGCATAGGTTACGTTCACGACATAGGCAGTTGTTTCGACGTGATTGTGAGCATGCGCACTGGGATACGTTCATGGGACGGCGCATGTGCCTTTCATTTTAAGTACTTGTCTGGCACTCGGCCCATCATTTGCATGAGGTCACGCCTCATTAGCATGGCTCACAGTCACTTTCACCTACGCCGGCTTACGCCGACGAAATATACGCCACGCTGGTGCAACGTTGGGAGTATGCTTGCCTCTCTGCGCAGCGCTGGCGTAGCGTAAAGAAGATACTCTACGGCGGCATAAATATGCGCCAATGTATTTGAATCCGGGCCATATACACTATAATGTTAAAAGTATTGGGGCACCTGCCTTAAAGTGGAGTTCCACCCAGAAAAAAAAATGTTTACAAAAAGTCTTAAAAAATCTTAATTAAAAAAAAAATATATATATATACTCACCCGAAATACCTGTTGCTATGCGGAAGTCCCTAATCAGCCTCTTCTGTAACCACGGTCTGTCTTCTTCTGCATCCTCTTCTAGTGAATGGGGCACGCTGCTTTCTGGGAACTGTGTGCAATTCCAGAGAGCATCCGCCCATTCACAATTTGGCGCGAGACTCGCGCATGCGCAGTAGGAAACAGACAGTGAAGCTGTAAGGCTTTACTGCCTGTTGCCCTTAGTGTGACCTGCACCGTTCAAAGGGATCGGCATCAGGGGGGGGGCATCAGCGTGGGCGAGTAGGACAGGTAAGTGTCCTTGTTAAAAGTCAGCAGCTACACTGTTAGTAGCTGCTGACTTAAAGAGGAGGTCTGGTAAAAAAATAAATAAAAATTAAAGTCAGCAGTTGCTAACATTGTAGCTGCTGACTTTTAATAAGGACACTTACCTGTCCTAGTCTCCAATGATGTCAGCCCCTGCCGAGGCCGATTCTCGATCCTGGCAGCTCCAGGCGCCGCCATCCACAGTAAGGGAAACAGGCAGTGAAGCCCTGCGGCTTCACTGCCCGTTTCCTACTGCGCATTTGCGAGCAGCGCGGCGCTTTGTGAATGGCCCGGCTGCTTTCTGGGATACACACAGTTCCCAGAATGCAGCGCGCCCCATTCACAAGAATACACCGAGTGTAGGAGGATGAAGAGAATCGACCGCAGAAGATGAAGAAGCAGATTTGGGACTTCCGCATAGCAACAGCTATAAGTAAAAATTTTTTTTTTTCATTTAATTTTGTATTTCTATTTTTTTATTTTTGGAAGAAAATGTTTTTCCAGGGTGGAACTCCGCTTTAAAAAATAAATAAAAAATTGCGGGTGGAATCCCGCTTTAACACACACATGAACTTTAATGGAACCCCAGTCTTAAGCCTCGTACATACGATCAAATTTTCGCCTCTCAAAGCGTCAGACTTTTGTCCGAAGGGCGTGTGCCTGGATTTTGTCTTGCATACAAACGGCACACAATTGTAGGCCAACAAACACAAACGTAGTGACGTACTAGACATACTACATGATTGTTCAGCTCTTTAGCACCACCCTTTGGGCACCTTCTTTTAATGTTGTGTTTGGTGAGCATTGCTTCCGAGCATACGTGTTTGTACTTTGGACTTTTGTCTGACAGACTTGTGTACCGGTACCAGGTCCCCAAAGTCTGGGAGATCAGGCGCAAGAAGGTGACTCGAGTATAAGCCGAGGGGGGGCATTTTCAGCACAAAAAAATGTGCTGAAAAACTTGGCTTATACTCAAGTATATACAGTACATAGAACAGCACATTTTATTTCTATGGATTTAATCTTACAGAATATGGCATTTCTATATGAATAAGTTATTTAACAGCTCTATAAAAATAGTAGAGATTATAACCATTGTTGTGATTAAAACCAAGATATCTTATGCATTTTTAAAATGAAACACTTTCTTTTTTAATAGGTAGTGACATGGAACAAATGCAGGAAAGTCAACAGGCAGCACATGCTGACCTTTGTTTGTTCTCTACAAGTCAGGAGTGTTAGTGTGGGTTGGTCTAAGGTGTGCAAGAACAATACAGAATAAAATGTTTTGCCGAGTGTAGAACACTGGAATATTGTGTGATCTAAGTATTTTATCAACAAATCGAATCCACGTGGAAATGTATTTTTATATTGAAGAGGGTAGGACACTTGTTCTTTTGTTTCCACAAAGACCTTTTGTAGTTTACGTTGTACGTGAATAGGGCTGGGCATAGGTTACGTTCACGACATAGGCAGTTGTTTCGACGTGATTGTGAGCATGCGCACTGGGATACGTTCATGGGACGGCGCATGTGCCTTTCATTTTAAGTACTTGTCTGGCACTCGGCCCATCATTTGCATGAGGTCACGCCTCATTAGCATGGCTCACAGTCACTTTCACCTACGCCGGCTTACGCCGACGAAATATACGCCACGCTGGTGCAACGTTGGGAGTATGCTTGCCTCTCTGCGCAGCGCTGGCGTAGCGTAAAGAAGATACTCTACGGCGGCATAAATATGCGCCAATGTATTTGAATCCGGGCCATATACACTATAATGTTAAAAGTATTGGGGCACCTGCCTTAAAGTGGAGTTCCACCCAGAAAAAAAAATGTTTACAAAAAGTCTTAAAAAATCTTAATTAAAAAAAAAATATATATATATACTCACCCGAAATACCTGTTGCTATGCGGAAGTCCCTAATCAGCCTCTTCTGTAACCACGGTCTGTCTTCTTCTGCATCCTCTTCTAGTGAATGGGGCACGCTGCTTTCTGGGAACTGTGTGCAATTCCAGAGAGCATCCGCCCATTCACAATTTGGCGCGAGACTCGCGCATGCGCAGTAGGAAACAGACAGTGAAGCTGTAAGGCTTTACTGCCTGTTGCCCTTAGTGTGACCTGCACCGTTCAAAGGGATCAGCATCAGGGGGGGGCATCAGCGTGGGCGAGTAGGACAGGTAAGTGTCCTTGTTAAAAGTCAGCAGCTACACTGTTAGTAGCTGCTGACTTAAAGAGGAGGTCTGGTAAAAAAATAAATAAAAATTAAAGTCAGCAGTTGCTAACATTGTAGCTGCTGACTTTTAATAAGGACACTTACCTGTCCTAGTCTCCAATGATGTCAGCCCCTGCCGAGGCCGATTCTCGATCCTGGCAGCTCCAGGCGCCGCCATCCACAGTAAGGGAAACAGGCAGTGAAGCCCTGCGGCTTCACTGCCCGTTTCCTACTGCGCATTTGCGAGCAGCGCGGCGCTTTGTGAATGGCCCGGCTGCTTTCTGGGATACACACAGTTCCCAGAATGCAGCGCGCCCCATTCACAAGAATACACAGAGTGTAGGAGGATGAAGAGAATCGACCGCAGAAGATGAAGAAGCAGATTTGGGACTTCCGCATAGCAACAGCTATAAGTAAAATTTTTATTTTTTTTCATTTAATTTTGTATTTCTATTTTTCTATTTTTGGAAGAAAATTTTTTTCCAGGGTGGAACTCCGCTTTAAAAAATAAATAAAAAATTGCGGGTGGAATCCCGCTTTAACACACACACATGAACTTTAATGGAACCCCAGTCTTAAGCCTCGTACATACGATCAAATTTTCGCCTCTCAAAGCGTCAGACTTTTGTCCGAAGGGCGTGTGCCTGGATTTTGTCTTGCATACAAACGGCACACAATTGTAGGCCAACAAACACAAACGTAGTGACGTACTAGACATACTACATGATTGTTCAGATCTTTAGCACCACCCTTTGGGCACCTTCTTTTAATGTTGTGTTTGGTGAGCATTGCTTCCGAGCATACGTGTTTGTACTTTGGACTTTTGTCTGACAGACTTGTGTACCGGTACCAGGTCCCCAAAGTCTGGGAGATCAGGCGCAAGAAGGTGACTCGAGTATAAGCCGAGGGGGGGCATTTTCAGCACAAAAAAATGTGCTGAAAAACTTGGCTTATACTCAAGTATATACAGTACATAGAACAGCACATTTTATTTCTATGGATTTAATCTTACAGAATATGGCATTTCTATATGAATAAGTTATTTAACAGCTCTATAAAAATAGTAGAGATTATAACCATTGTTGTGATTAAAACCAAGATATCTTATGCATTTTTAAAATGAAACACTTTCTTTTTTAATAGGTAGTGACATGGAACAAATGCAGGAAAGTCAACAGGCAGCACATGCTGACCTTTGTTTGTTCTCTACAAGTCAGGAGTGTTAGTGTGGGTTGGTCTAAGGTGTGCAAGAACAATACAGAATAAAATGTTTTGCCGAGTGTAGAACACTGGAATATTGTGTGATCTAAGTATTTTATCAACAAATCGAATCCACGTGGAAATGTATTTTTATATTGAAGAGGGTAGGACACTTGTTCTTTTGTTTCCACAAAGACCTTTTGTCGTCAGACAAAACACAATATAAAAGCTTGCAAAAGAATTATAAGAGGCATGAGGATGATATGATAAGCATTTATCACCAGACTAGTAAGTACTTTTATATACAATGTAATAGCCTGTTGTTGCTTTATCCTGCAATATGGTTCAAAATGAAGCAGTGTTTATGGCAGAACAACATGATCTTTGTATATTTGGGATTTAAAGTAAACCTGTTGAGAGCCTATGGAAATTAAAATCTGTAGCCATTATTAAAGGGGTTGTAAAGATTCATTTTTTGTTTTCTAAATAGGTTCCTTTAAGCTAGTGCATTGTTGGTTCACTTACCTTTTCCTTCAATTTCCCTTCTAAATGTTTTTTTTCTTTGTCCGAAATTCTCACTTCCCGTTCCTCCTCAGTAAGCTTGTCCCCATCATCTGAGCTGTTTTGCTTGGGGCTTGGGACTACATCCCTGCAAGGAGACGCTGTGAACCAGCCAGAACGGCTCGGATGATGAGGGCAAGCTTACTGAGGAGGAACAGGAGCTGAGGAATTCAAACAAAGAAAAAAAGCATTTAGGGCTAGATTCAGGATGGAGAGCGTATCTTTGTGCGGGCGTAGCGTATCCGATTTATTCTACGCCTCCGCAACTTTTACAGGCAAGTGCTGTATTCACAAAGCACTTGTTCCGTAAGTTGCGGCGGCGTAGCGTAAATGGACTGGCGTATCCCCGCGTAATTCAAATAGGGCAGGTAGGGGGCGTGTTGTATGTAAACTAATCGTGACCCGACGTAAACGGCGCGCCGAACAAACGGCCGTGAACGTATCCCAGTGCACATGCTCCAAATTACGTCGCAAATAGTCAATATAAACTACGTGAACGTAACTTACGCCCAGGCCCATTCTGAATCGACTTGCGCAAACGACGTACAATACGACACTGTCCCGACGTCCATACTTAACATTGTCTGCACCTCACTATAGCAGGGGTAACTTTACACCGGACGTAACTCTAACGTAAACGACGCAAATAGATACGCCGGCCGCAACTACGTTTGTGAATCGGCGTATCTAGCTCATTTGCATATTCGATGCGTGAATCTACGGAAACGCCACCTAGCGGCCAGCGTAAATATGCAACTTAGATACGACGACTTAAGTGACTTACGCCAGTCGGATCTAACACAAATCTATGCGTAACTGATTCTAAGGATCGGGCGCATAGATACGCCCCACTCACTCAGAGTTACGACGGCGTATCTGGAGATACGCCGTAGTAACTCCTTGCTGAATCTAGCCCTTAGAAGGGAAATCGAAGGAAAAGATAAGTGAACCAACAATGCACTAGCTTAAAGTGGATGTAAACCCACTCTCATCCTTTCTAAACTACTGCGATGGTGCTGATCTATAAGGATATAGATGCCTCCTGCATGTATCCTTACCTTTCAAATGTCTCCCCTCTGTCTGTTATGAGACGCGAAAAACTGCAGATTCTGTGGGTGGGTCTGTTGTCTGGAGCTCGGTGGGTGGAGTCGTGATGTCAGTAGATTCCCCGCCCTCCTCTACACTCTCCTTGTCAACGTGCATTTTCTCTTGTGTATTCCTTACACTAAATTCTGCTATGATCACTAACATCCAGTCAAAATCCAGAAAAGTAACCACATGAATTCAGAAAAGGAGTGGGGGTGGGAATTAAAAAATAATGCCTGTCTCCAGGCTAGTGCATGAGATATGTAAATAACCTGATGTTGCAACTGTGATCAGGTGACCTCAGACACACACACTGCAATATAACAATCAGATCACTCGAGCTTCTCCTCTGCCCAGCTCTCACTAGATACATCTAAACTAAATCAGATCACATGTCTGTGTATATTCTGCTCTGTGTTTTTACTACAATATACATGCATTTCCTCGTCACATGGAACTGTGGATCACACCCCATGATGAGAAACATCCAGTCAAAACACAGTAGATTCAGCCAATCCTGGGAGAGCTGGAAGGGAGAGGAGCGGAAAGGGATCTGAATTGTGAACTTTTTACACAGGATGTGCCTCTGTCTCAGGCTAGTGCATGAGATATGTAAATAATCTGTCACTCACAGGAAGGGGGTGGAACGGACTAAGGTTTTTCTCTCTAAGTCCGTTTTATTTCACTGAAAAATAAAAGAGTATTGCTCAGAGCTGGATTAACTCTGTGTGGCAAGACTGGGCACAGATGATAGGAAATCTTATACTCTACATTGTGACATCAAAAAATATATATATATTTTTAGGAACCTATTTAGAAAATAAAAAACAAACTTTACAACCCCTTTAAAGCATACACTGTTTGACACATTTTTTACTGATCTAAATATGGATTTATTGTTGTTTCTGGAACAATGCACACAGCTGTGTATACAGTAAATCAATGAAACAGTGATGAGTACAGAGCCATAAAACAAAAATAGAACAATTACATTTTAGTGCAGCAATTTAGGCTTGTATGCAGGTTTACGCATATTGCAATATTGGCAACAAAGTTGGCGTTGGCCGCCCGCGTGGCATGTCCCATTTACGCTACGCCGCTGTAAGTCACAGCGGCGTTTTCCTTATCCTCAAATAAATGCCGCTGTAACTTACGGCGGCGTAGCGTAAATGGGCCGGCGTTCGCGGGTGTAATTCAAATTTACTAGGGGGGGGACGTGTTTTATTATAATTATGAATGACCCGACGCAAACAACGTTTTTTTTACACTGCGTATGCACCGGCCGTGGACGTATCCTAGTGCGCACGTGTGAAATCACGTCGCAAATAGTCAATGAAAACGACGTGTACGTAACTTACGCAATTCCCTATTCGCGAACGCGTTGCGCAAACGACTAAAAAATCTACGCTGGCCCGACGATTGCATACACCTCCATATATCAGGGGTAGCTTTACGCCGGAGATACGCTTACGCAAACGACGTAAAGGGCACACGCCGGCCGCTCGTACGTTCGTGGATTAGCGTAACTCGCTAATTTGCATATTCGACGTGGAAATCCGACGGGAGCGCCCCTAGTGTCCAGCGTAAGACTACAACTAAGATACGACGGTGTAATATACTTAGGCCAGTCGTCTTTTAGCGTTATTCCGGCGTATCATGTTTTGTGGAGTGGATACAAAACAATGATACGCCGGCGGGAAATTAGAATTATGCCAGTGTATCTGTAGATACACCGGCGTGATTCTTTGTGGATCTGGCCCAAGGTCTTTACTTAACATTTTATTCAAGATCTTTCTGTCAACAGGATTCTGAGTATAAACTTCAGTAAATTCTTATGTCCGTGTGCAATTGATCTTAATCTTTTTTTTTTGTTCAGACACCCGTATCCACAGAAACAAGGTAAATGGATCTCACCTGCTGGGACATTGTATTTTGACAGCTGCACCCACTGCTGTCAGAATACACTTGTAGCCCGGTCTGCAGCACTGACAGGGGAAGAGCAGCTATATTATTATTATTATTATTATTATACACAATTTATATAGCGCCAACAGTTTACGCAGCGCTTTACAATGGAGAGGGGGGACAGCACAATTACAGTACAGTTCAATACAGAAAGTACAGGAGGGCCCTGCTTGTAGAGCTTACATTCTAAAGGGAGGGGGGGGATCCTAGCTATATGGACCTGGCTGTCATGGGCGCAGCTTCAAGAGCAACTGTGGGCAGCTGATGTTGAGCCCACTATCTATCCAATACGAATACACACATAATATGGATTGCTAGGGTTGCAGGGTGTGTAGTTCCACGTACACTGAGCTGGCTTGGAAAGGCTGGGAGGAGAAAACTTTAGAAGCCACAAAGCATTGGGGCTCAGAAAAGAGGTTGATTCCTGTTGCTTTTGTCAGACTGAGAAGGAGAGTGTAGAGGAAATTCAGAGAGACTGAATGTGCTATAGGCTCTCGGCAGACAGCTCATCACCACACCTAAGGCCGCGTACACACGATCGAACATGTCCGCTGAAACTGGTCCGCAGACCAGTTTCAGTGGACAGATTTGATCGTGTGTACGGCCTAGCGGACAGGTTTCCAGCGGACAAAAGTTTTAAAACATGCTTTAAAACTTGTTTGCTGGAAACATGTCCGTCGGACATGTCCGCTGGTTAGTACCAATAACCAGCGGACAGAAATCCCCCACATGCGTCGAATGGATTCGACAAATGCGTGGAAGCATTTTATTTTCTGGTTTGGTGACGTGGCGGCGTCAACGTCACCGCCACGTCACCGCGTTCTCTGTCCGAGGGGATTTTCGTCCAATGGTGTGTACACACCGCCGGACCAAAATCCTGCAGGAGACATGTCCAATGGAAACGGTCCGCGGACCGTTTTCATCGGACATGTCTCCTCGTGTTTATGGGGCCTTAGAGGGAGAGAGGCAGATGTTATGAAACACCGGAGAGCACCACGGATGCTGACAGAGCCCATTGCTTGATTGAGGGCAAGGACACCATGGACAACAGCCAGGCTTACAGAATACTTTCTGTGTGGAAGCAGTGATCATTCTGCAAGTCCAGCATACCGCCTGCTTAGTTCGGGTTAGAGCACTGCAGTCAGCAAAGATAATACCCCCTGCTGATTGCATAGCTATAGGTCTGACTTACCAGGGGGCATGTTGAACCTCTGTAGTGAGACCACTGCTTCCATGCAGAAAACAAGGTTCTTCATTTGCTGCTGGCAGGAGATTGGGCTTTCCACTCAGGCTGTGCCTGCTTTAAATTTTCATTTGGGCTTTGAAAAATACTTTGTACCTGATGATGTTGTTCATGTTGGAGGATCTGGCCTATGTGACAGGTTTCAGCAAAAATCTCAAGAGTGATTTTAACTCCCCCACGAAAAAAAAAACATTTAAAACTTCCTAAAAACATTTAATATCTATGTGTGCCTTTTGTTATTAAAGCGGAATTTCACCCTAAATATAAGATCTCCCATGTGATGCAGCATACTGGCGTCAGCTCCAGTATGCTGTTTTTTTTTTTTTTTTATCCCACACTTACTGTATTATCCTGTAATTTCATTTTTTTCCCCCGCGGTGGACGGCGCCAGTATAGCGCGTCACATCTTCCGAAAATACCCAATATAGACTCGGGTAATCTCGGCGAAAATGCGGCGCCTGCGCACAGACCTAGGAGCTGACTGCGCAGGCGCCGTATTTCTCCGAGTCCTACGGCTATGGCGCGTCACGCCCTCCGAAATAGGACTCAGAGAAATACGGCGCCTGCGCAGTCAGCTCCTAGGTCTGTGCGCATTTTCGCCGAGATTACCCGAGTCCATATTGGGTATTTTCGGAAGATGTGACGCGCTATACTGGCGCCGTCCACCACGGGGGAAAAAAATGAAATTACAGGATAATACAGTAAGTGTGGGATAAAAAAAAAAAAAAACAGCATACTGGAGCTGACGCCAGTATGCTGGATCACATGGGAGATCTTATATTTAGGGTGAAATTCCGCTTTAATTACAATTCCATCCTGCATTGTTGCCAGAGAGTACCGCACTCAGGGGTGTATAATACACAGGGCTCAGGAGTGCATACTGTGCAGTGCTGAGGTGTGTCACATAAGGCACAGAAAAAATTCACAGCTCACCTCTTTTCACTCAGTCCACAGCTCACCTATTCTCCCCCAGTCCACAGCTCCCTTCTTCTCCCCCAGTCCACAGCTCCCTTCTTCTCCCCCAGTCCACAGCTCCCCTCTTGTCCCCCAGTCAACAGCTCAATTTTTTCCCCCAGCCCACATCTCTCCTCTTCACCCCCATCCCACAACTCCCTTATTCTCCCTATCCCACAGCTCCCCTTCTTGTCCCCCAGTCCACAGCTCCATTTTCTTCCCCAGCCCACAGCTCCCTTCTTCTCCCCTATCACACAGCTCCCCTCTTATCCCCTCCACCCCCAGTCCACAGCTCCCATCTTGTGCCCCGGTCCATAGCTACCCCTTTCTCACCAAGTCCACAGCTACCCTCCTGTCTGCCTACCATACCAGAGCTCAACTTTGCACCCCTGTGCATAGTGTAAAACAAAACTATAGAAAACTCACCAGCCAGTCTGCAACCAACCAATCTATCCTGTCTAACAGTTTGCGTTAAAAATAGGGGTTTAGCACACATTTGCAAATACATGCATAATCTGCAGAGCCGCTCCAAGGCATCCCAATATTATCTGCAGTCCCAACTCTTGTAAATTTATGAGAGCCTCCTTAGCAGAAGCATATGCATTCTAATGGATAGAGTGTAGCTGGAGGTAGCCCACCCCCTCCTTACTGATGTAATATTGGTGAGCACAAATGGACACATTTGCTGCCATTGTGCTATGTGCTGTGCCTTTAAGGAGTGGTGAGCTCCCTCCAGGCTAACCTGCCCTCTGCCTATCCATTATAATGCATGTGCTTACACTGTGGCAAATTTAGAGGTAGGACTACATAAAATACTGGGGTGCCGTGAAGGGGCTCTGTAGGTCATGCATGTATTTTCAAATGTGTGCAAACTAAACCCCAGTTTTTAACGCATACTGTTAGACAGGATAATTTGGTTGGTTGAAGGTTGGTCAGTAAGCTGAGCTGGGAATTTCTTTGGTTTTGTTTTGTATGTGTTGTTCTTCCATGTGCTCCTTGCTACAGAGGCCAGTTATAGGCGAGGGCAGTGGCCATTTGTTTGTATTGCTTAAAATAATTTTAATGTATCACTGCAAAACAAAATAAAATAAAAATTAAAACTTTTTTTTTTTTTTATAAAAAGATAATATTGATTAAAACAATCTTCAAAAAAATAACTAAGGGGCGAAGGGAAGGAAGGAGTTAAAGGCTGTCTCTGGTTTTAACACTGAATCAAGCAAGGAAATTCAGAAACTTCTGTGCAGATAACAGTTCTTAAAGCGGAGCTCCACCCAAATGTGGAATCTCCACTTTTTTGCCTCCATCCTGCCCCTCCACTGCCACATTTGGCATCTTTTGGGGGGAGACGGGAGTGGGTACCTGGTTTTGACAGGTACTGGCTCCCATTTCCAGCTGACTAGGCAGCTTGCTATGGCAAACTCATCCGGAAGTTCGGCGTCCTCCTCCTTCCCCTGCCACTGGGCTATTCACAAAGCGTAGCATGCTTCGCACAGTAGAGAACTGAGTGTGAAGCCGCAAGGCATTACTGCCGGTTTCCCTTACCCGAGATGGTGGTGGCAGCACCTAAGAGCCAATTTAAAAATCGGTTTGGGTGAAGACACCACTGGATTTGTGGACAGGTAAGTGTCCTAATATTAAAAGTCAGCAGCTACAGTATTTTTTTTTTCTGAAGGAGCCTTGAACTCTGCTTTAATTCCTTTTTTTTATCTTTGTTACAGAGTCCCTTAAAAAGTACATTTAGTGCATTGTATGAATCAAGAATACTCACAGTGCACTGAAATACTGTACATATGAAAATGTTACAAACAGGAGTTTTTGGCAGCATTGTAGTCTGCTACACAACAGCAATCCTGGGTGAGGAGCGCAAGCTCTTAGCAGATAGGATTTATGTTCGCTAATAGCTATATAATCCTTTGCATAAAATTCATTTTAAGACTGGAATTCTCCTTTAAAGCTATTTCTGTGTAGCCTGTAGGAATAAATAGGTTAAATCCATGGAGTAGTTATGCCTGAATAAGCAGACCTTACTCTCTTAACCACGTCATGATTAGCTCCACTGCATTAGCCACAATTATGCCTCTGGCACTGTTTGCCTTTGTAACGACACAGTTCACATTCTTTTTTTTAACAGTAATCTGGTAGAATTGGCTAGTAGAATTTCTGTCCCCTATACTTTGCAGCACATTGCAGTGCATAAAGTTTTTGTATTAATATCAATTTAACAATACATGCAAAAACTCAAGCCGTCAAGTTTTCAGGAATTTCAGCACTGCTTCCGTTATTGCCATGAATGATACAAACTGGCCGGTAAGGCTATATGTAAGTAACAGCTCTAATCGCTTCAGTCACTTGCTATGATTGAGAAAGAAATATAATTGAATAATGTGTGTATAATTTATGATTTGTGTTATATATAACAAGTAGATCTCCATCTTTACTGTAATTCAGGTGATGTGAATGTTGTCTTATGCAACTGTGCAGGTGGGGCTTGGCAAGCCAATGCAAGGCTAAGCTTCTTTACAGGAAAAGTCCTTCGATATACTTTATTTTTCCTTTAGTCACTCTTGCCTGTGGTAAAATGATGGGGTGTAATTATTTTGCATTTTCATTTTGCACCTTAAAGCAGTTTAGTAAATGTGCGATAATGTTTCGTAACTAAACAGGATAGGCAAGAAGAAATTTCCTCAAGGGATGATGTGGCGAAAGTTTAACGGGGTTAGTCGATAAAAGACCCTAAAATATAACTGATGATCTCTTTGAGACTTCTTTTTTTCTTCTTATCAGATATAGACAGCTTACTTTTTATTTGTTAAGGCTTTACGCTCTGCTAGGTTGATTAACATATCCCTATACATAATATATTGCTAACCTCATTTAAAGTCTCAATCTCCTTGTTTCATAATAATATATTACTAAGAGCCTGATTATAAAGTTGTAATTGACCGGTATATTTAAAGTTTGCTTGTTAAACATGTTTTAATTTTCTGTGGTAAATTGTGTTAAAATGCAGCAAAATATTCTTAGACTATAAAGCAGTTTCTGCCTCTGTAGAAAATCATGAACAATCTAAAGATTCACAGGTTTAGTTGAACTTAAACAAGTACATACGTTGGCCAATTTGTTTTGCAAGGTCTTATGTATCAATGAATAATAACAATAAATGTGCTTCATAATACAGTGGAATGATTTGATGGGGAATATCTGTTAAATATTTCATGGAACTATTGATTGACTCTTTTTGACCGGACTCAAAGAGAACAGCTACATTTTCTTAACTATTCAGAATAACGTACTGTAAGTGTGTTTGCTAGAGATTCCCTTTATATTTTGGTATGGCACAGTGGCAGAAGCTAGTTTTCACCAGGCCTGGACACACCTTTATTTCTTGATTTGGTGAGGTCACTTGGGAAGTGGTGTGACCTGAAAGCCATTTTTATGAGGCAGCTGAAATGGTGCCCAGTAGTAGAAATGTGAATGTGTTAGGATGGCAGAATGCCACAATTCTTATTAGTGAGCAATCTGTCCATGACATGGCAGTGGATATGTCACCACATAGGTATTGTAGCAGTATTAGAAACATTGGCCCAGATTCAGGTACATCTGCGCATTATTGGACCGGCGTAGCGCACCCCCTTTACGTTAGACTTGCGCAATTTTGCTGCGTAATCACCCTATTCTCGTAGCTTTTGCGCAGAAAATTGCGCATACGTAACGTTTTTTCAGAGGCGTAAGGAGGAGTAATACAAATTGGGAAGGACGTGGGCGTGTTACATTGAAATGAGCCGTGACCCCATGCAAATGAAGGGCCGGCTGGCTCGCGCATGCGCGCTTGAAGCAGACCATGTCAGCTCCGCTGTGCGCATGCTCACAACTCGGGAGTGGCGCAATCAGTGAAATTGGAAATGGACTAGGGCAACGTTGTGAACTACGCAAACAGCATAAATAGACACACACAAACGCACTTGCATTGCAAAAGTACATCCCTTTGTCCCTTCCCATTTAACCAAGTGCTTTTGTTCTGTTGTTCGTTGCGGTGTGTTTTGTAGTTGTCAGATTAGTGTTCTGTGTGATCAAGTGTTTGTTAGTAGATCTTTGAAAGTGTTTTTTGATAAGTGTTTGAGAGACTGTTTGTTTGATTGATATATTTCTGTTCGTTTGTTTTCCTGCTGTATTTTTGTTTTGTTTTTTTGTGACTGTTTCTTGCTGAGTAGTTTTGTCTTTGTGTGTGTTCTTGCTTGATTGGTTGTGCTTGTTTTTGTGAGGGAATTTTGTTGACTGGGAGTGAGTTTTTTTGGAAGGATGACAGAGAGAAAACGAAAGCTCAATTTTACAGTTGGGGAAAAACAAATTCTTGCCCGGGCCATTAGCGAGTATGGGCGTTTCCTCCACGGGCCGGACAGTGCCAACACCACCCCGGCCAGGAGGAGGGAGATTTTGGATAGGATCACTGAGCAGGTCAATTCAGCGAAGCAGGGGGAGACACGGACCCAGTCTGGGATTGACAAAAAAATCAATGACCTCCGGCGTCTGGTCAAACAGAAGCTGGCCAGAATGCATGCCCATGCCAGGGGCACAGGAGGGGGCCCACCATGCCGTATTAGGCTGACAGCGGAGGAGCGTGCGGTGGCCCTGACCTTTCATCGGCATGAAGTTGAGGGCCTGCCCGGCTTTGACTCAAGTCCGGAGCCCGTGGTGCCAGGTAAGTATTTTTTTTAATATCAGGTGTGTAGCATGTGTGGGGGAGGGGGTGAAAGGGAATATGTGGCAAGTGTGTGGATCCTCCAACCTGTGAATGTTTTGTGTCATCCACAGATGTGCAGGAGGGTGCAGGGCCATCTGGCCTGACCGCACCAACCCCAGGACAGCAGCCTAATGAGGCCCCCCCAACAAGGCCGGAGTCCGCGGAGGAGGTTCAAGAGGAGGAGGAGAATCATGAGGAGGAGGAGGAGAATCATGAGCAGGAGGAGTCCATGTCAGGCACTGGACGTTTGGTTTTTGAGGACTCTTCCCCTCTGGCTGGCAGCAGGCAGCCCTCCCTAAGGGGGAGCCCCCCCCTCCTCCCCCAACATGGCTCCCCTCACAAGGGCCTCCCCTTCTCCCTGGCCACAAGCATCAGCTGGAGGCAGGATTTCATCCCAGAACACCAGGGGGTTGGCCGATCTCCTGCCCGCCACTCTGAGAAGGGACCAGTTCCTCCAGACCCGCCATCTGGGACAGGTCAGCCAGACATTGGTGTGGATGGAGGAGAGCCTGTCCTCCATCAAGGATACGCTGGGGAACCTGGACTCCCACTCCCGGGCTTTCACAACCTGCCTAAACGACCTGCAGACTACATCAGCAGGCGTTGGGCAGGATGTGAGGGCCCTTACCCAGGCTATCCAGGCCAACACGGCAACACTTGGTGCTGTCCTGGACAGAATAGCCGTGGCCTTGGAGGGCAGGCCGCCAGGTGGGCACAGATCAGGGGCTGCTTCTCCTTCCCCGGTTTTCCCCCTCCCCCATGAGTCTCCCCTGAGGAGCCGGGGCCGTGGCCGGGGGCGCCCCAGGCGTGGCTCATGTCAAGGGCAATCATTTTTTTTTCCCCTCTTTTTATTTTTTTGCTGGAAAAATTTTGATTTTGCTGGTAATTTTTTTTTTTTTTTGGGTTGTGAATGCTGTTTGAATGTGGGGGTGACATTCCTGCCGGAAAAGGGGTGTCACCCTCAATTTTGGTGGAGAAGGGTTCCCCAGGACCAGGGAGAAGTGATCCCCAGGTCCGTGTGAATGGTGTATGAATGTACAGTGACATAATTGGAGCCTTGGCGTGGCGTTGCTGCTCACAAGTCCTGCATGGTGGACTGGTGCCAATCCAATGTGGATGTGGGGTGTGTGTGCTAGGGACCACAGTGGTGTGCATGCATGCATTCTCATTGTGCCATGATTAATGTGTGTGTTTAACGTGCAAAGATGCCTAATGTGAGTTGTCTCCTGGCTGCTCTACCCTCAGAAGACGGGGTAGCCTCGGTTAGGGGGGGATTGTCTGGTTCAGGGGTCAGGTCATCACGTAGGCCAATCTGCAGGCCCTTTCTTTCTGCGAAGTTGTGCAGCATGCAACATGCACCGATGATCTGGCACACGAAGTTTGGGGAATACAAGAGGGTACCCCCAGACTTATCCAGGCATCGGAAACGTGACTTTAGGAGGCCAAAGGTGCGCTCCACCACTGCTCGTGTTTGGGCATGTGTGTCAGTGATTAGAAATAGACCAGTACTGTGTGATTGCAAAAGAGGAATCCAAACAGATATAGGTAAAAAGGGTGATTTATTTAAGAAGAGGGGGTAACACCCCACCACCTTCAACAAGCTCAGTGCAACAAACAAAGATCCACAGTGACAAAAATAACACTAAAGACAATATGTACAGCAAGGGAAATACCGGAATCATAAACAGGCCAGGCCGAGGTCATACACGGGGGATCAGGAAGTAGCTGCGGACGGGGAATGAACAGGAAGGGAAAGTCCAGGAGAGGGATCAGGTCAGGATGGGTCAGGATGGATCAGATCGGATCAGAAGTCCAGGAGGGAGACAACAGGTACAGGGTCCAGATAACAGGCTCCGGGTCAGGTTGATAGACGGATACCAGGGCAAGTTCTGTTTGAACCTGCCGGGTATAAATAGGGCGTGTTGATTGTGTTCAGGTCACACCTGAACGTAGCAAGGGCCAGGTGCTCCACACTGCCAGGGTCCATCCGCTGGTGGAGGTCAGTACTGCGTCCCAAAGGTGATATACCAGCAGGGGGAAGTTCCCGTGACAGCTCCGAACTGCCAGGAGACCCCTGCTGGTGGGACGCAGCACTGCAAGAAAGAATATAAATAGCACCAGCGGATGGAACCTTTCCTGACAGTACCCCCCCTCAAAGGAGCGGCCTCCGGACGCTCTAACTATCCGTTGCCGGGAAAAGTCCAGGGTGACTAACTGGGCAATGGGAGGCTTGAACCGAGAGGTGGGTACATCCGAGTCATCGAGCTGGGCAGCAGACAAAGGCTCCGGGTCGTCGAGCTGGGCAGCAGGCTCCGGGTCATCGAGCTGGGCAGCGGATAAAGGCTCCGGGTCATCGAGCTGGGCAGCGGATAAAGACTCCGGGTCATCGAGCTGGGCAGCAGGCTCCGGGTCATCGAGCTGGGCAGCAGGCTCTGGGTCATCGAGCTGGGCAGCAGGCTCCGGGTCATTGAGCTGGGCAGCAGGCACAGGAACGAGCGGCTGGCAGACTGGCACAGGAACAGCAGGCTGGCAGACTGGCACAGGAACAGCAGGCTGGCAGACTGGCACAGGAACAGCAGGCTGGGCAGTGGACTGGAAGTCATCAAGCCGGGCAGCGGACTGGAAGTCATCAAGCCGGGCAGCGGACTGGAAGTCATCAAGCCGGGCAGCGGACTGGAAGTCATCAAGCCGGGCAGCGGACTGGAAGTCATCAAGCTGGGCAGCGGACTGGAAGTCATCAAGCTGGGCAGCGGACTGGAAGTCATCAAGCTGGGCAGCGGACTGGAAGTCATCAAGCTGGGCAGCGGACTGGAAGTCATCAAGCTGGGCAGCGGACTGGAAGTCATCAAGCTGGGCAGCGGACTGGAAGTCATCAGACTGGCAAGCTGGGATAGGAACATCAGGGTGGCAGGCTGGCACAGGAACATCAGGGTGGCAGGCTGGCACAGGAACATCAGGGTGGCAGGCTGGCACAGGAACACCAGGGTGGCAGGCTGGCACAGGAACACCAGGGTGGCAGGCTGGCACAGGAACATTAAGCTGGCACAGGGTTGAAAGGTTGAGCAACTGGCACTGAAACGGGCAGAGCAGCTGGCACAGGCAGAGCGGCTGGCACCGGAGCAGGCTGGTCGGATGTCACAAGCTGGGCGGCTGGCACTGAAACAGATAGAGCAGCTGGCACAGGAACAAGCTGGGAGACTGGCACTGGAACAGGTGGCACTGGAACAGATGGCACTGGGACAGGTTGAGCAGAGGGCACTGGGACAGGTTGAGCAGAGGGCACTGGGACAGGCTGGGTAACTGGCACGATGGTATGGGTTGGGAAGTACTTCCGTTTCTTTTTAGATTTAGACACTGCAGGTTTGCTAACAGAAGTGATGTATGAAGAGGATGGAATAAAGTAGGAGGAAGGATTGGAATATGGCAGAGACACAGGGATGGTGACTGGAGGAGGTTTTTGTGGAGGAGTTACAGGTGGATTAAAGGCAGGGTAGGTACAATTAGTAGAAACTGGGTAGTAATATTTGGTAGGATGTGGAATTATCTGGGCTGGAGTTGCCATTGGTGATGGACAGATGGGTCCTTGGGAAGGCAAGTGGTTAATGGTAGGACTGGAACGGACAGGTGGATTAAAGGCAGGGTAGGTACAAGTAGAAACTGGGTAGTAATACTTGGTAGGAAGCGGAATTAACTGGGCTATAGCTGAGGTTGTCATTGGCAATGGACAGCTAGATCCTTGGGAAGGTAAATGGTTAATGGCAGGGCTGGGATGCAGTGGCTTGGCTGGGATCAGGAGATGTGACCATGCCTGCAGCACAGGTTGAACAAAGGCTGGTTCACACACACCTTGTTTAATCAAAGACTGCACTGAACTAATGCAGTCAGATAACTTCTGCTGGGAACAAGAGCAATAGTGTTCATCAAAGGAGGCTGGATCATCCTCCATCAACCATACCAGGGATTTAACTTGGTCATGACTGAAGGGGGGAGAGAAGTCGTCACTACCATCAGGAATAACAGACGGAGCCAATTCAACACATAACTGAATCAGTGAGTGAATATCGTCAAGACATATAACCCCGATCCACCAAAGAATGAGCTGATCGGATGGTTTCCATCAGCTGATCCCTTGTCCACCCCTCAAAAACCTGGCGACAATACTCCCCATCCTCCTCAGCCAGTAGGGAATAGTAATAGATTTAATTGAAATCCATGCTTCAGAAAAACGCACAACAACAGGGTGGTTCCTTAATGCAAGCACGTCTGGTCTAGGATGGCCCTGGTATACTGTCAGTGATTAGAAATAGACCAGTACTGTGTGATTGCAAAAGAGGAATCCAAACAGATATAGGTAAAAAGGGTGATTTATTTAAGAAGAGGGGGTAACACCCCACCACCTTCAACAAGCTCAGTGCAACAAACAAAGATCCACAGTGACAAAAATAACACTAAAGACAATATGTACAGCAAGGGAAATACCGGAATCATAAACAGGCCAGGCCGAGGTCATACACGGGGGATCAGGAAGTAGCTGCGGACGGGGAATGAACAGGAAGGGAAAGTCCAGGAGAGGGATCAGGTCAGGATGGGTCAGGATGGATCAGATCGGATCAGAAGTCCAGGATGGAGACAACAGGTACAGGGTCCAGATAACAGGCTCCGGGTCAGGTTGATAGACGGATACCAGGGCAAGTTCTGTTTGAACCTGCCGGGTATAAATAGGGCGTGTTGATTGTGTTCAGGTCACACCTGAACGTAGCAAGGGCCAGGTGCTCCACACTGCCAGGGTCCATCCGCTGGTGGAGGTCAGTACTGCGTCCCAAAGGTGATATACCAGCAGGGGGAAGTTCCCGTGACAGCTCCGAACTGCCAGGAGACCCCTGCTGGTGGGACGCAGCACTGCAAGAAAGAATATAAATAGCACCAGCGGATGGAACCTTTCCTGACAATGTGCTTGATTGTATCTTTCCTCTCCTGGGGTTTGGGGGTTCCGGATAGGAGTCATGAGATGGGGTCCCAGTGGATATGCAGAGTCACCTGTAAGGGAAAAGACAGGAGGATGTTAGTCATGCATGTGGCCCTTGTGAGGTGTGCATCATGGGAGGGGATAGTCATGCCTGACTTCCATGTCACTCACCAACCAGCCAGGTGTCCCCATACATGTTCTGTTCGAATTCCATTCGGATGTGGCATTGATTGTGTATGTAGCTGTCATGGCTGGACCCTGGGTGTTTGGCACGGACGTGCCATATGAGGCCTTGGGCATCGACTATCACCTTTACATTGATGGAATGCCAATGCTTCCGATTGCGGTACATGTGCTCTGTCTCCTGGGGGGGCTGGAGTGCCACATGTGTGCAATCAATGGCCCCCACAGTGCGTGGGAATCTGGCAATTCTGTAGAAATCTGTCATTGCCTTCAGTCGCAGCTCCTCGGTGGTGGGTTTGATGATTTGGTTGGCCATGCGTCTGAGGATTGCAGGGACAACCTGGTACACACATCTGCTCATGGAGGATTGTGACATCCCAGCCACCACTCCACTTGTACGCTGAAAAGAGCCACTGGCAAGGACATGGAGTGTTGCCATGACCTTGACCAGTGGCTGCACTGCATGTGAGCGGTGTGTTGGGCTGGTGATGTCCTCCTGCAGGGTTGTGGTTAATTCCAGGATGACATGAGGGGTGAATCTGAAGATGCGAAACACCTCAGAATCACTCATGCCAAACAGGTCTATGCGGGTGCGGTATATGCTCTCCCGTGCCATCCTCCGTGCCATCCTCCGTGGTCTCATCCTTCTTTGTTCATCTAAAGTCAGTAGTATAGCTATGTGCGACGATGCCCTTGGCATACAGATTGTTGTGCAACACGTGTGACTGCTGAGCTCCTCACTAACAGTGTTGCTTTATCTAACAAGTAGACTTGTTTTCTCTTTTTAGACCAGCTTTTATATGGTCTAATTTTAGACAGGACATTTTGCTGTTGCGCACACTGCGTCGCCTGCGCTGCCCCAACGTTCTTTTGTGGATCCCCGTAAGTCTCTCATTAGCATATTTGACTAGCAAATCAATGGTCTGTCTAGCGCACTTTTGCGCGGACGGATGCGCCAGTCTAACGAAATTACGCGGGACAAAAAAAAGTAGACATTTTGCGTATCTCGTTCTGGGGATGCCGTGCATCGAAACGCACGCGCACATTTCGACTTACGCACGCGCATCTCTTGTTGCGCAGGCGTAATCGCTCTGTGAATCTGGGCCATTGCATCTGTCATGTTTGGTGAGTGTACTGAAATAGCTCTTCAGTTAAAGTTGCAGGGCCAGATTCACATAAATTAGATTCGCGTAGAGTATCAGAAATACTCTACGCCGCCGTATTTTACCTGGCTCTATGTGAAATCCCGGTAGATTTTGTCCAGTAAACTACAGTGGCGTAGTGTATTTCTCCCGGCGCAAGCCATCTACACGAGTAGGGGGCGTGAAGCATTTAAAATAGGCGCGTTCCCGCGGTGATCGAACTGCGCATTCTCCGTTCAGACATTTCCCGCCGTGCATTGCGCGAAATCACGTCGTTACGTCATTTTTTTTTGAGTAGCGTCGTTTACGGACATTCCTATTCCCGAACGAGTTACGTAAAAAAAAAAATTTAATTTGACGCGGGAACGACGGCCATACTTAACATGGGCTACGCACCGTTAGACCAGCAAATAGCTGGTCTAACAGTACATAGCAAAAAAATGACGTAAGCGATTGCGAAGGCCGCTCGTATCTTCGTGGATCGCCGTAAAAAGTAATTTGCATATCCCGACGCTGAAAACGACGCGGACTCCTCCCAGCGGCCGCAAAAAGTTTGCAGCGTAGATCCAAAGGCTTACGAAGACGTAAGCCTCTCGGATCGAAGCCCGAAGCCGCCGTATCATGGTTTGAGGATTCAAACTAGTGATACGGTGCACGAAATTTGAAATTACTCCTGTCTAACACCAGTTAGACAGGCTTAATCGCTCTGTGAATCTGGGCCGCAGTATCTAGGTCCACGGGACTTAAGCCATCATGATAATGTTTTTCCAGTTCACAAAATGTATGTAAACCCTCACAGTTACATTAAGTTGAATTAATTTTGCTTACCTGTTTACAGATTTCTTTTTATTGTGGTTGTCCCTGGAAAGGGAACACATATGTTTCCACTGAATAATCAGGATCTGTATACTGTATGTTGCTTTCCAAAGCCAAGGGAAAACTTAGAACAACTTGAGAAACAAATATTATTATGCTTTGCCTATAATGTATTCACAGGAAGTCCCTCATATATATTTCTCACCTTACATGTACTGTAAATATTGCCCAAGCTGTCCTTTTCACTCTTCATCTCACCTGCTTATGTTTTTCTCACTTATAGGCTCCATGCAAACTAGCTTAGTTTTAAGTGTTTTTTTTTTCTGCCCCTAGAAGCAAATAGTGCTATCCTATGTGTGGATTTTTGCTAGCATCAGGTCCAGGTGGTAAATGTGGTTTTCAAAGGTTTTGGAAAACATAATAATGTCATTCAGATAGATCAGCACTGCTTCAAAGTTATAGTCCCCCAAACATTGTTCCATCAATCATTGAAAGGTGCTGGGAGCGTTACTCAGATCTAAAGGCATGAGATTGAATTTAAAAAGCCTCAGCTGAGTAACAAAGACTATCTTTCCCTGTCCTATTCTCATACTAGGACCTGCCCATTCCCACTATCCGGGTCCAGGTTGGAGAAATAGCAGGTCTGACATAACGCCATGGGCGATTTTTGTACCCAAGGCAGGTGGTAGGCATCCCAATGGGTACAGGTTCTGAGCTTGTGATAGTGCATGCAAAACCGTAAACTACCATCCTTTTTGTGCACTATGACCTTGGGGGCAGCGTTTCTCTTTGATTATTCTACTCTGCAACATATTGTAGATCAAGTCCTTGAGCAAGGGTTATGTGCTGGTACCTTTATCAAATGAGGGGGTTCTAACTGTGTGGATGGGGTGATCTATGGCCCCAGTGCACCCATATTCTTCAGGACCTAATGGCAAATATGAGCAAGTGTTTCTTCATCAGTTCATTGAGAAGGCTTGCTGCGGCAACAAATAATCCTGGAAGAGGGTGGCTAGTTGGTCCAACAACTGTTGATACTAATTAATATCCAAGGGGGTTATGGCAGCCTGCAGCAGGGCAAAGACAGCTTCCACTGCTGGTTGGGACCGCACAATGCAGTGTTTGGTCCAAACATAGAGAAATGCAAGGATCCTGTGGTTTGGCAGCTCGACAGGAGTCATCCCTAGGCTGATGAGCAGGACCAGTACCTGGCCTAGGTGAACGTTGGACAGGGTGTGAACTATCAGCCACTCTCCTGACATTCTGGCATCTCTGCAGGGTCTACCTTGACCATGGCACCCCATAGCTTTTTGTGGGTAAGAACCAGACAACTTCTTTGATGAAGGCCAGAAGTAGCTTCTGCATTGGTGGTGTGTGGATAACACCTACCTGTTCCGGATGCAGTTTTGCCACCTATTGTTGGGCTTCATAGACATGCTTTACATTAAACTGCACTTCTTGAAAGCCACAACTCCTTTTGGGTTCACTGAGCCTTTCCACTTCGACCCTGGCTAGTGAGGCCAGTCCAGACTTTTTTGGACTTTCATGGCCAGAATATTGTGTACCGAGGACACAACTGGGCTGTGGGATATAACCACTTCAACTCGTTCCACCACTTGGTCAAAGATTTGTACCCTCATCCACATGACCTCTTCCATCCTGTTGGGTACATTGTTAGCTGCTTTTAGGGACAACCAGGATGGGTCTAGCTGGCCTTGGATCCCAAAACATTGGATGTAAAAGTCATATTCAAAATTAGTGGACCAATCAAGCAAGGGACCAATTGTCAATTTTTTAAAGCAGTCCATACCAGGCTTGGGCATACCATGGCCTTCTATTCTGTGGGACCTTAGTGGGTGGTCTCTGTGAGTCGTCTTTCTGCTCTGGGAGCCTCTAGTTTAATGACTGGCAAGGGGTACCCTTATTTTTGGAGTGGTCAAAGCTCTTGGCCAGGTGTCCAACACCTCTAATCTTCATCTGGATCGTTTCACAGAGGCTTCTCACCCTTGGACAGGTGGGCCAGTTTCTGTTTAACTGTTTCATTTCTTGCAGCATAAATGCTAGGTTATGGGTCAATTCTTGAAAGGCAGTCTGGAGAGCCAAGAGTGGGGAAAGGGCCAGGGCCTATTCTCTGACATAGAGAGGTTCGCTTTTCTTGGTTATCAAAAATATTATTAAAATGAATGATATTGTGTAAAAAGATATTCTGTAAATTATATAACATCCATAGACTTGTGATTTTTGGATCTGGACGATGGGTATCTTTTCATATAGTGGACTTGTGTCTTGCCTTTACTGTAAAAGCAAAGTATCTTGAAATTCTTATCCAGACTAGTGATGATCAGAACCTATCCAGGCAGGTTTGGTAAAAATTGCCTAAGTTAGGGTGGCGGAATTGAACCCTATTGAAGTCAACCAAATGTTAAAAAAGACTAATG
Source organism: Rana kukunoris (assembly GCA_029574335.1). Classification (NCBI taxonomy): domain Eukaryota; kingdom Metazoa; phylum Chordata; class Amphibia; order Anura; family Ranidae; genus Rana; species Rana kukunoris. The sequence continues at coordinate 68,725,914 of CM056051.1, read as the reverse complement.
GTAATTTTCTAGGCTAATAGTCAAAGGAATTGTCAAACAAATGGCATGGGAGCACTCATCTGTGGGGCATGTACAAAAACAAATTTGCTGGCAAAAGGACAGCTTCCGGTTGCTTGGTTTTGTTTGTCAACAAAGTGGACAGAGATATCCTAGATAAGGGTTTCATATGGATGTTAATGGGGGACCCCCATACATATGGGATATGGGGTTCCCAAATGTCAAAGACAACACCTGGAAATCCACATCCACAACTGTCATCTGCCGGACCTGTCATTTGACAGAAGTGAAGCTACAGGACCAGACGTGTCCTCAGTAAGCGTTTTCTTTTTCAGCAGCCTTCAGGCATCATGAATGCGGATCTACAAAGTGTAATGTCATAATTGACAATGGATGTACATCATGGGACCTTTTTTTGGTTTTATTCATTAAAGTACTTGCCAAAACCTATGTTTTTCTTTTTTAACTCTTTACTTTTTGGTGCATAAGGCTACATTCACACAGGCAATTAGGGCCAGTGTGAATAGAAGCAGCAGGCCCTCAGTGGCTGGGTGCGGCTGCCGGCCCTGTTTACTATGATTGATCGCTGGTGACCGCAGATTTTCGCTGCTCTCTGTACAGCCAGTGATTACTCATTCACATATAGAGTGGCTGGTACCTGGGTGCCCCCTTATTGGTAAAGGGGCTTCCATATTCCAAAAAGTCCCTGCCTGCAGACCAATAGGCCAGGATTGTGGGGAAGAGACTCTTGTCCTCATCAATTTGAAGACAAGGTGGTTTGCCAAGTGGGTCCCCCTCTGGCAAGGTATCCCCTATTATATTGAGGGGTTTTGACAGGCTTTTGACGTAGCATGGATCAGGAAAGGGGTTAAACTGCATACTCATCCACCCCTTTCCACCTTTTTTCATGATTTTTGTGCGGGGTTCCTCCTTAAAATCCTTACCAGAGCCAAATAAATTTGGAGGGAACCCCATAAGTTTTTTTTTTTTTTTGCTATCCCTGGTTTCTTTGCTTACATGGCCAGGAATTCCCCAGGGGCTAGTGATGTTACTGTTTGTTATGGACTCAGCAAGGCCAGCACCCACCAGCATCCTTAATAACCATTGACAGCAGGAAGCTGTCACATATATTACAGGGAGTGCAGAATTATTAGGCAAGTTGTATTTTTGAGGATTAATTTTATTATTGAACAACAACCATGTTCTCAATGAACCCAAAAAACTCATTAATATCAAAGCTGAATATTTTTGGAAGTAGTTTTTAGTTTGTTTTTAGTTTTAGCTATTTTAGGGGGATATCTGTGTGTGCAGGTGACTATTACTGTGCATAATTATTAGGCAACTTAACAAAAAACAAATATATACCCATTTCAATTATTTATTTTTACCAGTGAAACCAATATAACATCTCAACATTCACAAATATACATTTCTGACATTCAAAAACAAAACAAAAACAAATCAGTGACCAATATAGCCACCTTTCTTTGCAAGGACACTCATGCAGCCTGCCATCCATGGATTCTGTCAGTGTTTTGATCTGTTCACCATCAACATTGCGTGCAGCAGCAACCACAGCCTCCCAGACACTGTTCAGAGAGGTGTACTGTTTTCCCTCCTTGTAAATCTCACATTTGATGATGGACCACAGGTTCTCAATGGGGTTCAGATCAGGTGAACAAGGAGGCCATGTCATTAGTTTTTCTTCTTTTATACCCTTTCTTGCCAGCCACGCTGTGGAGTACTTGGACGCGTGTGATGGAGCATTGTCCTGCATGAAAATCATGTTTTTCTTGAAGGATGCAGACTTCTTCCTGTACCACTGCTTGAAGAAGGCGTCTTCCAGAAACTGGCAGTAGGACTGGGAGTTGAGCTTGACTCCATCCTCAACCCGAAAAGGCCCCACAAGCTCATCTTTGATGATACCAGCCCAAACCAGTACTCCACCTCCACCTTGCTGGCGTCTGAGTCGGACTGGAGCTCTCTGCCCTTTACCAATCCAGCCACGGCCCATCAGTCTGGCCCATCAAGACTCACTCTCATTTCATCAGTCCATAAAACCTTAGAAAAATCAGTCTTGAGATATTTCTTGGCCCAGTCTTGACGTTTCAGCTTGTGTGTCTTGTTCAGTGGTGGTCGTCTTTCAGCCTTTCTTACCTTGGCCATGTCTGAGTATTGCACACCTTGTGCTTTTGGGCACTCCAGTGATGTTGCAGCTCTGAAATATGGCCAAACTGGTGGCAAGTGGCATCTTGGCAGCTGCACGCTTGACTTTTCTCAGTTCATGGCCAGTTATTTTGCGCCTTGGTTTTTCCACAAGCTTCTTGCGACCCTGTTGACTATTTTGAATGAAACGATTGATTGTTCGATGATCACGCTTCAGAAGCTTTGCAATTTTAAGAGTGCTGCATCCCTCTGCAAGATATCTCACTATTTTTGACTTTTCTGAGCCTGTCAAGTCCTTCTTTTGAACCATTTTGCCAAATGAAAGGAAGTTACCTAATAATTATGCACACCTGATATAGGGTGTTGGTGTCATTAGACCACACCCCTTCTCATTACAGAGATGCACATCACCTAATATGCTTAATTGGTAGTAGGCTTTCGAGCCTATACAGCTTGGAGTAAGACAACGTGCATAAAGAGGATGATGTGGTCAAAATACTCATTTGCCTAATAATTCTGCACTCCCTGTAGTGGTAGTTTTATTGCCATTATACACATTCATCAGAACCTTAAAGGGGTTGTAAAGACAAAAATATTTTCCTCTTAAATTAAAGTCTGACAGTAGCTGATAAAGTAAAAATTAATGTTTTGCATTATAACTAGTTTGATACCTGTTGAAATCAAGCTGATTTATTCACCTCCGTCACACCTGAATCATTATTCTCACCCTATTGGATCACCAGCCTCTTATTGGCTCTCCTCAGATGGACTCCCCACCGAACAGCTATACCGCTTGGGATCTTCAGGATTGGGAACCCAGTCCACCACTGGGCTCCCTGCCACGACTCAAATGTTCGAAGCCAGGAACTCCGCGTGGCACGCACGCCCCAGCCGGGTAGGCCATAACGCTGGTGCACCATGGTGCAGAAACCAAAGGTGGATTCCGCACTTGAAGAAGAAGACCCAGAAGTAATGGCGTCTGCCCCATAAATACCCTCCCCCAGCATGCACAGCAAGGCTCAATCCTCCTAATTGGCTGCTGGGGAAGAGTACCCAAACCTTGACTCCACTGCTGCCACCTACTGCACTGGGGTGGGAAGAACACCCCAGGAAAAACAGAATGGGCCCACAGCACAGGCAAGCTGAGACAGAGACCCAATTGAAACATTTTAAATAGATCAGGCCCCGTACACACGACCGAGCTTCTCGGCAGAATCCAGCGAGAAGCTCGCTGGGAGACATATTCTGCCGAGGTTCTCGGTCGTGTGTACACTTTCGGCGAGCATCCCGTTGGGAAGCTCGTCGAGCCAAAATAGAGAGCATGCTCTCTTTTTCCTCTTTTGTTCAATGAGGAAATTTGGCTCGACGACCTTTTCGACCGCTCATCGGGAACCTCGTCGGGCGGAACGATGGGTTTAGCCCGACGAGGTTCTCGGACGTGTGTACGCGGCCTCAGAGTTTAACTACACTCTGATCTCCCTCTAAATTTAAATAGCACCGGTACTTTGAAGTAACCAGGTGCTACATAGGCATTATCCCTTTTCTAAACACTGAATTCACAAACATATTTAACAAAGAATTCATATTCTTGGTTGTAGTAACCCGTAGAAACCAATCGGCTCCCAATGGGTTACCAAACTTAAATGTATGCATTTAGGAATAAGAGGTCTTTATTGAGTCTTTATGTTTCATAGGTCTCATAAACTGTAAAATTCGTTGTTATGCCTCTATTTGTAGGAATAAGATTTCTGTATTATATTAAAGTAGCTATTAGACCTTCCTATTTGTACATGAAGTTATTTGTGCATTTTTTCATACACGCTTTCATAAGATTTACCTATGTTTCACATGATATATCAATATGTGTCTTTCAATCTGCCAGTTTTAAATAAAAAATATACCAATTATAGAGTAAATAGAATGAGCCAACAACACAGGACAAGTGATAAAGAAGATCTGAATGCAATATATGTTATAGATCTGCAATTCACTTTGTTCAGTTGAAAAAGGTGGTCTGTTAACACACAGTTTATATATCTCTTTTTTATTGAATAAAAGTGTGAATGCAAAGAAAAGTAATTGTATTTGACGGCGAACAACAAGAATGGATAGAGTTCAGCATGGGAATTATGTAGAGATGCTGTAAAACTTTATTTTTAAAGGAAGTAAACTACCATTTTATAGTAGGTCAAATATTCTATGGAACAATTGTATGGATTTCTGCATTAGTGTTGATAGGAATATATTTAGGAAATCAAAAGCACCTGGTACAGTGAGTAAGCAATTTGTTATCCTCTTTAAAAGCTGAACACGATAGGGGAACACAGAGCCATTAATACAGTAAATTGAATAGCTGTAGAATGTACTCGTTTGTAGGCATAGAGTGTGCTCTAAGAAGATAGAGTGTTCACTCTCATCTTCAGCAATAAATTGTAATGGTACAGTGGCAGATAGCATCCACAGCAAAATTGTGTTTTTGTTTTCTTTAGATTTCAGCATCTTTATATTTTCCCGTGTCATACAGTGCTTTTTGTCATTGTGGCTAAAAGTGACAAGATAGAACACAAGGCTCATCAAGGTGCTATTGTGATGTTTTATGTGGCAAATAGTATAATAAAACAAAATATTTCTTAGGGCTGTATGGTGTTTTTCCTTTTTCTTCTTTTAGATGATATAACCTTTACACAATTGGCTAATGCCCTTTATGGTGTATCTTACAGAATGAGACAGTTTTGACTAGTTTTATACGACTGGGACACTTGTCAATTACATCACTTAGCTTTAGAGTAGTAAATTAAAATAATCATAGTAAAGTAGAAAAAGTCACAGTGAGCAGTGTAGATAATAATTTGTTTATAGAAAAAAATCTTTCACATGAACCTCCACTCAAAAAAAGTTTTTCTATTTTATATGGAACAACTAGAAATGTTAAAGTAGAATTTCCGAATTCCAGCCTAAACCTAACTAGTCTTAAAAATGTCCCCTCCTCACTTCTTACACCTATCCTGACTAGTTTGTGTAAAAAAAAAAAAAACATATACAGTATATACTTTGGGACTATGGAAATTAAAGATCAATTCCTTGATTAATCGTTCATTTTGTTGATCGATCAAAATTCTTTTGATCGGTACTAGTGGTGCAACGGAGCGTAAATGATCCATGATCCTTTGCCATATGCGGATCGTTACACCGCGTGATTTACGGATCTCCGGTGCTGCCTTCGACCATAGGAAAGGCCACAACTTTGGCCTATCTCCCGGAGCGGCAGCCATCTTGGTCCACCTGGTGGCGGCCTTGGTGAGCCTAAAGGGGCGCGCTGATGTCATCACCTGGCTTCAACTGCTCGTATTCGGACGGTTTCTCTGGTAAGACTAAGCAAGCACTAATCTTCCTATACAGTGGGGGAGATGTGGACCATATTACAGTGGGGAGATGTCTGTGGATTACAGTGGGGGGATGTCTGTGGATATTACAGTGGGGAGATGTCTGTGGATATTACAGTGGGGGAGATTGTGGATAGTACAGTGGGGACGATCGTGGATATTACAGCTGGGGGTGATTGTGGATATTACAGTGGGGGAGATGTCTGTGGATATTACAGTGGGGGAGATTGTGGATAGTACAGTGGGGGTGATTTTGGATATTACAGTGGGGAGATGTCTGTGGATATTACAGTGGGGACTATATATGGTGGTGATCCGAAAAATGTATGTGCGTTATAATTAATCAAATGTTTTAAAAAAATCGATTAATCGAACACAACATTTTTAATCAGTAACAGCCCTAATATACTTACATATTTTCATCTTGCTTCAGTCCAGTCACGTGATTCCTGTGTCTACAGCAGCAGCTGCAGGGCAGAGTGCTCAACAATGGCTAAGAAATCCAGGAGTGGTGATATCACCCATAGACTCCCATATCTCAACCACTATCTGTGCTCCCTCCTTTACTCTACAGCTGCCACTGGCTAACACGGGGGAGCCAGGTCAAGTGACTGGACCGGAGTAGGCTGAAAATAGGTGACTATATACATCTTTTTTAAACAGGGTGGTAAGCATAGGTGTTAGGAGGTGGATGGAGACATTTTAAGGACTAGTTAGGTTTCGGCAGGAATTCTACCTTAGTAGTGCGAATGTAGTGCCCTGAAGATCGACCTTTTAAATAGAATTCCCCCAGGAAATAAGCATTGCAATTTATGATATGCGACTGTGACTGTATATTCCTGTTCTGTAGCCACATAAGTGTATATCTGCAGTTTGCGATTCAGTGGTGTCTCTATGGTGGTGTGGGCGGTGTGGACAACACCTGGGTGACACCTGCCAGAGGTTGACACCAGGCCTGGACTGACCCCTAGTGCCGCAGCTCCCTCCTTCCATTTTCGAGATCTATGCTATCCTCTCAGCTCCACACGATGTGCAGGAAGGGTGGGGAAGGAGGGATTGAAGCAGAGATAGACAGGGTGCCCGGGGTCCAATGGTTCCACACACCCCCACAATCCACAATCGCATCTCTCTTTGGCTGCAGGAACCAGCCTTTAACTGCCTCCTCTTCGGCTCTGATGTTTACGTACATAGGCCCAGAGGAAGAGCCAGGGAGGAGGAGGTGGAGAGACACCTGCCCATGGCTGAGGTTTATATAGCAGGAGTCTTGCAGAGGATGGGGGCTTGGTGATTAAGAAGTGGGACATGGTATTGAGAATGGGGGAATAGGCAGGTAACAATTGTGCTGCCAGAAGTAATTTTAGGGAGGGGGTGGAGTTTAAAGGATATGTCCTAGGGGGTGCTTTGTTTTGGGTTAGAGCAGACTTGTGCTAGAAGGAGAGGGGCAGATTTGAAATTTTACCCCCTAGCACAATTTCACTCCCCTCCCAAACCACCACTTAGAACGTTACTCTTTAACTCCCCTCAAATCCAAGATCTCATCCCGGGTCCATCCATCCTTCCTTCCGATCCCATCCCGGCTCCATCCAATCCCCCCAATCCCATTACGGCTCCATCCACCACTCTGATCCCATCCTAGCTCCATTCACCACCCCAATCCCATCCCAGCTCCACTCACCACTCTGATCCCATGCCATCTCCATTCACCACCTTTCTTCCTGGCTCTATCCACCACCCTGATCCCATCTCGGCTACATCCATCTATCCTCTAATCCCATCCTGGCTCCATCCATTCCTCCAATCCCATTCTAGCTTCGTCCACCACCCCAATCCCATCCCGGCTCCATTAATTTGCCCAATCCCACCCCAGCTCCACCCACCACCCCGATCCAATCCCGGCTCCATCCACCACCCCAATTACATGCTGGCTCTATCCACCACCCCGATCCCATCCCAGCTCCATCCTTTTCCCTGATTTTCTTCAGCCGCCTCCCAGGTTGAAAGTGAAAGTGATGCAACTCTCTAGTTTCACAGAGCCGGAAGCGTGGTGTCCCCCCCTCTCCTGCTGGCAGCCCCCCTCCACCAGTGGTTCCTGGGCTCTCCTGCTCTTACTGGGAGCCAGGGAACACAACCACTTGCTCTAGGGGGGGAGCAATGTGAAACAGAGGAAAAATAATGCCTCAATCTCACATGTAAACAATGAAACTGGAAGCGGCAATGATTTTGTCACTTACTTTTTCAGATACACCAATTCCTGGCCAGTACAGCCAGGGGACACATCAAACCAAGCTTGGTTAGATGGTGTGAAGGGCAGAGGAGACATTGGCGTCTTTTACTGTATATCTCCAAAAAGAGCACCTATGGAGATTTTTGGGTACCATAGTTTTTTTCTTTTTTTGCAATATCCCAGGCGTACACAGGATTAAGACTTGGCATGCTGGGTATCTATTTACTTGATGCAACTTCATAATTTATATTTTACCAAAAAATAGGTATTATATTTAGTGTGTTTACACTTAAATGTATTTTATTATATTTTTTCCTGAAATTTGTTTATTAAAATGTATTTGTTTATTAAAAGTTTATTAGTATCATAAAAATGTGCAACTATCATCTTTTTATTCTACATGGCCTCTGCTTTCAGAAAATATATAGGGCCAGATTCAGGTAGAGTTAGGCTGGAGTATCAGTGATACGCCAGCAAAACTCTCACTTTGAGCTGGCGTTTCTGTTTTCTGTAAGCAGAAAACAAGAAACGCCGGGTTTGAGTTCCTATATGAGCGGCGTAATTGTATTTCACCGTCGTATGGGAACTGCAATCTTAAAAATGGCGCTCGGGGCGTTCCCGCTGATTAACGCCGAGAATATGTTAATCAGCGAGAATCGGCAATTCACGATCGTACTCGGGCCCGACGCAGTGACTTTCCGACGTTTCCGTAAGCGATACGCGGCGTAAAGAAAAACATGTCCCCTAGGTGGTGTATCCTATGTTAAGTATGGCCGTCGTCATCGTGTCAAATTTAAAAAAAATTGCGTCGTTTGCGTAAAACTTCCGTGAATGGGGATTGACGTCATTGACGTTCACTGACAGAATTTGGAGCATGCGCACTGACAGTCGACGCATGCGCAGTACGTTCACCGCGGGATCGCGCCTAGTTTAAATAATACACGCCCCCTACCCACCCAATTTGAATTCCGCCGGCTCATTTTTGCTACGCCGCCGCAACTTTAGGAGCAAGTGCTATGTGAATAACAGTACTTGCTCCTAAAGTTTCGGCGGAGTAACATAAATGAGAAACGTTACTCCAAAATAAAGATTCGCTCTCCTACCTGAACCTGGCCCATAATGTTCTGGGGGTATAAGTAATTTTATTGCAAAAAATTAGGATTTTTACATGTGTGCAAAAATGAAAAAGAAATGTGCTCTAGAGCTAAATTGGTTAATAATAATAATAATAAAAAAAGTCCCATGATGTACATTCATAGTCACTTGCATCATCCAGCGATGTACCATTGCTGGAGATTGTGCCTTCATCTGACCACCTCTCCACCTCGATCAATCAGAGGAAAACTTGTATTTATTACAAAAATACAAAGCTTCTCCTAAATGGCAGAGAGTACTGACTCTATCTATATCCTGGAAGTCTATGGTACTGCCGCTGGGACTTACTGTACATAGCACAAGCTACTACAATACAGTGGAACCTCAGATTGCGAGTAACGCGGTTAACAAGCGTTTCCCAATACGAGCAATTTTTTTAATCCTGACTCGGTTTGTGAGTGTTTTCTACAAAACAAGCAGGATTCAAGCCATTGCTGTGTGCAATACCGCATTTGGCCAGAGGTGCGGGGGCACTGGAGCCTATCTGAGCCTTCATAAATACTCAGAAACACGCGGAAATACTCCATTCCCGAGTGTTTCCGAGCCTTTCTGAGGGTTTCTGAATGCAGCAGAATGGTCTCCGAGTATTTCTGAATCTCTCCGGCACCTTCCCACCTCTGGCCACATGCGGTATTGCATGCCATAGAAGTCAATGTGGAACAAATTATGTTAGTTTCCATTGACTTCTATGGGGAAACTTGCTTTGATACGTGAGTACTTTGGATTACAAGCATTCTCCTGGAACTGATTATGCTTGTAATCCAAGATTCCACTGTATATGACAGCCTAACCAGCTGACAGTCCATTATGGCATGCGAATAATTTGTTTGGTTCAAACTGGCCCAAGCTAATTATTTAAAATGCTGGGAATGCAGGAATTTACTTTTAAGTGAAATATTACAAAATAATTACTGTATTTATTGGCGTATAACAGTCACTTTTTTACCCTGAAAATAGAGGGGAAACTGTGCCTGTGTGTTATACGCAGGGGGCTCTGGAAAGTTTTTTTCCTGAAACTTCCCCTTTAGGCCGGATTCACACCTATGCGAATTGGTTGCATCCAATTCGCAGAACATTTAAAAAAACATTGTTTTGAATGAGGGTGGTTCACATATGTGCGATGCATTCGCCGTGTGCATTTTTTCGGCCTTGCGGTGCGGCTCAGGTGCGAATTCAGGCCCATTATCTTCTATGGGTTTGCAGCTGATTCGCAGATGTGTTCATTTATCTTCAGGATTTGTTCTCATTCAGCTCAATATACTTCCCCCCTCCCCCTTCCCTCTCCCAGGTCTCCAAATTCACAGCTAATCTGCAGCTAAAACGCAATGGATCTGCTGAACACTTCTGTTATCTCTCTGCAAAGATAAGAGAACTGAAATTCGCACCGCACAAGTGTGAATCCTGCCTCAAAGTTAGGGTGCGTGTTATACGCCGATAAATACGGTACATGATCTCACAGAAACTACAATACTGTTTACCTTAATTAATATATACTGAAAAGTAGAAATATATTGCTATCTAATGTTCTGAAATAGATATCATACTTTATACCGTTAATAACAAAGGTACGTTAGTAAATATTTGTAAATCAAAAGCTAGATTTTGCATTATAAAAACCATAGTACTGAGGAAAGTTGTTTGAAATTTGCAGTCTGAGCTAAAGTTCTTTTCAATGTTATATCTTCAATGAATCCCGTCTCTAATATTGCCTGTGTGATCTGAACACATTAGGATTGAAAATGTAAGTGCTTTGAACACAATTGAGGCACATGGTGTGTGTACACGTATTTACTGCAATTCTAGAATACTCACCATTAAAGACACTCTCCAAGATCGTGCAACTGTATATTATTGTGTCAACCTTTTCTAAAGGCTGCTCTACAGTAGTGGAGAAGTAATTACAAAATGACATACAGACTGATGTAAGGGCCTCACCTATGACCGCTGACCGAAACTACAGTACTTTGCCGCATTTATCAAACAAAGCTGCAGTTAACTCTGTGGGCTACCTGTGCACAACCAGAAAACAACATGCTTGTAAAACTGCTCCTATCCCCATCATGTGGCCTTGCGCATGGGCGTCCGCTGAAATTTTTTCAGGGGGGGGCGCATCAGCAGCGGCAATACACAGTCGCATTTTACCCTTTCTTCGACCGCTAGCGCTAGGCAAGAGTAATGTACATACACACATCGTCATCAACACCAGATCACCACCATGTCACTAGCAACACCAGATCACCACCATGTCACCATCAACACCAGATCACTACCATGTCACCATCAACACCAGATCACTACCATGTCACCATCAACACCAGATCACTACCATGTCACCATCAACACCAGATCACTACCATGTCACCAGCAACACCAGATCACCACCATGTCACCAGCAACCAGTAGCTCACTTGTTATACCCAGAGACATCTATTATCAAGCAATGTTAGACTGCATGTAACAGGATACAGAGCATGCCTGTCACCTCTCTGTGCTGTGCAGAGTGCAGACTTGTCAGCCTCACCTGGTGCCATATGTTTTCGCGCTGACATCTCCCCAACCACTCCTCTCAGCATCTTCCTCTCCTTCAGATGATCTCCCCCGCCCATCTCACAAACAGCCAGAAACTCTGCCTCCTGCCGCACATACAGACCCCGCCTCCGCTTCTGCAAGTCTACTCATGTCGCCTCTGGATTGGTGCAGGAGTCAGGACCCCGCTCTCTGGCGGAGCGGCTCCTTCTGCCTGCCCCAAAGACACTCGCGCTGATCACCCCCCGCGCTGATATTCATTCGCGGGGGGTATCGGCCTGACACCGCCTGCAGTTCTTAAATTCCAGGGGGGGGCATCCGACCCCCGTTGCCCTATGGAACGGACGCCCATGGCCTTGCGTATTAAACAGCTCCAACCACAAAACATTTGCACCCATGTCTCAGGGAGAGGTTTCCTCACTCACTTTACAACTGAATAATAAGTGTTCCTGCAACAGACAATATAAATCTCTATTTGACATAGATCTTACTGTATAAGGTCCCCAAACCATCACATACCTATGATCTAATATCTGCTATTGAGTAGATCAGAAAAAAATCAAGACCATTTTGGTCTTCCTTGGCTACCACCAAGTAAAAAAAGCAGGACTGGAATATTTTGGACATTCTTGCATCATTCTCCAATGTATTGCCTAGATCAGGCATGTCCAAAGTCCGGCCCAGGGGCCAATTGTGGCCCGCGTTCTGGTTTATTGTGGCCCCCCTGGTAATTTGGATATATATATATATTTTGTGGCTCCCAGGGGGCACTGCCTCGGGTGGGACAGGGAGGGGTGCGGAATGAGTGCCACCAGATTACATACAGGAGAAACTCCTGTTTACTCTTCGGCATCTGTAATAGGAAGTCCTGTCTCCTGGGCTGCCATTGGATGATTTTTCTGTCTATCATAGGAGGCGGGACTTTGTATTATAGAGGCTGCCATATGCAATCTGTTGGCGCTCGTCCCACCTTGCTCCCTGTCCCATCCGAGGCTGCAGATGGGCATCAATCAGGCTACACTGATGGCAATGGTGAGGCTGCATTCATATCACTTGGGAGGCTGCATTCATGACAATGGTGAGGCTGCATTCAGCGGCTGCATTTATGGCAATGGTGAGGCTGCATTCATGGCAATGGTGAGGCTGCATTCAGATGCTGCATTTATGGCAATGGTGAGGCTGCATTCAGATGCTGCATTTATGGCAATGGTGAGGCTGCATTCATGGGCACTGACCCTTATTTTGCTTCACAGTTCTTAATTTAAATTTAAAACATTTTTTTTTCTGAAACTTACCTCTTAAAGTGAAAGTGTGTGTTATACACCGATAAATACGGTATATCCGAATAACACGTCAAAGCTCATCTCGTCACCACACACAGCCACAAAGGCAAGATAATTCTTGTTGGGCAGTGTATTAGTGCTCAGACGAACACACTTAGACCAAATGTTAATGGTTCAAAGAATTTCAGGCAAAATGGTCGGCCCTCACACATGTTCACTTCATCAAATCTGGCCCTCTTTGAAAAAAGTTTGGACACCCCTGGCCTAGATAAACATGGCACAGTGGGCCCCACCAAGTTAAACTTGTAGGCAGTTGCAGATTTCCCCTCTGTCCATTAGGTGTCATTTGTGCATGTATACAGATGGAGTGGAGTCTGTTATAGCAGGCTTCTCAAACTTTGCAGCCTTCCAGCTGTTGTGAAACTACAAGTCCCATGAGGCATTACAAGGCTGACAGTTCCAAGCATGACTTCCACAGACAGATGCATAATGGGACTTGGAGTTTCCCAACAGCTGGAGGGCCGCCAGTTTGAGATCCCTGTGTTAGAGAAATTATCCCCTCATGGACTTCGTTGTTGGCCCGGATGAGCCAGCTGTCTGATTGAATGCTGCAACCTCTGGAGATTTGGCAGCCAGAAATAGAAGCGTTAATAGTTTATTTTTATCAATTAGCAAAATGGAAAATAAATGAACAAAAGAGAAATCCAAATGACCACACTTTGCCTTCAAAACAGCATACATTCTTCAATTATTTTAGGTATATTTGCGCACAGTTTTTGAAAGAACTTAGCAGGTAGGTTGTTCCAAACATCTTGGAGAACCAACCACAGATCTGTGGATGTAGACTGCCTTAGGCCGCGTACACACGATCGGTTCGAATATGGCAACCCAACACTAGATGGCAGAATAGAAGTTAATAGTTTATTTTTATCCGACGAGAAATCCGACCACACTTTTTCATCGGTTATTTGCACAGAAAGAACTGATGGTCCAAACATGATGGGATGTAGACTGATGTCGGTCCAACCCGTGAGAATGGTCCGACACCATCACAGTTCATGGTCTGATGTGTGTACACACCATCAGTTCAAAAACCGATTGTGTTAGAACGCGGTGACGTAAAACACAACGACGTGCTAAAAAAAATGAAGTTCAATGCTTCCAAGCATGCGTCGACTTGATTCTGAGCATGCACGGGTTTTTGAACCGATGCTTTTGCGTACTAACGATCGGTTTGGACCGATGGTCAGGCGTCCATCAGTCCAATTTTAAAGCAAGTTTTCAAACTTTGGTCCGAAGACGACAGACCGATGGGCTGTACACACGGTCGGTTTGGACCGATGAAACTGGACTTCAGTCCATTTTCATCGGTTTGGACCGATCGTGTGTACGCGGCCTTATATCTTTCTGTTTCTTCATGTAATCCTGGACAGACTAAATGTTGAGATCAGGGCTCTGTGGGGGCTTCTAGGACTCTTTGTTCTTCTTTGAATATGCCAGAACCCACAAACACCTCTTTAAAGAACTTTAGACCAGGCTTAGAACAGTAAATGCAACTTTAAATGTATTTGACAATACAGTTCAATAGCAACAATATCCATATCCTAACCCTAACTACAACTGATTGGCTGCCCAGGCATACCTCTACAAGGTAGTAGTCCATTTTGGTGTCTTCTAAGGGCTAGGTGATCTCCGGATCCCCAGTCCTTCTACACAGCATGTCCTGCCCAATGAGAACTGGGCGCCCCCTGAACACAGCCTTCCCCCAATTTATATCACTGGTGGGTAGGCTGAATCTAAAAGGCCTGGGAGCAGCAAGCCACACATTAACTCCCCCCCCCCCACCCAGTCTGGGCCAGCCACTAACTAAAACCATACTCGTCTCTGTCTACGGACTTGACAGAGAGGGATCACTTTGATGCAGCTGGCCAGCTGGAACATGTATGGCAATATATGCGAACTAAGAATCCCCATTTTTATAAGCAAGAGTTTGCTATCTATGAATGGGTTATTAAGTGGCTACACTCTCATCTCATGTGTTGTACTGTTTATATCAAAGCTATTTATGACTTGAACACACATCTCCATGTCCACTGTATAATGAAGGTCAGTAATCAAAAAGGTCAGGGATGTATGAAATGTCTGCAGTTACTGTATATCTCTGATATACAGTAGGTTCACTGTGCTGTAACCCCCCTTTTAAGATATATATATATATATATATATATATATATTAGGGTTGTCCCAATACCGAGTATTTGCGGGAGTACTTGTACTCCCGCAAATACCCCCGATACCTAAATAGAATACTCCCAGCGACCCCCCCCCCCCCCCCGCCACCGCCGCCGCATACCGCAAAGCAGCCGCCACATACCGCGTGTTAATCCCCCTGCATTACAGCGCGCATTACAAGCTTTCGTTTGAATACTTGTAATGCAGGGGCATCATATCTACTACTACAGGTATGGGGGACATGGCTGCAATATGGGGGACAGGACATGGCTGCATATGTGGGGGACATACATAGCTGCATCTATGGGGGACATGGCTGCAATATGTGGGGGACATGGCTGTAATATGTGGGGGACATGCATGGCTGCATCTGTGGGGGACATGGCTGCAATATGTGGGGGAAATACATGGCTGCATCTGTGGGGGACATGGCTGCAATATGTGGGGGACATGGCTGCAATATGTGGGGG
The DNA here is from genome assembly GCA_029574335.1 of Rana kukunoris. Lineage (NCBI taxonomy): Eukaryota > Metazoa > Chordata > Amphibia > Anura > Ranidae > Rana > Rana kukunoris. The sequence continues at coordinate 68,710,478 of CM056051.1, read as the reverse complement.
ACATGGCCAGGGATGGACTGGCCATTGGGACTACAGGGAGTTTCCCGGTGGGCCGATGGCTCAGTGGGCCGGTTTCAGTGACAGTGGACCGCCGCCCCCTCCGCTTCTCTGTCTCTCCCTTCATGCAGCGCTCACCTGGGGGGAACAAAGAAGCAGGGGGAGGACCAGAGGAGCATGGGGGTGGGGACAGACAGCTGAATCAACAGCTAGGGCCTGGGAGTTTCTCACTTCTGCCTAATCTTGTCCCATAAAGGGGGGCACCAAACTGATTCTTTGCCCCGGGTGAAATAATGTCTAGCTTCCCCACTGGTACTGCCTATAAAAGTACCAGTACCAGCTGTTCTACTCTAAAAAAGTAGAACGGCTAGTAAAGGGGGAGAGGGGGCTTGGGTGGCCGGGGAGGGGGGGGTGTGCGGGAGTTGTCCGGCCGCCATGGGAGAGACCTGTCAAAGTGGGCCACTCTGGATGAAGTCCAGGGCCAAATTTCTGTCCCAGTCCAGCCCTGGGGGGACATGCATGGCTGCATCTGTGGGGGACATGGCTGCACATGTGGGGGACATGCATGGCTGCATCTGTGGGGGGACATGGCTGCAATATGTGGGGGGACATGACTGCAATATGTGGGGGGACATGGCTGCAATATATGTGGGGGGACATGGCTGCAATATATGTGGGGGGACATGGCTGCATCTGTGGGGGGACATGGCTGCAATATGTGGGGAACATGGCTGCATTTGGGGACACATTTCAAAAAAGAATCGGTATTCGGTATCGGCGACTACTTGAAAAAAAGTATCGGTACTTGTACTCGGTCCTAAAAAAAGTGGTATCGGGACAACCCTAATATATATACAGGTATATATATATATATATATATATATATATATATATAAGAAGGCCAGTATGGTGGCCTGAGTTTATGGGAGGAGCCCGGAGGGTATTTAAGCAGCCCACTCACACATGCTCTTTGTCGGTTCAGTGTGCAGTACTACACGTCACTGGGCCGACTCTTCCAAGCTCACCTCATGTCCGTGAGTCTGCGCATTCAATCGCATTCGACATCGCAATCGCTTTGTGGCTTCTCCCTTCATGGTCTTCGCCGGCGGTTCCCGCTTACTGTCGCAGGTAGGATTCAAACCTTTTCGTATCTTGTGCAATCTTGCAAATCCTGCATCTCTTTTGGAAAAAAAATCTGCCTCTGAGTTATTGTTGCTCATGTTCCAACATCATTTGGCTCAGGCGTAGTACATTTGTAACTTCCTTCCGCCAAACATACGATTCATTTGTAAATCCATTTGGAGATTAGCATGTGTTTGTATGGGTTCTTTGGCAGATTGAGGTGGTAATTGGACTCACATGGTGCCTTGTCTGCACTTGATTAGCCTGGGGGGATGGGTGGTTGGTAACTGTTCGGTTTCAAAGCAAGGGGTAGCATACACTCTACAACCAAATCGTATGAGATTCGTTCAATACTCCTTACTACCGATTCGTATCGAATTTGTTTCATGCATTTTTACAACCGTTTTGTATCAGATACATTGCATGCTTTCTACCGTTGTCATTCATTGTTCCCCCATGCTGTGTGTTTTTAGTTCCCGCAGCGGAACTTACGAATTGTTTGTTCATGGTTCTTCTCTCTCATTTATTTACCAAAGTTATTGCCTGTGCGTCATGCATGGCACCACACCACACTCTTCGGATGTGTTGCACATCCACTCCAGTCCAAAGCAAACCCAGTCGCACGTTCACTGTCCCAGGTAGGATTCGTTAGCTTGTTTGTCATGTCAAATTCGTGGCCACTCATGGTGTCACCCGTACCATATGTTTGGTTCCCGCAGTGGAGCTTACAAAGCATTGATACGCACTTCTCGTGTTCTATTTTCTACACCAAACCTCATTGTTTTGGCCCATGCACGGCATCACGCTACACCTTCCCGACATGTTTCACTCCAGCCACAGTCCGCCGCAAACTCACTTGCATGGCCCACTGTCGCAAGTAAGAATGTTATTACATTCTTTATGTCCTATCAATTTGCTACCATTCGTTCTCTCCCATATCGTTCATTAGTGGTCCCTACGGAACCACGATTCAAACAGGCGTTGTCCTTCTACCTTATACTGCTTGCTTAAGCTACAAACAAACCAGGTGTTTCTATCCTTTCTCAGTAACCCAATTCTTATTGATTGAGACCTTGCAACCATGAAAATCATCTCAGCAGCCTGACACCATTGTTAAGACCCTTGCAACACATGACCTTTACTAAACGCAAAATAAATAAATAAATAAATATAAAAACGCAAAAAAAAAAAACGCAAAAAAAAAACGCAAAAAAAAAAAAAACCTTTGCCACCACGCAATCTCAGCCCCTCGGCAACCTGACACCTGTTGAGACCGTTGCAACCACGCAAAATCGTCTCAGCGTTTTTTGTTTTTTTTTTATTAGTGTGTATGTATGTATGTATGTATGTGTATGTATATGTATATATATATATGTGTATGTGTATGTATGTATGTGTGTATGTGTATATATATATATATATGTATATGTATATATATTTTTTTTTTCACTTCCCTAAGAAAATGGAAAATAAATACAACTGTTAAGTTTATGTTATCCATGAAAAAAAAAAAAATCGTCTCAGCAGCCTGACACTCTTGTTGAGACCCTTGCAAACGCAATATCGTCTCAGCAGCCCCACACTGATTGAGATCCGTGCAACCACGCAAAATCATCTCAGCAGCCTGACACCCTTGTTAAGACCCTTGCAACACATGACCTTTACAAAACGCAAAATAAAAAAAAATGAATAAATATAAAAACGCAAAAAAAAAAAAAACACGCAAAAAAAAAACGCAAAAAAAAAAAAAAAACTTTGCCACCACGCAATCTCAGCCCCTCGGCAACCTGACACCTGTTGAGACCGTTGCAACCACACAAAATCGTCTCAGCAGCCTGACACCCTTGTTGAGACCCTTTCAAACGCAATATCGTCTCAGCAGCCCTCACACTCATTGACATCCTTGCAACCACTTGTTTATCGTCTCAGCAGCCTGACACCCTTAAGACCCTTGCAACACATGACCCTTACAAAAGGAAAAAAAAAAAAGGATATATAAAAACGCAAAAAAAAAAAAAAGCAAAATTAAATATTAAAGTGCAAAAAATAAATAAAAAACTTTGCCACCACACAATCTCGGTCCAGCAACCTGACACCTGTTTAGACCATTGCAACCACGCAAAATCGTCTCAGCAGCCTGACACCCTTGTTGAGACCCTTGTAAACGCAATACCGTCTCAGCAGACCCACACTCATCAAGACCCTTGAAACCACACAAAATCATCTCAGCAGCCTGACACCCTTGACGCAAAGGAAAAATATATATATATATATATATATAAAAAAAAACGTTGCCACCACGCAATCTCGGCCCAGCAACCTGACACCTGTTGAGACCATTGCAACCACGCAAAATCGTCTCAGCAGCCCTACATTCATCAAGGCCCTTGCAACCACGCAAAACCGTCTCAGCAGCTTGACACCCTTGTTGAGATCCTTGCAAACGCAATACCATCTCAGCAGCCCCACATTCATCAAGGCCCTTGCAACCACGCAATACCGTCTCGGCAACCTCACACCATTGTTGAGACCCTTGCAAACGCAATACCGTCTCAGCAGCCCCACATTCATCAAGGCCCTTGCAACCACGCAATACCGTCTCGGCAGCCTCACACCATTGTTGAGACCCTTGCAAACGCAATACCGTCTCAGCAGCCCCACACTCATCGAGAGCCTTGCAACCACACAATACCGTCTCGAGCAACCTCCCACTCATCAAAGACCTTTGTGACCACGCAGTCTCGCCCAGCAACATGGCATTCATTGAGACCCTTGCAGCCAGAAAAATGGGTGTTTTTCAGCCGCCCCTGATCTCTCCTCTGTTATCTTACCAGTACGTCTACACAGGATCCCCAATCACTCCTCTATGTTATATTATCAGTACATGTACACAGGATCATTTATCGTAATTTCTAGGCAGTTGAGTTCAGAAACCTTCTCGGAAAAAAAAAAAAAACGGGTTCAGACGGATGTTCAAAGGCATTCAAAACGCTGATGCCTGTAACAGCTTGTAAACACAGCCAGATGTGGTAACTCATGTTTACCAGCGTTTCATTTACAGTCGTTTTTATAAAAAAAAAAAAAAAGAGGGGGGAATATTGTCTCAGCAACTTGACACTCATTTGAGACCCTTGCAAAATGTAATATCATCTCAGCTACCTCACTCGTCTAGACCTTTGCAACCACACAATCTCATCTCAGCAACCCAACGCCCGTTCAGACCTTTGCAGCCATACAAAGTCGTCTTAGCAAACTGACACTCATTTGACACCATTGCAAACGCAATATCATCTCAGCAACCTGACACCCGTTCAGACCTTTGCAGCCATACATAGTCATCTCAGCAGCCCGACACTCACTTGAGACCATTGCAAACGCAACATCGTCTCAGCAACCCCTCACTTGTTGAGACCCGTGCAACCACACAAGGCCATCTCAAAACAAACCTCATAATCATCGAGACCTTTGCAACCACGCAATATCGTCTCAGCAAACCAGACTGAGACCCTTGCAACCACACAATATTGTTTGCAGCAGTATAAAACACTTTGCAGCACGCACCTACGTGCAAACCCGAATACAAACTAAACTTGCAAACACACCTCAGTGACAATCAGCCAAACAAACACACAGTGGCACCCAGTTGGCCATTCATCTTTAGTGGCACGCGGGCCACTCATCTTTTCCCCGTCTTTTTCCCTGCACTTAGTTCAGGTTTCCATCCAGCACCAGCGAGTGCACGTTGGTCTGCGAGTGCACGTTGGTCTGCGAGTGCACGTTGGTCAGCGGGTGCACGTTGGTCAGCGGGTGCACATTGGTCAGCGGGTGCACGTTGGTCAGCGAGTGCACGTTGGTCAGCGGGTGCACGTTGGTCAGCGGGTGCACGTTGGTCAGCGGGTGCACGTTGGTCAGCGGGTGCACGTTGGTCAGCGGGTGCACGTTGGTCAGCGAGGGCACGTTGGTCAGCGAGTGCACGTATATCGTCTTGTTGAGCACCTGTGTATTGTCTTGATTTTTTCACACCAATGCAAGATCCAGTCCAAGTTCTCAAACTAGACCAAGCATCAGTAGCAGACTTAGCTATGTGGGACAACTTCCCCACCTGATAGAACAGCATTTCAATCTTCATCCCGGCAGTGTCAGCCGAGCCACCACAGGCTTTTGCGTGCATTTTTTTTCCGCCACTGGTTCTCCAAACCTTGGCCCCCAGAAATTCTCTTAAATTTCTGCTTCACCCAGTCTTCATCACGTCTCGTGCTGTACCCCATTGTGGCAGCTGCCCAGGTTTGGGGCCACACTTGAACTGGACAGACAGTGTTCTTCACCACAGACAATCAGGCCACAGCCGACAATTAAGGTAGATCAAGCCTCTCCCCATCACGTCCTTCTTGCGCAGGCTCGCGCAGCTGTCACTCCGTCACCAGTTTAATATCTTCTGTAGTCATATTCCAGGCAAATGCAAAATCGCAGCTGATGCTCTGTCCCATTCTAAACCTTATTTGTTTTTCCAGCAAGAGCCTGGAGCTGACCCAACAACCATCCCTGTCCCACCCTGGTCATTGCTGACGATGGACTGAAGTAGCATCTCACCAACTCAACCCAGCTTATTAACCACTCCTTGGCACGCAACACACTGAAGGCCTATCGCACTGCTTGGAACACTAACTGCTAATTTTTGGCCACTTGCCTCGGAGCAGCAATAGGCAACGTTAGACACGTCCTAGCCCTCATATCGTATTGCCACACGCAGCTGACCCTTTCTCACAATACTATCACGCCATATCTAGATGGCGTCCAGCATTTCCTGTCCCTGCAGGACCCCAGTAAACTGTCAGTATTCTCGAGCCCATGCAGTCAAGTCCCTCCTACAGAGCATACAGAAGCACCAACCTGTAGTCAGTGGCAAGCGCCTATCTTTCAAGAGTGCCCTTTTTAGGGACATGTCTGAAATCCTTACTCGTTCCCCATTTAGGGCCTTGCCCAGCATAGTCATCCTAGCAGCCATCTACCAGGCCTTCTACGGTTCCCTACGACCTAGTCAATTTACAGCCAGTGGCTCCGGCAGTCAGACACTGCTCCGACGCCACCCGACTCGCTTTCGAACCCCTACACTCGCAGTCTGCAAACGCAACAAACCAGCCCCGGGGGTTGACATCAACCTGTTTCAGACTAACAATGCCTGACGCCCAGTGACGGTGCTTGACCGACTACTGCTTCATCTACCCAGCCAATCTGATTGTAGCTCGATGCTACCCTTTCTAAACCAGCTCCCTGAGTGGCAGCCAGTTTGTCAAGCATGTCAGAATCCTAAGCAACTTGGGCTTCAAATCCCAGTCTGTTCTCAGGACATTCTTTCCGAATTAGAGCAGCCTCAACTGCCTCCCAACAGGGAGTACCAGACCACGTAATCAAGATACCAGGCTGATGGGAAGTCTCCTTGTTTTGCCACACATCCCAAATCCTCAGGAAGGAATGGCACAAGCCTTTACCAAGCTGGCTCAATAAATACAAGAAATCAATATAAGCTATTTCCCTATCTGAGTCTTTTGCCCCCTTTTCTTGGCATACTGACCAGACCACCAAGGCACACTTCAGGTCTATTTATGTTGTAAGTCTTGTCGCGTGTTTATGTGATCCACATCACTCTCAGTCAGAGGGCCACGACCATAAATAAGAAGGCCAGTATGGTGGCCTGAGTTTATGGGAGGAGCCCGGAGGGTATTTAAGCAGCCCACTCACACATGCTCTTTGTCGGTTCAGTGTGCAGTACTACACGTCACTGGGCCGACTCTTCCCAGCTCACCTCATGTCCGTGAGTCTGCGCATTCAATCGCATTCGACACCCTCCCGCCCTTCCCTTTTTCAGGGCACTTCTCAGCATATCCTTCTTCAATTAACTACCCATTACTTACTTTGGGTATGCCCCCTTTTCTTGGCATACTGACCAGACCACCAAGGCACACTTCAGGTCTATTTATGTTGTAAGTCTTGTCGCGTGTTTATGTGATCCACATCACTCTCAGTCAGAGGGCCACGACCATAAATTTATTTATATATAGTATATCCATGTATACTGTATGTATATTGTATATACATCTGATTTCATACCCATATATAATACTGTATAATATTTCTTCTTTATTTCAGACAAAAATTATAATGAAGAGCAGTACACAAGCAGTGGCCCTATGGGGTAACCGGGCCCCTGCACACAGCATCACAGCCATGATGATAACAGAGGATCAGAAGACCATTGTCACAGGAAGTCTAGAGGGACAAATATGTCTTTGGCACTTGTCAATGGAAATTAAGGTTCGTGTACAAAGATTATCTATCTATCTATCTATCTATCTATCTCATTGCATATACTCTATGTGCCTGCCAGTGTGCCTTGTAAACTGCCTATCATAGGCGTGTGCACAGGGTGTGCAGCACAGATTCCCCCTGCTGCCTTGGATCCCCCACTCCTTCCCCTTGCAGCGCTGCCAGCTTCCTTACTCTCCTCTCCCTCTGGCTGTTGCTGCAGGGATGTTTTAGGATGAGTGGGGGAAGGGACCAGTAAATATGTAACTTACCTGCCCCTTCCCTTTCATCGTGAGTGATGGGTAGTATGTGTTTGAGCTTTGGGGTGCACACCCTAATGCAATAGGCTGCGCACACCTATGCTGCCTATTATTATTTTACAGACATACTGCATAAATATGTAATAGCTACCTGTTAAAAAGTTTTTGGCATCATTGATCTGGAATTCTATGACGTGTGCCCACGTTTGATCAGCAGCAGCATAATTATTAAATACTCTGACATTTCTGAGAGGAATGAGAAACCCAGACACTGAAACTCATAATGTTATGTTTCGTAGATCCTAAATCAGGACTAAGGGCTCTTTCACACGGCGCTGATCAGTAGTGATGAGCGGAATATGCCATATTCGATTTCGCGATATTTCGCGAATATTTCGAAGAATATTCGCGAATATTCGTTAATATCGAATATTCGTTAATATCGAATATTCGTTAATATCGAATATTCGTTATATTTTATAAAAAAAAAAATTGCGAAATTTTGCTATTTTTTTTTGATAAAATATCACGAATATTCGATATTTACGAATATTCGCTATATTTTATAAAAGAAAAAAATATCGAAATTTCGCATATGCGAAAGCGAAAATGATTGCGAAATTTCGTTATTTTTTTTTGGATAAAATATAGCGAATATTCGTAAATATTGAATATTCGTGATATTTTATAAAAAAAAAAAAAAATGCGAAATTTCGCAATTTTTTTTTTTTTTAATAAAATATTACGAATATTCGATATTTACGAATATTCCCTATAATTTTTAAAAATAAAAAAAATTGCGAAATTTCGCTAATGCGAAATTTCGCTAGTGCGAATGCGAAATTGATTGCGAAATTTGAAAAAATACGAATATTCGAAATAGCGAATATTCGCCACAATATTCGAGTTATTCGCGAATAGTCGAATATGCAATATTCGTAGCGAATATTCGCAATGCGAATATTCGTGAGCAACACTACTGATCAGTAATGATCCGCCCCGTGTACCTCCGTTTGCTCAGTGGGGATCGCTCCGTTGATCCCCGCTGAGCTGCCGGATGACAGGGCGGTCCCCGCACACTGTGCAGGGACCGCCCTGTCAGATCTCCGCTCTCCTCTATGGGAAATCGGATGAACACGGACCGTCTGTCCGTGTTCATCCGATCCGCCAGACGGAAGGAAAAGTAGGTTTTTCCTCAGGCATACTTTAGCGGAGCGGATGTCAGAGGACATGTCTCCGCTGACATCCGCGATCCCATAGGGATACATGTACTGTATGTCCATTTTTCATCCGACAACGGATGGATGAAAAACGGACATACGGAATGTCCGTGTGAAAGAGCCCTAACTGGACAACTGAATTTTGACATGTGTGTGTGTATTATATTGGAATAAATAATTATTTACAGGTTAAATAATACTTGTCTTCTACACATTTCACTGCTCAGGACAGTATTGTGCAGAGCTCTTTGAGACAGGAATCAGGATAAAATACGTTTCACTTGTAAAAGACAGAATGGCAATAATCCTTATTATTTTAATCTCCACTATATAACCCACAGCATGCTATTGATAGGTGGAGAAGGGGGGGTACAAGTGGAATCTGATGGAAATACACACCCTGTGTTAAGCCTAGTACATTAGGGTGACCAGACATCCCCGGTTTCAGGGGACAGTCCCCGGATTGAGGACACTGTTCCTGAAAAGTCTGTCCCTGGTTTTGTCCCTGGATTGGATTTGAACAGGGGCTGGGGCAATTTCAAAGACAGTCAGTGCAGAATTCAAAAAATAATAATTAGCTTAGGAGGTGTATTTTTTTTCCATCGGAATGGAGTAAATATTTCTTCAGTTTCGGGTGCTGCCCATTCAGCTCCGCTCACTTGTTCTTCTGCCTTGGCTCAAGTCCCTGCCAGCCGCCTGCCTGCTTATCTCCTTGCCTTCACTGGCAAAGTGTTCTTCCTCCGCTCCCCACCCAGTAGCTGGGGCCAGGAGAGTAAGGCGGCGTACACACGAGGGGATATATCCGCTGAAAACGGTCCGATGGACCGTTTCAGCAGACATCTCCGCTCGTGTGTATGGGCTAGCGGACAGATTTGTCCACCCGACAGATTTCAAAGCATGCTTTGAAATCTATCCGGTGGGGATCTGTCCGCCCGACATGTCTGCTGGTTAGTACACTTACCAGCAGACATGTCGGCCCCCACCGCCGCCGCGCCGCTGCCGAATGGATTCGGCGCAAGCGCGGAAGTGTTTTACTTCCTGGTGCGGTGACGTTGCGGTGCCGCGGCGGCGTCAACGTCACCGCCGCGTCACCGCCACGTCACCGCGCCTTCCGGCGGCGGGGAATTTGATCCGATGGTGTGTACACGCCATCGGATCAAACTCCCGATCGGACATATCCGATGGAAATGGTCCGCGGACCGTTTTCATCGGATATATCCGATCGTGTGTACGCCGCCTAAGACTTGACAGGCTGTGAGGGGGGCGGTGACGGGCAGAGAGTTGCTGAAAAAAATGTCCCCTGATTTCATTAAAAAAAACTGACAGCTCCGATGTTAGTACAACGATGTTCTGATGGGGGCACACACACTGGTCAATGTGAATGTAGTTGATGGGGAGCTGGTCAGCCACTAGTTTTCCAGCATGCTCGTCCTTCTAAAGCCGGCCAAATGGAGCAGCAGCCATACACACTCGCCTGAATGTCGGTCAGTTTTTATTGAACCGGCCTATGTTGCCCGACATTCATCCCATGTGTACTAGGCACTATTAGATTTTCTGCAGATTTTTGTCTTCAGATTTAACAAAACCATGTAGTGCAGGGGCCTGCTTGATTGCATAAAAATTGACTCTTAAAGTGGTTGTAAACCTTATAAAAAAAAAAGAAAAAACCTGCAAGACAAAGGCATAATAAGTTAGTATGTGTAGCATACTAGCTCATTATGAATTACTTACCTTACATCGAAGCCCCCACAGTGGTCCTCCTACCCCCTCCGGCCGGTGACATCACTCCCGGAGTTACTTCCGGGTATCGCGGGCTCCAGTGTGTGATTGGCGAAAGCTGCAAAAAAAGCCAGTAGCTGTAGGTGAAAGCACAGGATCATAGAGCTCCATGGATGCATGTGTGCAGCTGCTGGGCAGGGCTGCAGATAAGGCAGTACAACCAACCCTCCTGTACTCGGCCCAGACCCCATCAGTTCAAAAGGGGGCTGGGCAATTGCTGAGCAGGAGGTCCTGCTGTACTATCTTATTGCAGACAATGATCCTCTTCTGCGTCCCCTTGCAGCCCTACCAGCTTCTTCTTTCATCTCCGGCTGCACTGCAGGAGAATTGGTTCTAGCACATGCACCCCTTTGATCTGCTGTCTAGGCCCCCCTGTGTGCCCCTTTTCCCCGCAGTGCTGCCAGCTTCCCTCCTCTCCTCTCCTGCCAGGAGCTGCTGCAGGCACACAGGGGGGTGTTTAAGGATGGAGAGCGAGGGAAGGGGTTGGTAAATATGTAATTTACTGGCCCTTCCTTTCCTGATTGAACACAGTCAGTGATCAGTACCAATCACTCCGGTGTCCATTTATCAACTAAGCATAGTAAACATTGTTTACTATGCTTCAGTTTGTGAATGAGCAAGAAGACTTGGAGCGCTTCCTATTCATTCATCTGTGCAGCTGAGTCTACAGAGAATGGGACTGATCTGTCCTCAGTCACTTTCGGCTGGGGGAAGGGGGCCCTGGCAGGTAGGCTGTATGGGGCCCCATGATTTTTTAAAGCAGCCCTGTTGCTGTGTGTTAAAGCCCACCCATCCTCCTACTACATTTATGCATTACACGGTTGACAAGAGGTTAAGCCAGTTGCTAAATCCCCAGAAAGGTATACCCACTAAACCAAGATCTCTCGCCATATGCCTTCTGTTTCCCTAATGGAGTCCTGTTTTTTTTTTTCTTTAATGGAGCAGGACTTTAGGTCATAGCTGATGAACATGTGACTTTCTTTATGTAACTGTACATAAACAGCCAATCGTAAGGCCTGAACATTTCTTGTGGGGGTCAGTGATGTTTTCCACTTGGGTATGTTCCAACACCATCTGACTCCCGAGCTTACTCATGGTGGATAGAATGGGAGTGTGGATGGGTGAGTATACCTAAGTGGGGGGGGGGGGGCTGTAAGGAAACTCTGTCACTTTGCCTTTAGTGTACACGTGACTCTGTTTCTTTAATTAAAAGGAATGTATTTTTTGTATGATAAACTGTATTGTTTTTACTTACTAGAGATGCATAGGAAGCTGTCATGGTAAAGCAAGTTAAAAACAATTGAAAAAAATGGCCAAGTTGGTTGTTAGAGGTTTTAGAAAGTCTAATTTTTGGTTGCTTCTGTTTCTACCCTTTAGAAAAAACATACTGTTTGTATTTGTGTATATTTCTTTATGTGGGTATAGAAAATAAAATATTGATGTGATATTGTATTTGATTTTGCTTTAGGTTGGTGCAAGATCACTATCATCTATTATTAATCCTAAGCTTAGTAGGGGCTTACTGCAGGGACCTTCAGTGGGCTACTTATAAGAATGTAATAATATATACAGTATGCTTGAACTCTGCTCTCTCATATGTGGTTGGTATAGTCACTACTATTTAGTAGCTACAGGCATACCCCACTTTTAAGTACACAATGGGACCAGAGCATGTATGTAAAACAAAAATGTACTTAAAGCGGAGCTCCACCCTGATATTTTTATTTTTTTTTTAATCTGAAAAAAAAAAAAAAATGAAATGGAAAAAATAAAAAATAAATACTCACCCTAAATAGGCTGTTGCTATGCGGAAGTCCCGAATCTGCCCTCATGATCCGCGGTGCTGTTTTCTTCCTCCTCCTCTTCTCGGTGTCTTCTTGTGAATGGGCCGCGCTGCATTCTGGGAACTGTGTGTATCCCAGAAAGCAGCCGGACCATTCACAAAGCGCCGCGTCGCTCGCACATGCGCAGTAGGAAACGGGCAGTGAAGCCGCACGGCTTCACTGCCTGTTTCCCTGACTGTGGATGGCGGTGCCGGGATCGAGGATCGGCATCGGCGGGGGCCGTCAGCGCGGGCGCCTAGGACAGGTAAGTGTCCTTATTCAAAGTCAGCAGCTACACTGTTAGTAGCTGCCGACTTTGAAAAAAAATAAAAATAAATAAATAAATTGCGGCTGGAGCTCCGCTTTAAGGTGAAGGAATACTCAAACATACTGGCGCAAAGTACATGATGTGATGATGGCAGTAACCTCGCTTCCCCTGGAGTTTTCACCAGCACAGTATCTTCTTCATCTCTCAAAAATTCCCAAAAAACGGTATTGCAAATCAGTGGCGATCATATGATCAACACAGCCAGATTGTGTTTACCCGTTTATTAGAGAGACACGAAACCCCCATCTCTTAAAGAGTGGGTGGCACGCATTAACCATATTGCAGCGATAGAGGAGCTGATACATACTGCACAAGATAGAATCTCTAGCTTTTCCTATGTCTGGGAAGACTGGTGTAAATTTCGGAATATGGCTTCATACCGTGACCTTATCCAGAAGGTGTGAAGAATAAAAATGTACAATGTAAGCCGCCACTACACCCGGTGTATGATACAGTTGACTTAATTCTTTACCAATATAGTAGACGGCGATGGTAGCTGGTGGGTTCCCCACCCCCTCTTCGGACATTGGAGTTCAGATTCTAGGCTGTAGTGTGGGCATCAGGGGCTGTAGTGGGGGCGTCAGGGGAATACTCACATCACTCACGGACATCGCTCTGTGCACAGAGGACAGTGCTGTGGAAAGGCTGGATGGCATTATGTGGCTGACAGGGAAGCCAGAAGAACCACTGAGTGGATGTGATGTCACCAGAGGTGGGGAGGCAATCATGATACAGGAAGAGCACACTGGAAAAGGTCAGGTTATGTGCTCAGGGCTTTAGTTTCGTCTAGTGCACGTGCATTGCAGGGAAATATTTGTACTTGTGAGGCACTTTACGTACATTCGCAAGTACAGTGCCTTGCGAAAGTATTCGGCCCCCTTGAACTTTGCGACCTTTTGCCACATTTCAGGCTTCAAACATAAAGATATAAAACTGTAATTTTTTTTGTGAATAATCAACAAGTGGGACACAATCATGAAGTGGAACAAAATTTATTGGATATTTCAAACTTTTTTAACAAATAAAAAACTGAAAAATTGGGCGTGCACAATTATTCAGCCCCCTTATGTTAATACTTTGTAGCGCCACCTTTTGCTGCAATTACAGCTGTAAGTCGCTTGGGGTATGTCTCTATCAGTTTTGCACATCGAGAGACTGACATTTTTGCCCATTCCTCCTTGCAAAACAGCTCGAGCTCAGTAAGGTTGGATGGAGAGCGTTTGTGAACAGCAGTTTTCAGTTCTTTCCACAGATTCTCGATTGGATTTAGGTCTGGACTTTGACTTGGCCATTCTAACACCTGGATATGTTTATTTGTGAACCATTCCATTGTAGATTTTGCTTTATGTTTTGGATCATTGTCTTGTTGGAAGACAAATCTCCATCCCAGTCTCATGTCTTTTGCAGACTCCATCAGGGTTTCTTCCAGAATGGTCCTGTATTTGGCTCCATCCATCTTCCCATCAATTTTAACCATCTTCCCTATCCCTGGTGAAGAAAAGCAGGCCCAGACCATGATGCTGCCACCATGTTTGACAGTGGGGATGGTGTGTTCAGGGTGATGAGCTGTGTTGCTTTTACGCCAAACATAACGTTTTGCTTTGTTGCCAAAAAGTTTGATTTTGGTTTCATCTGACCAGAGCATTTTCTTCCACATGTTTGGTGTGTCTCCCAGGTGGCTTGTGGCAAACTTTAAACGATACTTTTTATGGATATCTTTAAGAAATGGCTTTCTTCTTGCCACTCTTCCATAAAGGCCAGATTTGTGCAGTATACGACTGATTGTTGTCCTATGGACAGAGTCTCCCACCTCAGCTGTAGATCTCTGCAGTTCATCCAGAGTGATCATGGGCCTCTTGGCTGCATCTCTGATCAGTCTTCTCCTTGTATGAGCTGAAAGTTTAGAGGGACGGCCAGGTCTTCGTAGATTTGCAGTGGTCTGATACTCCTTCCATATTCAATATTATTGCTTGCACAGTGCTCCTTGAGATGTTTAAAGCTTGGGAAATCTTTTTGTATCCAAATCCGACTTCTCCACAACAGTGTCTCGGACCTGCCTGGTGTGTTCCTTGTTCTTCATGACACTCTCTGTGCTTTAAACGGACCTCTGAGACTATCACAGTGCAGGTGCATTTATACAGGGACTTGATTACACACAGGTGGATTCTATTTATCATCATTAGTCATTTAGGTCAACATTGGATCAGTCAAAGATCCTCACTGAACTTCTGGAGAGAGTTTGCTGCACTGAAAGTGAAGGGGCTGAATAATTTTGCAATCATGACATTCCATGTCATGATTGTGTCCCACTTATTGTTGATTCTTCACAAAAAATTACAGTCTTATATCTTTGCGTTTGAAGCCTGAAATGTGGCAAAAGGTTGCAAAGTTCAAGGGGGCCGAATACTTTCGCAAGGCACTGTATGTCCATACTCGCGAGTGTATGTAAAGTGAGTGTCCGTAAAGCGGGGTATGCCTGTGTACATTTCTAAACTTGGGTCTATAGTGCCGTACAACTTTTTTGCACTTTATCTCTCGGGTTCATTATAGACAACCTTTCATGCATTAACCTTGTCCTGTTATACTCAAAATTATAGATCTTTGAATCTTTGTTCAGTCTTGTGGTGTCTCCCATATCCTCGGAACCAGACCTACCCAGTACTTGTCCAGAGGAAGCTAATATCTAGTGAAACGTGTTGACAAGCAAATGTGAAGGGGTTATTGGATCAAATTCTTCTACTTTAATATGATATGAGATATATTTATACTTAGATCCAACCTTCATAACTGCATTATTGGGTAACTGGTAACCTGTGTCCATATGGGATATTGAATGTATGTTTTTTTCATGTTTTTTAATCATGTTGTAATCAAATTATATTTTTTACTAAATTCTCCTCTAATGTGTGCCCAGTTGCCCACAACGTCCACTTATTTTTTATATATATTTTGGATGTTGGGATGGTAAGGGTCCTCCCTTCATATACAGTATGATAATGTAGTGGCCAGAAACCCAAGGTAGGACACTTCAAACCAGTCTGTCCCTCATTTGTGGGTTCCAACTGACGGTTGTGAGCATCTACGCAGTGTGCTGGAGAGGGACATGATGGGCATTGGAGTAATGCCTGACCAGACTATAAAA
Source organism: Rana kukunoris (assembly GCA_029574335.1). Taxonomy (NCBI): domain Eukaryota; kingdom Metazoa; phylum Chordata; class Amphibia; order Anura; family Ranidae; genus Rana; species Rana kukunoris. The sequence continues at coordinate 68,694,504 of CM056051.1, read as the reverse complement.
GGAGGTAGCCCTGGTTGTCCTGGTTATGACTCATCATGCAGTAATGCACATAAATATGCTGCATTAAATGTGCAGTAACACACTGGAATATACTGTGTTAAACATGCAGTAATGCACATAAATATACCGTGTTAAGCGTGCAGTAACGCACAGAAATAGACCCCTGATATTTCACCGAAGCTTCCTTATGGGGCTCCTAAAATAAATATATATTTAAAAGTAAAAAGCTACTGACACTGTCCACTGCCCTACTGACACCAATCTCTGCCCTACTGACACCATCCACCACTCTGCTGACACCTACAGCATACTGTATATACACAAGCAAATATGTTGGAGCTTTTTATGTTGGAGCAATTCAGGAGTGCTGGAGGTGAATAAAACAGCTCGATTTCAACAAGTTTTAAACTAGTTATAATGCAAAACATTACTTTTTACTTTATCAGCTACTGTCAGACTTATATTTAAGAGGAAAATATTTTTGTCTTTACAACCCCTTTAAAAGATAAGTTCACCTTTGTTATTTTTTTTTCCTTCTAAATTACAGCTCCACTATGTACCAATATGGCATTCATGTACTTTTTTTGCAAAAATATCAAAGCTTTCCAAAAAAATTACAGTCCTCCATCCATGTTTCCAAACATATCTATTGCTTATGTCTTACTTCCTGAACAGACTGGCCAGAAACAGAGAGTTTTATGACACATGAAGGAGTTGATCAGCTGACCTCATTAGCACAAACCTTTAATCCAGGACACATATTAATATAGGTTATGAGGCTAATTAAGGTGGTAATTAAACTCATTTATTGCCTTATCTGCATTTAATTTGAACCTGTGTAATTCATATGGGCCCTGGATTAAATGGATGAGGTGGCAACCTTACCTGCATCATCCACTCACCCATTCCCAGGTGCACATTTTTTAAATGAATCAGTGATCACCCTTCTCACCAAATACTAAGTAGAAAGTGATGGCCAGCCATAGTAGATTACCTTGGTCAGAAGCTCCCAACCCTTCTTTTTTGATTTTACCTTGAAAGTGAAAAGGCAGATTAAAGACATGATAAATAGGAGCTGCAAAGGCTTGATCATTGGTATCCAACAAAATCCAATATTTAAAGTGCAATAGCTGAAAAACTATACAAGGTCATAAAACAACAGAGAGACATCATGAAATACATTAATTTAATGTAATAGTTCTAATGAGTATCTTTTAAATTACTAGTGTGACCCATGGAATAATGTGTGACTGTCACATACCTGGTGGAGATCGAGCAGTATAGGGGGCTTCTCTTGCACCTCCTGTCCAATGCCCCTGGTAGAGATGACAGGAAGTGGAGGACACAGAGTGGCACAAGGGCAGATGTAGTAGATGGCTCCAGCTGGGCCTTAACAGAGACCTGATGGCTGGAGATCACTGGGCAGGTACTGAAGACAGGAACTTTGTGTTGCTGGAACAGCAGGTGGATGCGTAACCTGAACGGAAGCCAGGGGGTCATCAACAGCCGAGCAGAGCAGGTACTGAGACGTGAGGCAGAGACTAAGTCAGGATACAGGCCAGGTCTGGTACACAGTCGGGCAGCAAGGTACAGGAACATAAGGCAGAAGCAGAGTCAACATATGCTGAGGTCACTGGTATACTGGCGGAAATCCAAGACAGGTACAGATGAAGCCAGGTCAAACACAATGAACAGGAACAGGTCTGGTAACAGGAACATAAGGCAGAAGCAGAGTCAACATATGCTGAGGTCACTGGTATACTGGCGGAGATCCAAGACAGGTACAGATGAAGCCAGGTCAAACACAAGGAACAGGAACAGGTCTGGTAACAGGAAACAAGCTGAAAGATCACTTAGCAAGGTGTGTATGTCATTGCCTGGTTTAAATAGGTGCACTGGCGCCAATGAGCGCATGGTTCGCCCCTGCACGCGCTCACGCATGCACCATCGCATGCCCTTTCTTGTGCACATCCTGGTATGCCCGTGCCTGTGTGCCAATGCGCACTTGTTACCTCGGTTTCTCTTACAGTGTCTTTCTTTTTGACACTTCCTTAGACTCGAGTTTGTTGCGTATAATTTATAATGTTTTTGATTTCACTTTTTTTCGTTTTTTACATTTATAATCACTTCTTTTTAGTTTCATTTATCCTGAATATTAGCAAATGATGATGCTGGGCTAAACTCTAAAACAAAAGCTGACTATATAAACACACACTATTATTTATTGCATTCAGCATGATGTAACTTTTAGGAACTCAACTCAGTAAAGTTTTGTCAACAAAGGTGTGAGTGCACACATTGTTCACTGTTACTTCCATATTATGCTTTTTTATTTTAATTTTTTTCAGATTACTTCCAAAGCAATTCTTTTTGGTCACACTGCTGCTGTCACCTGCTTAGCAAAAGCAAGGGATTTTGAAAAACAACCATATGTTGTGAGTGGTGCAGAAAATGGGTGAGTACCAAGTAAATTAAATTATTGAACAATACAGCAAATAAAATGAGCATCACAAACAAAAAACACATTTTTAAACCCGAGTTCCGATGATTTTTTTAAAAGTCAGCAGCTACAAATACTGCAGCTGCTGACTTTTAAAATAAGGACATTTACCTGTCCAGAGCGCTGGCGATGTCGGCACCTGAAGCTGATCTATTGCTCGGCTCTTGCTCGGCTCTTGGGTGCTGCCGCCGCCTTGCGGTTTCACTTCCTGGTTCCCTACTGCTCATGCGTGACTCGCTCTGCATGTTCCCACGGATCCCTGCTGTCTTCTGGGACCTGTGTGTCTCCCAAAAGACAGCAGGCGGGGGGAGGCGCCGGAATTTGCGTCGATACCTGCGGGTGGCTCAGGTATCTATGCCTGAAAGTGAGAGCAAAATACCTGCATTACACAGATACCTGCACCCCCCTGAAAGGTGCCAAATGTGACAGCGGTTCCGAAAAGCAGAAGTTCAATTTTTGGGTGGAATTCCGCTTTGATATATTTTTATAATTCAAAGCAAAGAAGAGAAATTACTTTGAAAAACACCCCCCTAGCAGATCTGGTCATGACCGGCTTGGGTAGGGGCAGATCATTGTTGTAGCATTTACTTCCTGGAGTCCATCTCCCCTTAGCTCAGGCATAGAGGCAGGAGGTTGTGCTTAGCTAAGGGTGCCCCTCCTCTCCTAAAGACTTCTGGGATGCATGACGTAATTTGCCTAGAACTGGAAACCAGGAAGTAAAAAAAAGTTAAAAATAAGTAAATATATTTACTAGATAAAACAAAAGTTCTGTTTTAAGATCGTAATAGGCTTCTTTTATTTAGCATGATTTATATTTTTGACAGGGGCGTAACATTGTTAAGAAAAAATTTTATTTTCAATAGTATAACTCATTAGCATTAGGGATGAGCCGAACACCCCCGCGTTCGGTTCGCACCAGAACCGTCGAACAGTCCGATCGTGAACCCCATTGAAGTCTATGAGACTCGAACGTTCGAATTCAAAAACGATCATTTTAAAGACCAATATTCAAGTTATTGTTGGAAAACATCTTTCAGAACCTGTGTCTTGCCACAGGGAACATGTATCAATGGAAAAAAGTATTACAAACGGTCTTTTTTCAGGAGCAGGACTCCTGAAAAAACAACCGTTTTTAAAACTTTTTTTTCCATTGATAGTAGTATAAATGGAAAAAAGGTTTTAAAAACAGTTGTTTCGTTTCACTCGAATTTGCCGCGAACGAACGTTTTTGTTCGAAATTCGACGAACGATCGAACGGACGATGTTCGAGTCGAACATACGTTTGTTTCGAACGTGAAGCTCATCCCTAATTAGCATGCAGCACAATGAAATAGACATATACAGTGCCTTTCGAAAGTATTCGGCCCCCTTGAACTTTGTGACTTTTTGCCACATTTCAGGCTTCAAACGTAAAGATATGAAACTGTAATTTTTTGTGAAGAATCAACAACAAGTGGGACACAATCATGACATGGAACAACATTTATTGGATATTTCAAACTTTTTTAACAAATAAAAAGCAAAAAAATTGGGCGTGCAAAATTATTCAGCCCCTTTACTTTCAGTGCAGCAAACTCTCTCCAGAAGTTCAATGAGGATCTCTGACTGATCCAATGTTAACCTAAATGACTTATGATGATAAATAGAATCCACCTGTGTGTAATCAAGTCTCCGTATAAATGCACCTGCACTGTGATAGTCTCAAAGGTCCATTTAAAGCGCAGAGAGCATCATGAAGAACAAGGAACACACCAGGCAGGTCCGAGACATTGTTGTGGAGAAGTTTAAAGCCGGATTTGGATACAAAAAGATTTCCCAAGCTTTAAACGTCTCAAGGAGCACTGTGCAAGCGATAATATTGAAATGGAAGGAGTATCAGACCACTGCAAATCTACGAAGACCTGGCCGTCCCTCTAAACTTTCAGCTCATACAAGGAGAAGACTGATCAGAGATGCAGCCAAGAGGCCCATGATCACTCTGGATGAACTGCAGAGATCTACAGCTGAGGTGGGAGACTCTGTCCATAGGACAACAATCAGTCGTATACTGCACAAATCTGGCCTTTATGGAAGAGTGGCAAGAAGAAAGCCATTTCTTAAAGATATCCATAAAAAGTATTGTTTAAAGTTTGCCACAAGCCACCTGGGAGACACACCAAACATGTGGAAGAAGGTGCTCTGGTCAGATGAAACCAAAATCATACTTTTTGGCAACAATGCAAAACGTTATGTTTGGCGTAAAAGCAACACAGCTCATCACCCTGAACACACCATCCCCACTGTGAAACATGGTGGTGGCAGCATCATGCTTTGGGCCTGTTTTTCTTCAGCAGGGACAGGGAAGATGGTTAAAAGTGATGGGAAGATGGATGGAGCCAAATACAGGACCATTCTGGAAGAAACCCTGATGGAGTCTGCAAAAGACCCGAGACTGGGATGGAGATTTGTCTTCCAACAAGACAATGATCCAAAACATAAAGCAAAATTTACAATGGAATGGTTCACAAATAAACATATCCAGGTGTTAGAATGGCCAAGTCAAAGTCCAGACCTGAATCCAATCGAGAATCTGTGGAAAGAACTGAAAACTGCTGTTCACAAACGCTCTCCATCCAACCTTACTGAGCTCCAGCTGTTTTGCAAGGAGGAATGGGCAAAAATGTCAGTCTCTCGATGTGCAAAACTGATAGAGACATACCCCAAGCGACTTACAGCTGTAATCGCAGCAAAAGGTGGCGCTACAAAGTATTAACTTAAGGGGGCTGAATATTTTTGCATGCCCAATTTTTTATTTGTTAAAAAAGTTTGAAATATCCAATAAATTTCATTCCACTTCATGATTGTGTCCCACTTGTTGATTATTCACAAAAAAAATTACAGTTTTATATCTTTATGTTTGAAGCCTGAAATGTGGCAAAAGGTCGCAAAGTTCAAGGGGGCCGAATACTTTCGCAAGGCACTGTAATTAATTCAAAAATGAATTGCTTACCTTTCTTCATTGTAAAGAAAATTATGATTGCTTTAGCATAGCCCTTCTCAAACCAATTGCCAAATAGTAGAACCTACCTTTATTATCTGCCTCTGTGTGACCTCAGTTTTGCAAAAGGAAAGTAATCTGCATCCCTGTTACTGGGAATAAGATAGAAAGCATCTCAGCAAAAGTGAATTTCCTCTTGCAGTGGATGCTTCTAACAATGATGTACTCAATCACAACATAGTCTGCCATATTACTAGTAGGAATGAGCTTCCAAAAACAGTTTTTAGTAACAGTTTACTTTTTTGTAAATGACTATGGCTACGATGTTTTTAGGGACCCAACTCTTTTTTTGACACTATTGAACTTGATGTGTTCTATAGAGTAATTCCACTTTTGCTGAGAAAAAAGCAATCCCCTTTGGGTGATCAATGTACATTGCAATGATTTTAACAAACTTTGATGCAGATTCTTACCTGTTTATGCTCTGAAGAAATAGCTGATTGTTGTGTGTAGAGTGAATCTGAATGGGAGTAACATTTTCATTAATCAGGTGATGCACTTGCAGTATTCTAATGAGGATAATTGCTGAGTCGGCATCGACTTAGGCCCCTTTCACATGTGCGGACCGTATGTCCGCATTTTTATCCATCCGTTGCGGATGGGAAAATCAGTGAGCCAATCACACTAGCAGGAAATTTACATTTCCAGGGAAGCTCTGCACACAAATTGTGTACAGAACATCTCCAGGTTGCTGTATCGAATAAAATTTTACATAAAATAATAACAGCTGCATATTAAAAAGGAAAGGTAATTCTTAATATAATTAGATTATGATACGGCTTGTGTACCAAATGCATATATATATATATATATATATATATATATATATATATATATATATATTATTATTATTTTTTTTCACGAAAGTGGGGTTGCCCTTGAAATACATTATAATTATTGTTATTATACCAGATTTATCTGCCTATAGCGTGCACCGGCGTATAGCGCGCACCCCTAATCTAGCAGGGAAATAGCCGAGCCTAGTCGAGTGCACAGAACACTCGGCTCGGCTGTAGGCTGCGGCGCTCGGCGCCTAATTCAAAAACTGAACACCGCTGTAACGGAGTATCGCGCACCCACGGTATACGCCGATAAATACAGTATATAGCGCCAACAGTTTGTGCAGCACTTTACATTGTGAGGGCAGATAGTACAGTTACAATACAATTTAATACAGAAGGAATCAGAGGGCCCTGCTCATTAGAGCTTACTATCTAAAAAGGAGGGTCAAGCGACACAAAAGGTAATGACTGTGGGGGATGATCTGGTGGAGAAAATAAAAGTTTGGTAGTTAGGTGGAGGCAGCAAAGGACTCTCTAAAGAGAAGGGTTTTCAGGGATCGCCTAAAAATGGACATGTTTTTATTATTAATAGTATTACTAGTGGTAGTAGTATGAACATGCTTATTGTAGACCTTTACCTTTTACTTTAAATGCAACTAAAGTACCAATTCGGGAAATCAATGTTTCATTTACAGGCAGTCCTTGAGTTACGAACATCCGACTTGCGAATGACTCCTACTTACAAATGGGAGGCTCTGTGATGTATATGCCGTTCTGCGCATGCGTGGCCACTTTTTTATGGCGGCACATTCGATGGAACATCAGAAAATGATGTATCCGCCGTTCTGCGCATGCTGTTACGACTAACGAACATATTCGACTTAAGAACAAACCTACAGTACCTAGCCCGTTCGTAACTCAGGGACTGCCTGTATATATACATTTTTATAATTTGTGAACCTCTAATGCCGCGTACACACGATCACTTTTTGTGATGAAAAAAAAAACAACGTTTTCAAAAATGTCATTTAAAATGACCGTGTGTGGGCAAAACGTTGTTTTATGGCTTCAAAAAAACGACCAAAAAAAAATTTGAACATGCTTGAATTTTTTGTGTCGTTTTTCGTGTCATAAAAAGTGATGGTGTGTGGGCAAAACGATGTTGAAAACAACGTTTTTAAATCCGCGCATGCTCAGAAGCAAGTTATGAGACAGAGCTTCAATGGAACAGAGTGCCGTCGAACGTGGTGTACGTCACCACGCTTTGCTAGAGCATTTTGGAAAAACGATGGTGTGTATGCAACGTCGTTTTGGAAAATGAAGTTTGAAAAACTTTGTTTTGTTTCATCACATAAAACGTAGTTTTTTTTCATCACACAAAGTGATCGTGTGTATGCGGCATAAGGCAGTGGTTCTCAACCTGGAGGTCGGGACCCCCTTGGGGGTCGAATGACAATTTGCCAGGGGTCACCAAATCCTGGGCTGTTCCTGAATCCCGCACCGCTCTCCCATCCTTTTCATGGCTACCCAGCAAGGCTGTCCCTAGAGCTTGTGGTGGCCCACTCAGCCTCTTCGCAGCCACCCATTCAGTTCACGGCGTGACTGGAGGGCAGAGACTAGATGTCAGCGGCTGGTGAGAAATGTGAAGTGGGGGGGCTGGAGGAGACCCTATTTCCTGATTTTTGCATAGCTGTCACTGCTGCAGAGACACAGTGAGTACCATAAGGGGTTTTGATACCGTAAGAGTGGAAGGGACTCAGGGAGTGCTAAGTATCCATGGGTTAGGGGTGCAAATTACTTGTCTTTCCTTGGGTGCTGACAACCCACGCTACAAAAATAATTTTACTGTTAGGGGTCCCCACAACTTGGGAAATTTTATCAAGGGGTCACGGCACTAAAAGTTTGAGAACCACTGCTCTAAAGGAATCTAGAGTATTGCAAAATAAAACAAATGTGTAAAATCAAAGCAAGAGGTTTTTTTTACTTTGGTTTTAAACTGCTTGATCTTTTGTGTATTTGTATATAGTTTAAATGCACTATTTTTTATTTGTTTTTATTTATTAGTAGTAGTGACAGTAGTATTACAGGCATTACTATTAATTGTAATATTACTGTTGTTGTTATTAATAATACCAACACCTTTTTTATCATTTTGAAACTTGAAATTACTTCCTGAACCATATTCTATTTAGATTAAAATGTTACAGTTTAATTAAGCCAAAAGTAAGAATGTTGAAAATATAAAATGCGTATTTAAATGTTTTGTTACATTGTTGAATTGGTTAAGTTTGTGTATTCTGAGGTCCGAAATCTTTCGAGCAAATCCCAAGCTATCCTCATGGTGGTGCTGTTTCATCTTCAGTGCCGGTCACTTTGATTTGAATGAAAATAACACAGGAGATGCACATCTGCTTTAAAACGTGTGGTTGAGGTTCTGTGAAATGACCCATTTTCAGCAGGATGTAGTTCTGAAGAATGATACTTCTGTTGACACGCTGATGAGACGTAATGGCAGCACACCTACAATTTATTTTACTCCAGACATGGCCTTAAACTTATTTTGATGCTCCACAGCAAGGTGTAATTACCTAAACAAAAGGAAATACATTCAGTAGCCCCCCCCCCCCCCATCCTTTATCAGCAAAGCATTTTTCTTCACCAGTAATCTTTAACAAAAAGCTACATAAATGATAAGCATTGACTTAAATACAGTTTTTACTCTTAAAAAATATAGTGTCACACAATTGTCCAAGCTAGCTGAGTGGAAACAACAATGAATAACCCGGGGTCATGTCTTGCAGAGAGATGTGCATATGGAACGTCACCACTGGTCACTGCATTGAGAATGTCAAGCTCCCGTATAGGCACACAGCAATCTGTGTAAGTATCAGCATGGACATGTCACTGCAAAATTTGCTGTGAAAATGCTTATTGGAAGACCTTTAACCCTCATTTCTAATGCAACCAAAGCGCCACTTTAAGAAGATCTTGTTCTATTCATATTTTAATTGTTGTTGAATGTGTAAGCCTTTAGTGGGAGCTTTCAGTAACATATAAGCAAAACAGATTCATTGTGTAAAATCAATGGATGAGTTTTATTTGTTTCTTTTTAAATGCTCAGTTTTATAGACATGCCAGCTTGCTCCTTGCCTATGGGCAATGGCTGCCAGTGCCTTCATACATTTTCAAAGCACAGTTTTTCTCTATAGAATCTTGCAAGCAGTTACTTCCCATTAAGTTAAACATACATATTTATTTTATGAAAGCGGTTGGGAACTCTGCAGCTTTAGAGATTAGCAGTCAAATTAAAGGTGCCATAGGAGTTGCCTAGGGGGCAGTTTAACTAAAATATAATCTGGATTTTAAAATAATATTTTACATGTTGTTACAATTTGATATCGTACCACAGCATTAGCTTTATTATATGTACACTGCTCAAAAAATGTAAAGGAACACTTTGAAAAAACACATCAGATCTCAACGGGGAAAAATCTCATGCTGGATATCTATACTGATATAGACTGGTTCATGTGTTAGGAACGAAAGGATGCCACATCGTTTGATGGAAATTAAAATGATCAACCTACAGAGGGCTGAATTCAAAGACACCCCGAAAAGTGAAAAAAAGATGCAGCAGTATAGTCCATTTTGCTGAAATTTCATTGCAGCAACTCAAAATGGTCCTCAGTAGTTTGAATGACCCACATATGCTTGTATGCATGCCTGACAACATTGGGGCATGCTAATAATGAGATGACGGGTGGTGTCCTGGGGTATTTCCTCCCAGATCTGGACCAGGGCAAAACTGAGCTCCTGAACAGACTGAGGTGCAACCTGGCGGCGTGGGATGGACCGAAACATAATGTCCAAGAAGTGTTCTATTGCATTTAGGTCAGACAAACATGGGGGCCATTTAATGGTATCAATTCCTTCATCCTCCAGGAACTGGCAGCATACTTTCACCACATGAGACCAGGCATTGTCGTGCACCAGGAGGAACCCAGGACCCACTGCACCAGTGTAGGGTCTGACAATAGGTCCAATTAGTTGATCCCAATACCTAATGGCAGTCAGGGTGCCATTGTCTCTAGCCTGTAGAGGTCTGTGCGTCCCTCCATGGATATACCTCCCCAGATCATCACTGACCCAGCACCAAACTGGTCATGCTGAACGATGTTACAGGCAGCATAATGTTTTCCATGGCTTCTCCAGATCCTTTCATGTATGTCACATGTGCTTGGGGTGAACCTGCTCTCATCTGTGAAAAGCACAGGGCGCCAGTGGCGGACCTACCAATTCTGGTGTTCAATGGCAAATGCCAATCAAGCTCCATAGTACCAGACAGTGAGCACAGGACCCACTAGAGGACGTTGGGCCCTCAAGTCACCCTTATGAAGTCTGTTTCTGATTGTTTGGTCAGAGACATTCATATCAGTGGCCTGCTGGAGGTCTTTTGTAGGGCTCTGGTAATGCTCATCCTGTTCCTCTTTGCACAAAGGAGCAGATACTGGTCCTACTAATGGGTTAAGGACCTTATATGGCCCTGCCCAGCTCTCCTGGAGTATCTGCCTGTCTCCTGGAATCTCCTCCATGCTCTTGAGACTGTGCTGGGAGACACAGCAAACCTTCTGACAATGGCACGTATTGATGTGCCATTTTGGAGGAGGTTGGACTGCCTGTGCAACCTCTATAGGGTCCAGGTATCGCCTCATGCTACCGGTAGTGACACTAACCCTAGCCAAATGCAAAAATAGTGAAAACCAGTCAGGAAAGATGAATAGGGAAAAAAATGTCAGTGGCCTCCACCTGTAAAACCATTCCTGTTTTGGTGGTCGTCTCGTTGTCACCCATCTCTGCTACTTACCAAACCCCCTTCTGCTACTTAACCGACCAGATCAATATCCCAGCAGTTTAATTGACTGTTTGATGCTATACTCTGATTAAAAATTGTTCCTTCAATTTTTTGAGCAGTATATATATATATATATATATATATATATATATATATATATATATATATATATAATTATCTGTATTATTTTCATTTCTTTGTAAATTTAGTAAGGTACATCTACATGTTCAATTTATTATCTTGGCGTATTTATAATGTAATCTCATTAACTGTGTCAGCAAACTGTTGCCTTACCCACTATTGAAGACAATATATTTACTGTGTGTATATATATATAAAAGTATTGGGACACCAGACTTCACACGCTCATTAACCACTTAAGACCCGGACCAATACGCTGGCAAATGACCCAAGGGGTTTTTGCGATTCGGCACTGCGTCGCTTTAACAGACAATTGCGCGGTCGTGCGACGTGGCTCCCAAACAAAATTTGCGTCCTTTTTTTCCCACAAATAGAGCTTTCTTTTGGTGGTATTTGATCACCTCTGCGGTTTTTATTTTTTGCGCTATAAACAAAAATAGAGCGACAATTTAAAAAAAAATGCAATATTTTTTACTTTTTGCTATAATAAATATCCCCCAAAAATATATAAAAAAACATTTTTTTTCCTCAGTTTAGGCCGATACGTATTCTTCTACATATTTTTGGTAAAAAAAAATCGCAATAAGCGTTTATCGGTTGGTTTTCGCAAAATTTATAGCGTTTACAACATAAGGGATAGTTTTATTGCATTTTTATTAATTATTATTTTTTTACTACTAATAGCGGCGATCAGCGATTTTTTTTCGTGACTGCGACAATATGGCGGACACTTCGGACAATTTTGACACATTTTTGGGACAATTGTCATTTTCACAGCAAAAAATGCATTTAAATTGCATTGTTTACTGTGGAAATGACAGTTGCAGTTTGGGAGTTAACCACAGGTGGCGCTGTAGGGAATGTGTGCCCTAATGTGTGTGTTTACAACTGTAGGGGGGTGTGGATGTAGGTGTGACGTCATCGATCGCGTCCCCCTATTACAGGGATGACGCGATCGATGCTCCGGCCACAGAGAAGCACGGGGAAGCCGTGTGTACACACGGCTCTCCCCGTTCTTCCGCTCCAGGGACGGATCGCCGCACTGCAGCGGCGATCGGGTCCGCGAATCCCGCGGTCCCGGTCCTGGAGCTTCGGACCGGGTCGCGGGGGCGCGCCCGCGACCCACGGCTGGGTACTAAAACCAACGTATATATACGTTGATGTGCCCAGCCGTGCCATTCTGCCGACGTAAATGTGCAGTAGGCGGTCCTTAAGTGGTTAACTTTAATGCCATCCCAGTCTTAGGCCTCGTACACACGAGCAGACAGATTTGTTTAAATCTGTCTGTCATGACAGATTTGAACAAATCTGTCTGCTGGGATTTTGGTTTGCTCGGGTGTACACACGAGCAAACCAAAATCCCCACCAGCAGACGGCGCGCTGACGTGTCGGTGACGTGGCGGTGACGTTGACGCCGCCACGTCACCGCACCAGGAAGTAAAACACTTCCGCGCATGCGCCGAATCCATTCGGCGGCGGTGCGGCGGCGGTGCGGGACGACATGTCTGCTGGTAAGTTTACTAACCAGCAGACATGTCGGGCGGACGGATTCCCACCCGATAGATTTCAAAGCATGCTTTGAAATCTGTCGGGTGGCCAAATCCGTCGGCTCGGCCGTACACACGATCAAATCTGTCTGCTGAAACGGTCCAGCAAACCGTTTCCAGCGGACAGATTTGATCGTGTGTACAAGTCCTTAGTCTGTAGGGTTCAATATTGAGTTGTCCAAATGTCTCCATATGCTGGCGCCTCAAGAGTTCCCTTCACTGGAACTAAGGGGCCAAGCTCAACCCCTGAAAAGAAAGTCCACACCATAATCCCCCCTCCACCAAATGATTTGGACCAATGCACAAAGCAAGGTCCATAAAGACATGGATGAGCGAGTTTGGGTTGGAGGAACTTGACTGAATTGCACAAAGTCCTGACCTTAAATATATATGGGAAACGTGATCAGCACCTGCAAATTATGGGGTTGCAGCACATAAATGGAATTTATTTAAATATTGTAAATGTTGTATTTATTTATTGCAAATTCACAAAAAATACTTGGGGATTTACAATAAATTCAATTTATGCTGCAACCCCTTTGGACACACATCTAACAAATTATTGTAAATAAGCATTCACTTAAAAGTAAAAATTATCTACCCCCTTTATTAAATCAACCCCTCTGTGTAAAATGAGAGCTGAGAAATATGTGATTTTTCCAACAGAGCAGAATATGTTTAGGATGGGTATCTGATAATGAAATCATTATATAGGTGAAATTAAAAACTAACATATGACTATCTTACTACCTCTAGCTCAGCTGAATTAGCTGTCAGAGATGTTAAATCTAGAGCTAAATGATATTTCTCATTTGAAGCAATCACCACCTTCTGAGATGATGAGGTCACCACACAAGAGAGCCGGGATGGCAGTTAAAGCCTTACTGCTCCAGTTAACCTTATGTGTGCTTTTATAATGACTACCAAACTGCAATAAGTCAAAGGTTTTAATTTCATCTTTTACTTTTTCATAGATTTATTCAGCGTACCTTACTGCACGATATGAGACAGTTAGGCTAAATATATTTCTTATGGACCATCTTTAATTAGTTACATACATTTCTTTTTCTATATTGCTTTGTACAAGCTATACATTATGAGGATGGGACATAAATGCTATGTAGTCGTCCTAGCAGCTTGGACAATCACGCATAGAGCCGTTGCCTTCCAGATGGGCAGTTCCTGTATAAGAGTAAGAGAGGTGACACCCAGACAGCAGCTTGTGACGCCATATATCTTTACTGCTGCTCGCCTCTTTAGGGCTAGTAATACACACTGGGGGACATTTATCAATACTATCTTAATGATTGTGGTTGCTAATCTGTCGCAAGGTAGGGACAGATTTATTGTCTGTAAGCAGGTTGCATAATACATTAGACTGTAAATGTTTAAAAACTGCACTTTTTTAATTCTGCAGCAGATGTGCAGCTAAATGAACTTAATTGCAGCATAAGGCTTGTTTCACATCTATGATTTTTTTTTTTTTTTTTTTTTGCAGATTTGCACTACAGAACATGTTCCATAGGAAACCATGTTAAATGGACTGTAGTGCAAGGGCCAGATTCACGTTACGCCGGCGTATCACTAGATACACCGTCGTAACTCAGAATCTGAGTCGTCGTATCTTTAAGCGTATTCTCGAAACAAGATACGCTTAAATCTTGCTAAGATACGACCGGCGTAAGTCTCCTACGCCGTCGTATCTTAGTTGCATATTTACACTGGCCGCTAGGTGGCACTTCCATCGATTTACACGTTGAATATGTAAATTAGCTAGATATGCCGATTCACGAACGTACGCCCGGCCGTTGAAGTACAGATACGCCGTTTACGTAAGGCGTTTTCAGGCGTAAAGATATTCCAACAAAAAGATGGCGCAGCCAATGTTAAGTATGGACGTCGGGACCACGTCAAATTTTACATTGTTTGCGTAACTCGTCCGTGAATGGGGCTAGACGTAAACTATGTCGTTTTCAATGACTCTTTGCGACGTCATTTGGAGCATGCACACTGGGATACGTTCCTGGCCGGCGCATGCGCAGTTTTAAAAAAACGTAATTTACGTGGGGTCACACTTATTTTAAATAAAACACGCCCACATCAAACACATTTGAATTTGGCGGGCTTACGCCGGCCCATTTACGCTACCCCGCCGTAAATTAGCTTTGTGAATAGAGCACTTGCCTCTCTAATTTACGGCGGCGTAGCGTATCTGAGATCCGCTACGCCCGCATAACATTATGCCGATCTACCTGAATCTGGCCCCAAATCTGCAAAATGCAAAAAGCACTAAAACTGCATAGGTGTGAATCCAGCCTTAGAGAGAAAATAGACAGGCATATGCTATTTAGTTGTACAGTCACCCAGAACTAAATTTTTCGCTTTGTTTGCAAAAAAGACTAACAATTTTGCACATCAATTGAACATTATCTGTGCAAATGCTTTAAAAAATGTCCCCCACGGTATACTACATAGGAGCACAGACCGCAGGCAATGCAGATTGCACATAGAGTGACAGCTCCATCCTGCTCCAAACAGATTCAGCAGCTTCAGAGTGACAGTCCTACAGCTGCTTGATGAATTCTTTTTAATTTGTGACAGTATGTCCACAGCTTGAACTGTGTGGCATTACCCCCAGAGGATTTCAGGCACACTTCACCAAAACACAG
Source organism: Rana kukunoris (assembly GCA_029574335.1). Lineage (NCBI taxonomy): Eukaryota > Metazoa > Chordata > Amphibia > Anura > Ranidae > Rana > Rana kukunoris. Next base: position 68,678,976 of record CM056051.1, on the reverse strand, counting down.
CCGGTAAAAATACTGTTGCTTTGACACTCCACCACAGGCAACATGCTGTGCTGGGCATTTATGTGGACAAGGCTGTATTTTCTCTTGCTACACACCAATTGGACAGCAAGCGTTTTCATTTGAACCATGCTCTTCTATCTCAGACCAATGGCTCAATATCATCATCATTATCATTAACTGGTTCTAAAGGCAGATGATTTTATTTTTTTCATCTTAATGCATTCTGTGCATTAAAGGAGAAGTTCAGCCTGAGCTTTTTAGGTTTGGCTTCTCCTTTGGGTCACAGGAGTGCAATTCGTTTTGCACTCCTGTGACCTGTTTTCAGCAGAGAGCAATCCGAAGTCTGCTCTCTGCTGACGTCACGGCCATCAGTCAAGGAAACGCGTCATCACGACTTCCAAGTCGGGATCTGCCAGCTGCCTTGATTGATGGCAGTCTCAGCAAGGCGCTGAGACGCTGAGTCGGCTGCTCCCCGCCCCTCCACGGCTCATCGCTCCAATAAGCGCTGAGAAGTAGAGCAGAACCAAGCCAATGGTGGTGTTCGGTGGCTCGGTTCTCAGTGCAGAGATGCCAGGGGACAGATGCAGCATCAGTTCGATGCTGCATCCACCGAGGTAAGTATAACTAGCACAAAAAAAACATCTCTTTTAAGATCAAAAACCTTTTGTGTGTAGCAGCCCTACTCAGCCCCCCTAATACTTACCTGAGCCCCATCTTGATCCAGCGATATTACACAAGAGTCTCGGCTGTCCTGGACTCACCCTCCTCATTGGCTTAGACAGCAGCAGGGCACCATTGGCTCCCACTGCTGTCAATCAAAGTCAGTGAGCCAATAAAGAGAGAGAGGGGATGGTGCCGAGCTGCGGCTCCAGGTCTGTATGGACACACAGAGCAGCAGCTTGGCTTTGGTGCCCCCATAGCAAGCTGCTTGCTGTGGGGACAATCGGCAGGAGGGAGGGGCCAGGAGCACTGGCTAGGGACTCAAGAAGAGGAGAATCGGGTCTGCTCTGTGCAAAACCACTGCAACAGAGCAGGGAAATATAATATTTTTATTATTTTTAAACAAAAAAAAACTAAGACTTTTTTAGTATCACTTTAAAGAAAAATTCCAGGTATGGGTATTTCAACATAGTTATATTGTTCCAGGTATACATGTTTAACATACCTGTAGGTATACCTTTTTTTTTAGAGAATAAGTGCAGGCACTCCCTTTTCCCCTGGGTCACCCCTTGTCTCCACCCACTACCCACCTCCAAGCACCATCTTTTGTGTCCACCCCGACTCATCTCCCAGTACTGCCTCTTTTAGAGAATACAGAACCAAGTATCATTTTGTGGTGCTATGCAATTTATAGGAATTTGTTCTTGATAACAAGACCGTAAAATAGAACCCCTGCATCAAGCAACCATAGGCCCCCAGCAACAATAAATCCCCCAGCAACTCTGTATCCTCCTGAACAACAGACCCTCCAGCAACAATAGATTTCCCCAGCAGCAATTGATCCCATCTAACAGCAATATTTCCCATCTAACCAACAACAGACCCCTCTGCAATAATGGACCCTCCCCAGCAAAAATAGACTGCCTAGCAACAATAGATTCTCATCAACATCAACAGGTCCCCCAGCAGCAATAGATCCTTCTTAGGAACATTAGACCCTCCCCCACAACAATAGTTTCCCCCAGGAACAAAATACCCCCCCAGCAACATTAGATTCCCTGTCAGCAACAATAGAACCCCCCAATAACATTAGATTCCCTTAGCAACAATAGACAACCCCATCAACACTATACCCCCAAGCAGTTACTATAGACTCTCCAGCACACCCAAGCCCCCTTTGCCGGCACATACATGGAGGTTCATGAACTGCATTCCCCTGTGTTTCCATTGAAAAAAAATAACTCTCTAGAAGCTGGAAATCACTAAAGTATGCACCAATGCTACAGTGATCTTTACTTGCTTCCGAGTCTTGCACCAAGCATTGTGAACACAGGAGGACCCCTGCTTGGCACAGGCTCCATTCAGAAATTGCTTTGCATTTTCTTAATGAATTTAACGTGTTCTGTGATTGCACAAGAGAGAGGCTGGGTGGTGACATCATGCTCTCTCCCTCATCCAATTAGAGAACCCTTTGCATTTATTGAGCACAGGCAAATCATTCTCTGAATGGCTTCTATGCTGAGTGGGCAACCTCCTGCATTCAGAATGCAGTAGGGCAGCTTGCCATGGGATGCGGAAGAAAGTGGAGATCACTGTTTATAACAGTAATTTTTAGCTTCTAGAGATATCTCACAGGTATAGTATATGCATACTGTTGTTATGCTGGCTATGTTGGACCAATATAACTATATAAAACCAGGGCCATCTTTAAGGCAGGGCAAAAGGAGAAGCTGCCCTGTGCCCCATCATTGTTGTGGGGCCCAAAGCAGCTGCTTTATACTTGCAACTATCCCAGTTTAGATTCCCTTGTCTCATGAAGTTTTAGTCCTGTGTTGTGTCCTGATATCTCAGTGTGAAGTTATGTTACTAATGTTGCCCAGCTCTGCCATATTGCTGTGTACAGATGACTCACCTGAAGATCCTGTGTTTACGTGTAAATAACCTGCATTAATAGGTAAATAGTGGTGGCATTAATATGTAAATAGCCACAGACTGGCAGTAACCTCTAGCAACCAATCAGTCAGCAGTAATAATGTGCAGTAACCTCTAGCAACCAATCAACAAGCAGAAATCATGTGCTGTAACCTCTAGCAAATAATCAGTGAACCATAATATGTGCTGCAACCTATACCAGCCATTCAGTGAGCGGTAATGATACCTCTGGCAACCAATCGCAATCCCTGCCCTGTCTGATTCAGTAAACTGATTTTGAGTCTAGCTGCTATTTATTGTATGTCTAAGAGCAGTTGGCGAGCAGAATTGCATGGGGGGGGGGCAAGAAAATGTTTGCCCAGAGTCCAATCAAAATTAAAGATGGCCCTGTGTAAAACTATACCTAAAATTCTTCAAAGTTGCAGTATTGTGTATACTAAAAAGATACTTAAACTTTTATGAGAAGGCTTCATCTTAATCACATGATCGTTTTAAGGAAACTTGCAAGCATAGAAAAACAGGGAGCTGCTATTGCTGACTTTAACCAATGCCGAGCAGCCGCCGCAGTTTTACGGCTCTGCTGGGCGAGATCATGTAGATCTATGTCATTTCGCTGAGCAGCCAATAGGGGTGAGCGCGCATGTGTGCCCCCCGCTCGCCCCTGACGCCGACCCATGTGCCCGATCATCGCCGGGCACCCGCGATCACTCGTTACAGAGCGAGAATCGGGAGCTGTGTGTGTAAACACACAGCTCCCGGCCCTGTCAGGGGGGGAAATGACCTATCGTCTGTTCATACAATGTATGAACAGCGATTTGTCATTTCCCCTAGTCAGTCCACCTCCCCCTTTCTCCCCATTTTTATAGTAATCAATGCATTTTTATAGCACTGATCGCTATAAAGATGCCAATGGTCCCAAAAATGTGTCAAAAGTGTCCGAAGTGTCCGCCATAATGTCGCAGTACCGTTAAAAATCGCTGATCGCCGACATTACTAGTAAAATAAAATATTAATAAAAATGTCATAAAACTATCCCCTATTTTGTAAATGCTATACATTTTGTGCAAACCAATCAATAAGCGCTTATTGTGATTTTTTTTTGGACAAAAAATATGTAGAAAAATACATATCGGCCTAAACTGAGGAAAAAAAAAAGTTAAAAATATTTTTTTTTTTCAAAATTGTCGCTCTATTTTTGTTTATAGCGCAAAACTAAAAACCGCAGAGGTGATCAAATACCACCAAAAGAAAGCTCTATTTGTGGGAAAAAAAGGACGCCAATTTTGTTTGGGAGCTACGTCGCACGACCCTGCAATTGTCAGTTAAAGCGACGCAGTGCCGAATCGCAGAAAGTGGCCTGGTCTTTGACCAGCAATGTGGTCCGGGGCTTAAGTGGTTGTTCTCCTGATCCTGGCTTCACCACTGAGGGAGTCATTGACCTGGAACAAGCTGAGACTTTTCAGACTCTTCAAGCTTCTACCTCATCCCTTTAAAACCACATATTACTTACAGTACTTAAAACACATATTAATTACACAGGTTCTGAGGTGAATTTAAAGCAGATAAGGCACAACGTGGATTTATTTACCACCTTAATCAGCCACAAAACCTGTGTAATTTATATGTGTTTGGTTTTAAAGGGATGAGGTGGCAGCCCTAATGGCACTCCTGAAGTATACACCTTTAAAATCACGAGTTGCCACTCTAAACAATATATTCTTACAGATTCACTTAAGATGAAAAGACCTGCAATAGAGTTTTTTATTGTTATTTTTGTTGCAGTTTGGAAAGGAAAATAAGCTAAAATCAAAGAGGGTTTGTCAGTTCTCGGATTTAGCTGTCATGTGACCCCGCAGGCTAAAAGAGATATTTTAAATCAGTACAATCACTATCCTCAGTGCCCTCTTTCAGGGGCTTTCTTTAGATTACAATGTGAAGTATAAGAATCCTTGATGGAGTTATGGCCCTACTGCGAGATACTCACTTTTCACCCCCAGCTATGTAACTGAACTACATACACTGCTGAGAGATATCATCTTCAGAATGTAAAAAATAGCAATATATTAAAAGTTCATTTTAGTGCTCCATATGTCATAAGGAGTTAAAACAAACAAAAAAAAGAACAATGCATTTGTCAAGGAAATCAAGAGATTCCAAATTGTGTGTGAAACCAGTAATCTGGATTAGTCATTTCTCACACTGGACTTAAAAGCACGCTTTAAGAGGCATTTGGCATTTTTCTCTTTCACTCTTTAAAAACACCTCTATGTAAGCCTCTAGGTTCATTTACTAAAATTGGAGAGTGCAAAATCTGGTGCAGCTCTGTAGAGAAACCAATAGATATGTGCATTCCCATTCGTACGAATGTTATTTTCGTACAAAAATTTTCATTTTAGTACCCGAGGGATAATGTGTACATACAAAAAAAAGTTAAAGCACCAAAATACGAAAAACTATGGGATTACGAATGAGCTGCATAATGAACAACCGCAAATACGAACGAACGATCCAACGAAAAAAACGACAAAACGAAAACGGCAAAAGAACGAAAATGACATCTATAACAAAAGATTTGCATTCTGTTTTTTGTTTGAATTCTTTTTCTGTTTGTTTTCAGTCGTATGTTCATTGTTCATATGACATCTATAACAAAAGATTTGCATTCTGTATTTTGAATTCCTATTTTCTGTTCGTATTTTGTATTCAAAATACAGAATGCAAATCTTTTGTTATAGATGTCATATGAACATACGACTGAAAATAGCAGAAGAAAATGGTTTCAAGATACAGAATGCAAATCATTGATGCAAATTCACGAAAATTATTGTCTAACAAGTAACGAACATGAATTAAACAGAATAACAAACCATCCCGCATGTACGAAAATAAAACGGTAACGAAAATACCAAACGAAACCAATCCGCTTCCAGGTTCTTTTATCAAAGCTTAACCGCTTGAGTCCCAGGCCATTGTCAAATGACAGCGGCAAGGTGGCTCTATAAATCCCAGCCGCCGTCGTTTGACATCTTCGCGTCCTCCGGCCACTGGGGGGCGCACACGCGCACCCGGCACGTCCCTGAGATACAGATGCGCGTGCCTGGCGGTCACGATGTCCGCCAGGTACCTGCGATCGGCAGTTTTAGAGCAGGGACGTGTGTAAATACAGAGCTTCACGTCCTTTCAGGAAGAGGAGACAGATGCTGAGTTCCTTGTACATAGGGACACAGCATCGGTCACCTCCCCCAGTCAGTCCCCCTCCACACACAGTTAGAACACACCCAGGATACACTACACATTTAACCCCTTCCTCACCCCCTAGTGTTAACCCCTTCCCTGCCAGTCACATTTATACAGTAATTAGTGCCTTTTTATAGCGCTGTTCGCTGTATTAATGTGAATGGTCCCAAAAATGTGTCAAAAGTGTCCGATGTGTCCGTCGCAATATCGAAGTCCTGAAAAAATTTGCAGATCGCCATATTACTAGTAAAAAAAAAATAATAAAAAAATGTCAGAATTCTATCCCCTATTTTTTAGCCACTATAATCTTTGCGCAAACCAATTACTATAGGCTTATTGCGATTTTTATTTTTTTAATCAAAAATACATATCGGCCTAAACTGAGAATTTTTTTATTGGATATTTATTATAGCAAAAAGTAAAAAATATTGTGTTTTTTTTCAAAATTGTCGCTCTTTTTTTGTTTATAGCGCAAAAAATAAAAACCGCAGAGGTGATCAAATACCACCAAAAGAAACTCTATTTGTGGGGAAAAAAAGACGTTAATTTTGTTTGAGAGACACGTCGCAAGACCACACAATTTTAATTTAAAGCGACGCAGTGCTGAAAGCTGAAATTTCGCCTGGGCAGGAAGGGGGTATATGTGCCCAGTAAGTGGTTAATTGAACAAGCTGCAGTTAGAAGCTGATTGGCTAACATGCACAGCTGCACATGATTTTGCACTCTCCAGTTTCAGTAAACCAACACCTATGTGTGCATGCGCACATAGGCATTTACAGGTTGAAAAAAAATAAACATCAAAAGAACATCCAGGGGTGGAGCTGAAGAACAAAAAAAATGTGCAACGTACATAAACCTCTAGACACGTTTAGATGCTTATAAAATGTTCTGAGTGTTAATGCATTAAGGCAGATTTTTTTTATATTTATGGAATTCATTAGCCCTCAAATGCTTGACGTGCCTAAGGAGCCTTTCACACGGGCTGCTGTCCTGCCGCAGTTAAAGGATCACTAAAGGAATTTTTTAGCTAAATAGCTTCCTTTACCTTACTGCAGTACTGGTTTCATGTCCTTATTGTTCGTTTTTGCTTTGAAGTTGCTGTAATCCTGCCCTGTTCTCCACACTTCCTGCTTGTCTGTTTCCTTACTGGGAGCTTTCTCACGGTGGTCTAAGCTGTCATTACTGTGTCATTACTGTGTGTCTAAAACTTCCCAGAACCAATCAGATTCATTTAAAAAACAAAACACTGCCCTGGATTTGTTTGTTTTTGTTCTGTGTGTCCATTTCTACTTCGCAGAAACATGAAGCCAGTTCAAAAGTGAAACTAACCTGCAGGCACATTATATGATTGATTTGTATCTATTTTTAATCATTTTGAAAAGGAATTAGTTAACTTTTATGTCTCTATACCCTGTAAACAGTCATTTCAGCAAAACATTTTTTTTCCTTTAGTGACCCTTTAAAAGCATGTTTCTTTCTTTTGAAATTCAAGACTCCAGGCACAGCGATCAGCTGCATTTGTACACTGCGATTAGCTGCGTTTACATGCAGCTACGTTTAGCTGCAGTCGGCCATTATTGTCATCCCCATAGCAACCGTTTTTATTTTGATGTGCTTCCTGTTGTTTTTTCTTTTGTTCACGCTGCTATCCGCAGCTGACACAGTGCACTGCGTTTACCTGCAGTTATGTGCAGATAGCTGCGCAAAATCGTTCCTGGACGCAGTCAAATCTATTTTTTCTATCTGCACCAAACCGCATGTAATGAAACTGCAGCTAAACGCAGTGTGTGAATGGGGCCACAGGAAAGCATTGTGTGCTTTCAGCTGCAGTAGAAAACTAGAAAATCCGCAGCTAAAAGCACCATTCTATCCGTCCGTGTGAAAGGCGCCTAAACACGTGTGCATATAGGGGATTATTTTCGAAAGGCCCTGTAAGTGCACTCGCTGTAGATCTGAGGGGTAGATCTAAAAAGAGGGGAAGCTCTGCTGTTTTTTATTTTCCTTGCATGTCCCCCTCAGATCTACAGCGACTACACTTGAAAGTGCACTTATAGTGCAAAGGGGTCAATTCACAAAGAGAAACGTTATTGGTTTTCTTCAGGTGTTAAATTAGCACTCCTTATTTAACGCTAGCAAACATGGTATTCACAAAAGCTATAATCGTTATTTAACATAGTCGTTATGGTTTTCAACTGACTCTTTATCCAATCGTTATGCTAACTACTCAGACGTTATTATTAACATTTGGGACGTTAAAATAACTCTTAAGATCGTTAAATAATGCTGGAGAGATGCATTCTGGGAGCAGAAGGGGAGGAGAACAGCTGCATGTGGAAAAGAGCAGATACAGAGAGAGAGAGGGAGACACAAGCAATACACATGGAGATTGAGCATGTGATGTGCAAAACTTCTAGTGTGTGCTTTTCTAAAGCCATGTGTATTTCCTCATACAGAGAATAAATCATGGGAGATGATAATCGGAATTTAGCTATCACCTGGGTTTCAGAAAAGTCATCCAAAATAGTATGTGAAGGGAATACACGTTTATAAATCTGAACAACATTCTAACATGTTCTTCTTCGCCTCTGGATAATTTTAAGTTCAAATAGAGCACGGTTCTAGCTTGCCCAACACTACACTACACTACAAAAATTGCCAAAAAGCTTCCTCTAACAACAAAATATCGCCTGGGAAATGTCATAACGCCACCCTGAGGGAGGTGTTAATTTAACGATTGCTTAACGATTGATAACTGTCCAAAATTTTTTTGTGAATTGCACTTCTGTACATATTTAACGATTTGACTCTTTAAAATAACGTTTTGAATCTTTAAAATAACGATTTGACTCTTCAATAAGGATCCACACCTTAAAATATCGGTTCTGTGTAGGGAAACGTTATTTGATGATTTTTCAAAGCGTTAAATCGTTTAGTGAATTGAACTAGCTTCAATAACGTGCAAAATCGTTAAAATAACACTCGCAATTTGAAAATAAAGCTTTGTGAATTGACCCCAAAGTGGATTTGCCTTTTGTAAATAACCCCTATAGTATGGGTTTAGAAGGCACATTTTTTTAAGTAGCCTTTCTTCTGCATCCCGAGGGGCTAAACAGATGCCCTGTGTGCATGAGGCTTTAGATATATATATATGCAAATCTAAGTTTCATCCCCAGCATATTAGCAGGTAGCCCAACCGATTACCTCCAGTCCTGCTTTATAAAGCACTTATCCAAATTAAAGCCCCCCTCTGAGCTAAATATGACCTCTCTGCCTATTTTCCATTCTACCAACTCCTAATCAGTCCTGCCAGGCTTCTTTTATTTTTGTGATTACCTAGTAAAGCAAGATGTACTCACCTAAGTCCCCTGTCCAGGTCCCACACCGCCATTTTCAGGTGTAAGGGACTGCTGATCTAGTGATGCAAATCAGATGGACACCACCAGTGCCCTGGTATTAAAGTCAGTGATCTTCTGGGTTTCTAAAAAGATCCCCACCACTGGACAACTAATAGGAAGTGTCCACGTCATAGAGACAGTGATGTGGACACCCAAAGAAGGACCCCACAGAAAGAAACCAGTAAAGGGGTTTGGATAGATGGTGTCATGTCACTATAGTGAATCTTTAGTGACATGTGACTGCCAGCTTTTTTTATTGTATCATACCAACAATTAGATTGGGAGGTGGGGGATTACCCAGAGAGTAGCTTTAAAAAAATAAAATAATAAAAACGCCTGTTAATTGAACATACAATAAAAGTCGCACCTCACACAAATGAATAGACCACATATCGGCATCATACTGCTTAAAAAAATACTTGTTTCTTGCTTAAAAAAACTGCTCTGAATTCCATCATGTCACTTACAGCCTAGGCAGAATGGGCATAGTGTCTGAAAATCGGGTGCATTGTGCATATTTGACATCATTAGAGACTGTAAACAATTGGTTTGTTTTCATCGAGGTAAGAGGGTAAGCAAGCTGCAAGCCCTTTTTATGTACTTAACAACTATCTACATACTTATCTACAAACTATACAAAAAGAAAAAAATATATATAGCACATCTAGGTTAGATTACTTAGGCTGGCCATACATGATTTATTTGCTGTTTTTTTTTTTTTTTACATTGCATGTGGATGGGTGAATCACTCCTGCTGAGCTATTGTATTCTGCTGGCAGGGAGCTTTGCCCGCCAGCAGAATATAATGATCAGTGTTGCTGGCTATAGCTGGTGGCACTGATCTTTTGGGAAAAACCTGACAGGCAGGTTGTACATAAGTTGATCGCAGCGGCGGTGCGTCCATAGAGGGCGCAGGAGCGCTGCCCCCTCTCCTCTGTGCCATCACTCAAGTGTACAATACATAGAGATTTATGGAATGGTATCGTCGCGGCTGCCGCCCATTATTCAGATGGCCGGCCCCCTGATGAGCACCGGCCATCTGAATAACCGCAGTTTGCTGGTGTTTGCATGCAGAAGTTTTTTTCCTTAAAGCCTTGTACCTTTAGAACCACTTTAATATCTACTAAACCACACAAGTTCAGGCTGTTTCCAAGGAACCTACAGGTGAGACTTTTTATAACGTTATCTGTAGGGCAAAGTTAAACATTTCACTTTACTGTAACTGTAGTTTGAATATGAAAGTATAAGTATGTGTCCAATTTCCAAGTATACCGCATTGTATAATTTAAACTTGATCATAGGAAAAGCCCAGAAAGGAACAAGCTCAGTCATTTTGTCTTTACTGAATCAGAAAAAAGATCATGTAGACCACAGGTGTCAAACTGGCGGCCCTCCAGCTGTTACAGAACTACAAGTCCCATGAGACATTGCAAGACTGACCATTACAAGCATGACTCCTGCACGCAGAGGCATGATGGGACTTTTAGTTCTGCAACAGCTGGAGGGCCACCAGTTTGACACCCCTGATAGACAATGCAGCTATTGCTTCTTTAGCAAGAATGACCTGCAGTTACACACCAGAGTGCACTTTGCTGGCCAAAGCTTTGATTACAACAGAGCTGACAAAGGGATAAAAAATTACATTTGCATGCTGAATTATTTCCTAATGCTACTGCTGAGAGATAGTCACAGTGCCTATCTGTCAATAAAGGGTGCCCTGCTCAGTAGATTAAGGCAGACGTCTCGTTGTACTTGTATTAGCAATCTTCACTAAAAAAACATTTATTGACATTCATCTTTTTTTTAACATTGTTAATATAGTTTTTATAGTACGTTATTTTAATTTGTAGACAAGGTTATGTTCTTATACTAATCTTATTGTTTTTGATGAAAGTTCATGCCTTTAACAATATGGCTCTTCATTCAATAAACACATTTAATTTTATTTTGCTCTCAATGGCTGCAGTACTACCATTGCTCATTCCGAATGACAGGGGAAGGCTGGCTGCTCTGCTGTGGTCACTATCAAGATGTCCTCATTGTTGATGCAAAGACCTTGCAAGTCCTTCATAGTTTCAAGTCACAGTCTTCAGATTGGATTAGTTGCATGTGCATTGTTCACTCTACCAGGATTCAAGGTACTGCATTGACAGAAGGATACATCTATGAGAATAACTAACATTTGACCTAAGTCTCTCCCAGGGTATGGTCTCATATCAGTGTGCAAATGGAGTGTTATATTTTCAACAAGTACAACTTGGTGGAAACATTTGTGTGATACATAATTTTCATTGGCATTTTACTTTATTAATATGACAGTAATGCCAGAATGTACAATATATGCATATGTTTATGTATGTCCCAATATAATGTATATACTATAGTATATATCTGTATATGTCATGAGTAAATCTCTTATCCTTATTAAAACTGTATTTTTAATAATGTCCCTAAGAGAACATATTTTCCCATAGTTTCTCACCTATCAGAGAATCAAATTAAAGATGCCAGAGAGCCATGATTAGGCCATAATGGCTAAAAGCATTTAATGAGAGGATTAAATAAGCATTCTAGCTAATTTTTCAACAACATTAACTACTTCCCGCCCAGCCTATTGTCAAAGGATGGCTGGGTGGGCCATTTGTCATTTCAGGTGGGCCACTGCGACCCAATCTGTCACTGGCTGAGCCCACCAGGCACAGCCAATGACTGATCAGTGTACCGGCCTGATGCTGTTGCGACCAATCACAGCAGATCCCAAGACAATTGTAAAAAAATTATGCATTCCTTGCATGCCATTCATTGTGTACAATTGTGTTACTAGCTGTACAGAGGGCCAATCATAGCTAATCAGAACAATACACACTGAATGAATTTGTTTTATTAAGTAAAAATTATTGCTTATACAGTACCAGTGAAATTCACTGGTATAAGCAATCATCATGTGTAAAAGAAAAAGAAGTTCAAATCGATGACATATGATGATGCTGTATTGCACTGGCAACATTATGTGAAAAAAATAAAAGCTTGGCACTCGCATCGGCTCTGGAGGCACACCTCGCGCGTGCTGCCGGAGGCGCCATAAAGAGCCGACATACAGCAACGACGGGTCGTGCAGGGGGGTCCGCCTGCCACAGTATAACTGCGGCGGCTGGTCCGGAAGCAGTTAAAAAGACTCACCATCCCTCTTACTAATTACTTTGGACTGTCTACTTCCCAAAAAGGGGTCATTTAGGGGACATTTGTACTGTCCTGGTGTTTTTGGTCTCAAGAAATGAGACAGGTCATCAGTACATCAGGATTGATCAATGTTAAAATATATCCCATAGTTTGTGGACTCTATAATTTTCCTACAGACTAAATAATATACACTGATTTGGGTATTTTCACCAAAGAAATGTAGCAGAAGCAGTTTGGCCTAAATATATGAAAAAATATTATTTATTTGCAAAATTGTATAGCAGAAACGTATCTTTTTTTGTTTATTTAGCAAAAAAAAAAAAAACACAGTGGTGATTAAATACCCCCAAAAGAAATCTCTATTTGTGTAAAAAAAATTATAACAATTTCATATGGGTACAGTGTTGCACGACCATGCAATTTTCCTTCAGAATGTGATGGCACTGAAAGTTGAGCATTGGCCTAGCCAGGAAGGAGGTGAAAGTGCCCGGCATTGAAGTGGTTAAATAATTCACTTTCTGTAGTTCTATAGAAAATATTAGGGGAAATTTGTAATAGGTAATGGCAGGCCTGAATGTGTGGGCAGGCTATTTAGGCCTATAGGAGCAGAAGTGCTAGAAAAGTAATAAATATAGAAAATGTAGTATTGTCCTCTGTGCTACAGGCCAGAGGGTTTGTGCTTAAAACTTCTGCTAGCTAATGGAGAAATTTCCAGATGTCGGTGGTAAATGGTGGGAAATTATAAAGGAGAAAAAAAAACTTGGCCCGTCCTCCAAAGATGTCTTGTTAATGTTGAAATGCATCAGGGAGTGACGTCATCACGCACGCCCGATCGCTTACCAGCGGTAGTGTTTGAAGCTGATTTCCTGCTGCTCTTCTGTTGTACAAAATATTTTTTTTAATGTTTTGTATGAAGGTAATTGTAGCCATCTTTCAAAATAAATTGTTTTTATGTCATGATGGGCTTCACTATGGGAGTTTTCCTTTTTTTATCATTGTGAGTCTCCCTTACACGATCTGTGATCCATATAACAGTTACCTTCCTGGATAAACTTTCCGCTGCCTGTTTGATTATTAGACATGTGCATTCATTTTCGTCCAAATGCATTTTCTTCCGAAATTCAGGTATTTTCGTTATCGTTTTAACAAACGATAATGAAAGCACAGAACACGAAAACCGAAAGATCCGACATGAACAAATGGTTTATTTTCGTTTTTGTTGTGGTCGAATGTGCCTAACCTTAACTCTAAGTCCAATATTATTCTACATAAAGAGAAAAGATTTGACATAGAGAGAAAAAATTTGACATAGAGTGAAAAGATTTGACTAAAGCCCCATACACACTATCAGTTTTCCTGACGGTTTTCTCTTCAGGTTTACCAAAACCATCTAATATGAGGTCAAACCTCAAGAGTTTCAATGTGTATGCAATCAGGCAGGCCCTTGTACTACATGGTTTTGGTAAACCTGAAGAGAAAACCATCAGGAAAACTGATAGTGTGTATGGGGCTATAGAGAGAAAAGATTTGACATATAGAGAAAAGATTAGACATAGAGAGAAAAGATTCGACATAGAGAGACACAAAGTTTCGACGAAGTAGCTAAAAACATATGATCAGAGCAAGTGGACATTTATGGTGAAATCACTCGCGGATATAATGAATTGTCGGCTCCCGGCAATTCAGAGAGAATTCATTCATAAAACAGCGTGGGGGTCCCCCCAAATTCAATTACCAGGCCCTTTTAGGTCTGGTATGGATATTAAGGGAAACCCCGCCATCAATTTTTTTTTTAAATTACGTGGGGTTCCCCCCAAATATCCATTCCAGACCCTTCAGGTCTGGTGTGGATTTTAAGGGGAACTCCACCCCAAATTAAAAAAAATGGCGTGGGGTTCCCCCAAAAATCTACACCAGACCCCTTATCCCGAGCACGCAACCGCATAATTTACTAACTGGTATCACGGTTTGCTAAGTGGCTGCTATTTTTCCTTATTTACACTGAGCGCAGATTTTACATTATTTTACTGTTTGCTTAAATGGTGGGAAACGCCCAACTGTGGTCAGTGTGCCCATCATCCATCCATCCTTACTGTAGTTGGATGGCAAAACAAAACACAACAACCTCTAGTATACAAGCAGAATGAATACAGTTAAAACCTATTAGTAAAGTTTACCATTTTACTTTGTTTAGAAGATTCATTGGTTGCAATATCAGCTTCTGGTGACCTAAAGGTGTGGGACCTCTCATCTTCTGTTAACAGCATACAGGTCAGTAAAATAAATAAATATATATATATATATATATATATATATATATATATATACACACACACACCATATAGGGGTCACAGTACAATGAGATAAACATATTCCTCTTTTGATGATAGATAATCCATCAATGTTTCAGCCATCTGTGTCCTTTATCAAAGGTTAACAATAAGGATAACAGCAGTATAGGAAAGAACACTGGATATGATATGAACAGATACTAAATAATTATTGGATAACACAAAAGGATGCAACGGGGTTGATTTACTATATGCAAATACACTGTGCACTCAGCAAGTGCAGTTGTATGCATTTTCCTTAGTAAATGTAATGTGTAATTTTTGCTTGGAAATTATTGGATGATGGAAATCAGCAGAGCACATTTACTAAGCTCTGGAGAAAATGAGGGCAACTGCACTTGCAAAGTGCACAGTCTAATTTCCTTTAGTAAATCCACCCCTTTGTAACAATATACATCTACAACAAGGGTATACACCTTTCCAACAACACAATCAGCCGAGTGTATCCTAAGGCTGGATTCACACCAGTTTTAGTGCTTTTTGCATTTTGCAGATTTGGACTACAGAAAGTGTTCCATAGGAAATCATGTAGAATGGACTGTAGTGTGAATCCAGCCTAATCCATAATGAATTTGTAATAAAAGGCAGAGCCAGGGGCGGACTGACAACTCATGGGGCCCCCGGGCAATAGGAGATTATGGGGCCCCCAGGCTTAGAGATGGCCGCCATCTTTTTTTGATGCAACATGAATGTGGGCAAACCCATGCGGAGAAGCACCAAGCTCCGTGACATGCTGAGTGGCTTAGAGCTGGTGACCCGCTAAATTCACCAGAAGCCTCTCATGGGCAAACAATTGCAGCCTCACTGTGCCCCATGAAATGCAGCCAACTGTGTCCCATCAAATGCAGCCAACTGTGTCCCATCAAATGCAGCCCACTTTGCCCCATCTAATGCAGCCCACTGTGCCCCATCAAATGCAGCCCACTGTGCCCCATCTAATGCAGCCCACTGTGCCCCATCTAATGCAGCCACTGTGCCCCATCAAATGCAGCCAACTGTGCCCCATCAAATGCAGCCCACTGTGCCCCATCTAATGCAGCCAACGGTGCCCCATCTAATGCAGCCACTATGCCATCAAATACAGCCAACTGTGCCCCATCAAATGCAGCCAACTGTGCCCCATCAAATGCAGCCCACTGTGCCCCATCAAATGAAGCCCACTGTGCCTCATCTAATGCAGCCAACTGTGCCCCATCAAATGCAGCCAACTGTGCCCCATCAAATGCAGCCAACTGTGCCATCTTAGTGGCAGGTCAGGCAGTGGATGATGGCCGAAGAGATGTGGGACGGGCAGCGGCGAGCATGAATCTATACATTCTACATAGAGGGGGTGGTACCCTTAATGGATGGACAGCTCCCTGGTATACACACACACACATGCACAGTATACATACACAGTGTGTGTATATATATATATATATATATATATATATATATATATATATATATTGTGAGAAGTGCCATGCTTTTGGGAGAAGGATGTGCTAAACTTCTCCAATCTCTGCTACATGTCCCTACTCATCACCTGCCCACCAGTACACAGGCACAGCCTCCTCCTCCTGTATTACCACATGCTATGTCTGTAAGCTGCTGGGCACTACAAGTACCAGCATGGCAGAAGGGGCAGCAGTGTGTTCTATCAGGATGATTTTTGGGGGAAAAAGTGCTGGTGTGTGTATATATAGATAAATCATCCTGATAGAACACACTGCTGCTGCCCTGCCCCTTCTGCCATGCTGGTACTTGTAGTGCCCCAGCAGCTTACAGACATAGCATGTGGTAATACAGGAGGAGGAGGCTGTGCCTGTGTACTGGTGGGCAGGTGATGAGTAGGGAGATGTAGCAGAGATTGGAGAAGTTTAGCACATCCTTCTCCCAGAAGCATGGCACTTCTCTCACACACAGAAAAACGATCTAACAGCAAGAGGAGTCCTGCTACACAGCCTCCCCCCTCCCCCTCCTCATCAGGATGAGGATAGGAAAGCACTGATAATACAATTCTTCCAGCTTGGCCAGCTTACCTTTTATCAGGCAGCAATCCACCCCACACTGCAGGCTGTCCCCTCCTCCCTCTCCTCTCCTGCAGTCGGCATCTCCTGCTCTTATGTCAAAAAAGCCGCGCTGGAGAAGGGGGCGTGTACACTGTGCTCCCATTGGCTGAGAAGGCAGTGGAGAGGCGGGGCAGCTACAATCTCGAGATTTGCACATCAAAATAATGTCGGTAGTGGCCATTTCACTAATAGATGTAAAAATACACTGATTTCAACAAACTGTCCCTGCTTTTACCAAGGCTGGCAACCCTGATGGGGCCCCCTAGTGGCCATGGGGCCCTCGGTCCGTGCCCGACGGACCGAATGGTCAGTCCGCCCCTGGGCAGAGCTTTTTTTCTCTCAGAAAATAGGTGCAGGAACTCAACCACGACCCCGTTCAGATTTCACAAACAGTAGAAGGGTCTTAAAGGGGCATTAAATACAAGGATTGCATTACATACAGAGTGCAGAGTTCAGGGGGGTTACACACAGAGTGCAAAGCTGTCACTTGTAAACACAGAAACCAGACTTCTGTGTTTACAAGTGATTGTGGTGACCAGGCACCAAAGGGTCTGAGCCAGAGGTGGTGAAACTGAGTTTGTGTTCTATCGGGTTGAGGTCAGGACTCTCTGCAGACCAGTCAAGTTCCTCCACCCCAAACTCCCTTATACATGTCTTTATGAACCTTGATTTGTGCACTGGTGTCCAGTCATGTTGGAGCAGGAAGGGGTCATCCCTAAACTATTCCCACAAAGTTGGGAGCATGAAATTGTCCATAATTTCTTGGTATGCTGACACCTTAAGAGTTCCCTTCACAATGTTCTTTTCTTATTTTACCCATTATATATACACCAATTTAAACTATAGGCATACACAAGAATAATTATACACAAATATCAATGAATCCCAAAGTATATCCACATGAGTTTAAAAATAAAATAAAAACTTTGACACAAAAAAATATTCTAAATAATGTGCCAAAGGTCCATTAACAGTCTTTAAATTTCAGACCCTTCTAAACGTGCAGGAAACAAGTGCTCTTCTCAGGTCGGCACTCTCCAAAAATTGTTGACCCCTTATCTCTAAGAGAGTCAAAAGGGCTTGTGGGTGACACCTCCTTTTTTACTTCAGGCTGTAGTCACAATCCCCTTCAGACTCCCACTTGAATCTTTTCTCTACCTCCTCCTCTCAATAGGACCACGTGGGACAGATTAAGAGAGGCAACTCTCCATAGTCTTCAGCAGTTATTTTTTAAATAGAATTAACCATTCAAAATTCACTTCCAAAAATCAAGGGCAATGGGACTTGAAGAAAGCTGTCTGGGACGCTCCTGCACTCCACGGGCCGGATGTGACCAAACAGGAAATGACGTGTAGACATACCCCATTCCACATTCTATAGCACAGCAGCGATAAAACACCTTTTGGTTTTGATTTGATTTTGATTTGCATTTATTTCTGAGATTTATGTGTTTATGCCTTTCATTACACATTCTTCTCTTAAAGGAGTTGTAAAGGTTTGTTTTTTATTTTCTAAATAGGTTCCTTTAAGCTAGTGCATTGTTGGTTCACTTACCTTTTCCTTCGATTTCCCTTCTAAATGTTTTTTTCTTTGTTTTCTTTGTCTGAATTTCTCACTTCCTGTTCCTGCTCAGTAAGCTGTTCTGGCTGTCTAACCACCGCTCAGATGATGGGGGCAAGCTTACTGAGGAGAAACAGGAAGTGAGAAATTCAGACAAAGAAAGAAAACATTTAGAAGGGAAATCAAAGGAAAAGGTAAGTGAACCAACAATGCACTAGCACAGGGGTCTCCTAACCCCGGCCCGCGGGCCACATCCAGCCCGCTTGTGTGTTTTATCCAGCCCGCTGTGTAAACAAAGCCGCCCATGCTGCCAGCCTGCCATGCTGTTTTTTTTTTCTTTTTTAAACAAGAGAAGCCGCGCCATTTTTATAACAGTGGCTGCTGCCTTGGACCGCCGAGGAGCTGCACCTCCCCTCTTCCCGCCCGCTGTTTTGAAGTTACAATCCTTCCACTAGTGACATCACAGGCACGGCACCTCCCCTCTTCCCGTCCACTGCAACACTCATGGAAGGATCGTTAATTCAAACAGCGGGCGGGAAGAGGGGAGGTGCCGCACCCGTGACGTGACTTGTGGAAGAATCGTAACTTCAAACAGCGGGCAGGAAGAAGGGAGGTGCCGCGCATGTGACGTCACTTGTAGAAGAATTGTACCTTCAAACAGTGGGCGGGAAGAGTGGATGTACAGCGCCTCGGAGACAGGAGCTGCAGAAGATCTGAAGTCCACTAGTACAGAGGTAAGAGGCTGATCATATTACTGATAAACACACTATAGGTGAGATTGGTACATTACTGGCTGATGGGGATATTACTGGGTACATTACTGTGCTGATGGGAACATTGCTGGGGACACCTCTGATGGGGACACCACTAATGGGAACACCGCTGATGGGGACACCGGTGTCCCCATCAGCGGCATCCCCATCATTGGTGTCCCCATCAGCGGCGCCCCCATCATTGGTGTCCCCATCATCGGCGCCCTCATCATCAGCACCCCCATCAGCGGTGTCCCTATCATCGGTGTGCCCATCAGTGGTGTCCCCATCAGCAATGATGGGGAAACTGCTGATGGGGATGCTGCTAATGGGGACACCGATGATGGGAACAGGGGTCACCACTTATGGGGACATGGGTCACCACTGATGGGGACATGGGGTCACTGCTAATGGGGACACCACTGAAGGGGACACTGATGAGGACACCGCTGATGGCGGCCCACAAGCACTTACTTCCTGGAAGTCTTGGATGGGGAGTTTTAATGGGGTAGCGCACTGAATCCTGGGAAATTATGACACACATTTCCCAGGAGCATTAGCATGCTGAGGAGCCGAGGGAGATGATGTCAGAATCCTAGGTGATTCTGAAGGCGGATTTCGTGGAACTGCATAGCAACAGGCATTTCCAGGTGAGTAAACTTTTTTTTTAGGTCTAATGAGCACAATAATGAAAAAAAAATTGGGATGGAAACTCCATTTTAAATCTCTTTGGATAAAATTAACACATTTAGATAAACAATGAAAGGACACCTTGTGGGTTCCAAAAACCTATAGCCAACTTCTCTTTCGGTTTGATCAGCATGTACAGTGTTATTATGGAATGTAGGGTTCTACTTGAACACTATATAGGAATAATCTGTAATGCCCTGTACACACGATTGGTTCATCCGATAAAAACGGTCTGATGGATTTTTTCATCAGATATCCGATGAAGCTGACTTTCATCAGTCGTGCCTACACACCATCAGTTAAAAAACAATCGTGTCAGAACGCGGTGACGTAAAACACAGCGACGTGCTGAGAAATAAGAAGTTCAATGCTTCCAAGCATGCGTCGACTTGATTCTGAGCAAATGCGATGGACATACCCACAGATGATCGTTTTTTTCTATCGGTTTTTTAACCATCAGATAATTTTAAAACAAGTTCCTAATTTTTTAACCGATGGATAAAAAAAGATGTGGCCCACACACGATCGGTTTGTCTGATGAAAACAGTCCATCAGACCGTTTTCATCAGACAAACCGATCATGTGTACGCGGCATAACTCTTTCACATCTGCTTATGCAGTCTGCAAGATGTGACATTGTCGCCTAAGGCCTGGTTCACACACTATAGTCTATTTAACATGGGTTTCTATGTGTCATGTTCACATCTGTACATCTTAGGCCACGTACACACGATCGGTCCAGCCCGATGAGAATGATCCGACGGACCGTTTTCATCGGTTCACCGCTGAAGTGGCCTGATGGTCTGATGTGCGTACACACCATCAGTCCAAAATCCGATCAGGTCAGAACGCGGTGACATAGAACACAACGACGTGCTGAAAAAACGAAGTTCAATGCTTCCAAGCATGCGTCAACTAGATTCTGAGCATGCGTGGGTTTTTGGTCCGATGGTCAGGCGTCCATCGGTCCGATTTTAAAGCAAGTTTTAAAACTTTGGTCCGACGGACGACGGTCCGATGGGTCGTACACACGCTCGGTTTGGACCGATGAAACTGGCCTTAAGGCCAGTTTCATCGGACCAAACCGAGCGTGTGTACGCGGCCTTATGAAAAGGACCAGGGACTTTTTTCTGGTTTTTGGTTCCATAGACTTCAATGGAAGAAAACATGTATTGAAAAAAGTAAAATGCACCAGGAATATGCAAACTACAACCTGCATAGGTGTGAACCAGGCCTAATACAATAAAGAAACACGTACAGAGAGGCCATGTTATTGGCATACAATCATAATAATCATTTTTTTAACATTGGTCTAGGACCCATCTTTCCCATCAGTAGGTTTCTGCTGTACTCTGTCTAAAGATCAGAAAGTAACCCCTAGCCATAAATTTCTCTTCAATTTCCAGTCACCTTTTCCTATTAAATTAGGGGCTTCACAATGTTATTCAGCATAATGAACTGACTTCTGACCCAAAGACTGTAGATGGATGAAAACTAATAAAAGCCAACAAGTGAATATGATTAAAGATCCGTAGTTTGGTCCCCAATCGTATCATTGAAGTGTCCAAAAACGAAATACATTCTTTGTCATATGTCATGTTAAAAGGTACCTGAGGGTGAACTTTATTAGTAAAACCCATCAAATGCCAGCAGGGATTACATTTCATCCTGCCACAGCGTGAACACATTATCATCATTGTACCACCACCAGCAAATCAGTGTGTGAGAAAAACCACAATGAAAAAAATAGATGGTCATCAACAGGATAACTAGAGGGTCTTCCTAACAGGGTCCACAGACAACAATAAAGATCTGACAAGGGTTCTAGTACTTTAAGACAGGGTATCTAAGAAGCCTTCTGAAATGACACATGTGTCAGGGCCCAATGTTAAATCAAAAAAGAGTTTGCATTCCAGTATCATGGATTCTCTGTATTCTAAAATATGCACATGTAGACGTTCAGGTGGAACCCTGCAATCCATGGTAAGACTGTAATGCTGATCAATCTAAAAAGGAGGTAAGCAGGAATTTGGCTTTAATTTGTTGGTGTATTTAAATCTTCAAGTACATCTAACACTCCACTCCCCCCCCCCCCCCGACAATGCTGCTGTCAATGCTGCTGGTGTCCTCTGTGCTCATTCATCCAGAGTGGGGGCGCTTTAATACAGGAGGTGTGTTACCGGCCAGATCACCAGGTGAGAACAGAGAGAAAAAAAGACAAAAAAAAAAAAAAAATTATGGAGCCACCACATCTAATAGTTGGTTAGCTTCAATATATTACATTTTTGGTTTGAGGTTTAAAGTGGATGTAAACCCGAAATTATTATTATTATTATTTTTGATGTCACAATGTACAGTATAAGATTTCTTATCTGTGCCCAGTCTTGTCACACAGAGTTAATCCAGCTCTGAGCAATCCTCTTTTATTGTTGAGTGACATAAAACGGATGGGTTATTTACATATCTCATGCACTAGCCTGGAGACAGGCATTCTTTTTATTTCCCACCCCCACTCCTTTTTTGAAGTCATGTGGTTACTTTTCTGGATTTTGACTGGATGTTAGTGATCAAAGCAAATTCAGTGTAAGAAATACATAGGAAAAAATGCATGTTGACAAGGGGAGTGTAGAGGTGGGCGGAGAGTCTACTGACATCACAACTCCACCCACCAAGCTCCAGACAACAGATCCACTCGCAGAATCTGCAGTTTTTCTTGTCTCATAACAGACAGAGGGGAGACATTTGACAGATAAGGATACATGTAGCCAGGAGAGGAGACAAGTATATATTTATAGATCAGCACTATGGCAGTAGTTTAGAAAGGATGAGAGTGGGTTTACATCCACTTTAATACCACTTGAACAACAAGTTGTATATATAACTATATGTATATGAGTGAGCACCAGTCTATACACGTAACCTGGTAATTTATTGCTCATTTGGTCATAGATAATCCAGCAATGTTTCCGATATCCCTGTCCTTTATCAAACTAAAGTTAACAATAAGAATACAAAGCAATATGAGAGCAAACACCAGATACAACATAAAGAGATACAAGTAATGATTGATAAACATGTTTGCTTTATTTTGGGTCTCAAAAACCTTATGAACTTTCTCCGTTTTAGATTGATTGTGTACATTCTTATTACGAATTGTAGGAATCCAACTGAAAGTCTGAATGTGCATGCTCTGGAATGTTTCTACATCTAAAGCAGGGGTCTCCAAACTGTGGCCCGAGGGCCAAATGTGGCCACTTTCTAGCCTTTATCCGGCCTTTGGGGCAATATCCGTCCCAATGATGCCAACAACAGAGCACTTTTTTTTACTACTAATACCAATGATGGGATACTATTCCTGCTACTAATTAGGGGCACTACTCCTCCTTCTATTGACCACCAACTCTGGAGCCATATTTAGTCTCATTGATGCCAGGTCTGTACTTTTTCTGCCCCACAGCTGGGCACAATCCGGCCCTCCTAAAGTCTGAAGGACAATAAACTGACCCTTTGTTTGAAAAGTTTGGAGACCCCTGATCTAAAGTATACATGTAATCTGTAAAATGTGCAAATGGTGTTTAATGCAAAAAAAAAAAACACATTCAGAGACCTAAGTTTGACCTGCATTTCAAACGCGGGAAAACAACACCTGTCTATGTGACTCCTTAAATCGGTTGTAAACCCAAAGAAAGTAAAAAAAGTAATAATAAAAACCTTGTAAGACAAAGGCATAATGAGCTACTATGACTACCATAGTAGCTCATTATGCATTTACTTACCTTAGATCGAAGCCCCCAAAGCCGTCCTCGTTTTCCCCTCCAGCCGCAGACATCTCTCCCAGAGGTTACTTCCGGGTATCGACCACTCCGGTGCTGTGATTGGCCAGAGCTGTGATGACGTCACTCCGCTCTTGCACGCGGGAGCCGTCAAAGCTGGCATTATTCATTCAGAAAACCGGCATTCTCAGTGTGCCTGCGCTGTTGTCTACGGCGTGCATGTGCCGTAGACAACGATGCATTATTTTTGGCAAATATCTCCTAAACCGTGTAGGTTTAGGAGATATTGCAAACACCGACAGGTAAGCCTTAATCTAGGCTTACCTGTAGGTGAAAGTTGTAATGGAGGGTTTACTTCCATTTTAATAAGAGCTATAACTTAATCATTATGTATCCTAGCAAATGTGAGTCCCATTTATAAATGAGGAAATTGTCCATCTCCCTGTTAGCATGGACGATGGGAAGCAGAAGGAAGACCAATATATTTGCCGGGAGTACATAACTGAGGGACCTGCAGAATGCCAGTTAAAACGTTAAACACTTGACTCAGCTCCCCTTCCAATGTCCAAACTATGCATTTTATTTGGAGTTGAATGGCCATAGCAGCCTTTTTATCACAAACCATTAAAGTGTTTGTTAAGGGGTGAAGATTGCCAAAAAGTTAGAGGGGTATTTAAACTAGGCGATGGGGGGAGGGCCCAGGGGTAGAGATTGTGAATGCAATGCCAAGCTGCTGCTAACAAAGCAAACATATTGGCATGCATTAAAGAGGGGATCAACTCCAGAGATAAAACGATCATTCTCAACAAGACTCTGGTCTGGCCGCACCTAGAGTATGCTGTCCAGTTCTGGGCACCAGTCCTCAGGAAGGATGTACTGGAAAGGGAGTGAGTACAAAGAAGGGCAACAAACCTAATAAAGGGTCTGGAGGATATTAGTTATGAGGAAACGTTGCGCACACTGAACTTATTCTCTCTGGAGAAGATACGCTTGAGAGGGGATATGATTTAAATGTACAAATACCGTACTGGTGACCCCACAATAGGGATAAACCTTTTTAGTGGAAAGGAGTTTAACAAGACATGTGGTCACTTATTAAAATGAGAACAAAAGAGGTTTAACCCTAAACTACATAGAGGGATCTTTACGGTAGGAGAATCTATTGTTGCTGGCTGCAGGGAATCTACTTTTCTTGCTTTTCTTGTTGTTATTAACAAATTCTATACAAATTATTTATCACAAAATGATACTTGGTTCTGTATTCTCTAAAAGGGGTGGTACTGGGAGGTGGGTAGGGGGTGGAACCAAGGGAAGTAACTCAGAAGGGGGTAGTTTCTGCACCTATTTTTGAGAAAAAAAGCCCTGGGAAATAGGATTGGCTAGCCTGTCATATTGTCACCCACAACTTTTCCCTTTTGACTCAACTATAATTAAAAAAAGATGTAAGCCACATTTAGGATCACAGTTATCTTATGCCGTGTACACACGACCGTTTTTCATGACGAGAAAAATGCAATTTTTTATATTGGTTGTGAAAAATGGTCGTGTGTATTCTCCAGAGCATTTTTCCCGAAGAGAAAAATGAGGCATTAAAAATTTAGAACTTGCTCTATTTTTTCTCGTAGTTTTTCACTTTGTTGTTTTTCTCGTCATGAAAAACGGTCATGTGTACGCTTTAACTAGGGGGAAAAAATGTGGATGCTCAGAAGCAAGTTATGAGTCGGGAAATTAGCAAATTAGCCCATAAGGGTGGCGCCATTCGAATGGAACTTCCCCTTTATAGTGCCGTCGTACGCGTTGTACGTCACCGCGCTTTGCTCAAGCATTTTTTATCACAATCGCGTGTATGCAAGGCAGGCTTGAGAGGAATCACGTCGAGAAAAACATTGTTTTTTTCCATGACAAGAATAACGGTCGTGTGTACGCGGCATTACAATGTAGGAATTTGAATATTAGAATTTCTGACGTCTACCTCCTAAATGCTGCTAAAAGACTTATACCAAAAAAATGGCAAGAAACTGAAATCCCACAGATCTGGGAGTGGATCTTCCGATTAGAAGAGCTGAAAGGTAGCATATTAGAAACACACACAGACTTTCAGGAAAAATGGGTAAAGTGGAAAGAGTATAAAAAAACATGGAGCTATGTTGAGGGTTTGAAGCCTCCTAGATAAGATACCTGGTCTTCTAACCATACAATAATCATGGTGTTGAAACCTTAATTCTTAAGACTATTTATAAAGCTAGCCGAGTCCTGGGAGCCATGAGGGGGAGAAGTGGGGCCGTCCCGGGGGGGGGGGGGGCTCTCTCTTTTTGTGCCGGGGGGATTTTTTTCTTTAGTTTCTCCCCGGGGAAAGAAAAAAAATGAAGGTGAATCGCAACAATACAAATCAAACCACAGATGATGCAATTTTTGAAATGGTGACGTAAGATGTATCAACTCTTGAGTTGAGCTCAAACGTCCACTAAAGGCTGAAGTGGTATATAAAAAAAAAAAAAAAAGAAGAATATTAGAATTTATCATTTGTAGCTTTTTAGGTTTTAAAATGTTGAATTCTCTTGTGATTTGGTCTTCTCAATCTGTCCTTTTGTTTAGGAAAAGCAAAATGTGTATGAAACGGAATCCCAGTGCCTGGAGATGGCCAACTACTGCTCAGTGCGCTTCTGCACATACACAGAACGGCTGCTGCTGGTGATTTGTTCCACATCTTGGAAGGTGATGATCAGCTTGTTACACCCCATGTGTCCTCTGCCTGTCTGGCAGTAAGAGTCGCCTCCGTAATAAATAACTGCTTTTGTTGATGTTAGATTGATATCCAGATTTCTTCTCACTTTATGGAGATGTTAAACTGGCAAATTGTCACTTCGGATCTTCTGAAAAATTGAAATGACATGGCTGATATAAGAAATATTCTATTTTCACACACTTGGAGGTTAGCGCAGCGGCTGTCCTCTAAATAAAAATCATTTTTTCATTATTTGAAGATGTGGCTAGATAACAACCTTTTGATAGCATTTTTTTTTCTAGATCTTTTTTTTTTTTTTTGTCCAAAACATAAATGATACATATTCTGGAAAGCGGCAACTTTTTGGATAATAAACTTTACATTATGAAAATGTTTATCTGTAATAGAAATCTGCTTACAATATCCACTAATTATTTATATATTATATCCAATGGTAGGCACTCTAAACCTTATTAGTACTTAAATGGTGATAATTTCAAAATTATCACCATTTAACCACTTCAGCCCCGAAGAATTTACCCCCTTCCTTACCAGACCACTTTTTGCGATTTGGCATTGCGTCGCTTTAAATGACAATCGCTAGGTCGTGCGACGTGGCTCCCAAACACAACTGATGTCCTTTTTTTTCCCACAAATAGATCTTTCTTTTGGTGGTATTTGATCACCTCTGTAGTTTTTATTTTCATATGAACAAAAATAGAGCGACAATTTGGAAAAAAAAATGCTTTTAACTTTTTGCTATAATAAATACAGTATCCCCAAAAAATCTATAACATTTTTTTTATTTTTTCCTCAGTTTAGGCCGATACGTATTCTTCTACATATTTTTGGTAAAAAATCGCAATAAGTGTATATTTATTAGTTTGCGCAAATAGCGTCTACAAAATAGAGGATAGTTTTATTGCATTTTTTGTTACTACCATGTTTTCCCGAAATAAGCTGGGTCTTATATTAATTTTAGCAACAACAGACCCAGTAGGGCTTATTTTTGGGGTAGGTCTTAACATATTCAGGAATCCCCAGTTTGAACAAACTTAAAATGCCCAAATCCTTTCTTTTACAGTGGCACACAATACAGAATGTGTGGGCCCCTGCAATTCAACAGTGCCAAACACCTCACCTCTTCTCCACCCCTCCCAGCCACCAGCGAGGGACCCTGGCCCCCCTCCCTGTGCAATGCTCTAAGCAGGGAAGAGAGCACACCAGCGTGTGAATAAAATGAATCTTTAAATACCTTGTGGAGTAGCCATGCTGCATACCGCACACAGTACCATATGACAAACATAGCGCTAGGTCTTATTTTCGGGGTAGGTCTTATTTTCGGGGAAAATATGGTAGTACTGGCGGAGATATGAAATTTTTATTGTGACCGTGACATTGCGACAAACATATCGGACACTTTTGACACATTTTTGGGACCATTCACACTTATACAGCAATTATTGCTATAAAACTGCAATGATTACTGTATAAATGTGACTGGCAAGGAAGGGGTTAACACCAGGGGGCGCTGAAGGTGTTAAATATGTTCCCTAATGTGTGATTCTAACTGTAGGGGGAGAGGACTAACAAGGGGAGGAGACTGATGTGTGTTCCTCTGTACTGGGAACACACATCGGTCTCCTCACCTGACAGGACCGTGGATCTGTGTGTTTACACACACAGATCCACAGTCCTGATGAAATAGTGGGCAATCGCGGGTGCCCGGCAGACATCGCAGCCGCCTGGCATGCACACTGGGTCCTGCGCGATGCTGTGGGCGCACGCGTGCCCCCTAGACAACCGGGAAGCCCAGGACGTCATGTGACATCCACCCAGGATGGGAGATCCCATCTGTGGACGTCATATGTCTATAGGCAGTAGGGAAGTGGTTAAGTACTATTTATAAGGTTTAAAAGAAGCGCTTCACCTTTGGATATAATATATTGCATTTGTTAGTGGGGTGATCACATGTTGTAGGTGTAGTTGCTTTTTTTAGGTTTTTGATTTTAAATAGTGAGTAAAGTAGCACAGGGTACTTACATTTATTTAATGTGAGCTAATTTATACATATTATGCTGAATATTGCACTAGTTATCATTTTTATAGTAAAATATAAAACAGTATATTAAGGCAGTCATATTCTACTACAGACATATACCATGCTCTCTACTCCTACCAGATGCAGGCTTCCATCGATCCAGATGCTCTTGTGCATGCATGTTTATGTGTTTTGGATGCATTCCAGTGTGTTTTTGATACAGTCCAGTGCATTTTTCCTTCTCTTTTTTCTTAACCTTAAATAAGGACATGTATATTCCAGTGCATTTTTGGTGTGTTCCAGTGTGCTTTTGATGCATTTTATAGCGTTCCAGTACAGTCCAGTGCAGAAAAATTGCAGCATGTTCTACTTTTTTTTAATGGAACTGCAACGCACTGGAACTCCAAGCACTGGTGTGAACTATGCCATTGAAAACCATATAACCTAATTTCCATGCATTTTTGATGCAGAAAAAAACGCACTGGACTGCATGTGGTGAGAGCTGGCCCTTAAGCAGGCCATACACGGCCGAATTTCAAACACATTTTCTTTTCAAAATCAGAAATTTTGTTTTTTTTTGTGATCCGATAATGCCAACATTAAAGAGGAGTTCCACCCTAAATTTTTACTTTTTTTTAATCCACTCCCCTCCCCCTTACATGTCACATTTGGCATGTAATTTTTTTTGGGGGGGAAGTGGGGGCTTCAGTAGGAGTGGGACTTCCTGTCCCACTTCCTGCTTCCGCCGAGGGGCTGGTTAGGCGATTAAGCCTTAATCGCCTACACCAGCCCCTCCCTGTAGGCGATCACATGGGACACTGACAGGTCCCATGCGATCACCTCTCCAATCAGCGGCGAGCCGCGCCGCACGCGCATGCGCAGTGCGGCTCGCGCATGCGCAGTGGGTGCCCGGCCGTGAAGCCGAAGGCTGTCACGGCTGGGTGCCCACAGTTGGGATGGAGACGCCGGCTGGGGAAGGGAGGAGAGGAGCGGAGCCCCGGTCGGCGCGTCGCTGGAACGCAGGAGCAGGTAAGGGAGTGTTTATTAAAAGCCAGCAGCTACACTTTTTGTAGCTGCTGACTTTTAATAAACACAATTTTGGGCTGGAACACCCCTTTAATTATCGAAGATCGGCCGACCAAACCTTCATGTTGCTACAGAAAATAATTATCGTGGCCGGGAATATTCTTTTCTCTCTGGGAATTTTCTTTTCTTGCACATGCGCATTTTTTTTTCCATTACATTTTTCGCACGATTCTCCCATCATTGATCAGAAAATCGTTTGTTTTTCAAATAATTTCCAACAAGTTTGATTCCTCAAATTTGTTTGCCGCACGCAAATCGACTGTTGCTGCAGCCCACTAATGATGCGAAATTCGTACGAAAATTCTTTGATATGATTTCCGAAATAAAATTCTTCTGAAATTCAAACCGTGTATGGCCGGCTTTAGACCCCTTTCACACTGTAAAGCGCCTCTCATGTCTCCCCAGTGTGAAAGTCTGAGTGCTTTGACGCTGGAGCGGTGCGCTTGTGGGACAGGAAAAAAAAAGTCCTGTAAGTCGCATCTTTGGGGCGGTGCGGGAGCCGTGTATACAGTGCTCTTAAACTGCCCCAGCCATTGAAATCAATAGGCAGGGCTGCCGAAGTGCCTGCAAAGCGGTTCGGCTGCACCGCGACACGGGTGCTTTTTAATCCTTTCTTCGGCCGTTAGTGAGAGTTAAATGCCCAGCTAGCGGGCGAAAAGTGCTAATGCACCCCCACCCCAGTGTTTAAGTACCCCTAAAAAAAAGAGGGGGAACAATGCTCTGGGCTGCATAAAAAAGGCACTAAAAACTCATAGAAAACTGTCACCCAGACTGAATTTCTATGGTGTGAACTGGCCCTAAAACATTTGCTTTAGATACACTTGAACTGTTTTTGGTGAACTTGCTTTTTTCTATTGTGTTTTAATTAAAGTGTGCCTTTTTGTTGTTTAGGTCTATGATTACTGTGACTTCTCCATGCTTTGCAGTGATGATTGCAAGGATAGTCAGAGGTTTGCTGGAGGCGAGTTCTTGGCTACTAACAGACTTATCATCTGGACCCAGGATGGCCACAGCTACATCTACCAGCTGCTGAACAGGTGGGCCCACATAGGACTGGCATATGATAAGTCCAGGTACAAAGTAAGCTGTTTGTAAGTGCATTGTAGAAAATCCCTGCTTGTCACACTTGATCAAAACCCAGAACAAAACCCTTTGACATTAGAACATTTGGCTTGAGTTTGGCACAAGTCCTCCGTCTTTATGTGAAGCAGCAGGAGATGAAGAAATAAGATTACCCGAGTAGAACTTGATTGGGCAGATGGTGCTGTGATTTCCAGGAACAAAAAAGTAATGAATTACCATCTTAGCAACTTTTCTTTCAGTGCTAAGAATTTAACCCGGTCAATCACCTTTTGTTTGATGACACTTTAATGCCTTGTGTCGTTTTCTTTACGCAGTGGCCTTTCCAAAAGTTTATGTCCGGGAGAAGGAGGATTACTGAAAGAAACAATGACCCCTCACTTACTCTGCTCCACAAGTGTCATGGAAAAGGTACATTAACGACATCATAATGAAAGATATAAGGCTTTGTCAGCATAGCCATCGGTCAAGCAGTTCGTTCATCCAGCTTGGGTAGTAAGAAACCTAAGAACCTCCATCTAAACGATAAAGGAAACCTACCAATCCAATACATATTATGTAGAGAGAAACAATAAAATACATGGTTATTGTCAGAGTTTCTCCATCATAATTAAAAAATTGTTAAAGCGTTAATAACCCCTTTGTGCCTAAGGGTAAAACAAATGTTAATGCCTAAGCACAATGTTACAACTAGGGTTGTCCCAATACCACTTTTTTAGGACCGAGTACAAGTACCGATACTTTTTTTCATGTACTCGCTGATACCGATACTTTTTTTTAAAATGTGTCCATGTGTCCCCAAATGCAGCCTTGTGTCCCCAAGTGTGTCTTCAAATGCAGCCATGTGTCCCCAAAAGCAGCCATGTGTCCCTAAATGCAGCCATGTGGAGCGTTGTGTTCCCAAATGCAGCCATGTGTAGCCTTGTGTCCCAAATGCAGCCTTGTGTCCCCAAATGCAGCCATGTGTAGCCTTGTGTCCCAAATGCAGCCTTGTGTCCCCAAATACAGCCATGTGTAGCCTTGTGTCCCAAATGCAGCCTTGTGTCCCCAAATACAGCCATGTGTAGCCTTGTGTCCCCAATTGCAGCCTTGTGTCCCCAATTGCAGCCTTGTGTCCCCAATTGCAGCCTTGTGGAGGTCTCCAGTGGCCTACCTGTGTAGGCAAAGAAAGAGCCCCCCCGCCACCGCCGCTGCCATCTAGTTGATCAGCGCGCGGGGAACATAACAGCTTTTATTTCAATAGCCGTGTGTTCCCCACCGCGCGTCGTCATATATAGCTCCTCCCCCTTGTCCGGGCACTTTGATAGACAGATCACCCGTCCAATCCTGGGACGGGTGATCTGTCTATCAAAGTGCCTGGACAAGGGGGAGGGGCTATATATGATGACGCGCGGTGGGGGAACACACAGCTATTGAAATGAAAGCTGTCCTGCTCTCCGCCTGCTCTCCGCTCCCCTCTGAGCCCGCTCTCCACCCCCCTCTGAGCCCGCTCGTCACTCCAAGACACCAAAAAAGTATCGGGTGAAGTATCGGGTAAAGCATCGGGAGCATTTGCGCGAGTACTTGTATGCTCAGTATCGGTCCCGATACCGTTACTAGTATCAGTATCGGGACAACCCTAGTTACAACTTTGACATGTGTTAGTAAAAACCATAAACATCAATTACTTTGTGCAGAGATGGATTAACCACTTAAAGAGGAAGTAAACCCTCTTCAAATAATGCCGGAAAAAGACCCACCTGCAAAAGAAAGGCATAATGAGCTCAGTATGTGGCACTTACATGAAATCGAAGCCCCCTAAACTGCTCCTCGTTCCCCGCGCCGCCATGTCCCCTCGCAGCTTCTTCCTGTTATTGCCGCTCCGGCGCTGTGATTGGCGGGAGCGGCAATGATGACACTCCCGCGAATGCGTGTGGGACCGGCAGATCCCTGTGCATGTGCGGGAATATGGCATTAACTACAATCATGCCATTTACAAAAATGGCACACTTAGTACGCCTGCGCCGTTGCCTACAGCGTGCATGCGCTGTAGACATCTGCGCCTGTCATTATTGTAAATATCTCCTAAACCCTGTAGGTTTAGGAGATATGTCTTGCACCTACAGGTAAGCCTTAATCTAGGCTTACCTGTAGGTGCAAGTCGTGTGGTTGGGTTTACAACCACTTTAAAGTTGTTGTAAACCTTTACAATCCACTGTGTGTTCCCCACCGCGCGTTGTCATATATAGCCCCTCCCCCTTGTCCGGGCACTTTGATAGACAGATCACCCGTCCAATCCTGGGACGGGTGATCTGTCTATCAAAGTGCCTGGACAAGGGGGAGGGGCTATATATGACGACGCACGGTGGGGGAACACAGAGCTATTGAAATGAAACTGTCCTGCTCTCCGCTCCCCTCTCAGCCCGCTCTCCGCCCCCCTCTGAGCCCGCTCGTCACTCCAAGACACCAAAAAAGTATCGGGTGAAGTATCGGGTGAAGCATCGGGAGCATTTGCACGAGTACAAGTACTCGCACAAATGCTCAGTATCGGTCCCGATATCGTTACTAGTATCGGTATCGGGACAACCCTAGTTACAACTTTGACATGTGTTAGTAAAAAACGTAAACATCAACTACTTTGTGCAGAGATGGATTAACCACTTAAAGAGGAAGTAAACCCTCTTAAAATAATGCCGGAAAAAAACCCACCTGCAAAAGAAAGGCATAATGAGCTAGTATGCATAGCATACTAGCTCATTATGTGGCACTTATATGTCCCCTCGCAGCTTCTTCCTGTTATCGCCGCTTCGGCGCTGTGATTGGCCGGAGCGGCTATGATGTCACTCCCGCGAATGCGTGTGGGACCGGCAGATCCCTGTGCATGTGCGGGAATATGGCATTAACCCCAATCATGCCATTCACAAAAATGGCACACTCAGTACGCCTGCGCCGTTGCCTATGGCGTGCATGCGCCGTAGACATCGGCGCCTGTCATTATTGTAACTATCTCCTAAACCGTGTAGGTTTAGGAGATATGTCTTGCACCTACAGGTTTTGCATTTTGAAATTCGGGATGACGTAATATTACGTTGTTTCGGCGGCTGGTCGGCTAGTGGTTAAAGGAATTGTATGGTCTGAAGGTTTTTTATCTTAATGCATTCTATGCATTAAGATAAAAAGCCTTCTGTGTGCAGCAGTCCTCCTCAGCCCCCTCACACTTACCTAAGGTCCCTCTCTGTCCAGTGATGTCCATGAGTGTCTAAGCCATCCAAGATTCTCCCTCTTGGTTGGCTAAGACACAGCAGCTCCTGTTGCTGTCAATCAAAGTCAGCTAACCAATCAGGAAAGAGGGGGTGGGACCAAATCGGGGCTCTGTGTCTGAAGCTGCTGGCTGTGGGGCCACTTGGCAGGAGGGAGGGGCCAGGATCACAGAAGAGGGACAGGAGAAGAGGAGGATCTGGGCTGCTCTGTGCAAATCCACTGCAACAGAGCAGGTAAGTATAACATGTTTGTTATTTTTATAGGAAAAAAATGAGACTTTACAATCACTTTAAGGTTGAGATCCACCCAGATGCCTGAACAGCAGCTGGCTCAGTCTCTCAGCACACCACTGAGAGACTGAAGCAGTTGCTCCTGTCCCTCCAAGGCTGGGGAAGAGCAGACAGTGGTGAATGACAGTCACCACTCTCTGCTCAGTGAAGACTGACAACTGAGTGAACAATGGTCATGTGACTGCTCAGTTCTTGGCCTCAGAGCTGGCGGGGGACAGCTGCAGCATCAGATTGATTCTGCAGCCATATGGGTGAGTATTTATGTTGGTTATTTATATCGCCTACACTTCTCTTTGGGTTTATGAGTGGGTATGCATACCTCCCAACTTTTTGAGATGGGCACGAGGGACACCTACTAGCAAAAGTATGTAGGCATAGGACAAAGCCCCCGCCACACCCCCTTAAAGGAGAAATATACCAAAAAAATATTAGTTAAACCCACAAGTGCTTTTTTTTACCACTACTATTCCTTTATATTGGTTTTTGAAATGTACAAATGCAGCAATTTAGAAATTGGATGAAAGGTTTAGCACTGAGAAACACTTTTTGAAAGATAAAAAGTACATTGTATATACAACTATATAGATCAAACCAAAATGAGGGACACATGAGGAGGTATGAGGGACAGGGAGACAATGTTCCCAATCAGGGACAGTCCCTTAAAATCAGGGACAATTGGGGGCTATGGGTATACATTTTTTTTATACATGAACAGAATGTTCTTTTATTGAGAAAAAATATAAAAAGCAAAGAAAAAGACAGTAGAAAATATGGATAAAAACATGGAAGTAATGACATGCACATGTAGGAAGTCCGATAACAGCACCAAGGTCAAACACATTATTACAGAATTGCAGAAAACAAAGCATAACCACGGTTCTCAAGCAGTCCAGGGCTGCCATATTTCTCAGGACAATTCCGATTCGTATAGGTCATTTTATACATAGGTAGAGCCAAGCTAATAGATTTTTCCCACAAACCCACAGAGGGGTGGGGGGGGGGGGGTTGACCAGGAATTTCATTTCAAAATAATTTCTCTCCTGGCATAAAAGAATAGGAAACATAAAAGTATTTTAGTGTACCTGGGTCTTTGATCATCATCATGGATACTGAGGAGCAAAAGAGTAGGGGAGACCGGCAAGTCTAAATGGAGACGATAGTTAATGAGCTCAACCACTCTAGTCCAGAACTGAGCCACTTTGGGGCAGCTTCAGAACATGTGCATGTACATGCCCACCGTGCAGTTTGGCGACCTATCAGGGTAAATACCATGTAGCCTCTGCGGTGTAAGATTCCGTGCATGTATTTGACCTGAATCAGCCTATCCTTAAAAGATATCTCCAAGACAGTCATCACAATCCTCCCTATCCAAGTCTGGTATGTCTTCCCTCCATTTCTCCCAGAGGCGTTCCATCCGAGGGGAATGGCAGGATTGCAAGTCGAAGTACAGGGTAGCAAGGGTTTGGCCAGCTGCTCAAGCACCAGTCTACTCTCAATTGGGTCCACCTCTAGCATCGGGGTAGTAGGAAACTGGGCCCGCACAGCATGGAGCAACTGAAAAAAACAAAACGTCATCCATCCAGGCAGATGGAAACGGGCCCTAAGTTCCGTAAAGGAAATAAGTCTGCCAGCCGCAAGGACATCCCCCAAGGTCTTAATCCTGTACCTGGCCCACACCTGGGGGTCCAGAACAGTACGAAGATGCG
The DNA here is from genome assembly GCA_029574335.1 of Rana kukunoris. Taxonomy (NCBI): domain Eukaryota; kingdom Metazoa; phylum Chordata; class Amphibia; order Anura; family Ranidae; genus Rana; species Rana kukunoris. The sequence goes on along the minus strand of CM056051.1, from coordinate 68,643,227 downwards.
GGAGATTTGGGTTACCCCAAAGCGGACTAATGAGTGACCATCTAGTAGAGCCGGAAAACCGTTTCCTCGCCGCCCCCAATACCCTGAAAGTGGTCCTAGTGGAGAAAGGTAGTACATCATACGCCCGGGGAGCCAATAATAGCTGCCTCGAGACACACCGCAGCATTTGTCCTCTACCGCATGAGCCACCAGCGGACAGTTACCAGGATCGCCGCCCAAAAATAGGTCCGGAAGCGCCAAGCCCCCACACCACACCGGGAGGACCAGGGTAGAGTTGCCTATTCTAGGAAGCGTACCCCCCCCCCCAAATAAATATACTCATACATTGTTCTACCTCCTTAAAAAATGAGTTGGGCAACCAGGTCAGACAATTGCGGAAAACATAAAGAATTTTGGGGAGGAAAATCATCTGGAGGAGGTTGATCCTGCCCATCAAATTCAGAGGCAATGAAGCCCAAGTCAGGCAGTTCTCCTTAAGTTGAGTGAGTACGGGTAGCACATTAAGGCCGGAGTACCCTCCCGGATTCCTAGCGACCCGGATGCCCAAGTATTTGAATTGCTGGCTAGTCGGGGCAGTGGTCCAGGAACAGGGAACAGCAGAGACTTCTCCCACTTTATACGCCCAAATTCATTGAACAGGTGGAGAGCCGCCGCAAGCGAGCAAGCTATTAGGTTTGGGCGTTAAGTTTATTGTAGGAGTAATAGTTTGGTGCTGAACTAGCTTGAAGATTAAGGGGGATTTTGGTATGTATCTGTAAGCCTAAATATATTTTTGTGTATAATAACCCAATTTTCTGGTGCTTAATATTTGTAAATGTCATTGGCTTTAAAAGTTCCTTCATCCAAGTGCCAAAAAATAACATACTATACCTGGAGTAATGCAAAAGTCCATATACGGTAATCTGTTCTGATATTTTTCTGCAGAGCTTTTCATGTACAATGGCTTTCATGAACCAAAGGAAAGAACCATTTTATAAGATACTTTATTCTGGCAATTCATCCGGTAGACTTCATTTCTGGCATATCCCTGATGTTCCAGTGTCACAATTTGATGGTTCACCATTAGGTAAGCCCATATTCATACACTTTAATAACATATAAGTAACTAAAGTACATTGAATAAGTTCAGTAGCAGCAATCAATCTATTTGCACCGGATCTTCTAAATTGGTCTTATGAATTGAATTAAAGTAAACCTGTCCTTAACAAATTTACCTTTGGGTGCACCCCAAAATGCAAACACACATGCATATATATATATATATATATATATATATATATATATATATATATATATATATATATATATACACTCTAAATAAATGTAGGTATGGTGGTGGTAAAAAAGTGGATGGTGTCAGTAGGGAAGAAGTTGGTGTCACTAGGGCAGTGGACAGTTGTGTTTTATTTTTATTATTTAATTTCTGTATTATTTTTTACAATTTTATTTATATTTTTTATTATTTTATAATTTTTTTAGAAGCTTTGGTGAAATATCAACAGGGGGAATCTGTGCTGAACAGGGTCGTTAGGGTGTGCCCAGGCACACCCGGCACACCTCCCACGCACACCTGTGGTGCACAGCCTATTGCATTAGAGTGTGCACCCAAAACCTCAAACACCCATGCTATAATACAGTGGATTTGGATGCAAGGTTGGTCATTGGGGCAAGAATAAATACTGTACATCTCTCTTCCACTATACTTGGAAATTAATCACTTGTACCTCCCATGCAAGCATTACTAAAGCTTAATAAAAAGAAGATGGCGTTAGAATTCACCCTCAGAACCTGTGTAAATAATATGTGTTTGGGTTTAAAGGGATGAGGTGGCAACCCTACCCACAACCTAGGACCGGCACCTGTCTCAGCCTCTCGGTGAGCCGCTGAGAGCCTGATCCAGCCGTTCCCGCCCCCTCCACAGCCCACCCCCCCTGTAAGCGTGGGGTCAGAGCAGAGAGCAATGACAGTCTCACAGAGCTCTGAGAACTGAATGACCATCAGAATTTGATTGCTCAGTTCTCATGCTTAGACCTGACAGCGGAAAGATAAGTAAGTATGATTCTTGCAGAAAAAATGCCAAACTTCTCTTTTAAGTCCTTTGCACACACATGCCTCAAAAAAGGGCAGATTAGTGTGCACAAAAACTGCAAGTGCAGACCTGTGTGCAGGATCTTGATGACTGTTGCTACCCCTTGTGCACTAAGGCCAAAGCTTGCCTGACCTGGGACACTGCATATGTTGTCTCAGTGCTGTCCATCTTCTGGGCTATTACTAAAGCTACCAGTGGCAGCTGGTGCTCAATCTTCCTGGGGGGGCCAGCCAGCCACCCCCTCAGCCAGCCTACCAAACAACCATCACCCCCCGGCGCTTGCTCGATTTATCACTGATTTTCCCCCGTCCCTTGCATGCCGCATCACTCCCCGTCGCCTGCCAGAACCCCCCACCAGTTCCTGCACTTACCCCATCCAGGTCGCGGCTTCCCCCCCTGGGTCTCCTCCCAAATCCCAGCGGTCGCTTCTCCTGCCGGGCAGATAAGGACTTAGGACCCGTGGCCAGTAGGGTCTTAGGACTCCCAGCCAATCAGATCTCGCAACCCACTTCCTGAATGGGCGGGAGGAGAAACAGGAAGACATTAGCGAATATTATTCGCTAATGTCACACAACTTGGTGGGCTCCGAACCCACTTTTTTTAAAGCCAATTAGAGCCTCTAGCTCTAATCATGTGCTTCTAACAAAAAACAAAAAAAAAAACGTCACCCTGCATGTAGATGAGGGGCCGGACTCATGGATTATGGGGTGGCGCCCCTGTGCCCTGCAGGAATGGCTGCCTCTGAAAGGGACTGTTCTAAAGAGTAGCTACAAAGTGAAGAGTGTCCTTTTATTACTGTTTAGTGTTTCTTGAGTATCCTACAGCTCCCAACACGCTACTCCAGTTATTCAAAAATTATTTTAAAAGAAAGGAAAACCCTGAACTGTTCATTGACCCTGAAGAGTGACTGTTGCTGTGTGCATTGCTGCTGTCGCACTAAACTGGAAAAGGTACCTTGGCCAAATCAGTGGGCCCTTTTGGGGGTGAGTGATAAAGTATGACATTTTTTAGTGGCTTGGTGAACATCAAACAGGGTTGCCAACTTCCTGGAGCATTGTTTACTGACAAAACATTAAAAATGAACTGGTGGAGCACATTTTTTACTGGCAACCTGAGAAATTACACAGCTCTGAAAACTAACACAGTGAATATTTGGACAGTATAAACATGATATGGAAACGCTGACAATACGTATATCAAAAATAATTGATATTTACGCTCTGCTTAAAAAAAATTACTGATTTTACAAACTGTCATTACATTTACTGGCGGTTGGCAACCCTGACACTAAACAGAAAACTGGAACTGAGGGCACTGCCAAAGAGGGTTCTCTGCATTGGGCTATGTGTGTAAAAAATGTTAAGCCCTGTACACACGATCAGTCCATCCGATGAGAACGGTCCGACGGACCATTTTCATTGGTTCACTGATGAAGCTGACTGATGGACTGATGTGCCTACACACCATTGGTTTATGAACCGATCGTGTCAGAATGCGGTGACGTAAAACACGACGACGTGATGAAAAAAACGAAATTGAATGCTTCGAAGCATGCGTCGACTTGATTCTGAGCATGCGTGGATTTTTAACAGATGCTCATGCGTACTACGATCGGTTTTAGCTGTCCATCGGTTCGATTTTAAAGCAAGCCATCTGTTTTTGGACCGAAGGATAACGGACCGATGGGGCCTACACACATGATCGGTTTGGACCGATGAAAACAAACTGAAGTCCGTTTTCATCCGTCCAAACTGATCGTGTGTAAGCGGCTTAACTGTTTACATTTTGAAACAGTATGATAGCATTTCCTACAAGTTCTTGATCTTTATTTTTTGAAAAAAAGCAAAATAGGATTAAAAAAAAAAAAGAAAGTACAATTCTATCCCCTGGTATTTTATCAGTTGTTTATTGACAAGAATCAAAAGCTGTGGAATACCGGGAAAAGCAAAGGAAATCAATACTTTAAAACAACTTTTTTCTTTAACAATTAACATATTTCATCAATAATTCTGTTAAAGAAAAACTGTCAATGGCAAATATTTGCTTAGCATCAATTATAAAGAAGATAAGCACTTTAAAAGATAAATGCAACAATTAATTATTATGTTCTAGATAATATGTGTTCAATAACTAGACTTTCATGGTTATTATCAGTGTGCTTTTTTTTTTTTTTTCCTCTCTAGAGATACCACTAAAGGTAACAATAACTCTCCAGGAAATGTTTGACAGGCATAAATCAATGTCTGAAGGAATCATAGATCACCTGTGTGCTCCCAGTGAAGGGGTGACACTTGCTTCGGTCACTGCATCTTTGTATATTTCCAGCCTCGATAAGCTAGTTTGTGGCTGTGAAGATGGCAACATTGTTATCACATTTGCATTGCATGCTGCCAGGGCACGACTCTTACGAGACCACCCCCTTCTTAGAGGTATGTATTTCTATAAATGACCTCTTATGCATTAGAAGTGTATTTTAGTTAAATTTCGAAGATCATCTGGTTCCATGTCAATATATTTCATAATTACCTATGGTATCCAGTCTACTTCTGTTATTTTTAAGGCTTTCTTCTAGTCTTGTATAGTAAAACCTTGGATTGTGAGCATAATTCGTTCCAGAAACATGCTTGGAAGTCACTTGTATATCAAAGCAAATTTCCCCATAAGAAATAATGGAAAGTGAAATGATTCGTTCCACAACCATTTAATTATAAGTCCTTCAGTTTATAGTCCATATAAACCAATTATAGCAATGTGACCAGGTAGTACTGTACATAACTCTAAAATGTCCATCAACAAATGGAAGCCTCCACAAGGGGATTAGAAGCAAAATCCAGAGGGAGCTACAGAGTATAAAAGAGAAGAGAGGCGCCTCTAAGTGTAGCAACGTGTTGTTAAATGTTGTACCTTCATTAAATGTAACCATATTGCTAAACTTAGAGGCCCCTCTCTCCTCTTTTATACTCAGTTGCGGCATGACGATACTTGTATGTCAAGACATCGTTTTTGCTTGTCTTGCAAAATGCTCTCAAACCAAGGTTTTACTGTATTAATATTATATATAGAGCCAAGCATTAGAAAGGCTTAATATGTTCACATATCAATTACCTATCAATTTCTACCCATAAACAAAAATACAAAATGTTTTTTCTTATTAAGAGTACATATCAAAAGACATACATTTACATAGTCATGTTGAAAAAAAGTCCATCTAGTTCAACCAACAGAGGAGGAAAAAAAAACCTCCATATAAATTATCCCACAATTCATTCAGAGGAAGGCAAAAACCCAATAAAGCAATTTTCTCCCGGGGGGGGGGGGGGATTCCTCTGATTCCTGGGAGGCAATCTGATATTCCCTGGATTAACTACCCCTGGTGTTATTACCTATAAATATTAGTATTCAGTTATATTTTATTACATTGAGGAATGCATCCAGATAGTTTTTAAAACAATCTCCAGAGCAGGCCACAATTGGTTCTTTAGGGACACCAAATGACAAACAAATGGCCCCTATGACTAAGCCACAGTGGGCGGGGCGAAATGCATCTGGGTGTATGGATTGGTGGAGACATGTATGCTGAGGCTGCTCTTTATCGGTCATCGATCCTTTATGCTTTTTATTTAGTTCTTTAACCGCTTGTGGACCACCCCGCTCACATATACTGTTGCAGGACGCCCGCTCTGTGCCAAATCACGTACCTAGGTCTGGGACGCGTGTTTGTCAGGGCCTGCCGATCGTTCGGGAGACAGGCCGAATGCCGTTCTGCCTATGTAAACAAGGCAGACTGCTGTTCTGTGAGAGGGGAATGTACCGAACCTGTGTTTCTGCTAAGCAGGAACATGGATCTTTACCCTCCCCAGTCAAAGCACCTTCCCCACAGTTAGAAAGCACTCCCTAGGAACACATTTAGCCCTTTGATTGCACCTGATATTAACTCCTTCCCTGCCAGTGTCATTAGTACAGTAACAGTACATATTTACATAGTGTCGCTGGTCCCCAAAAGGTGTCAGTTAGTGTCTGATTTGCCTGCTGCAATATCGCGGTCCCGCTATAAGTCGCTGATCACTGACAATACTATTAAAAAAAGAAAGAAAGAAAAATATTCCATTGTTTGTAGACGCGATAACGTTTCCTCAAACCAATCGATATACACCTATTGATATTTCGGCGTATATTGCCTTCTGTAGCAGAAAAAATATTGTCCAAAATTGTCCAAAATAGATTTTTTACATTTTTTTATTGGATATGTTTTATAGCAGAAAGTAAAAAATATTGTTTTTTTTTTTGTTTGTTGTTTTAATTGACAGTCTTTTTTTGTTTATAGTGCAAAAAACGCAGAGGTGATCATACCACCAAAAGAAAGCTCTATTTGTGGGGAAAAAGGGACAATGTTTTATTTGTGTACAGCGTCAAATGTCAGTTAAAATAACGCAGTCCTGTATTGCAAAAAATGGTGGGAGTAAACCTTCTGGGGCTGAAGTGGTTAAGGAGTCTATTCCACAATTTCACGGCTCTTTCTTTAACCCCCCTGGCGGTATTTCAGAGTCTGACTCGGGGTTTCATTTTTGTGCTGCGATCGGTAACCCCGAGTCAGACTCGGGCTCGCCTCGCAGCATCCACAGGCATGGTTTACTTACCTTGTCCATGGATCCAGCGATGCATCCCCGCTGTGTGAGCCTCTGTGCCTCTGTGTGACGTCGATCTCCGTTCCCTGCGACGTTACGACGCACGGGAGCGGAGAACGGCGCCAAAATCAAAAACGTAAACAAACACAGTACATACAGTACACTGTAATCTTATAGATTACAATACTGTATGTAAAAAATACACACACCCCTTGTCCCTAGTGGTCTGCCCAGTGTCCTGCATGTTCTTTTGTATAATAAAAACTGTTCTTTCTGCCTGCAAACTGTAGATTGCCCATAGCAACCAAAAGTGACCTTTATGTCAAAAATGGTTTTAGACCAGCTAGAAAACAGCGATAATAAATTATAATCACTTGCAGAATTGAGCGATAGCGATTTGTGGGGGAATTCGTCAAAAAAAAATAAAAGTAATGACAGCGACAATTCTGCAACTGAGCAAATTTCAATGATTTTGAGTTGATTACATTATTGAATCATTTTTATTATAATTATATTATTATTTGTTATAATTATTTATAATTATTTATTATATTATAATTTATAATGCCTGTTTGGTCAGATTTAAGTGAGTTATTCCTTAGAATTACAGGCCTACAGTATAAAACGCCAAATTTCCTTGCAAATAATGGTACCGCTTTTAGCACCTACAATCAGAAAGAATCATACCGCCAGGGAGGTTAAAGAAGCTCTGTCTGTATATGAAGGTTACATCGCTTTTTCTCTACATGTAATTTAGAACACTTATGTTTCCTCTGTGGAGTATGAAAACATTAAATACCCCAGCCACACATAAGACTAGCCTCTAAAGAAATCCAAAACCAAAAAATCTAAGTAAAATCAAAATCAAAACCATAAAGGAACTCCATAGTAGTCCCCTTAAGGGATTTATATTTTCTGAGTCAGGACTCCAGATCCATTCTCTGCCTTAAATGGCAAATCAAATCACTGTATTATAATTTATGTAGTGACGACTTCTCTAGGACTGGTCATCAGGCTTGGATTGTTGATGTACAAAGAAAGAAATGTTCATAAAACCCTGGGTGCAAGTATAACTGTGAGGCATATACAGTAACTACCCAATGCAATATATTCTTAAAGGAAATTCTGAAACCACAGACTGTCAGCATATTGAATTTGTAAGGTTTTTGCACACAACAGCGGGCACCTTTAAAGTGGTTGTAAACCTCAGACATGAAATATGAACAAAACATATCCCTCTGTACTGTGTTCTTGTCTCAATCCAGAGCACTAAGTGTTAAGGTTGCACCTATACTGATACTAGTATCGGTGTCGGTGTCGAACTCATGCATTTGCCCGAGTACTTGCAAATGCTCTGATGCTTGATCAGGGATGATCGGTGCGGCAGTGGGGGGAGTTACAAGCACTGATCCTCTGTACAGATTTCAATAAAGCAGCTGACAGCTTCTTCGTCGCCTCTCCCTCCCGTGGTTTTCAGCTACTTTATTGAAATCTATACAGGGTATCAGTGCTTTTAACTCCAACCAATGCCACACCGATCATCCCTGACTGCCCAGGTATCAGATCAAGCATCGTAGCATTTGCAAGTATTCGGGTAAATGCTCGGGTTCGGCACTGATACCGATACTAGTATGGGTATAGGTGCAACCTTAACACTTAGTGCTCTGGATTGAGACAAGTACACAGTACAGAGGGATATGTTTTGTTCATTTTTTGTTACAAACACTTTAAAAAGTGGTCGCTGTTGTGTGCAAAAACCTTACAAATTCACCCCTGACTGTCCCCATAGCCTCCTCCAGTCCACCCCTGTGTCCTCCTTCATGCTCCTCCAAGCTCCTCCTGTCCCCCTCCATGCTCCGCTCTTGTCCCCCTCCATGCTGCGCTCTTGTCCCCCTCCATGCTGCGCTCTTGTCCCCCTCCATGCTCCGCTCTTGTCCCCCTCCATGCTCCGCTCTTGTCCCCCTCTGAGCTCTGCTCTTGTCCCCCTCAGTGCTGTGCTCCTGTACCCCTCAGTGCTGTGCTCCTGTACCCCTCTGTGCTCTGCTCTCGTCCCCCTCTGTGCTCTGCTCTGGTCCCCCTCCGTGCTCTGCTCTGGTCCCCCTCCGTGCTCTGCTCCGGTCCCCCTCCGTGCTCTGCTCGGTCCCCCTCCGTGCTCTGCTCCGGTCCCCCTCCGTGCTCTTCTCAGGTCCCCCTCCATGCTCTTCTTAGGTCTCCCTCTGTGCTCTGCTCCGGTACCCCTTCATGCTCTGCTCCGGTCCCCTTCCATGCTCTTCTCCTGTCCCCCTCCTTGCTCCACTCCGGTCTCCCTCCATGCTCCGCTCTCCCTCCATGCTCCCCTCTGTGCTCTGGTCTCCCTCCCTGCTTTGCTCTGGTCCCCCTCCATGCTCCGCACCGGTCCCTCTCCGTGCTCTGATCTGATCCCCCTCTGTGCTCTGCTCTGGTCCCCCTCCGTGCTCTGCTCCAGTCCCCCTCCATGCTCCTCCGCCCCCTTGTAACAGGCACTCCTAGCGCCGTAATGTGTTCCACGCTGGAACGCATTACGGCGACCGCATACCTACTCCCGACCTAATGCATTCTTTACGTTAAGTTGATATGATGTAGAGAACCCCCAAACTCCTGTTTGTGTGGAGTGACGCCTGGGGTCAAGTACTGATAATCACTATACATACAGCAGTGCATTGGAATCTTGATCTGTAAGCTATAATTTTAAATGCTAAGCTCTGGTTGCATGTTGTAATGTGAGAGAGAGATGATGTAGAGAACCACCAAACTCCTGTTTGCGTGAAGTGACGCCTGGGGTCCGATACTGAATTCTCACATAAAGAAGTGCATTGAAAGCCGGGGAATCTCTCATTTACTGGCTCCTTCCTTTTCCAAATGAACAGAGTGAGTGATGACTGACTCTGTCCATTCATAACTAAAAATTGTAGACTGTGTTTACAATGCTTCAGTTTATGAATGGAAAGGATCCTATGTCTCCTCTCCATTCATCTCCAGTGCAGCTGAGGCTGCTGAGATAGGGCCTTGGGAATATGTGTGTCTCTTTCCTTGTCTCAAAAGGGAGATGTCAGGGGTCTGTTAAGACTCCTAATATCTCACCAAAGCCCCCCAACAGGACTGATAAAAAAAACGCCAAAAAAGAAAACATTGTTAAAAAATAAGTAAAAATAAATAAATTGTAAAAATGAATAAAAAATAATATAACATAAAAACTACTGAAACGCAGCATCAGTGCTGCATATTAGTGCCAATGTCACATGACATTATAAAGAAATATCTGTGATCGGTATCGGCGAGTACTTAAGAAAAAATATCGGCACTTGTACTTGGTCTTAAAAAATTTGTATCGGTGCAACCCTACTAATACCCTGTACACATGATAGGTTAGTCTGATGAAAACGGTCTGATGGATTTTTCCATCAGTTATCCGATTAAGCTGACTGATGATCAGTCGTGCCTACACACCATCGGTTAAAAAAACGATTGTGTCAGAACGTGGTGACGTCAAACACAACGACGTGCTAAAAAAAAATGAAGTTCAATGCTTCCAAGCATGCGTCAACTTGATTCTGAGCATGCATGGATTGGTAACCGATGGACATACCTACAGACGATTGTTTTTTTCTATAGGTTTTTTATCCATCAGATCATTTTAAAACAAGTTCATATTTTTTTATCCTATGGATAAATAACCAATGGGGCCCACACACGTTCGGTTTGGTCTGATGAAAACGGTCCATCAGACCGTTTTCATCAGACTAACCTATCGTTTGTACGCAGCATGTGATTTCTGTCTGCTACCAGGTGACAGTGGAGGGAGCTTCAGCACACAGCCTGTGGTTGACAGCTTCAGCTCTGTTACTGTGTGAAGGGGGGTTTGTCCCTTCACTCCAATCAGGTCTCAAAACTCTTCTCACTGAGCTCTGCAGATCCCTGCCCCCTGCTTTCTGAAAGTTCTATAAATTCTGCACTTTAAACAGCTCTGCATAAGAGAGGACTGCATACAAACAGGTACGACTTATGTAGGAGGATTTGTTTCATCTCAATTGAATCCAGTCACTTCAGTGGGTATATGTACAGGTTTACAACCCTTTTACCTGACCACATTTTAATTTGGATGAACCAATACCTCCTGGTTCATTTTATATTTATACTTTTTTTCAAAAGTTTCAATAAGGACACTTACCTGTCTAGGGAGTCTGAGATGTCAGCCCCCCGAGGCCGATCCATCTAATGGATCGGGTGCCGGCGCCACCTTTCCATCTAAAGGAAACTAGCAGTGGAGCCTTGCGGCTTCACTGCTGGTTTCCTACTGCGCATGGTGTAACCCTTTGTGAATGGCCAGCTTGTCTTCTGGAACACACACAGGTCCCATAAGACAACAGGGGACCTCGCCGCAAAAGAGGACGTGACGTCGTGGGCCATGGCTCGGCTGGATCAGAAGTACACTCGGTACTTCCAAAAAGGTAATAAAGATTTTTAGCAAAAATATGTAGAAGGATGTTTATCAGCCTAAACTGACGAATACATTTTTTTTGGATATGTATTATAGCAGAAAGTCAAAATTGACGCTATTTTTTTGTTTGTAGCACAAAAAATAAAAACCGCAAAGGTGATCAAATACCACCAAAATAAAGCTCTATTTGTGAGGACATCAATTTTGTTTGGGTACAACGTCACATGACTGCACAATTGTCAGTTAACGCAACTCAGGGCTGTATCGCAAAAAATGCTCTGGTCATTAAGGGGGAAAATCTTCCAGGGCTAAAGTGGTTAAGTGGCACTTTAAACCTCCGCTAGTGGCCACAGAAGTATACAGCGCTCCCAAACCGCCCCAACGATCCTGCTTGCAGGACTTTTTCTAACGCCACGCAAGAGCACCGCCCCAGTGTGAAAGCTTTCACATTCGGGCGGCATGGGAGGCAGGTTTCAGGCGCTTTACAGCTATTTCTAGCGCTAAAACGACTGAAAACTGTCTCAGTGTGAAAGGGATCTAAGGACGTTTGCTAACATTTAACAATTTGATGGTTACTACTGGTGCTTTGGTCAACTGCATCAAAAGCAAAATAAGGTAGACTGGAGTATGGCTGACCTGAATTATTTTGAGAGAAAACCTAAGCATCATCTGTGGTAGCAGAGAATGGATGATAAGCTATCATAGCATTTAAGAGGCAGGATATGTCTTCTGATTGGGAAACCTGCCATCTTGGAAAGTATAGAAATAAAGGTAATGTCTAGTGATTAAAGGAGCTTCATAATGACATTCTAGATGAAAAATGGTGAGGCCATTCTCCAGACATTGATGACAGAAGAGAGCAAGGGTAATAATGACATTGGTACAATGATATATAGGGCAGTGCAGGCTAGGTAGACTCATCGATCATCTGTGTTTCAATGACTTGGATTAGATATGTTGTCCATAGTAACAAATTAAAACGCTTGCTTTTGTTGTCCAATCAGCATGACATCTGAAATTTAACTGTCTGTTCCAGGAAAAAGCTCAACCTTTTAAATGATTGTAAAAATCGGCACACAATTTTACGTATTGGCATCTACGTTTGGCTAGCTATGTCAGATACATTTGATATGGTTTCCGATGTTAGGGACATGAATCTTTCAACTAAGTAGCTTATTCATTTATATGATTGTTGTTTTTGCAGAGAGTTTCTATTTTTCCTTGGATCAGTACGGAATAAAATAACAGTGATTTTTATTATTATTGTTTCCTTGTCCTTAGGCTCGTTGCCGCATAAAATATTTGGAGGCCATGACTGCAGCGTGACCAGCTTACTATATCCTCACGCATGTTCCGAGAAGTTTGATCCAAGCTGGCTTATTTCTGGTGATCAGAATTCATCTGTAATCTGGAGAGATGTCTTCACAGGGGAAATATTCCACAAATTCATATTACAGGCTGGAGCAATCCTTAAACTGCTCATTCCCCCAACTGACTACAAAGTGAGAACGATAGTCATCGTGTCATTTTATTAACTAGTCTTTTATGATATTTCATGTATATAAAAGCGTGATGTACTGTAGATAAACTTTGTGAATCCAAAACTTGTGTATATATACTGTGACATATATTATATTTTCAGAACATTGCTAGATTCCTTGCTGTGATATTCCGTTTTAATTATTGATCTGTGCACTTTTGTTTTGGCTCGGTTAAAAATAATTTAAAAAGGCAGCTTTAGGTCAGCTAAAGTTGACATTTAAAAAAATGCCTGACCTTTTGAATAAAATACATAGAACTCTGACAGACAGTCAGCATGCAGCACCAAAGTCTCTATCCTGCAGTGGGGGGAAAAAAAAACTACTATAACTGTATAGCTGCTGTCAAGGAAAGAAATATTTGTTGCATTGATGTTTTTCTTGTATTCACTGAAAATACAAGAATCTATCTATCTATCTATCTATCTATCTATCTATCTATCTATCTATCTATCTATCTATCTATCTATCTGTCTGTCTGTCTGTCTGTCTGTCTGTCTGTCTGTCTGTCTGTCTGTCTGTCTGTCTGTCTGTCTGTCTGTCTGTCTGTCTGTCTGTCTGTCTGTCTGTCATACCATACTAAAAAAAAAAAACAGTTTGCAAGCGCACATTTCCCTATGCGATTGTAAGTACAAAGATTGTAAACCTTGAAAAAAAAATACAAGCTCATTATGAAATACTTACCCTAGAACGATGCCCTGGATCGGTGTAGGCCCTCCAAGTACAGAGCGGAAATCTTCCATCAGAGTTACTTCCGGGTTCGTGGCTCCTGCACTGTAATTGGGCAGAGCCTGGATTACGTCACTCCCGCGAATGCGTGCGGGAGCCACTGGTCACGGCACGACTATTAAAAAAACTGCACCAGCGGCCTGTTTCTTCAGTGTGCATGTGCATATACTGAATATCTCCTAAACTATGCAAGTGTAGAAGATTTTCAAGGTACCTACAGGTAAGCCTTGTTATAGGCTTACCTGTAGGTACAAGTGGTGTAACAGGGTTTACAACCACTTTAAGAGTCATTACTGCAATTCAAAAAATGCCCTTAAAGCAATAGTGGGGTTGAGCGAACCCGAACTGTAAAGTTTGGGTTCGTACCGGACTTTTGGATTTTTTGTACCCGAACCCGAACAATTTACTGTAAGTTCGGGTTCGGTGTTTGGCAATGTAATGGCGTGCTGCAGGGCAGCCAATCACCTTTTGTTTTACTCGTGTGACCTAGAAGCCATCACAGCCATGCCTACTAATCTATATAAGCTAGAGGCACACAGCACAGCTCGTCACTCTGCTTTAGATAGGGTGGGAAAAGGCTGCTGCTGCTGCTCTTCTGAGGGAGAGAATTAGATAGGAGTCAGACTGTCCTGCTTCAGAAATCACATTACTTAGCGATCTACATAGCATTAGATAGTTACTTTAGGGAAAGATTCCTGCTTGTGCTTGTAGGGAGAGAAATATATAGGAGTCTGTCCTGCTTCAGAAATCTAATTACACCAGCACTGCATATGTTACTGTGAGATACTCTGCAAGATACTTTAGGGAAAGGTTCCTGCTTGTAGGGAGAGAAATATGTAGGGGTCTGTCCTGCTTCTAAAATCTAATTACACCAGCACTGCATATGTAACTATGAGATACTCTGCAAGATACTTTAGGGGAAGGTTCCTGCTTGTGCTTGTAGGGAGAGAAATATATAGGAGTCTGTCCTGCTTCAGAAATCTAATTACACCACCACTGCATATGTTACTGTGAGAAAGGCCAGCCTTAGGTGTTCAGGCACCCTGTGCGAGCTAATCCTGTGGCACGCCCCCCCCCCCATCTTCACCCCTCGCCCCCTGGTCACCTAAACATACACAAAGAGGAGAAAAATATTTGTAACAAATAATTTGTTTTAATTTAACTTTACATTACACAGCACCCTGCATCTCTGCACCCCTTTACATTACACAGCACCCTGCACCCCTTTACATTACACAGCACCCTGCACCCCTTTACATTACACAGGACCCTCCGCCTCTAGACCCCTTTACATTACACAGAACCATGCAGCTCTGGACCCCCTGCATGTTACACAGACCCCCTTCAGTGCAGACCCCCCTTCAGTGTATCCACCTCTTCAATGCAGACCACCCGTTCAGTGCATACCCCCCCCACGTTCAGTGCAGCCCCTCACGTTCAGTGCAGCCCCCCATTCAGTACCTCAGATCAGTGCAGCGGCACATGCACAGCAGGTCCCCTCCCCCTGTTTACACATGAACAGAGAGAAGGGAGAGGCGGCTTCACTCGGCTGTACTGTGTGATGTCTGGGATCGCACAGAGAGGCAGCCGTGGCCGCAAGAGGAGGGGATGGTAGGTGCAGCGGTGTCACCCTTCACCCCCCGCACCACCCCCTCCCCCTCGCCACTGTAGCTAGCTCACCTCTCCCCTCATGTGCCAGTTTCTTGCTGACTAAACCCGCGGCTTGTAAAAGATGCTTGTAAAATCTAATTACACCAGCACTGCATATGTTACTGTGAGATATACTCTGCAAGATACTTTTCTTCTATTGTGCTGTTCAAAAAACATCCATTTAGGGCAAAATAAAAATAAAAAATTGCAGTGTTTCCTCCATATCTGTACGTGTGAGATAAACACTTTAGCTAATGTTCTTCTATTGTTCTATTAAAAAAACACCCATTTTGGTGCAAAAAAAATATATTTTTTATTTTTATGTATTTAACCACTTGCCTACTGTGCACCTACACCCCCTTCCTGCCCAGACAAAATATAAGCTTCCGGCACTGCGTCGCTTTAACTGACAATTGCGCGGTCGTGCGACGTGACTCCCAAACAAAATTGGCGTCCTTTTTTTCCCACAAATAGAGCTTTCTTTTGGTGGTATTTGATCACCTCTGCGGTTTTTATTTCTTGCGCTATAAACAAAAATAGAGCGTAAATTTTTAAAAAAATGCAATATTTTTTCCTTTTTGCTATAATAAATAACCCAAAAAATATATAAAAAAAATATTTTTTCCCTCAGTTTAGGCCGATACGTATTCTTCTACATATTTTTGGTAAAAAAAATCGCAATAAGCGTTTATCGATTGGTTTGCGCAAAATTTATAGCGTTTACAAAATAGGGGATAGTTTATGGCATTTTTTTTTCTTGATCGTACATCACGGGACACAGAGCGCATAGTCATTACATATGGGTTATATGGGTACCTTCAGGTGTGGACACTGGTGTAATCAACTTCACAGGAAGTTCCTCCCTATATAACCCCCTCCCACTGAGAGTGCTTTAGTTTTTTCGCCAGTGTCTTAGGTGTTGGTCACGTCTAGCTGTCCCTCGGAGGTCTCGGGACCCAGGATAGCTAGCCGGATCCGTCCGAAGTGCTTCAGAGCCAAGATGTACGGTACCCGGGCCCTGCTGGAGTGGGGTTTTGCCTATAATGCCTCTCCTTGGAGGGCTGGATTCTGGGCTCCAGTGCCTTAGTCTCTTCCAAGAACTAAACGCTACTGATGCCAGGATGCTATATAGGTCCAGGGGTGTGGGTTCCTTAACACAGGACCCCGGTCCCTGAAGGTCCAAGACAATACCCACGGAGATGGGGGAAGGTTGGGCCTCTTGCATTTTGCAATACCCTGCGGCGTGGAGCAGGTAAGAGGGAACCTGCGGGACTTGGTTCGACAGTAGGTATCCCCCTGGGGGTTCTGGGTTGGCTAACAGTATGCTGGTGCATCAGCCACTATCTCCACTATGTCTGTTGAGGCAGGATGGGATTCTAATGTTTACCCAGATAATATGTAGATATATGTATACTTGTGTAAGTTATATATTTGCTACTCACCCCAGGTCTGCCTGTTAACACTGATACTGCAACCCCACATGTTTTAAAGAGGAAATTGCTGGTAAAAACTCCTGTTTCTTAGGAAGCCCAAGGGGACAGCTTCCTCGCTGTGTGTGCACTACAATAAGATTAGTGCTTACCTGGTGTCTGTTGGTGCTGCATAACGCTGGTCCATGTTGTTCCTCTGCTCTGCTTCCTCCATGTGGTTTCAGCGTGGTGCGCGCGATCGTGCGCGCGTGTGTGCGCGCGTGTGTGCGCGCGCATACGCGCGCGCGTGCACGCCGCCTTTTATAGCGTCGGCGTGCGTCGGGGGGGCGGGCCAGCAGCGTCAGGGTCTGTATAAAGGGAAAACTTCTCTCGGGCTGGTCTTTCCTCCTGGAGGCAGAGGAAGAAAGGATACAGAGCGTGCAGCTGGGTCTTTTGGCCACACAGGGACACCTAGTGGCGGTTTTGTGGATCTTCAGGTCTAGGACTTAGGTCCACTATTGACCAGAAAAAAAAAAAAAAAAAGTTTTTTTGCTTAAAGGGACTCAGCCTTAGATCCAGCAGTATCTGAGTCTACCTTGGACTCCGGCTAACGGGCATTGGTGTGTCAATACTCACAGGTTTCCTCAGTATTGCCACCTCCCAGGCGGGTAAAAAAAAAAAAAAAAAAAAAAAAAAAAAATTTTTTTTGAAAAAAAAAAAAAGAAAAAGAGAGAAATTAGTTCTTTTTCATTTTCCTCATACCTGCCCTCATATTGGTTACTCCTAGCTGCAACAGTCAGGTGTTGGCTATAGGGGTGACCCAAGGTTGTACAATGGCTCCAAAGGGATCTGGACCAGCCAAGGCTGCTAAAGGTGCCAAAAAGCAAAAGGGGTCTCCATCGGGGTCAGAGGATTTGGGCCAGGCTTCTACGGCCCCACCCTCGCCAGTCAGGACACCGAGTGGCATAGTACAAGAGCCATTGGGGGTGCTGGGGGCAGAGGCGGCCCCCGATCCACCCATTCCCGTTTACGTGACGGAAGAAATGCTAGCAGCCACCATGTGTGGGCTAGAGAAAAGGTTAACTGCGTTGTTTTCCCGTCCTTGCCCAAGTAGCAAGCGGGCTAGATCCCCCTCACCCAGTGTGGGGTTTTCAGATGCGGAGGTCTCCTCTTCAGAGGAACGGGACCCACAAGGGGATCAGGCAGACCCAAGTCCCGACGGTTCAGACAGGGAAAATTCCACTATAGATGAATATTTTTCGGCCTCTCAAGCGGAGGGCCTGTGGATCCAGTCTTTGACAGATATGGTTCGCACTGCCTTTAAACTTCCAGTGCCAGAACTAGTAGCCCCGGAGGTATCCTCATTGGGTTCTTTAAAGGCTCCATTAACTTGTGCATCTTTTCCAATGCACCCCCTTCTGCGGAACGTGATTTACCAGGATTGGGCTCGACCTGATAGAATCTTTGTCCCTCCTAAAAGATTCTCTATTCTCTACCCTATGGAAGAGGAATATGTGAAGAAATGGGCTCTCCCTACAGTGGACGCAGCCATTTCCTGCGTGAATAAATCCCTGACTTGTCCGGTTGAAAATGTCCATATGTTCAAGGATCCGGTCGACAAGAAATTCGAGACCCTACTGAAAGCAGCTTTCACCTCAGTAGGTGCCATGGTTCAGCCAGCAGTAGCAGCCATTGGTGTTTGTCAGGCCTTGAAGGATCAGGCAAAACATATATTAAAGGACATGCCGGCTCAGCATACTCATGAATTAGCAGAATTCCCTAGGGCTCTCTGCTTTGCAATAGATGCTATTAAGGACTCCATCCAACAGGCATCTCGTTCATCTCTACTGATGGTTCACATGCGTCGTCTTTTGTGGCTAAAGAACTGGTCAGCAGAGGCACCCTGCAAAAAGCTTTTAGCAGGGTTTCCCTTTCATGGGGGAAGACTATTCGGGGAAGACCTAGATAAATATATCCACACCATATCAAGTGGAAAAAGTACTTCCTTACCGGTCAAGAAAAGACCGCGTGGGCCCACGTTTAAACGACAGGCCATTGTAGGCTCGGCCCCTTCGACTTCTCGTCAGTATCGACGGCCTCCCGGGCGTTCAGCAGTTAATAGTCGCCCACAGGGACAAGCCGCGGCAAACAAGAGGCCCTGGTCTCGCAAGCCGGCTAAACCAGTCATCAAGTCAGATTCATGAAGGGGCGCCCCCACTCTCTTGGGTGGGGGGGAGGCTTCAGTTTTTCTCCGAAGTCTGGAAGGCCAGAATTCCCGACGCTTAGGTTCGGTCCGTAGTAGCCTCAGGCTACAAACTAGAGTTTCGAGAAATCCCCCCTCCTCATTTTCAGGGGTCAAGTCTTCCAAGCGACCCGTTAAAGAGGGCCTCTCTCGTAAAGGCGTTGGATCGCCTCTTGCTCCAAGGAGTAATTGTAGAAGTACCAACCCAAGAAAAGGGTCTGGGATTCTACTCCAACCTTTTTGTTATACCAAAACCCAATGGCGACGTCAGGCCTATATTAGACCTCAAACGCCTAAATCGCTTTCTAAGGATTCAGACCTTTCGTATGGACTCCATACGTTCAGTGACAGCCAGCCTGCATCAGGGCGACTTCCTAGCATCTATAGACATAAAGGATGCATATCTGCATGTCCCGATTTACCCAGCACATCACAAGTTTCTTCGTTTTACGATAAACCAAAGTCATTACCAGTTCGTAGCCCTCCCTTTCGGGTTGGCAACAGCTCCACGGGTATTCACAAAGGTGTTAGCCCCGGTGCTAGCCGTCCTAAGGACAGAAGGCATCTTGGTCCTAGCATACCTGGACGATCTCCTGGTTATCGACAGTTCAGCTTCCAACCTCAATCATGCAGTAGTCCGCACAGTGCGGCATCTAGAAGAGTTCGGGTGGATTGTGAACCAAGAAAAATCAAGGTTACAACCCGCAAGACAGTTGGAATATCTAGGCTTTCGGTTAGATACAGAATGCCAGAGGGTATTTTTACCTCAAAAGAAGATCAGGTCGTTGATTCAAACGATTCAAATGGTCTTAGGCAAAAAGAAGCCGACTATTCGCCTATGCATGCGACTGCTGGGAAAGATGGTGGCCGCCTTCGAAGCAGCGCCCTATGCCCAGATCCATACCAGAATTCTGCAAGCAGCTATTCTCTCTGCTTGGAACAAGTCCATACAGGCATTAGACCGTCCATTAGTTCTTTCCCCAGGAGTCAGGCACAGCCTGTACTGGTGGCTGATCCCTCAAAAATTATCAAAAGGGAAAACCTTTTGCCCCATCTCGTGGAAAATAGTAACCACAGATGCCAGCCTAACAGGTTGGGGGGCAATCTTAGGAAAACGGACCCAGCAGGGACAGTGGTCAGAGGCAGAAAGTCTGCTTCCCATCAATGTCCTAGAGATCAGAGCTGCTCGGTTGGCCCTGGTCGCCTGGACTCTTCCCCTGCAGGGTCTGCCAGTAAGGATACAGTCCGACAATGCCACGGCGGTGGCATACATAAACCACCAGGGGGGCACAAGGAGCCTGGCGGCTCAAAGGGAAGTAAACCTGATTTTTTCATGGGCCGAAGCCCATGTACCCTGCATCTCAGCAGTGTTCATCCCAGGGATAGACAATTCTCAAGCAGATTTTTTGAGTCGTCAACAGTTACTCCCGGGAGAGTGGTCTCTTCACCCCCAGGTATTCCAAGAGATTTGCCAAAGATTCGGAGTTCCCGATGTGGACATCATGGCAACAAGATTCAACAAGAAATTGGACAAATTCGTATCCCGAGCCAGGGACCCCTCGGCCTATGGGACCGATGCGTTGGTTTGCCCCTGGCACCAGTTTTCTCTCCTGTATGCGTTCCCTCCACTACAGATGATTCCCCGCCTTCTACGAAGGATCAGGGTGGAGCGCAGGCCGGTGATCCTGGTGGCCCCAGCCTGGCCCAGAAGGGCTTGGTACGCACTCATCGTGAGGATGTCAGTAAGGGCACCGTGGCCACTCCCCCTGCGCCCAGATCTGCTGTCTCAGGGCCCGATCTACCACCCTGCTTCACAGCAGCTAAATTTGATGGCTTGGCGGCTGAATCTCTAATTCTTAAGGGCAGAGGCCTCTCTGCCCAAGTCATATCTACGTTAATTCAAGCTAGAAAGCCAGTCTCTAGAAATATCTATTACAGAGTCTGGAGAACCTATGTGGAGTGGTGCGAGTCTCAAGGAGGGCATCCTCGCAAGTTTTTTATTGACAGGATCTTGCGATTCCTCCAGGTTGGCGTTGACAAGGGGTTAGCTCTTAGTACTCTAAAGGGGCAGGTGTCTGCCTTATCGATATGGTTTCAAAGGCCTTTGGCCACACATTCGCTTGTGAAAACCTTTTTGCAGGGGGTCTTGCATGTAAATCCCCCTATTAGAGCTCCCCTCTGCCCCTGGAATTTAAATCTGGTCTTGTCAGCTTTACAAAAGCAGCCGTTTGAACCTCTGACAGAAATCCCTCTTGTGCTGCTAACCCGAAAGTTGGTTTTCTTGGTGGCTATGGCTTCGGCCAGAAGGGTCTCCGAGCTGGCAGCCTTGTCTTGCAGGGAACCGTACCTGATTCTGCATAAGGACAGAGTGGTTCTGCGGCCTCAGCCTTCTTTCCTTCCTAAGGTCATATCCAGTTTTCACTTGAATCAGGACCTAGTCCTACCATCCTTCTTTCCTACTCCCCAGTCCAGAGAGGAAAGATTGCTTCATACTTTGGATGTGGTCCGAGCCATGAGGGTTTATCTCAAGGCTACAGAAAAGATTCGGAAAACAGATGTGCTTTTCGTTCTTCCGGATGGCCCCAAGAAGGGTCAGCCGGCTGCCAAGTCTTCCTTGGCTAGGTGGATTAAACAGCTGATTTTTCAGGCCTATGGTCTGAAGCGCGTTCCACCGCCCTTATCAGTTAAGGCCCATTCTACGAGGGCCATGAGTGCCTCTTGGGCGGCACACCATCAGATCTCTATGGCACAGGTTTGCAAGGCGGCAACCTGGTCTTCCGTACATACGTTTACTAAATTTTATAAGTTGGACGTCACAAAGGCTGCGGACGCAGCATTTGGGCAGGCGGTCCTACGGGCAGCAGTATAGAATCCTCTGGCCCGGTTCACGCCCCTTTTTTTCTGTTGGTGGAGCTATTTTACCTCCTGATATATTTCTGTTTGGCTATTTTTGGCCTTACGGTCTCCCTCCCTTCATGGAGCATTGCTTTGGGACATCCCATATGTAATGACTATGCGCTCTGTGTCCCGTGATGTACGATCAAGAAAAAGGGATTTTTAATAACAGCTTACCTGTAAAATCCTTTTCTTGGAGTACATCACGGGACACAGAGCTCCCACCCCTCTTTTGGGGAACATTGTGTAACCTCAGAGAAATTGCTTGCTACAAAACTAAAGCACTCTCAGTGGGAGGGGGTTATATAGGGAGGAACTTCCTGTGAAGTTGATTACACCAGTGTCCACACCTGAAGGTACCCATATAACCCATATGTAATGACTATGCGCTCTGTGTCCCGTGATGTACTCCAAGAAAAGGATTTTACAGGTAAGCTGTTATTAAAAATCCCTTTTTTTTTTTTACTATTAATGGCGGCGATCTGCGATTTTTTTTTAATGGGACTGCGACGTTATGGCGGACATTTCGGACACTTTTCTGACATTTTTGGGACCATTTACATTTATACAGTGAAAAATGCTATAAATATGCATTGATTACTGTATAAATGTGACTGGCAGTGAAGGGGTTAACCACTAGGGGGTGGGGAAGGGGTTAGATGTGTGTCCTATGAGTGTTCTAACTGTGGGGGGAGGGGGGGTGACTGGGGGAGGTGACCGATTGTGTCCCTATGTACAAGGGACACAACCGCTCTCCTCTCTCCCTGACAGGGACGTGCAGCTCTGTGTTTACACACAGAGCTGCACGTCCCAGCTCAGTTACTGAGCAATCGCGTGTGCCCGGCGGCGATCGTTGCCGCCGGGCACTCGCACGGGATCCCCGCAGAGCGGCGGGTGCGCGAGCGCCGCCGGCGACGCGCGCCCGCCCGCGGCTTTAAAGGGACATCACGTCATATGACGTGATGTCAGAACAATGGAGTCGTCTGCCCGCCGTCATTTGACGGTGGGCAGATGACAAGTGGTTAATGTTATTTTAAGTTATTTCCCTATCCACATTTTGCAGAGTACTTGCCATGCTCTTACCAACATTTTGCCGCCATTTGCAGCCCTCTAGCCCTTTCCATTACCTTTTTAGAGACATTTTAGTAGTCAATTTTGAGTCCCCATTGACTTCAATGGGGTTCGGGGTCAAGTTCGGGTCTAGTTCTGGGCCCGAACCCGGACTTTTTTCTGAAGTTCGGCCAAACCCGTCAAACCCGAACATCCAGGCGTCCGCTTAACCATAAGCAATAGTAAAGCTGGCCACTCACAGCGGCGGAGGCTGTGAACCTGGAACAAAGACCAGGGGAAGATTTCAGCAGTGACAGCGTGCCACTTTAAGGGCTTCATTCTAAGGTAAGTATTTCATAATGTGCTAGTATGTGATGCATTCTAGCACTATTATGCCATTGTCTTCCCGGTGTTTTTTTTTTCTTTAATTCTGCAGCGGTTTACTGCCACTTTACCCTAGCTGTCAGGCCCTGTACACACGGTCAGACATATCTGATGAAACTGGTCTGCAGAATCAAGTTGACGCATGCTTAGAAGCATTGAACTTTGTTTTTTCATCATGTCATTGTGTTCTACGTCACCGCGTTCTGGTCTGATCAGATTTTGGTCCAATGGTGTGTACGCACATCAGACCATCAGACAAGTTCAGAGTTGTCTGATGAAAACGGTCCGTCAGACAAGTCTCATCAAACATGTCTGATCGTGTGTACAGGGCCTTAAATGGCACATATGTACTATATGTATACTATACGTCCCAGCTCAGTTACTGAGCAATCGCGTGTGCCCGGCGGCGATCGTTGCCGCCGGGCACTCGCACGGGATCCCCGCAGAGCGGCGGGTGCGCGCGAGCGCCGCCGGCGACGCGCGCCCGCCCGCGGCTTTAAAGGGACATCACGTCATATGACGTGATGTCAGAACAATGGAGTCGTCTGCCCGCCGTCATTTGACGGTGGGCAGATGACAAGTGGTTAATGTTATTTTAAGTTATTTCCCTATCCACATTTTGCAGAGTACTTGCCATGCTCTTACCAACATTTTGCCGCCATTTGCAGCCCTCTAGCCCTTTCCATTACCCTTTTAGAGACATTTTAGTAGTCAATTTTGAGTCCCCATTGACTTCAATGGGGTTCGGGGTCAAGTTCGGGTCTAGTTCTGGGCCCGAACCCGGACTTTTTTCTGAAGTTCGGCCAAACCCGTCAAACCCGAACATCCAGGCGTCCGCTTAACCATAAGCAATAGTAAAGCTGGCCACTCACAGCGGCGGAGGCTGTGAACCTGGAACAAAGACCAGGGGAAGATTTCAGCAGTGACAGCGTGCCACTTTAAGGGCTTCATTCTAAGGTAAGTATTTCATAATGTGCTAGTATGTGATGCATTCTAGCACTATTATGCCATTGTCTTCCCGGTGTTTTTTTTTTTCTTTAATTCTGCAGCGGTTTACTGCCACTTTACCCTAGCTGTCAGGCCCTGTACACACGGTCAGACATATCTGATGAAACTGGTCTGCAGAATCAAGTTGACGCATGCTTAGAAGCATTGAACTTCGTTTTTTCATCATGTCATTGTGTTCTACGTCACCGCGTTCTGGTCTGATCAGATTTTGGTCCAATGGTGTGTACGCACATCAGACCATCAGACAAGTTCAGAGTTGTCTGATGAAAACGGTCCGTCAGACAAGTCTCATCAAACATGTCTGATCGTGTGTACAGGGCCTTAAATGGCACATATGTACTATATGTGTACTATACAACCTAAAACCAAAAACAGGTATTTGCAAAGAAAACAAAAGCAGTTTATTTTGCCGTTAAATGACAGGTCCTGGCTGCTTCTAAGCATTTAAGCTTTTAACTTAGCTTTTACATAATCCACACCAGACTTTTATCTGAGCATACATCCTGGCTGTGTGTCCCTCCCTCCTGAACCATACCAGGCCACATGCCCTCAACATGGGGGAGTACCTTGCCAGGGGAACTCCCTATCAAAGCACCTTGTCCCCAACCCTAGTCCAGTGGTTGTGGGAGTCTGAATGCCTTTCTTTAAAAATAAGGAAGCCCCCAGGTATCGGTCCCTATCCCCCATGTGAATGAGTAAGGGGAACTTAAAAAGGCAAATAATATATAAAGACACTTTTTGACAAGTCTTTTAAAAGCTAAAAAAAAAAAATCTATTATCAATCATGTCGTCCAGTGTTACAGATCCTCCTCAGTCACTGCTAATGATGCCTACTTACTCGTCAAAAGAAAAAACCTGGCGGCCGACACATCAAATCTTGTCGCTTACTCTCAGTGAATGACAGCTACCTGGGCTGTCTTAAGGAATTTAAACAAAGGGATGGGAATACTTGGTAATTTCATTGACCAAAATTTGGCCATGGGGTCACAATTCCTGCAAATGAATGGGGCCAGGTTGGCTGCTGGACGTTCGGTCACACACACTTTTAAACTCATTTCATTAATTGGATTCCTTTGAATCCCTTAGAACGTATCTCACCAAAATGTAATCTCTGATGCAGAGGATACCTTAAAATTTGACTTGTAGCCTAATAAAACAAGAAAAAGCTGCGCAAATATAAACACTACAGTGTAGAACTCAATTGATAGTCCAGTGTAGAGTAAATGAGAGTCCCGTCAAGCAGGTAATGAAAGAAATATATATAATATATAACATCCATTAATCAAGTGCGGAACATGTTAAAATATGTAAAATCCATTAATCAAGTGCGGAACATGTTATGCTTCTGATGGAAACTGATAGCAGAAAACAAATGATCTTTCCTCCAGATAGATAGTGACATCAAATGCAAAAACCTCAGAAACAGTGCATGGATAGATAAACACCTCCACCTTTCAATCACCCCGCCCCTTACCAGAGGGGAAGATCCCAACTAGAGATCTTCTGACAGCAGATGGCTTAATCCCCAGCCAAGGGTTAACGTGACAGGATATCCAAAGGTTGAGTTTTCTCCAGCAATGGACCGATGATCCGAGTTGTAATGAAATCAGTATGGAGAAGAAAAAAAAGCTACATAGTGTGAACCCATATAACTTTGTTTAATAAAACAATTAAAATCACACTTACAAGAAAGTAGATAAAATTTGCATGTGAAAAATAGCCGGCCGGCTAGCACACCCGTTCACTCCGGGACACAGTTTGCGGTTTGAAGGACGTCAGCAGAGAAAGGCAATGAACCATTCACCAAGGAGGATACAAATTGTGTGGGAATTCTGTACAATGCTACTAGTTTGCCATGTTGCAAAGAACTTTTTATGATTTTTGCACCCAAGGGCGTTCATAACTTAGCTTTTAGAGTCATTTGATGTTTGTTTTTTCCTGCCTCTAAACGCCCCTCTATTATACCCTAAAGACGAGATTTACTAAAACTGGTGCACATCAGCTTTTAGGTTCTATTCTCAAAGCTAAAATGAACAAGCTGAAGTTTGAAGCTGATTGGTTGATCCTTGCACACATGGCGATTACAGGCATTTAGAGATAGGAGCATTTAAAGGAAAGAAAAACATATCACCTTTGCATTCATTAGAGGAGCGTTTTGGTGGAAAAAATGGTAAACACTGTCAAATGCATGTAAACCTGCCTAAACAATAAGTGCGTTTAGAGCTTGAGAATTAATTCATTCCAATAGCCAAAATAAATGAT
The DNA here is from genome assembly GCA_029574335.1 of Rana kukunoris. NCBI lineage: Eukaryota > Metazoa > Chordata > Amphibia > Anura > Ranidae > Rana > Rana kukunoris. Next base: position 68,616,890 of record CM056051.1, on the reverse strand, counting down.
TATTCTTGCAAATTAAATGAATAAACTCCCAAACATTTGACGCACCTAAACACGTTGAAACACATTTGCAAAATGCAGCTTTAAGCTAATTTTTAATGGTGATTTATAACAAGCCATCAGTTTTTTTTAGTCTGCCGTAGTTCAACCCATTAAAGACATATTTTATTTGTTTAATGTTACTGAACTTTTCACTGGCCCTTGGTTTATTTCATATCAAATGAAAGGGATACAAGCAAATAATATTTACAATTACTGTAGGTCAGATAACCATTTCTCATTAAAAACATTACTCTTATTGTTTTCTTCATACATAGGTAAAATTGTTCCAGACCATCTATTGCATCTGCAGTGATAATTCAGTGGCACTTCTGAATCTGCAGGATCGAATATGTTTTTTCCATGCCAGAAAACATCTATTTCCTGTGAAGACCATGAAATGGCATCCTGTGGAAGAGGCTTTGGTTGTTGGTTGTGAAGATGGCTCAGTTTACGTTTGGGAGATAGAAACTGGTAATCCTATATATATATATGCAATGTATTTAAAGTAAACCTGTGATAGAAATTCATACTTCATAAGATTTAATATGGCACACAACATTAATAAATCACATTTTTATTTTAAGTAAAAAATAAAGGTACAGTACCTGGTGCTAGTGCTCCACATTTTGAAAAGAAGAAAACTCTCTAATAGGTGCTTACTGTAGGTGTGGTAAGCTATTCAACTAAATATACCCTTTAAAGTGCACCTGTCAAGAATATAAATATTACCAAATTTGCCTCCAGAGCATTTTGACTAGAGAATTGCTTAAAACCCCAGAGCATTATATATGCTTTCCTAAAGCAGAGACCCTGTAGAATAAAAGATGGTATTTATAATTTTCTATATGTCACATTATAACAAGGGGGCAACAAGGGAGGAGGGGCACAACAAAGACTCTAGAGTCAGGGTTCAGTTGGTTTCTAACAGCTTAGAAACACCTGCTTGTCGTAAGTACTGGAGGCCTGGTAGCCTGGCAAGATTCTGGTGCAATAGAAAGAGCTTTGATTTCAATGCCTGTTCTGTGAAACTTGAAAATGAATATCCAACAAGCGCTTATAGATACAAACATTAATTTGGACTTGTTTTAAAGGAACAAACATTTTTTTAAATAACAAACATGTTATACTTACCTCCACTGTGCAGCTCGTTTTGCACAGAGTGTCCCCTAACCCTGTCTTCTGGGGTCCCGGCTGTGTCGGCTCCTCCTCCCAAAAGCTTTCCACCTTCATGCGAGCGAGCTCGCATGGTGGAAAGCTTTTGCGGGCACGCTCCCATGATACAGCGGCGGGCATAGCCACCGACTGTATCACTCGGCACTGCCCCCTGGGGCGCCGCGCCATCAGATGCATTAAGGTGAAAAAACATTTACCTTTACAACCCCTTTAATGTGCTGCTACTGCTCGCTCCGAATATGTAGATACTTTAGGGTGCATGATCTGACCATGGGTTTACTTCAAGACCTAGTGTTGGAGTTTTTTTTTTTTTTGGAGGGATTAGTGTACATTCAGAATACATGCCTAATGCTCTCTTTTCTCATCTCAGTTATTTGTATGTAGCCAAAAGATGATACATTTTTAAAGGAGAATTATGGATCACAGGAGTGCAGTTTGTTGTACACTCCTGTGACCTGTTTTCAGCCATGAGCGAGTTATAAAGCCTGCTTCTGGCTGATGTCACTTTACAGTCGAGATCTACCCAGATGCTTGGACCAGCAGCTGGCTCAGCCTCTCAGCGAGCCACTGGAAGACTGAACCCAGCCTCTCCTGCCCCTTCCATAGCCCATACCAAAGTTATTGTGACGTTCAGGGCCATCATCCGTGTTGTGTCTATACCTGTATATGGAAAGCAAGCAAAGAGATATTGGACTGTACAGGCCACACAAGGAGCAAACAATTTGTAATGTAAAATCATAACATATATATATATATATATATATATATATATATATATATATATATATATATAAAAGGCGACTGGGCGTATAAGAGATTAATCCTCCACATTGTGTAAAAAGGCTGTTTGATCCTGTCTTCTCTGATTCTCCAAATATTCCACCGCCCCCAATCCAGCTCCTGATAAGACAGAGCCTTTGGAGTCACTCATGCTCAGTTTGGTGTGTATTGTTAGAGACTATTTTTTTTTCTTGAGAGGGTGCATATGATTAAGGCCAATCAGCACTGTTCAGACAAAGGGTCAGGGGTCCTGCAGCCTCAAAGGACAATCAGGGGAAAATGAGAACTCCTCGTACTAACTTTAATCAGAAATGATTGAAGTCCCAAGACTGCTATATACTGCTGATGAGAAAAGATATTTAACAGGTTACTAAAATAATTGCATTTCAATGTTCTGTGTACTGTGGGAGACCAGAAATAGTGAGTGCAGGGTCCTGGGTTTAGAAATACTTTAAACCCCTTTTGTATGTGCTGGGTAATGTCAAGCAGTGCAATATTACCCAGTACATTATTTTCTTATTTTTTCTTTCACACTGAAGCAGTTTTTAGGCATTTTTGCACAAAAAATAGTGTCTGTGAAGCACCGGAAATCTGCCTTTCAAGCCTTCACACTGGGGCGGTGTGTTTGCAGGGCGGTAAAAAAAGTCCTGCAAGCAGCATCTTTGGGGTGGTGTGGGAGCGGTGTGTATACCGCTCCCACAACGCTCCTGCCCATTGGAATGATGGGCACTGCTTCCGATCCGACTGAAGTGCCGCTTTTAACCCCTTATTGGAGGCTAAAAGTGCCCCACTACTGCCTGAAAAGTTCCCGCCAAAGCTAAGGCGAGCAGCGCTTTACCACTAACAGCAGCACCACCCCAGTGTGAAAATACCCTAGCAGAAAATACCCTTCCTGCTCACTACCTCTTGCGCCAGGTCCTTAACATGGCTTCCTCCAAAGTACTAAAGGAGTGTGCTGCATGTGCCCAGTCAGGCACAATATAGTGTGGATGGCACAGACTCTTGCCACTGTCAACGAGCAGCTGGGGGGAGAAGAATAACGTAGCTTACTGCCAGGGCTATAAGTTTATAAATGTAAGGAGACCAGGGGCGGACTGACAACTCATGGGGCCCCCGGGCAATAGAAGGTTTTGGGGCCCCCTGGCTTACAGATGGCCACCATGCCAGGAGGCAGTGCAGAGGTGGGGCAGCTAAAATCTCGGGATTTTCACATCAAAAGTGTGTCAGTTTCGGACATATCAGGGACAGATGTAAAAAAAACACAGATTTTTACATACTGTCCCTGGTTTTACTGAGTCTGGCCACCCTGATGGGGCCCCCTAGTGGCATGGGGCCCTCGGGCAGTGCCCGAGTGCTTCAATGGTCAGTCCGCCCCTGAAGGAGACTCATCCACAGAGCCAGCAGGGGGCAGGCATGGAAAGTTGGATCCATGGGTCCCTATAAGGGGACGAAGCCACCTACAAACATGAACCTACAGAGACACTCTGCCTGTGCACCTTCATATAGGTCCCAAAAAGGACTAGGCGTGCATCAGGTGTGTGTAAAGAAACAAATATAGGGGGGGGGGGCCTGGGCAGGTGTTTAGATGTTTCAAATAAAATTACAGTATATGCACTTGGGCAGTCATTTTATGCTTGTTTCGAGCTTTCCAAGTTGGCTTGGCCTCCACCTCTCTCCCGTCCATAGGAGTGTGGGTAATAATGTACTGTACATCTGTCCCTCCTATGTCTATGGAAAGCTTTACTACAGGCAGGCTAATAAAAACTGACTGCTGACTGGCTGCTATACACTCACAGTCTACAGACAAGCTATTGCATATACCCAGCAGTCTCATAATGAAAAAAATAGTATGCCCTGTTACACCAATAAAGAATAAATGACATTAAATAATGTACAGACAGAAATAATAAGGTAAGCATGTAACTGAATATTATACTTCCAAAGCTTTTCACTAGAACAAAAGCTGCCCAGTTTGCACCTAGATCTGCTTGTCATAAGCAGTATCTGTCAGATGCTCCATTTGACCTTTGTAGTTAGTGATTCTGTCTGTCTTCTGGACTTGCTCTCTGCCATAACTGCTCTTAGCGTAATTGTTTGTTTGTTCAGTGACAATGAGTGGCAGATTGAGTCAGCTAAGATGGGTACGGTATTTTCAAGAGCAAGATAAAAATCAGCTTTTTTTTCCTCTCCTACCAAGGAATTTAAAATTAATTGGCTTTGAGCTACTCTGGGAATTAATACAACCCCGATTCTAGCAGATTCGTATCTATTCCAGAAGGGGTAAATAATGAAATATGATTCTGCTAACTGTGGTTCAAGTTTTCCTGGCTAACTTATAAGGAGCTCCTAAAAAATTGTCTTTTCTTGTTCTTTAAAGAAATAAAAAAAAAATAAAAAATTGTAAAATGTATTTACTAATATTCCCCTTTTTATATGAAATTGTACTTATAATATATGTTCTTTTTGTGAGGAAAAATCAACTTTTTCATTTGAATTGGTTTGTATTTTCTCAGTGGAAAACTTCCTGTGATTATCCATAATCGGAATGCGAAACCAGTTATAAATGTTTGAATAAGTTGTATATTAAAGGAGAAGTATAGCAAAAGCTTGTTTGGCTGTACTTCTCCTATGGATCACTGCTCCTATAGATTGCACTCCTGTGATCCATTTTCAGCAGAGAGAGGGCTAAAATCCACTCTCTGTTTATGTCACAGAAGTCGGTCCAGGCGCCGTGTAATCCCGACAATGGAGTCTGGATCCGCCAGGTGTCTGGACCAAGACCCGGCTCAACCTCTCAGCAAGCTGCAGATGGCCTGAGATGGCCTGCTCCGCCCCCCTCCACAGCTCAGCTTTACAAGAGGGAGCAGAGCAGAGAGCTGTGACTGACAGTCAGCAGCTCTCTGCTCGGGGAGTGTTTCACACTGGGGCGGTGCGCTTGTGGGACATTAGAAAAAGTCCTGCAACCAGCATCTTTGGGGTGGTTTGGCAACAGTGTATACACTGTCCCCCAAAATGCCCTGCCCATTGATATGAATATGCAGTGCTTCCGAAGCACCTGAAAAGCGATTCGGAAGAGCTGCAACATGGGTGCTTTTAACCCCTTCTTCGACCCGCTAGCAGGGGTTACAACCACCACTTAAACAGTGCTAAAGCACCCCCTAAAACAAGCGGCGCTTTAGGACTAGCGCTCGGGCGGCCCCAATATGAAAGTAGCCTAAATCTCGTTGGCTAAACATTATACATCTTATAAAATCGTATAACTTCTATGACACTGCCGATTACTTGCCGAAAGTCATCTATTCTCCTTATTGTATATGACTCTGTATTCTGACATCTATGTCATGTTGAAATTCTTTTTGTACTCTTGGATACATTTGAGAAAATTCCAATAAGGTTTTTTGTAAAATCATTTTCTCAGTTATTTATTGGCCTATAGCAAATGAAAACAGTTTATCAACTTATCATAGAATTAATGTCACAAATTACAAATGGTAAAGGACAGTCAAAACAAACAGAAAAAAACAGCACAAGGGACATAACTTAGAGTGTGTAAACAATGTCCCTTGTGCTGATTACATCTGTTAAAATCTTCTTCTATCCGGCTCCCCATCCTGCAATGTCTCAGAGCAGTGGAGGTTAATACAACTCAGGGTCTGTCACATGCTCTTATCAAGAGAGCTTGACTATGACCAACCTTTTTGCCATATTATGACTTCTATGAACAGGACACAATCTATGAATGGAAGAGGCAGAGCTATCAATTAACTGTTGTCCTTCATTCATTGATCAGTTTAAATTTCCATTCCAAATTTGAACTCCTATTTGATACATATCCAACTTCTCCAAATAGCTTTTCTGCCTGTAAAACTCAGCCATTTTGCAGGAGAATTGCTTCTGACAGTTATGACAGATTCACATACACTTTACCGACACATACGTGAATCTGTCGCAAGTTTCACCATTTGTCACACTACCGCAAAACAGGTTTCTAAAGAGTATCTGCAACACTCTTTATAAATTCCTGCTGTATTTTCTGTAGTTTTCTACTGAGTTTAATTATCACCCATAGAGAATACACTGATGTTGGCCACAGATGGAAAGACCTTGTGAAATCTTCAGAATACAGAATATAGTCCAGTAAACATAAATAGATTGTCTACTTTACAGTTTTGTAGACAACAGGTTTTACCAACAGTATATTTTGTTGTACAATCCTGAACAAAGAAACGGAGCATTTCAATGATAGACATTTTCATGGACAGAATTATTGCAATGGCCACTGGCCATCATGAATGACAATTTCCCAATAATCTTGAACATTTTCCTGACTAACAAATACAACAATCAAGAGGGATTCTCAAAAGTTGCTGCATCCTAAAATGATTGTAAAGGTTTTTGCTTTTTTTTAAAATAACAAACATGCCTATACTTACCTACTTTGTGCAAGGGTTTTGCACAGATCAGCCCTGATCCTTTTCTTCTGGGGTGCCCCGGCGGCACTGTGATGTGTGGGAGAGGAGAGGGTAGAACTAGAGCGCTCCAATTGCCTAAGCTGTTGGAGTGGAAGCAGGGCTGGACTGGGACAAAAATTTGGCCCTGGACTTTATCCAGACTGGCCCACTTTGACAGGTCTCTCCCATGGCGGCCGGACAACTCCTGCACCCCTCCCCCGGTCACCCTAGCCTCCTCTCCCCCTTCACTAGCCACTAGCCATTCTACTTTATTAGAGTAGAACGGCTGTTACTGGTATTCTTATAGGCAGTACCAGTGGGGAAGCTAGACATTATTTTACCCGGGGCAAATAATGAGTTTGGTGCCCCCCCTTATGGGACAAGATTAGGCAGAAGTGAGAAACTCCCAGCCCATAGCTGTTGAGTCAGCTGTCTGTCCCCTCCCCCATGCTCCTCTGTCATCATCCCTGCTTCTCTGGTCCTCCCCCTGTTTCTCTGTTTCCCCCCAGGTGAGCGATGCGGGGAGAGAGAGACAGAGGAGTGGAGGCGGGCGGCGGTCCGCTGTCACTGAAGCCGGCCCACTGAGCCATCGGCCCACCGGGAAACTCCCTGTAGTCCCAATGGCCAGTCCATCCCTGAGTGGAAGTGGCTGCAGGTTCCTGCTAAAACTAGGTATCCACAATCCCCCCAAAACATGTGGGAGAGAAGGGGAGAAAGAGGTGTTAAAGCAGAGCTTCCCTTTTAGGGGATATTATCATTTTACAGACACGCAAAGAACTGCAGTTCAATGCAATCTGGTGCAGTATATTTTTGAATAGTAGTGCATGCACTACTTTTGATGCTATTCAGTGCGATTTCAGCCCATTATAATGAATGGGCTGAAAATCGCACAACACTGAATTGCACAGGACCAAGGACGGTGTTCCTGTGCAATTTACGTGTGAACCAGTCCTAAAGCCTAGTACACGGCTCTAGTTTTTTTTCGTTCGACCCAACGGTCGGAGCCACTGTACTAACAATCCAATGTTGGTACAGCGATCTGCTTGCTGTTCTATTGTGTTCTGATAGCGGGATGGTCCCCCTGCCAGAACACCCTGGTCCGCGTTCTCAGCCAATCGGTGAGAGCGCTGATCAGGAGTTGGTCAGCTGCTGGTTTCCCAGCATGCTCGCCCAACAGAAGCCTTCTTCTGTCAGACCGGCTGCCATACACACGGGCCAAATGTTGGCAGCTTTTTATTGAACAGGCCGATGTCGCCCGACATTCGGCCCATGTGTGCTAGGCTTTAGAGTGGAGATTACAGTTCCTACAAATATCCAAAGGTGACTGTATGGGACTATGATTCTGTGACCGGCGACATGTCTCCCGAAGTTATTTCCAGATTTGCTCTGGCGTGATTAGCCATCGCAATGACATCACTCCCGTGCATGCGTGCCGGAGCCGTCGGTTGCGGCACAGCTACTGAAGCAACGTCACGAAGCGGGCTAAAGTGAATATCTTCTAAACGGTACTTTTTAACCCTCCTGGCGGTATTCCCAAGTCAGACTTGGGGTTAAATTTTTATGCTGCGATCAGTAACCCCGAGTCAGACTCGGGCTCGCCTCGCAGCATCCACAGGCAAGGTTTACTTACCTTGTTCCTGGATCCAGCGATGCGTGAGCAAGCGGGTGCTCGCTCGATTCACACAGTGCCTCTGTGTGCCGCCGAGCTCTGTTCCCTGCGACGTTACGACGCACGTGGGCGGAGAACGGCACCATATTAAAAAAGGAAACAAACACATTACATACAGTATACTGTAATCTTATAGATCTTACTGTAATCTTATAGATTACAGTACTGTATGTAAAAAATACACACACCCCTTGTCCCTAGTGGTCTGCCCAGTGCCCTACATGTACTTTTATATAATAAAAACTGTTCTTTCTGCTTGGAAACTGGATATTGTCCATAGCAACCAAAAGTGTCCCTTTATGTCAAAAATGGTTTTAGAGCAGCTAGAAAACAGCGATAATAAATTAGAATCACTTGCAGAATTGAGCGATAGCAATTTGTGGGGAAATTCGTCATAAAAAAAATAAAATAATGACAGCGACAATTCTGCAACTGAGCAAATTTCAGTGATTTTGAGTTGATTACATTATTGAATAATTTTTATTATAATTATAATATTATTTGTTATAATTATTTATTATATTATAATTTAGTTTTTTTTTTTTAATGTCATACCTGGGATGCCTATTAGACTCTTGTTTGGTCAGATTTAAGTGAGTTATTTCTTTAAAGAATTACAGGCCTACAGTATAAAACGCCAAATTTCCTTGCAAATAATGGTACTGCTTTCAGCACCTAAAATCTGAAAGAATCATACTGCCAGGGAGGTTAAGTGATATTCACGGCTCCTACAGGTACTTGTAGGCTTACCTGTAGGTAAAAGTGGTTACCTAATTGTAGGATTACCTGTAGGTAAAAATGGTAGTACAGGGTTTACAACCACTTTAATCCATGTGTATGCAGGCACAAATGAACTTTGCTTTACAATGTTTTTAACATTTTTCATCTACAGATCTCTCCATCAAACCTTTTCTGCCTCTACCTCCCTAGATGCACCCCTGCACCCTTAAAAAATAAAGAGATAAATATTTTCTCCAGGTGTCTTCCTTCCTGACACAATAGGACCTCTTAGTTCTCTAGCAGTGGATGGGTCATGAATGCTACAGAGAGCAGTGCCATGTCAATATTGACATGGCACCTTTCTCTGGAGCATTCTTCCAGGACTCATTTAACCCAAAAAATGTCTTGATCGGAAAACAGTAGGGATAGCACCAGAGATGATGAAAGCGGCTGAGAAAATATCTTTTTCTTTCTTTTTTAAAGAAAAAGCTGGAGTTGAGCGTTTAGCAATGTATTATATAATTAACAATGTAGATAATTTCTAATCCTATACATAAATAAAAAAGTACTTAATTCTAGTCCAGTTAATATTTTAGGATGTTTAAGGATGTGTGTTTACCTATATTTTACTTTCAGCTACACTTTTCGAACCCAAATATTGAGAACACTAAAACTTTTCCTACAGTACTGTGGTCATGTGGCTAGTCTTTTGTCTGTGAGCCATGCCGCTGGCTTCCTTTTGTTTCCATCACTCTTTGTCTTTCACCCGACATAGTCATCAGTCAGAATTAGATTTGAGAAGGGATGTAGACCTAGACTGATAAATTCTGCAGGGGCTTTTCAGCTGCTGGAGGCTGGGACGTTGCCGGGGTCAAGGTCACAGTGGTCAGCAGCAGCATGTATTTGAAATACGCTGTGTTTACCCTTAAGGCTCATATATGTGCAAAGCTTTGTAACAGGCTTGTGAGTGTGGCCTGCAACGTTAACCCTTGCCACACGCCTCAATTTACTGCACCATCTTTTGTTGTGGTGGTCGCTGTGTAATTGAATCTCGTGTTCAATACATCTGTGCCAAAAACATGGAACAATACATTTTTTTAGCTTAAATTTGCTTTCTGTATTATTGCATTTACTAAGCTTCGATTGTTGACGTTATTTAACCAAGATCCAATTGTATTTTTTGCTTTATTGATTTAAAATAATCAAACCTTCGACTGTATATATTTCTTTATTTGAACATGGGAAGATCTGTCGCTGAGGACAATGGTGACCAAATCAAAAACCCACAAAAATGCGTGGCTAGCGAAGCTTTTTCTGCTGAGACATATGTATGTTGAAGAGACTGCTCTATTTTATTGCTATTTTACTACAGAGAAATGGCTTAGTGTTATCAGCTTATTCTAACGTGGCAAAATCTATATGCAATTCTGAGCACCCCTTTCATATTTAGATCATTGCTGAAAGGTATTCTATACACATTAGGGATGAGTGAATCTGCCCGGGTTTGAATTTGGTTTGTGGTGGGGTAGAGCGTCATTAAATCCTATCTGTAAAGCCCAATCTTTTGCAGTGAGCGTCACTGAGGTCTATAATCCTGCTTATAATTTCTGTCCATTTTCAAGGCTAATACGAAAGCTATTGTTCAAAAAACTGCATGGGTAGCTGGGGTCTGCTTTCAAGGACATTTACTATATATATGGGGTTATTTACTAAAACTGGAGCATGCAAAATCTGGTGAAGCTCTGCATAGAAACCAATCAGCTTCAGGGTTTTTTTTTGGCAAAGCTTAACTGAACAAGTTAAGCCGCGTACACACGATCAGACGAAACTGGCCTGAAGACCAGTTTCATCGGACCAAATTGATCGTGTGTACAGCCCATCGGACCGTTGTCCGTCGGACCAAAGTTTTAAAACTTGCTTTAAAATCTGTCCGATGGACCAAAACTATGGTTAGTACACAAAAGCATCGAACCAAAAACCTGTGCATGCTCAGAATCAAGTCGACGCATGCTTGGAAGCATTGAACTACGTTTTTTTAGCACGTCGTTGTGTTCTACGTCACCGCGTTCTGGCCCGATGGGATTTTGGACTGATGGTGTGTAAGCACATCAGACCATCAGACCACTTCAGCGGTGGTCCGATGAAAACGATCTGTCGGACCAGTCTCATCGGACCGGTCTGATCGTGTGTACGTGACCTCAAAGTTTGAAGCTGACTGGTTACCATACATAGCTGCACCAGATTTTGAGTGCTCCGGTTTTAGTAAATTTCCCCCAATTGGTAGAGGGTCTTTTTATTGCTACTTTGATGGAAACAGAAAAATACCAATCCTTTATTGTTTGGGATATGTCTGTAAATTATGTGGTGCTTCGGTATGATTTCCATGACCAGTGTCAGTGACACCGTATTCTGGCATCAAATATTTTAGATGTGTAAATATTTTTTTTTAACATTTATTGGTAAAGTTTATCCAGGAAATATCCAATTGCCTCTTCGGGGACCAGTAAGAATGTTTTCCCCTGCTGGAGCAAATTGGCTCATTCTTTATTATTTTTTCCTTCCTCTGGATCAACTGTGGGTATAGGATTGTGTATATAGGATTGCACACCCCCCTTCCCCTTTTATTGGTTTGACTAGATGGACTATTTTTTCAGCAAGACTGTGTAACTATGTAGCTCTATATGTAACTATTACATTTAGCTTGGCTTCAGTATGATAACAGCATCCTGATCTGATTACACCTTGAACAAAATTATTTTCACCCTAATCCACGTGCCCAGCCCCAATCTCCATGCAGGGCGGCAAACACATAGATTTCAATTCATTTTTATTTCTTTTTTTGAAAGCTAATGTCTTCCTGCTTTTCCTCCTAGCCAATTAGTAGGCTGTGCCTGTGGTGGGCGTGGATTGCCGCCTTCCCAATCCAGCGAGAGATCGGCGGGGGGGTTTAGTGCGAGCGAGCTCTGGGGGGAAGTGTGAGTGAGGGGGCCAGGTTTGTTTGCTGCCTCCCACCCAAACTTTCCAGCACCAGCAGCCACTGCCATATACGTTAGGAATGTGTTGGGGGGCTCTTCCAATGCAGCCCCACCAAATGTACAAGGCAAGATGTCTTGTCTCCTATGTGTGTAGTTCACATCACTGTGTTGCATGTAGTACTTTTTATCAGCACAGTGCAGTGCAAGACAATCCACTGCCTCATACTGCATGACTGACAACTGACTTTTATGAGACGTCTTTGTGACGCCTCAATAAAGTTTCTTTTGAAAAACAAAGGGACAGTGTGATCCATCGTGCTCAACGTATCATCACTTCGCTGATCTCAGCTAGATCGCACTGCACACCAGCATCTGAGCTACAGTGCAGTGACTGGAGTGAATCAGCCCTTAGGTAGTTTTTGCTGCGACACCTGGATGCTTTTATCAAGTAATAGGCCAGAAAAGATCTAAACTCTAACAGGGTTGTTTTTCGGATTCTTCAAGTAAAAGAGTTGCTTTAAAACATACAGTGGCATCTCTCCCCTCTCCTGATTGAACAATGAAGGAGCAGAAACGAGCTGATCACTTTGTTCACTCCTCCTGTCATCATTTTCCCTATCAGTACACAGGTATGCAAAAGAGCCTGATTAGCCCCTAGTACTTCCCTTCCCTCTCCTGGTCTGTGTACAGCCATAGGTGTGTGCAGCCTATTGCACTAGAATGTGCACCCCAAAGCTCAAACATACATACATGTTTTATATATAAATATTTGTTTTTCCAATCTTTTTTTTTTTTTTTTTTTTTAGGAGCCCTGTTGAGGGACTTTGGTGAAATATCTGATGATTTACCTCTGAGACAGAGAAAGGGACTGAGGACAGAGATTCCCCAGTCCTGTTCTTTGCAGCCTCAGCTGCACTGGGCAGTAAATTAATGGGAAGTGCTATGTGCTGAGCGGATTACTGTTCATTCACAAACGAAAACAGTGAGTACACTTATTGTGTTCATTCAGAAAAGGAAGGGGCCAATTAAATGACATATTTACTGTCCCCTTCCCATGCTCTCCATTCTGAAACATCCCTGCAGCAGCCAGTGGGAGAGAAGAGGAGAGAAGCAGGCAGCGCTGCAGGGGAATGGGGGGGCACAGGGGGCCTGGGCAGCAAGGGCAATCTGCATAAACCCATGTGCATGCCTATGAGTACAACTATGTAGAGCAGTGGTTCTCAACTCCTGTCCTCAGGACCCAGTAACAGGCCAGGTTTGCAAGATAACTGAAATAAATCACAGGTGACATCATTTGCTGCTCAGTGGTTGCAGTATTCTAGTCTGCATCTCCCCAATGTAATACCTAAAATCTGGCCTGTTAGTGGGTCCTGAGGACAGGAGTTGAGAACCACTGATGTAGAGCATGACAGGAGGCAGATACCATTTTTTATATTCACCTGACTAGTACAGTGTAGCATGACTGTGCAATTGTCATTCAAAATGTGATAGCGCTAAAACCTGAAAATTGGCCTGAGCAGGAAGGCGGTGAAAGTGCCCGGCATTGAAGTGGTTAATATTAACCCACTTTTTTCTCTGGTAAAGTTATACTGTATATACAGTAACAGTAACACAGTGGTTTGAGAGTAACTTGGTTTGAGAGAGTTTTGCAAGACAAGCAAACATTTTAAATACATTTTTATATGATATACAAGCAATGTCTTGATATACAAATAGAGTCATGTCACATATACCGTAAGTATAAAATAGAAGAGAGGTGCCTCCAAGTGTAGCAATATGGTTACATTTAATGAAGGTACAACATTTAGCAACATATTTCTACACTTATGCCTCGTACACACGGTAGGACTTTTGACCATGCAAGTCCAAGTCCGCCATGAGTCCGTCTTAAGTCCGATGGAAAGAAAGAGAACAGGTTCTCTATTTAAGGTCTGTCGGACTTCCAACAAAAAAAGTCTGATGGAGACTGCACACGGCCGAACTTTCTGAGAAAAAAAGCCTGTCTGACTTTTTTCTATGAAAGTCCGGTCATGTGTACGAGGCATTAGAGGCGCCTCTCTTCTCTTTTATACTCTGCAGCTCCTGCTGGATTTTGCTTCTAATCCCCTTGTGTAGGCTTCTATTTGTGGATGGACATTTTATGGTTAAACAACCCATCATATTGCTATAATCTTTTTATATGGACTATAAACTGTAGAACTTTTGAATAATAAATAACCATCTGAGTTTCCATTATTTCTTTGATATACAATTTTTTTGGATTACAAACATGTTTCTGGAACGAATTATGCTCGCAATCCAAGGTTGTGTATAAATAGCTAGGTTTAGAGGGGTTGTCCTATGCATTAAGGTGAAAAAACACCTGGCAATCACCGGCCTCCCAGACCCCCCCATTTTACTTACCTGAGCCAGTTCACCTGCTCTGTGCATCCCTGGTGTCCTCTTCTCCATGAAGTCTCTGTGTTGATTGGATAGACTGGTAGCAGCGCAGCCATTGGCTCCTGCTGCTGTCAATCAAATCTGTATGTGATGGGAGCACACCCGCAAAGTAACCCCCTCGGGAGAGAGAGAGATTTCCAGAGGGGGTTATCTAATGCAAGGAGGAGCTGTGAGAGCTGCTGTGGGACCCCAGAACAGGACAGTCAGGGCCACTCTGTGCAAAACTAACTGCACAGGGGAGGTAAGTATGACATGTTTGTTATTAAAAAAAAAAAATGAACCTTTACAACCACTTTAATTTAGCTATGATTTACTTAATTTAGCGAATTGCATGTTGCCTAAATAAATCAAATATCTCAGTAAATATATAAATCCATGCACTACTGGGTATAATCCGGCAGATTTGTATACATGTGTCAGAATTCTTGCCTTTCCATGTATTCCTGCACTCAAATGCACTAAGTGTGAAATGGTTTTGCTAGAACGAGGGCACTAGGTTGATCTTTATTCCGTTCATGTGAGTGAGGCAATGAACTTCATCTGTAAGTGATGAAAAATGATACATCTTCAATTGCTCAAAATTCCATGATAGATACAGCATGATTCAGCTGTCACTCACTGGCTTCTTGAACTCTGACAGAAGGCTTAAAATAATAAGCAACCTTGTCAATGAAACACATTTTATTGTTTGACAAAAAGAAACCTTAGTTTGTCAAAGCAAACAACCAGTCATTCCAATAAAGGGTTCTTCTCCTGGAATAATATTTCTATTGTGTTTTTTCTTCTTCTTTACAGCTAATTATCACTATAATCCTTGTGCCTTGTATGTACGAGGAGAGATGCCATAGTTCAATAAAACATGAAAGGTATTCATGTTAAATTTAAAGCAACATCAAAGAGAAAAAAAATTGTCTGCAATAAAAATCCTTAGATAATTATGGTACCGTGTAAATGTACATGACATATCTCAATGTGTAAATGTCAGTCCAGTAAATAATAACTAGTAGTATATGCTGGATTATTCCATTTATTTATTATTTTTTTCTTTTTATTGTACTGCTTAAATCAGTTTAAAGTGGTATTAACCACTTGCCCTCCAGAAGGTTTTTCCCCCTTCATGACCAGGCCATTTTTTGCCATACGGCACTGTGGTACTTTAAAGTGGTTGTAAAGGAAAAAAAAATATTTTCATAATAAGCATCCTTTACCTGCAGACATTCCTCTTTTAATGGCATTTTTATTATTATGTTAATTTTTTTACTAGTAATGGCAGTGATCTGCAATTTTTATCATGACTGTAAAAATTGTGGCAGACAGATTAGACACTTTTGACACATTTTTGGGACCATTGACATTTATACAGCTAACAGTGCTATAAATATGCACTGATTACTGTATACTAGGGCTGTTACTGATCAAAATTTTTGTGTTTGATTAATCGTTATTTTTTTTCATAGATTAATCGACTAATTTCGATTAATTATAACGCACATACAGATACAACTACTTTTAGCTGATCTCCTTGCAGGCTGATTCCCAGTGCAGCTACCAACCACTGGAAAAAGGGATAGCAGGATACAAAAAATACACAAAGGCAGTGCTGGATGGGAATTGCATTAAAACTTTTATAGTCTTCAAGTAGGTAACCAAATAAATATTGCATTGGAGATAAGATCGATGTAGCTCCATAAAGTGGAAAAATGGTGCGAGTAATACCAAACGGTACCAAAAGCAGTCATAAAAACATGTAGCTAAGTATAATACTGGTATACAAGTGTGTACAACGATACCACTGCTGAATCCAGATGAGGAGAGGTTAACATCAGTCCAGCATGTAAATGTCCCATGAATGGAACTATTACAACTCCCAGTGGATGGTTGTAGAATCCCAGGTTGATAGAGGGAAGTGATAGAGGGAAGTGTAACAGCCCTTGCGTGTGGCAGATAGTAAGGTCCCGCCGGAATGCAGATATGAAGGCGCAGCAAAGGAGCCCCTCAGATTAACAGGGCAAGCCCCGCTGGTGTCCATGACGTTACCGGATCTCTGACAGAACTCGCTGAAGGCCCAGAAGCCGGCGGAGAGGTGAGTACCAATCAAAAGAATTGTAATCGATCAAAAATATTTTGATCAATCAAAAAAATTAAAGATTAATCGATGAATTAAAAGTTAATTTGCACAGCCCTACTGTATACATGTCACTGCAATGAAGGAGTTAACACTAGGGGGCAATCAATGGGTTAAATGTGTTACCTAGAGAGTGATTCTAACTTTGGGGGGATGGGACTGACTGTTGTCATTGTGGGGGACAAATTGGACACCTAATGCCTTGTACACATGATCGGAATTTCCGCTGAAAAAAGTCAGACTGAATTTTTTCATTGGATATTCCGACCATGTGTGGGCCCCATCAGACTTTTTTCCTTCTAAGTTTAGAAAAAGAACATGTTTTATTTTTTTCCAATGGGAAAAAAATACTATCGAAAATTCTGATCTTCTGTGTGGAACTCCGACGGAGGAAAAAACACGCATGCTCAAAGTCAAGTTGACGCATGCTCGAAAGCATTGAACTTCGATTTTCTCGGCTCGTCGTAGTGTTTTATGTCACCATGTTTTGGACGGTCGGAATTTGGTCTGACAGTGTGTATGCAAGACAGCATGAACAGAATTCCAACGGAAAATTCCATCGGATTTTATTCAATCCGAAATTCCGATTGTGTGTACAGGGCATAAGGGTTTAACATCAGGGGTGGTCAAAGGGTTATGTGTGCTCCTAAGGATTGCTTTATAACTGTGCGGGGGATGGCTTAACTGTAGGAAGACAGAGATCCATGTATATGCTTAGCAGAAACACAAGATCTCAATCTTCCTCTCTGACTTGTTTACATAGGCAGACTGCCGTTCTGCCTCTCCTGTCAATGGTCGACCACCGATTGGCTACCACTGTTTCCTATCACAGCAGGAGCGGGTCACTGGCGGTGCACGTGAGTGCACCCCAGACTCTGTGCATAAAATCATGTATAGTTTAAAGGCTGCGCTGCCACAGTATATTTGTGTGGGGCGGTCCTTAAGTGGTTAAACCCAAAAGCAAACATTAAAGTGGTATAAAGACAGAAGCTTTTTTTATTTTAATGCATTCTATGTATCAAGATAAAAAACCTTCTGTTTGCAGCATCCCCCTCAGTCTCTCTAATATTTACCTGAACCCCATCTCCATTTAGCAATGCTACACAAGAGACTCTCCCTCCTGATTGGCTGAGACACAGCAGCGGTGCCATTAGCTCCCACTTCTGTCAATCAAAGTGAGTTAGCCAATCAGGAGAGAGAGGGGGTGGGGCCAAACCGCAGCTCCGTGTCCAAATGCACACCCAGTGCTTAAAGCTCAGCTCGAGTGCCCCATAGCAATCTGCTTGCTGTGCAGACATACAACAGGATTGAGGAGCCAGGAGAGCTGAAGAGGGACACAAGAAGAGGAGGATCTGGGCTGCTCTGTGCAAAACCACTGCACATAGACGGTAAGTATGACATGTTTGTTATTTTCATACAAAAAAAAAATAGACTTAGTAGTCTATAAAGGCCCAGCTTCTTGACCAGCCCATTTTTGGAGTTTTGTGTGACATTATGTCCAATTTGCTTGTTTTCCTCCATTTTTTTTTTGTTTTGGGAATAAACAACATGTATAGCAAAACATGTGTTACTGCAATACTTTTCTGTGAGAAATACTTGATTTTCTTGAAAAATTCCTGGGGTGCCAACAATTTCTAGCATGACTATATATATACATATATACTGTATATACCACAAACTGGACCATGAATTTATTCTGTTGTTTGTGATTCTAGTTCATAGAATTTCCCTTCATGATATGACAAGACAATATTTGCCATAACCAAAATAAATACGGGAATAGAAGCTGGGCCTTTATAGACTACTATGGCTAGCCTTCACGTGGGTTAGTGAGCATTCCTGGCTGCAGCAGAAAAAATACAGAGACATTGATGTGAATTGAATAATACATTGCTTTGTGCATGTCTATGGGGTAAAACTTAGCCTTCTGTAATGAATGTCACAAGGCTCAATTCCGTTTATATGATTGTCCTTGTTCTCCTAAATGTTAAACACATGTGCTTTTTCCTATTTAACCACTTAAGACCCAGACTATTATGCAGGTTATAGACCTTGCCCCTTTTTGCAATTCGGCACTGCATTGCTTTAACTGACAATTGCGCAGTAATGCAACGTGGCTCCCAAACAAAATTGGCGTCCTTTTTTCCCCACAAATAGAGCTTTCTTTTGGTGGCCCTCCCCACCCCATGGCTGGGCTCTTAAAAAAGACGTACAGGTACATGCTTGTGCCCAGCCGTGCCCTTCTGCCAATGTATATAGGCTTGAAGGGGTCCTTAAGTGGTTAAGGCAGGGCAAAAGGGGCCTTGTCATTGTTGTGGGGCCCAAAGCAGCTCCCTCATACTCGCCAACTATCCCAGTTTAAATTCCCTTGTCCCTTAAAAAGTTAGTCCTGTGCTGTGTCCTGATATCTCAGTGTGAAATACTACTAATGCTGCCCAGCTCTGCCCTATTGTTGTGTACAGATGACTCATCTGCAGACCCCGTGTTTACACATTATTAACCGACATTCATATGTAAATAGTGGCAGATGATTAGATGATGTGCTGTAACCTCTAGCAACCAATCAGTGAGCAGTATTACTGTACAGTAATCTCTAGCAACCAATCAACAATAAGAAATCATGTGCTGTAGCTTCTAGCAACTAATCAATGAGCCATAATGTGTGCTGTTAACCTCTAGCAACCAGTCAGTAAGTTGTATCCAATCACAATCACTGCCTGAACTGATACAGTAAACTGATTTTAAGTCTAGCTGATATTTATTGTATGTTTTAGAGCAGGTGAAGAGCAAAATTGCAAGAATTGTTTTGCCCAGGGTCCAAATCAACATTAAAGATGACCCTGCCACCAATGCAGCGCTTTGGTCAGAACTGACACTATTGGAAGTTCTGATGTCCACGGATTTTGACCTGTGCTAGAAAATGTGTGACAAAGCATCTAGTGAGAATGACCCTTAGGCCGCGTACACACGATCAGACCGGTCCGATGAAACTCGTCTGGAGACCAGTTTTCAGACCGTTGTCCATCGGACCAAAGTTTTAAAACTTGCTTTAAAGGATCACTAAAGGATTTTTTTTTTTTTTAGCTAAATAGCTTCCTTTACCTTACTGCAGTACTGGTTTCATGTCCTTATTGTTCATTTTTGCTTTGAAGTTGCTGTAATCCTGCTCTGTTCTCCACACTTCCTGCTTGTCTGTTTCCTTATAACCACCATACTGGGAGCTTTCTCACGATGGTTTAAGCTGTCATTACTGTGTGTCTAAAACTTCTCAGATTAATTTTAAAAACAAAACACTGCCCTGGATTTGTTTGTTTTTGTTCTGTGTGTCTATTTCTACTTCACAGAAACATGAAGCCAGTTCAAAAGTGAAACTAACCTGCAGGCACATTATACTGTATGATTGATCTTTATCTATTTGTAATCATTTTGAAAAGGAATCGGTTAACTTTTATGTCTCTATACCCTGTAAACAGTCATTTCAGCAAATTTTTTTTTCCTTTAGTGACACTTTAAAATCTGTCCGAAGGACACCTGTCCGTCGGACAGATTCGATGGTTAGTACGCAAAAGCATCAGACCAAAAACCCGCGCATGCTCAGAATCAAGTCGACACATGCTTGGAAGCATTGAACTTCGTCACCGCGTTCTGGTGGGATTTTTGGTCCGATGGTGTGTACGCACATCAGACCATCAGACCACTTCAGCCTGGTCCGATGAAAACGGTCCATCCGACCAGTTTCATCGGACCGGTCTGATCGTGTGTACCTGGCCTAAGGGTCTGTGTGCATATTAGACCTTCTAGCTCACAATTGGTAATAATGGCATAGAATAAGAGGGAATAAAATCTCCTGGCAGTGTGGTCGTGTAAAGGGGCTATTTGAAGTTCTTACATTGTGGTCCTTTGTAGTTCTAATCCACCTCTCTAATATACCTATTTTACAAACCTTACTTTGTTTCCTCCCTTGCCTTATATTTGTATTTAGCTTGTGGCCATAAAGACTGGAAGTTCATTATCATATATAGATCAATGATCTCCAGGAAAGATTTAACCTCTCCCTTCTTCTTTTCTAGAGGTATAATAGACATAATAGAAAATGTTAATGTGCCCTTAGCTTTGCTTGAATTTTGAGTAAAGAGCATCCTTTAGATTGTGACCTGGTATTTGTTACCAGCATCTTACCACCATACAAGCCCTTGTTGCACTATGAACCAAGAATACATTCCTTCTTCTACGCTTTACCTACCTTTTTTTGAGAGCTCCATTGTTTATGATTTATACGTATTTGATCTATGAGATATCGGACGGCAAAGAATTCTACAAAAGACCCCAAAGTATTTGTACGGCATGGAATGGACACCATGTACTGTACAGCAGCTAGCGGCATAAAACAGCTCGAGTAAATCCTGATAAATATTGTATAGATGAACTTTCAAGAACACAAAAGTCTTCTCTGCAAGGTTAAAAGCAAAGCCTTTCCTTTTCAGGTGCCTGTTTTATTTACTCTGTCGAAAAATAGTATTTTAACTTCATACAAACAGACATTTTTAATGTTACAGTAAAAAGTTAATGTGATAAAAAAAATCAATCGGCCATTGTCCTAAATTATAAATTTGCCATAGTTTAAGTATTATAGTAGGTTTTCTTTTTTGAAGATTTTATGTTAGGTTACAGTGTTTGATTTTTTTTATGTTACAAGATCAAAGTCATTGACTTGCCAGAAAACAAATATACCTGCAGGGGATTGGTGAGTGTTCTAACGTCCAGGGATTTGTATGTGCATCAGACATGAGGTTACTTCTTTGTAATAGAACACAGTCTATATAAAGTCATGAAAAAGTGATGAGTTAGGGGTGACAAGTTATCAGAACTGTTTGTTTTTACTGAAACAGTTAATATAACAGGGTACTGTCTGGACGATGTGCCAGTTACATGGGGTGTTGGGTTTGTAACCACTTGGATAATTCAAGTCATGATATAGAGGGAACATCTACGGGGGGGGGGGGGATTACTTCTTGTAAAAGTGGCCTCACATGACCTTTCTGAAGACTGTGCTATGTGGCCTTTAGGCCATGTTTTGCCCACTGCTAATCTATTGAAAGTCCAGAATTGATTGCTTGTCCTTCTTTATGCCAACTGGGATCTAAGCTGAAAAACAGATTTAGACTTTCTTAAGAAATCTGAACGGGATACAAGAGTGTATTCTTCACTATACTAATTACAATGAAATAACCATACAATTTTTCAAATTCCCGCCGTACAATATTTTGCTATCTTGTTTCACTTTAGTCACTAACGGGTTGATTTAATAAAACCAGAGAGTGCAAACTCAGGCGCAGTTCTGCATAAAAATCGATCAGCTTCCAGGTTTCAAAGCTTAAACGGGTTGTAAAGGTTCGTTTTTTTTTTAAATAGGTTCCTTTAAGCTAGTGCATTGTTGGTTCACTTATCTTTTCCTTTGTTTTCCCTTCTAAATGTTTTTTTCTTTGTCTGAATATCTCACTTCCTGTTTCTCCTCCGTAAGCTTGCCCCTATCATCCGAGCCGTTCTGGCTGGGGGTTTGTCAGCGTGCTCGCCCACTCCCTTGGGACTACATCCCAGTGGGTTCACAGCGTCTCCCCGCAGGGATGTAGTCCCAAGAGAGGGCGGAAGCACGCTGACTAACCCCCAGTCAGAACGGCTCGGATGATGGGGGCACGCTTACTGTGGAGAAAAAGGAAGTGAGAAATTGAGACAAACAACAAAAAAAAAAATTATAAGGGAAATCGAAAGAAAAGGTAAGTGAACCAACAATGCACTAGCTTAAAGGAACCTATTTAGAAAATAAAAAACAAACCTTTACAACCCCTTTAATTGAACAAGCTGAAGTTAGAAGCTGATTGGCTACCATATACAGCAGTACCAGATTTTGCGATCTCCAGTTTCAGTAAAACAACCCCTGTGTCTAAATGTTTAACAGCTGCTGAGATAAAAATTCAGCCACAGTGAGATGTAAAGCCTGATTTTAAAAAGTGTGAAGTTTAAGTAAGTGCAGTGAGGTGGAGGGGACATCTGATTTTAAAGCTGATCGTGTGCAGGAGAATGAAAAAACAAAGCTTCTATTTCATATGATTAATAGTTGAAGTGAATGCAGATGCGCTTCTTATTTTTATTTTTTTAAAATTGATTTTCAATCAGTACAATTATGGCACATCTTTAATCTGTATGCAGTCATTACACCATCCATAGTCACACACACACATTTCTGTATAGGTGGCCCCTCATGAGAGAGTGGGGCATCCTTCCATTCCCAGCCAGGGTTGCCAGATTTTGTAAAACTTTTTGGGGCAGGCCCTGCTTTTGTAAACATTTGAAAAAAAACGATATAACATTTGAACAGTAGGGGCGGAAGCACTCTTCCAATGTAGTAATAACAAATGACCAGAGTCCGAAAATTTCATTTTACCCAAAGTGTCCTGTAACGTTATAGAATATTGCCTTGTTTAGCAACAGAAATGACCCATGGGCCAACCTGGCTGGAGTATTGCAACTGGTGAATAAACTTAAACTGAACATATTGATCGTTAGTCAATAAGATCAAGGAAGCAGACCTTGCAGGGAATGGCTGAGGTCACAAAGGGTTTAACTTGGAGACGGGTAAAACGTTGTGACCAGCTTCCCGAGATCGGTGTATGACATGAGCAAGAGGCGATTCGCCAAGCCCTGAGGACAATGTACAACAGAGAGTTAACTGGCCAATTGGGGCTTCTCTGTATTATCTCAATCTGTATCTGTATTGTCACCTTGACGGACCTGCTAGAAACCTATTGGTCTGGCACCCCACACAGTGCGAGCTGGGGGGCAGTCCCGCGTTCTGGGGGAATGGCGCCCTTTGTGGACCAGCCACCACTGGTGTCAATTTTTCCCTATGTTATCCAAAAAAGCTTAAAAAATGCTTTTGTGGCTGGAGTTACACTTAAAAATATATACCTGTTCCGACCTACATACAAATTCAACTTAAAGCGGAGGTTCACCCTAAATTTTAACTTTATATTACCACTAACCGCAGGCTTAATACATGTAGAATCCATGTTTTGTGTTTTTCCGTAGCTCAATGATTACCTTTATTCTGATGTTTTACATGTAGCTTCCAGGTATTGTTCCCCGCGGGAGTGGGCGTGTCGTTCGTTTTCCCCAACAGCCCAGTGTGTTATGGGTGCTGTTCTCAATGCCTCCTGGGAGTGATGTCACAAGATTCACAGGAGACGATCAGTACTGTTACACCAACAACGGGGCGTGTATCTTACATTACGTCACCCGTTGTCATGGTTCATCGGACATGTCTGAAGTGGTCTTTTGGTCTGATGTGCGTACACACCATCGGACCAAAATCCCCTCGGACCAGAACGCGGTGACGTAGAACACACCGACGTGCTGAAAAAAGGACATTCAATGTTTCCAAGCATGCGTCGATTTTGGTCCCATGGTTGGGCGTACTAACCATCGAACCTGCCCGACGGACAGGTTTCCTGGGGACAGGTTTCTAAGTATGTTTAGAAACTTTTGTCTGCTGGAAAACTGTCCGATAGGCCGTTCACACGATCGAAAATGTCCGCTGAAACTGGTCTGTGGACCAGTTTCAGTGGACATGTTCGATCGTGTGTACGCGGCCTAAGATTTTAGGACAATAGTCTGTCAACAGACTTTTCCCTGCCAACAATCGAAACCGTGTGTACGAGGCTTTAGTGTACCTTTAACTCCATGCCCTCTCTTAAAGAGGAGTTCCACCCAAATTTGGAACTTCCGCTTGTTCCACTCCTCACCCCTTTACATGCCACATTTGGCATGTAATTTTTTTGGGGGGGGGAGTGGGGGCTTCAGGAGGAGTGGGACTTCCTGTCCCACTTCCTGCTTCCGCCGAGGGGCTGGTAAGGTGATTAAACGTAATCGCCTTATTTCAGCCCCTCCCTGTAGGCGATGGCCTAGGACACTGACAGGTCCTAGGCAATCGCCTGTCCAATCAGCGGCGAGTCACGGCTGGGTGCCCACAGTCGGGATGGAGACGCCGGCTGGGGAGGGGGGGAGAGGAGCGAAGCCCCGGTGGGCGCGTCGCTGGAACGCAGGAGTAGGTAAGTGAGTGTTTATTAAAAGCCAGCAGCTACACTTTTTGTAGCTGCTGACTTTTAATAAACACATTTTTTGGCTGGAACACCCCTTTAAGTTCCAATTGCACTGCCTAACCTGACCAGGGTTGTCAAAACACTTCCCAATTATGGCCAGCATTCAGCATGCCAGTATCAGGTCTGTCTATAGAGAAGCCATGTCTGTGTCTTTAGATTGCCACATTATTCTCAAAGGCCCAGGCCAATGCTGGCCAAGACAAGGTGGATCAGTTGAATGAGGGGGATTTACTAAAACTGGTGCACAAAGAATCTGTTGCAGCTATGCATGGTAACCAATCAGCTTCAAACTTCAGCTTGTTTATTTAGGCTTTGACAATAAAATCTGGAAGCTGGTTTCTATGTAAAACCCCACCAGATTTTGCACACTCCAGCTTTAGTAAATAGATTGCAGTATCTTTCACAGAATGGGAAAGGCTTGCTCAATTGAAATTAGAATGCAACCCTCTGACATTATTAAAGTGATTGTAAACCTTTTTGTTTTGCTACAGGTAAGCCTATATTAAGGCTTACCTGTAGCTAGCCTGGATATCTCCTAAACCTGCAAGGTTAAGGAGATATCCCCCTGTGACTGCATGTGCCGAAGTGATCGGCACATGCGCACTGAAGCAATGGCACGTCGTGCCGTTGCTTCAGTTAGCTGTGCCGCGAACGGCAGCTCCCGCTGCGGGGGCTGCGGGGGCTTCGATATAAGGTAAGTAATACATAATGAGCTAGTATGCTATGCATACTAGCTCATTATGCCTTTGTCTTGCAGGTTTTTATTTACGAGTTTACAACCACTTTAACTGATATTCTTCAGCAGTTGTAAAATCTACTGCAGTAAGGTAGAGCTAATTTGGCTTATTTTTTGCAAATGGCAAGTATATTGTTGCTTTTAGGTCACCTCTAGGTAGTAATAATTAATCAATAAAACTTATCTTATGGAAACAATTGAGTTAAATCTAAATACTTCTAGATGTACTTTTTCTGTTATTTTGTAGTTCTAAGTCTGAAATGTTATTTCTTATACAGTATTTTGTTCAATAAGTTTGTATGTGGAAAAAAATCCCTAATTGGACCACAAGGGGATTGCAGTATTTCAGAAGTGAAACCTCAAATGACTGAGTACAATTTAGCTGAGAGCTCAGGCAGTAGATGATGGCGGCTCCGCTGCAAGCTTTTCTGACACCACTAACTAAATGGACTTGATTACTAAAGGGCAGAACTGATGGGTTAGCATCAACTTTGGCTCTCATAGGTATGCAAAATCCAATATCTATGCATTGCACATCATTTTTTTGAAGTTAGTGAGTGTATCTTAAGACTTTGTAAACGTACCAGGCAATTCTGATAAAAAATAAATGTAAATAAGATTGCCAGGTATAACACTTTTGCCTGTTTTTTGTTCTTAAACTATACTATGAAATCTGGGATTCTAATCTTGTATATCTGCACAGCATGTACTGAAGTAGGCTGCTCTGTCAATAACGGAAAAAGCCACAGGCGGTCTAAGGGCTTATGTCCTACTGACATGGAATAATAGCAAAAATATGTAGAACATAGCAATATGTATGTGCCTGGGGCGAGATTTGGTTTTATTATCCATGCTTAAGTATATAGGTAAATATGAATAATGCATATGAATTGAATGACAAAATATTTATCATAATTTATTATTCTTGTCAGTGGTACAGGTCTTGGCAAATTAAGTTCTGAGCCAGACCATAACCTTACCTGGATGGCATTTAGTTTGTGAACGTACTATGAATCATTAACTGCCATGTTTCATTTTTTCATTTTTAACACTTTTTGTTCATTTGTTGTGTCTCAATGCTACTGAGCTCCTGCAGCCTCTTTGCATCCACTTCATGTTTACATGCTTGTACACCAGCAATGGCCTTGTGGGATTTCTCAACAAGGGTTTCCTGATGTGATAACAGTGGACTTTGTCTAGCAGACAACATAGAAGCAGAACTGGGAGGCAGGGAAATAGTGTTTCCCCCTATAATATGAAATACCCAAAAAAGGACTTCAATTAAAATAACCAGGTAGTAAAGCCACAGATTTAAAACAAATTAAAAATTGCTTTCAAAATTACATTATTGTGTTAAAACTTAAGTAAATCATTGAATTAAGTCCTTGAACCGCTCATAAGGTCTTTTTCTCCTCTAAATAATAACATACTTACCTGCTCTGTGTAATGCTATTGTATAGATAGGTCCCAAACCTCCTCTACTGTGGTTCCCTGCCAGTGCTCTTGGCCCCTCCTCTTCTTAGTGTGTCACTATAGGAAGCCAGTGGGGGTGTACCTGTGGGCTTGATCCCAAGCTGGGCTGTGTGCGTCTATTGACACACATTGTGACTTAGCTCTGCCCCCTTCTCAAATGATTTGATTGACAGCAGCAGGAGCCGATGGCTCCTCCTGCTGCCTCTGTGAGCAGAGAAAGAGGAGAACCACTGCAGACACTCACAGAATTGAATCAAGATTGAGATATTTAAAAAGATTTGCCTTTGCATCCAGTGGCAACCTGTAAAGCTCTGGTGAACTCCATGCCTAAGAGAGTTAAGGCAGTGCTGAAAAATAATGGTGACCACACACACTATTGACACTTTGGGCCCAATTTGGACATTTTCATTTAGGGGTGTACGCACTTTTGTTGCCAGCAGTTTTTACATTAATATCTGTGTGTTGAGTTATTTTGAGGGCACAGAAAATTTACACTGTACACTCACTACTTTACATTGTAGAAAAGTGTAATTTCCTTAGTGCTGTCACATAAAAAGTTATATAAAATATTTCTAAAAATGTAAGGGCTTTGACTGGGAATCCCGGCCGTGTGTATGTTCCCTCGCAGTGTTTCCCCATAGGAAAAATCCCGACGGAGCAGGTTCTCTATTTTCCCGCCAGGATTCCCAGCAGTTTTCCTGTTGGGAAAACTGCGAGGAAGCATACACACGGCCGATTTTCCTAGCCAAAAGCTCTCCTGGCAGTTTTCCTGGCTGGAAAACCGGTCGGATATACGAAGCTACAGACTTTCCGCTTGGTTTACTAAGCCACATGCAAACTGAATTTTGCCTAGTTCACTCATCACTACTTACCCTGATAAATATATTTCCAAAAATTCACTTTTACCTGGAACATTACAAGGGTCATGCAAAACTAAAAGCATGTTTCCAATGAAGAATGTGTGCAGGACTTTGGTAGGGATATCCTTATTCACCATAAATTTCCACTTACTAGTAAACCATAGTAGTATGAATTTGTGGTGGGATACTCCCTGACCATCATTTATTCACAGTACTTCTTCAAAGTGCTCCTAAAACTGATCTTAACCCTAGTACACACAGGCCGAACATCGGGTGACATTGGTCGGTTTCATTCAAAAGCCAACATTTGGCCTGTGTATGACTTTGTCCCATCAGCATGGGGAGAAGATGGATTGCAAGGTGGGGGGTAGGATTTAGAGACTTTCCACTGGGTTCACTAAACCACATGCAAACTGAACTTTGCCTAGTTCGCTCATCACTACTTATCCTAGTAAACATATTTCCAAAAATTCACTTTTGCCAGGTACATTAAAAGGGTCATGCATTACTAAATGCACCCTTCCAATAAAGAATGTGTGCAGATCTTTGGCAGGGATATCCTTATTCCCCATGGAATTTGTATGTACTCTCAGGCCTTGTACACACGAGGGAATAGATCCGATGAGAACGCTCCGACGGACCGCTCCCATCGAAACTGTCCGCCGGATAGCTTTGATCCGATGGCTGTACACACCATCAGATCAAATTCCCCACCGGCGGACAGCGCGGTGACGCGGCGGTGACAGTGACGCCGCCACGTGACCGCCACGTCACCGCACCAGGAAGTAAACACTTCCGCGCGCATGCGTCGGATCCATTCACAGGATACGACGCATGTGCGGGCAGATATGTCCGCTGGTTTGCCGTACTAACCAGCGGACATATCTGACGGACAGCTCTCCGGCGGAAAAATTCCAAAGCATGCTTTGGAAATTTTCTGCCGGAGGAATCCGGCCAGAACGGTCCATTTGCCCCTACACACGAGCGGATTTTTCGGCTGAAATGGTCCGTCGGACCATGTTCAGCGGATTTATTCACTCGTGTGTACAAGGCCTTACAACCAGAATTCATATTTTTTAATGTTTACCTGTATTTATTTTGCTTTTCAATAAACACTTTTATGTAATTTCATACTCATATGCCGCACGAGTACACACGATCGTTATTCATGTCAAGGAGGAAAACTATGTTATTCTCTACGTGATTCCTCTCAAGCCTGCCTTGCATACACACGATCGTGATAAAAAATGCTCAAGCAAAGCGCGGTGTTGTACAACACGTACAACAACACGTACGACAACACGTACGACGGCACTATAAAGAGGAAGTTCCATTCGAATGGCGCCACCCTTTGGGCTGCTTTTGCTGATTTCGTGTTACCGCGTGTTAGTAAAAGTTTGATGAGAGACGAATCGCGCTTTTCAGTCTTCATGTTTTTCAGTCTGTAACAACGTGACGAATGTGCTATCTCCATTACGAACGCTAGTTTTACCAGAACGAGCGCTCCGTCACATAACTTGCTTATGAGCATGCACAGGTTTTTTTCCCTTTGTTAAATCGTACACACGACCGTTTTTCACAACGTGAAATAGAACGATGTGAAAAAGAACGAGAAAAAATAGAGCAGGTTCTAAATTTTTAATTCCCATTTTTCTCATCCAGAAAAATGTTCTGAAGCCTACACACAGCCGTTTTCACGAACCAATTTAAAAAAAAAAAAATTCTGGTCAGGAAAAACGTGTGTCATGAAAAGTCGTGTGTACTTAGCATTATTCGTATACCTTGCTGCATTAAAACCCCTGGGGGAATGTTCCAGTATTCTTATGCCTTATTCACCATAAATTGCCACTAGCCATGAAACCATATTAGTATGAATTTGTGGTGGGATATTCCCAACCATCACAGTGATCCTTCAAGGTGCTCCTCAAACTGATTTTAAAGGATCACTAAAGGATTTTTTTTTTTTTAGCTAAATAGCTTCCTTTACCTTACTGCAGTCCTGGTGTCATGTCCTCATTGTTCATTTTTGCTTTGAAGTTGCTGTAATACTTCTCTGATCTCCACACTTCCTGCTTGTCTGGCTCCTTATGAAAAAAAAAAAAAAAACTCATGCTAGCTTTTCACTGGGGTCCATGATCAAAGAGCTGCGATTACTATGTGTCTAAAACTCAGATTCAGATTCATTTTAAAAACAAACATTGCCCTGTGTTTGTTTGTTTTTGTTCTGTGTGTCTCTTTACTTCACAGAAACATGAAACCAGTTTAAAAGTGAAACTAGAACTGTAGGTTGATTATATGATTGATTTTTATCTATTTGTAATCATTTTTAAAAGGAATCAGTTAACTTTTATGTCTCTATACCCTGTAAACAGTCATTTCAGCAAAAAAAAAAATGTTTCCTTTAGTGACCCTTTAACCACTTCCCGCCCGGTCAATAACAGATTTACAGCCGGGAAGTGGTTATGAAATCGTGACTGGCCGTTCTCAAACGGCTAGCACGATTTCAATGCCGCGCGCGCCGTACACACGGGCGAGTCAGTCTGAACCCTGCACCTCCGATGGTAACGAGTCTCCGGCGGACCTCGTTACCACGTGATCGGTGTCCAGTTCACGATTAAAAGGACAGGCAACAGACGCGTTTCAGGCCCATGTATATGGCAGACACACTAGACCACCAGGGTCTGGCAGAAGCCAATCAGGCCCACACATCCCTCCACCTGTCACCCCTCAGTGAAGTGCAGCCCAGCCCACCTATCAGGCCCAGTGCCACCTCACTGTGCCGCCTATGAGTGCCCACCTAAGTGCCCATCGGATGCCCACCTGTTAGTATCAAGAGTGCCCATCAGCCCATGTCCCATCAGGCCCCATACAGCGCCGCCTTCAGTGCCCATCAGTTCTAATTCATACTCATTTACAAAAAAATTACAGCCCGCTCAGGGGTGCTCAGTGCCACCATATTCTATTTAATTTACAAAAAAATGTTTTATTTTTTTTTCAAAATCCGCTCTAGTCTTTTTAAAAAAAGGACGCCAATCGCTGTCCAATTCTGTCATGTGGGTCTTCTGGGTACAGTATGTTGGGTGAGCTTCAATTAAAAACTGGCCCATGACAGCAGTCTGAAAAAAACAAGAATTCTTACTGTACATCCAGTTGAAGATAGAGAGGAGATGGCAGAAAGTTGGGGGTGCCCACACTGAGCACACATGCTTTTTACTGCCGCTAGCAAAAACCAAGCTTATATAACATATCAAGACCCCTGAAGTATACACGCATTCATTTGTCTCTACGTTTTTGGCTTTCTTACCGCTGCCTGGATAGATCATTATTCAGCCAGGCTGACTCCTTTGATGTTAGATCCCAAAGCACAAAATAACTTCTATGAGCAAAAATAACTACTGGTACCAATCAATAGTGACCTGATATGAAATGATTGAAGCTGTAATTATGGCTGTACAATGTCTATGTATGTGTTACTATACTTACTATGTTATTATGAAGTTCAGCTCAGAGCTGATATCTGAATATGTACAGAGTTCCTGGGTAGTTTGAGCAATTATGATCGTCTAGTGTATGGTCTCCTCTAACAATATGCAAACCTAACTTCTTGTTTATAGATTCCTTAATCACCAAAAGATTTTTATAACTACACAAATCAACTACTGTACGTACCGTACCGTATGTGACATATATAAGTAAACGTAATTATAACTGGATTTTGCTATAACATTGCATGTTCATAGATCAAGATAACCCAAGGTTTATCTGACCTGAGGGCAGCCCAGTCAGGTACCTGCTTTATATGCAGGTCTTGCTATCAAGAAAATGCCTTCTGAAGACTCACAAATATCACATGGCATTCAATGTCTGAGGACAAGCATGGAAATGACTGTCCGAATTGCATTAAACTATCTATTCTCTGCATAGAGATGGATATCCTGCTGAGACAATGAGTGCTATCAAGTGCAGAGACTGTAAAGGTTTTTCATCATAAAAATGGATCATGCTATTTATTGCCCTATAAAAAGTGGCCTTATTCATAACATGCTTTGCTGTTTACCTTTTTGAGCACTAGAGGGCAGTATTTGAATTTAAACCTTTTCTGCTCCTCCTGTATAGGGGCTCTGCTGAACAATCAATCAAATTCTGATTTTCATTGTCTATCTTGTATTCGCCCAGTAGAAGCTAATTACTAGCAAAATGCTTACTATTCGTTTGGACTATATTAGTTAATGACTGCCTAAAATAATTTAGCATCCCTCTATTAAGCATTCTAGATACCATATATTTCAGTACATGTTGCATAATGCTCAACATATTTAAAGCTGAACCTGGTTATATCAGTCTTATGCTGTATATTTCTTTTATTTGATTGGAATTAGATTTTTCCTTTTTGCTGTGATCATGGAGCTGAATGATCTTTATTATCAGGAAACTACTGTTGGCTCTTCTACACCTTTATCCATAATGTCCTGTCTTCTAACTTTGGTGCAGATAATAAAGGGACAAATTATGACATGTCTAAATAAGAGATAAACAGTATTCAGCAAAATTCCTGCTGCAGCACGGTCACAGTAGGAACAAGATTGGTAAAAAAGAAACCTAAACCTGCTTCCTAGATTTTTCTGGGAGATTTTATTAATTTGGAAGAAGTTAGAGAAATAGCAAGGCTGCCCCCAGGGCCGCCATCAGGAATTTTGGGGCCCCTTACACAGCTTCAGGCATGGGCCCCCTGGAGCAGAGAACCGGGGGGGGGGGGGTTCTGCTGCATGAAATTGAGAAGCGGGGGGGGCTCTTTACAAAAAATATATATATATATATATATATATATATAAAAAAAGGGGGTAGCCATCTGGGGCCCTGGGGACCTCTGCGCCCTTTAACCACTTAAAGACCCCCGCACGCACATATACGGCCACAACATGGCTCGTACAGGCACAAGGGCGTAAATTTACGTCCCCGCCTGAGTGCGGTTCGGGGGTCCCATCGGGACCCCCTCCGCGGCGTGCGGGGGTCTCCCTACCTCTGGGAGCGATCCGGGATCTGCGGGCGGATGTCCGTGATATCCGCCCCCCCCGCGATCGCTCCCAGCCAATGGGAGCGCGCTCCCAGCCTGTCACTTCCTCCTCCTGTGTTTACACAGGAAGGAGGAAATGATGTATTCTCTCATCGCAGCGCTGTTTCCCAGCGCTGCTGATGAGAGAAGACATCACAAGTAAGTGTGCACCAACACAACACTGACACACACTCACATAGGCATATTAACCCCTTGTGACCGCCCCCCCCACCCCCCTGTCACAGTGTTACTGAATGCAGTGATTTAATCACTGCATTTAGTGTCAGTGTGACAGGCACTGTAAAAAACAGTTAGTGTTAGGTTCAGGATAGCCCCCCCACCCCCCCCTAATAAAGTTTTAACCCCCTGATCACCACCCTAGTTAACCCTTTCACTCCCTATTGCCAGCGTCACTAAGCGATCATTTTTCTGATCGCTGTATTAGTGTCGCTGTTCCCGCTAGGTAACTATTTTTTTTTATTGCGATTTTTTTTTTTACTAAAGACATGTGGCTAAATAAATTTTGGCCTAAATGTTTGACTAAAATTTAGTTTATTTGATTTTTTTTTAACAAAAAGTAAAAAATTGTGTTTTTTTTTCAAAAATGTCGCTCTATTTTTGTATATAGCGCAAAAAATAAAAATCGCAGAGGTGATCAAATACCACCAAAAGAAAGCTCTATTTGTGGGAAGAAAAGGACGCAAATTTTGTTTGGGAGCCACGTCGCACGACCGCGCAATTGTCTGTTAAAGCGACGCAGTGCCGAATCACAAAAACACCTTGGGTCATTTACCAGCGTATTGGTCCGGGTCTTAAGTGGTTAATAAAAAGAAAAAAAGCGATATATATATATATATTTTTTTTTAAAAGGGTGGTTGCCATCTGAGGACTTTTTTTTTTTTTTTTTTTTGTTTTTTATAAAAGGAAATCACAAAAAAAGGGGCTTTCCATCCAGGAAATAAAATAAAAATATATTCAAAATATATATTTTTTAATTCAAAAAATATTTTTTTTATTCAAAAAATATTTTTTTTATAAAAAAATAAATAAAAAAAGAGGGGGTTGCCATCTGGGGCCCTGGTGGCCTCCGGGCCCCTGTGGACCTCCAGACCCCTAACAAAATGGCCCTTTAAAAAAATAAAATACAAATATATTAAAAAAATATATTTTTTAATAAAAATAAATAAAAAAAGGGGGTTGCCATGCGGGGCCCGGGGGGCCTGCGGGCCCCTGTGGACCTCCGGACCTCTAAAAAATAAAAAAAATTGTCCCTTTAATAAAAAATAAAATAAAAATATATTAACAAAATATATATTTTTATAAAAAATATATATTTTTTATAAAAAATAAATAAAAAAAGAGGGGCTTGCCATCTGGGGCATTGGTGGCCTCCGGACCCCTTAAAAAAAAAATATATATATATATTTTTTTTTTAGGGGGGTTGCCATCCGGGCCCCTGGGGACCCCCGGGCCCCTTACAGGTGTACTGCCTGTACCCCCCTGATGGCGGCCCTGGCTGCCCCACAGTTACTATAAACTAATGCTTGGTACACACAATAAGATTATCGGAGAAAGGATCGTCTGTTTTTTTTGCATGCTAGTCTCATATCGAAAATGAAGAGTTTACTAAAGTGACAAAAATTCTCATACGACAGAATAAAAATTGGGAAGTGATATAATGTATTGTAGTGTATTTGTATTGTATTTTTGAATGACAACTGTACTGATTAAATGAAAATTTGGTATCCAATGAGAAAATTTTTCGTGTTTGTCCCTTCAGATAATAGGGAAACATTGCTTGGTTATATGTTAGCTTAAAGTGGAAGTAAAGATTAGAAATGTCATCCCCACCCCCTACCTATTCTGCCTATTTTGTATAAAAAAAAATCCTATTTTTATTCGGGTTTTATGCCTGGTCACATGATCCTGAAGCTCCAGCCCCCCTACATAAGCAACAATGTCTGGTAATACTGTACCAGGAGCCGTGAGGTCACCAATAGGCTCCAATGGCTCAGCTATTGTTGGAATGCCCTATTCTCCCCTGCAGCAGCTGCTTACTAACAGAGAGCAATGTGAGCTGTATGAACAGATGACCGGACCAGAGCAGTTTTAAAATAGGTAAGTACATAGATCTTATTGATACAGGTCAGGAAGGATGAGTAGGGGAAAGAATGTTTTTAGGAATAGTTACTCTAAAGGCCCATGCACACGATCGGATAATTTGAAGGGAATTGTGTGACGACAAGATGTTGTTGAATAATCTGTCCATCTTTATGCTCCATCAGGCAATTGTTGTCGGATTTTCCACCAACAAATGTGGGATAGCGTGCTTTAAAATTGTCCGCCAACAAATGTGTGTTGTCAGATTATGCAATCGTGTGTACAGAAGTCTGTCACGCAAAAATACAAAGTACAAACACGCATGCTCAGAAGCAATGCTAACCATAACACAACATTGGTAGAAGTTGCCCAAAGGGTGGCGGTAAAGAGCTAAAAAACCACACAGTTTTCTGTTTGTTGGGCAAGAATTATTTGCATTTGTATGCAATACAAGTTCAAGGCCAATGCCCTTCGCACAAAAGTCAGAGGCTTTGTCCGCAGAAAGTCTGATCGTGTGTACGAGGCTTTAGGCTTTTCTTCCAATTTAAAAAAGGAGAAGTTGCTTCAGATGTCAACACTGTTTGTTTATTCCAAGTTACATCTCCACTGACTAGCCACTGATAGAGCCTGTCATTTGCAATTTGTTTAGGTACTTTGGAACGCCATGAAACGGGAGAGATGGCAAAAGCGATTCTTACCTCCTGTGAAGATTTTACCATTGAAATGACAGATTCCATTATAAACACTTCGCAAGAGACACAAAGAAACTCGAGGACAACATTCAAGTCATCAAACTCGTACAAACTTGGAAACATGTCCCATAATCTGATCCATCCAGATAAGTCAACAAACAAAGTAAGGAGACAACATAGCATGTCAGATAATACTGCTTAGACCTGAACTGATGATTCTAGTCCATTATGTGTACCAAATATAGATAGTTTTGTGTCTTACATTAATAGTATATCAGTGCATGAAGTCCCACCATACAATACATTGACAGTACTAAGTTATCTGTTACCTACAGTTTAAACTGATCAACACTTGGTTGTTTCTCATGACACCGTTTTGGAGTTGTATTTGAAGCATCTCTTAGAGGAAATATTTATTTTCAATAAACATATATGAATAAAATCCCTTTAATCAAGTGGTAACCTTCAGCATATGCCCAGCTCCCATACAAGATTCTCACTGATTATAAAAGTCTTGCTACACCTACAGTATTACATTTTTTTCTATTTTTTTGTAAGTGTACTACTGAAAAAGCTTACCTCCAAAGTTGGACATGTAAGCATTTTTCTCGTTCAGCCCCAAAGATCCCTCAATCCTCCTATGCCCACTAAACAGCGTGGCTGGACAAGTTTCTACCTGGCTTCTCTGACAAACGTCATTGTCGGGTGGTACCGACAGGGCCACCCATGCCATTCCTATGGAATTGGTCAGAATTTGATATGTGAATGGCCAGATTTAAAGCCATGGGGATCCCTCGTTAATTGGAAGGTAAGGTGAGGATGAACTGCACATTATTGCCCTGCTGAAGTTTTATTCTGTGTTTTTAAAAAAATGAATAAAGTGAAATGTAGTTTTCCCACAAAGAAAATAACAGGTTCAAAGCAAAGGCCTGTACACACAATACAAAAATCAGAAGTAAAATTTAGTCCAACGAACGATCGTTATTATGGTACTTTTGACAGCCGATTACGTTTTTTTGGGGAGGCAAAAGCTGGATGTGCAGGCTATAAAAATGCTCTCGTACGTGAACTCAAAGTCTGATTTTCGTTTAATTAGTGTGGTTTTCGTACAAAAAAATGTGTTGTCAACACATTACGTCACTTCTAAAGTTGTATTCTGTTGTACGAGAATTTTCGTATGGTGAGTAATCTCTTCAATTTCAACATGAGACTAGTATGCAACAAAAAATGGATATTCGGCGTCCGAAATTTTCTGATTGCGTGTACGAGGCTTAACTCTCCTTTAATTGTTGAATGGAGTATGAACATGAATAGTGTGTACCAAGTTTGCTTGCCTCAAGGGAATAGAAATATATGAGTTGACTTGGTTTTAATGGTGTAGAATTCAGGGCATTTATATCGAGTCACTGTCCTGGAACCAGCCAGTGCCTATCAAGTGTCTTAAGGCTTCATATACACTGGCCTACATTTACCGTGGCCATGAGAAAAAGCAAAACACGGCAAAATCACAGAGTTTTTGACGCATTTTGCATTTTCCCACGGCCAGCGGTCAAAAGGTTCCTATCCTGAATGTGACTCTTCCACATTAAGGAGAGTCTTTTTGCCTTTAGTAAATCAACCCATATGTGTACATCGACACATAGGGGTTGATTTACTAAAGGCAAATAGACTTGTCCACAGCTTAGTAAACGAGGAAAAGTTTCACTTTGCAAAGAATACCCAATCACATGCAAGGGACATTTTTTTTAAAACTGAATTTTTGCTTGCACATGACTGGATGATGGAAATCAGCAGAGCTTCTGCTCATTTATAGTGTTGCTCACGAATATTCGCATAATATTCGCTACGAATATTGCGGCGAATTCGAGTATTCGCGAACTAACACGAATATCGCGGCGAATCGCTATTTCGAATATTCAAATTTTTTCAATTTTTTTTTAGAACAGATCAACTGCCCATGATTGAGACGACGTTAAAAGCATGAGTAGCTGGTATGATTAGAGACCTTGGCTGAGCGCTCATGCAGCGCTCATTTTATATTGCAAAAATCGCAATGCGATTATTCGATATCATTATGCGCGAATTTTTTAGTAAATTCACGAATATTCTGAGCCAATCAGGAGTGCTCCATTCCGCATTTCTCGAATATTCGCAAATTTTTTATATTGAATATATCACGAATTTCTGAGCCAATCAGTGCTCCATTCCGCATTTTCGAATATTCTGAATTATTTTATTTGTATTTATCACGAATTTCTGAATATTCGCAATTATTTTATATTGTAATATATCAAATTCCCATTCTGAAATTCGCATCCAATTTCTCGAAATTCACGAATCCCATATTCTGAGCCAATCTTATTTTGTATTGTATTATATCTCCTTCCGATTTGCAATTTCGCATTTGAATATTCGAATATTCTGAGCCAATCAGAGCCAATGTCCTTCCGCATTTCTCGAATATTCGCAATTATTATATATTGTAATATATCACGAATATTCTGAAGCCAATCAGAGTGCTCCTTTCCGCATTTCTCGAAATTTCCTTCGCAATTCGCATTCGCATTCGCAATAGCGAAAATTCGCAAAAGCGAAATACAAAATTCGCAATATTTTCATTTCCAAAAAATATCACGAATATTCGTATTTAGCGAATATATCTCGAATATTCGACTATATATTCGAGATATATCGCGAAATCGAATATGGCATATTCTGCTCAACACTACTCATTTACAGTACTAAGCTCTGAAGCAACTGCTCTTGCAGAGCAACTGCACTTTCCAATGTGCACAGTCCATTTGCCTTTAGTAAATCACCATCATAGGCTTTTATGAAGTTAAGTTTAGGAGCTTTGGCAAAAAAAATCCAAAAACTCCTAAACTCGAGTTTAGAAGCTGCCAGTGTAGGCTAGAGTACATGAAGCCTAATATCTGATATGTACAGGCATATTCCAGAGAGATGACTCAACAAATGGTGAAGCCACAATAGAGTTGACTTCCTCTGAAGCCTGAATCTTAAGACAAGTTGACAAGTTCAGCTTTAATAATTTTACAATAGGTTATTTTTAAAATGTTCCATGTTTGCTACTCTAAAGTTATTCAACAAACATAATGGAGATGGCAGAAACAAAACTTGGAAGACTTTGGACTTATTAGACATTTTAAAATGTTAGTTCAACTCCCATGACTCATGCTGGGAATATGTGTACATTTTATACCTTGGAATGGCCATGCCTTGGCAGGGAAGCTTTTGTCTAAGACCCCTTTCACATTGAGGAGTTTTTCAGGCGGTACATCGCTAAAAATAGCGATGCTATACCGCCTGAAAAACTCCTTCACTGCATCCTCAATGTGAAAGCCCGAAGGCTTTCACACTAAGGCGATGCGCTGGCAGGAGAGAAAAAAATCTTCCTGTCAGCAGCATCTTTGGAGCGGTGAGAGGAGCGGAGTGTATACCCCTCCTTCCCATTGAAAACCATGGGAAATCGCAGTATTAACCCTTTTACGGCCACTAGCGGGGGTTAATACCGCACCGCTAGTGGCCGAAACTCGTGGCAAATCCGACGGTATAGTGCCGCTATTTTAAGCAGTGCTATACCGTCAGCGCGGCTCCCGCCGCAATGTGAAAGGGGCCTTAGAGACTGTGGTTCTAAGCTAGGAGCCTCTTTTGCCTTCACTAGTTTTCCAGAGGACCCTGCTGTCAAACTGACAGCAGTGTCCCACACAATACACACGCAGAACTGTTTCCATGTAATATGTCTGCAGCAGGAAGCAGCTGTCAACCTGACAGCAGAGCAGGTGCACTACAGATTACATTGGGGAAGATCTTCTCCTGTTGTAATCAGGAGTGCTGGGCTGTTAGCTCTGTGGCTCAGAAGCATTGACATTGGTTCCTATATGAATGAACATTGCAGAAAGTAGTCTCTTTTGCATAGTCTGTTTTAGGATTTGTGTTGTAGATAACATTTTTAGTTTAATCAATAAAGGCTGAAATCGAAGTTGATTAAAAATGGTATAATAAAGCCTCTATGAAGTAAAAAGTTAAAGCTAAAAATCCCCTATTTAAAAAAAAAATCTTTATTTCATATATACAAATAATTCCCATTGTTTGAACCATATTATTTGGCTGCCTTTAGTAAAGGGAGAAATTGTATGAAAAAAGTTAGCATTTTAGTTATAACCTACCGTACTTCATAAATAGAAGGGCACATTTTGGTCATCAAACTGAAAATAAAAATCTGGTTATGTTTTATCATACTCATTATTATTAAAGCAAACTGGCATAAGCACAATGCAACCTCTTCCTACCCCAATATTATTTAGTAGTTTATGGAAAAGTGGAACGCGAATGTCATTTATTTTATTTATTTACCCCAACTGCTGTTTGGGCAACCATGCCATCTCAGCCCAGGGGAAGGGTGGAGGGTACATATTGCAACTTTGTCTTCGGTGCCAAAAGACTATGCCTGACAGGTTACCCTTTAACCACTTCCCTACGGCCGTATGACTATATTCGGCCGCAGGGTGGTTCTAAATCTCCGGGCTGCCGTGTTTTCATGGCAGCCCCTTTCTTTGTTCCCAGCGCGCGCTCCAGAGCGCGCATCGGGGAACTTTGTACTGGCCGTGTCCCTTGGACACAGCCAATCACAGATCGCCACGAACGGCCAATCAGAGTGGCCGTTTGCGAAGCGATCTGTGCAGCGAATGAGAGATGATCTCATATGTAAACATATGAGATCATCTCTCATTGCCGGCTCTCACAATCACAGCGTCCTGTCAGGGAGAGAGCAGACCGATCTGTGTTCCTAGTACATAGGGACACAGATCGGTCACCCCCCCTCCCCCCACAGTTAGAACACAATGCAGGATACACATTAACCCCTTCCTCACCCCCTAGTGTTAACCCCTTCCCTGCCAGTCACATTTATACAGTAATTAGTGCATATTTATAGCACTGATTGCAGTATAAATGTGAATGGTGCCAAAAATGTGTCAAAAGTGTCCGATGTGTCCGCCATGATGTCGCAGTCGCAATAAAAATCGCAGATCGCCGCCATTACTAGTAAAAAAATAAATAATAAAAAATAATAATTCTGTCCCTTATTTTGTAGGCGCTATAACTTTTGCGCAAACCAGTCGCTTATTGCAATTTTTTTTTATTTTTTTACCAAAAATATGTAGAAGAATACGTATCGGCCTAAACTGATTTTTTTTTTTTAAATTGGGCTATTTTTTATAGCAACAAGTAAAAAATATTGTATTTTTTTTCAAAATTGGCGTCCTTTTTTGTTTATAGCGCAAAAAATAAAAACCGCAGAGGTGACCAAATACCACCAAAAGAAAGCTCTATTTGTGGGAAAAAAAGGACGCCAATTTTGTTTAGGAGCCATATCGCACGACCGCGCAATTGTCAGTTAAAGCGACGCAGTGCCGCAAGCTGAAATTTCACCTGGTCAGGAAGGGGGTTTACATGCCCAGTAAGGAAGTGGTTAAAAGCGCTGGTCTAATTTCTTAGTAAATAGTGGATAAGTTATGTTGAAGTTACAGAGTTCATATTTTTACTTGAACACAATTAAACGGTCGCCTTTTTTTATTTAATATGTACTCGAATGAACCTCTGATATATTTAAATCTGACAAACCCTTTCTTACAATAACTGTTGCAGGAAACCATATTTAAGATGGAATATAGTGATGTTATGTGTGTAATTGTACATTAGTGAATGCTGTACATAAAAAAATAAGCAAAAAAACAGTAGAACCAGTGTGGCAGGGATTTTAAGTTAACACAGATCTGTCTAATGTCAGGGTTCAATGCAGTGATTGCTGTAGAAAATCGGAGGAATTGATGACTTTTATTTAAAAACATTTTTTAGGAACAGTTACATAAAGGCTGCATTTTTTTAACTACTCTGTATCTGATGAAGATCACTCAAAATAGTATAACTCAATTTTTTGTAACTTTAAAATTGTTACTGGCAAGCTCAACAGAATAATATCACGTTGGCTAATTAATGAAGTGCTGTATGTTCAAATTTTCTTTTTGTAGTTGCTAATTATTTTAAAGTGGACTTTTTATTTCTTCTTACCTTGACTCAGCACTTGAAGCAAACATGAGTTGTCAAGACTTAATTAAAATGAATATTTTATAGTATGCCATAGTATATTATTCTACATTCTAGCAGATTACACAAGATCATTTTACAACCCATTTCTTAATTTTATTCCTAGTTATTAACAAAATATTTTCTGAGTTTAAATGACTTTTAAAATTTATTGCAATATTTTCCAAAATCAATGTAAAATGTACCTTTGACATTTTATTATAGGCCATTAAATTTGCTATAACAGCAGACAATAGGAAAGTATTCCTCTGGTTGTATCTCAGTTACTGCTGTTGTCATGCTTTCGGGGGGCGACCCGCAGGTTAAGCTATTCCGATGTGCGTATTAATGCAGGAAGAGGGCTGTTCAGCACAGCCGAACTTCAAAGACTTTGCCATGTCACAGCATTTGTGCTCATGTAAATCTGTGTTACAAAAGAAGAATGCCTTAATTTCATGGTCCCCTGTCCTTTCTTATTTAGTTATTGTAGTGCACGTGCCGAGTGGACTCCCAGTAACAGAAGGCCACTGCTCGGCCTTGTGTGACAAATGCAGTTGACACAAGATCCATATTAATGTTGTCAAGGATCTTTGATGTATCTAAGCAGATTTTAATTATTTTCAACATCACAATCCCTATGTTATGCAGTGCAATCGTTCTTTTCTTCTTCTTTTTTTTTCTCAGTCAACATTTTTAACTCATTCCAGTACAAGTTTCAACGTGACAGTAATAAAAAACTGTATTTAATTTTATTTAAAAATCTCATAGTAAAAAAAAAAATAACTTTAATATTGGCTTCCACGTTCAACAAAAGGGCATTCATCAAGTCACCAATTTGTGTGGCAAAGTGCCATTTGAATAGTGTATTGTTAGAATACTTATGGTCCGTTTGACAAGGACTCTTGCTGTAAATAGTGCAATTTGACTCCAGCTGTTAAAGAGTGTCTCTGACAGAAGCCAAATAGAATGGAGATGCTTTACTGCACCGCAGAAAAATCAATATTGGGTTCTTGTTCACAGTAACCTGCTCTTTTCTGTAGATTTATACAATCATATATGGGCCTTACAGAGGAGAATAGAAAAAGGACCCAATAAAAGAAGCATTGCAATTTCTTTGCATATTGTTGCCAAAAAAAGGAGGAATATAGGAAATAATTACGACTGCCATCTTTTTTATGTTATTTTTTTTTCAACTCAGA
This sequence comes from Rana kukunoris, assembly GCA_029574335.1. Lineage (NCBI taxonomy): Eukaryota > Metazoa > Chordata > Amphibia > Anura > Ranidae > Rana > Rana kukunoris. The sequence goes on along the minus strand of CM056051.1, from coordinate 68,574,145 downwards.
CTTTAAAACTGATATATGTAGCTTTATTAACTGGTAAGAGGAGGAGCAGGTTTTATAGTGCTTGCAGCAATGTGCAAATGTGCAATGGATTTTTTTGTGTTTTATAACATCCCTTGCAATTATTATAAAACATTATGTAAAAATAGATTAAATGGCAAAAAAAAACTGAGAAATATTTTTATACATCATTTTTTTTACCTATATTAGTTAAAAAAATGATATTTCTTATAACTGTTACGATTGATATTTTTAGCTTTATTAACTGGTGAGAGGAGGCGCAGGCTTGCTTTATAGTGCTTGCAGCAATATGCAATGGGATTTTTTGTCTTTTATAACAACACTTGCAATTATTATAAAAAAATTATGGAAACATAAATAAAAAATTGAAAACAAATGTTATATATTTAGTTATAGTTATGCATAAAGAAATACAAATGAATCCGAATTTATGACTTTATTTTAGGTTTTTGAGATAAGGTAATAGCTAAAGATTATGCATTCCCCGACCTGCTTGTTTATCTGTAAGGTATATTGTATTAACAGTTGATATTATGGAACACAGAAACATTAAATATTTTCTAATAAAAAAATGTATAACCTGGAGCAGTAAAGATTGGGGGCAATGCAGTAAAATAATTATTAAATGTTTCATTTTTATATGTAGTCTCCATAGGTTTTAAACAAGTTGTTTGCAAAAGGTTTCAGTTGTTTTATTTAGAAAGTGTATACCAACTGGTGTATGAAGCAAGTGCTAACCACTATTTATTATTTTTATTTTATTTTTTGCCTCTAGCAACAATCACAATTCTGGTTTTCATTGTTTTACATAGACTGCTGATATGGCAACAGGATGCTGCTTGGTTGCTATTGGCAATAAGGATTTTTTTCTAGTGTGCTTTTCATTCATAAGCCATGTTGTATATTGGGAGATTATTTAGATGGATTTGAGAATTTGGGGTCAGATTCACATACACTTAATATCTCGCCGCGTAATCGAAATACGCGATTAGGGGGCATGAAGCATTTAAATTAAGCGCGTCCCCGCGGCGATCGAACTGCGCATGCTCTGTTCAGAATTTTCCCGCCGTGCATTGCGCGAAATCACATCGTTACGTCATTCGTTGTTTGAGTAGCGTCGTTTACGAACATTCCTATTCCCGGACGACTTACGTGAAAAATAATAAAAGACGTCGGAAAACGTAGAAATTCGACGCGGGAACGACGGCCATACTTAACATGGGCTGTCTAATATTAGAGCAGCAAAAAGCTGGTATAGTGTTACGCAAAAAAAAGATGACTAAAGGTGCCGTAAGAGATTGCGATTGAAGATCGTAATTTCGGGGATCGCCGGCAAAAGCTCATTAGCATACCCCGACGCGGAAAACGACAGGAAGTCCACCCAGTGGCCGCAATTTTATTGCAGCGTAGATCCGAAGGCGTACGGACACGTAATCCAGACGAATTGAAGCCCGCAGCTGTCTATTCATGGTTTGAGGTTTTCGACTAGCTAAAAAACGCACGTAATTTGAAATTACTCCAGTCTAACACCAGTTAGACAGGCCTAATGCCTCTGTGAATCTGGCCCTTTGTTTTTAAATCCAACTAACAATTATTCATATATTAGCTGTTGTGATTATAATACTTTTTAAAGGGATTTATTTTTCCATCAGATGATTTTTCACAACTAATAGTCTAGGGTTGATGTGCAAAATCTGGTGTAGCTGTGTATGGTAGCCAGTCAGCTTCTAATTTCAGCTTGTTCAATTAGTCTTTCACAATAAAACTTGGAAGCTGATTGGTTTCACCAGATTTTGCACTCCCCAGTTTTAGAAAATCAACTCCTTACTATTTTTTCTTTTTATTTTCCTTATTTTTTTCTTATGTTTGTGTAAAGCTCTAACAATAGATTGGAATTATTTTCCTTGGCAAGGTACAAAGAGCAAAAATGTAATATTTAATTGCATTTTTGTTCAAATAATTTTTTTCTCATCTTCAGGGTAATTTTTTATTTATTTTGTATAAGTTTTGGATAGAGTTGGGATTAAATAGAATTTAAAAGGTTTCTCCTGCTGTCTGTGGCCCCATTGGGGAAATTTGCCTCTTACTTCTGTAAAGCTGACCATATTTATGGGGGTATAACCTCTCTGTGCACTTTAAAAAAACAAGGCTATACAGTAGTTAGACTTTAATTGGTGCATAATCATTATGTAAAATGGCTATAATAGAAAAATAACTAATTACTTACTGGCAAACAAAATGATAAATTATTAAAAAAGTACTGCAGTGCAAACCTGTCCACCTGATGGTAAATAGGGATGTGCTCAGAGGGGTTCAGACACAAGTCTTTCTGGGAAACTGGCAAAGCTGACAGCCAATCGTAGGCAACGGAGGCATTCCCAGTCCTGCAACCGCACATATGCAAGGGGCAGGTATAAGTGCGGTTGCGGGATGGGTAATGGCTCCACTGTCTATAATTGTCTGTCAGCTTTGACAGTTTCCCAGCCAGCTAACCACTGGTGGTAAAGTATTGATTTAAATTATACTTTCAGGTCGTATCATTGTGCCCTGTAGTATTGTTCCTCAATCTCATGAATACTTCCAACTCTATCATATTATGTGTACTGATTCAATTGGATTGATCTACTAAATGAGTAAAGTCACAATAGCAGCACATACCTTCTATTTTCTTCCCTATGTCGCCATTTAGTTGCATGGAGTGATGAAATATATGCAATATTTTTGGTTATGATGGAGGATGTCACCTTCCCATGTGACATTGCTGGTGCACAGCTAATGACTGTCAGATAAGTTCATGACCGGAAGCTTACACAGAACTCTCTCTCTTTTCTCTAAGTGACTGTTGCCCTGCATTACAAATCCACAAATTCACTTTAAGGTTTTTAGCAAATAAGTCTGAAACTGATATTCCAGGTAAAGTTCTTTACTGAGTTATTGTATCTCAATATCATTGAAATATCATTGTTTAACCACTTCCGGACTGCCCACTGCACTTATATTGCGGCAGGGCGGCCTGGCTGCGTGAAGCGGCATACCTGTATGATATACTATGGGTGCACGCATGCCTGCTGCATTCCGGGGGTGCACACGCATGGGTCCCGCAGATTTTAGTCCACTGGCCACCCGCAAATGCATTACAGAGAGGAGGAACATGCATCTACCTATGTAAACAAGGTGGATCCCCATTCTGACTGGAGACAACATGGAGATTTGTTGTTCCTAGTGAACAGGAACAGCGATCTATGTGTTTTTCCAGTGATCCCACACATCACACAGTTAGAAAACACCCAGGGAACACAGTTAACCCTTTGATTGACTCCTAGTTTAACCCCTTTCCTGCCAATGTCATTTATACATTGATCAGTGCGTTTATTTAACACTGATCAATGTACCAGTTTTGGTGTCACTGGTCGCCAAAAAGTGTCACTTGGGGTCATATTTATCCGCTGCAATGTGGCAGTCCCTCTAAAAATCGCAAATCACTGCCATTACCAGTAAAAACAATAAAAAATTCAAATTTTCCTAAAAATAGCCCCTATTTTGTAGACACTACAAAAATATGTAGAATGGCCTAAACTGATGAAGTAATTTGTTTTGTTACCTATTTTTTTGCATATGTATTATAGCAGAAAGGATTTTTTTTTTTTTTTTCAAAATTGTCGCTCTTTTTTTGTTTATAGCACAAAAAATTAAAACCTCAGAGGTGATCAAACAACACCAAAATAAATCTCTATTTGTGAAAAAAAAAAGGACATCAATTTTGTTTCGGTACAGCATTGCACGACTTGTAAGTTAAACCCACGCAGTGCCATATTGCAAAAAATGGTCAGGTCATTAAGGGGGTAATTCCTTCTGGTGCTAAAGTGGTTAAAGGATAAGTTCAGCTTTGGGAACATGTTACATGTTCTACCCGTTTGTTCCCACTGCTGCAGACACTTCAAGTCACAGTGAGCCAGGGATTTCTCCCCAAACTTGCTGTCACAATAAAAAAATTTGAGAACATGTGTCAGAAATTTTTGAAGTTGCTGGACTGTCCTCGAAAGTGCAAAATTCTAGACCATGGTTTGAGTAGTTATTATAATACTAACATGAAACAACTTTTCTGATCATGTGACCGCAATGACAGCCAATCACAGCGGTCATGTGGCCATAATGCAGGCCCCACCTCTCGACGTATAAAACACCTTTAATTCTTTATGAATCTTATGCTGACCATACACTATATGAAAAATCATCCGAGATCGTCGGTCATTTGGCCACTTAGTTTATTTTTCATCCAGTAAATAGGCACACAATCAGTAATCTTTGGGATGTTTTTGACCCGAAAAAACGCAGGACACGTTTGGAAACTTTCTGCCGAAAAAACAATAAATTGAAAGTAAAAAAAACGGACAAATAATGTATTCATTTATGTCCACTGAATGATTTATCAGTCATTTCATGATGACACTATCGTTTGCGCTCACGGCAAATTTTAGTTTTTTTAAAAATTAGTTTTGGCCGATTTTTCATATGGTGTATGGCCAGAATTAGTTGAGGTGATATTATCATATGATCATGGGAAAAATTCAGATATGGGCAGTAAAGCCCTGTACACACGATCGTTTGTCTGATGAAAACGGACCAATGGACCGTTTTCATCAGACAAACCGATCGGTTTGTTTTCCATCGGTGAAGAAAAATAGAACATGTTTTAAAATTTTCCTATGGATAAAAAAAAACTATTGTCTGTCGGTCAAAAATCCATGCATGCTCAGAATCAAGTTTATGCATGCTCGGAAGCATTGAACTTAATTTTTCTCAACACGTCGTAGTGTTTTACGCCACCACGTTGGACACGGTCGGATTTTTGACCGATGGTGTGTAGGGTGATGACTGATGAAAGTCGGCTTCATCGGATATCCGACAAAAAAAATCCTTTGGATTAGATTTTTATCAGATATCCGATTGTGTGTACAGGGCATAAGGCTGCTTTCATATTGCCCTGTAGCAAAAATGTGGTAAAAACACATATGTGTTTTTGATGCGTTTCCAGTGTTTTCCGGTTCCCAGCACAGTGGTTTGAAGAGTCCCATAGGACTTAAAGGGGAATAGTTTTGGAAAGGTGTTTTTTAGCATGGCAAAACTATATACTCGTGAAAGCAGTCCAAGTTATGTTTTTATAAATAATTCTATTAACAATAAAAAATGTAAAAAAACATTTAAAAATGGCACAAAAACACACAATTTTTGAAGATTTTTTGATGCATTTTAGATGTTCTTTTTTTGTATTAACCATTGACTTCAATATGGAGCTGTGTTTTTGGTGCAGTTTTGAAAAATTCACCAGAGATGCAGCATGCAGGACTTTTTCCAAATTCACTGCACCCATAGCACAGTGGTTTGAAGAGTCCCATAAGGGGAATAGTTTTTTTTTTTTTTATTTCAAATAGTTTTTATTGAGTTTAGAAATATAACATGGTGAGTACATGAGATCACACTTTGAGATGTTACAGTTGTTTCTATAAATGTCTGTTCTTTGACAGATAATTATGGTATAATCCAATATGATATCGCCAAAATTGTCCCCTCCGTTCCTCCCAGGACCTCCTGCTCTCTAGCTCCCTTGTTACCTCCTCCCGCCCTCACCTTCAGGACTTCTTCAGAGCCTCTCCCATCCTCTGGAACTCCCTGCCCCGGTATGTCCGATCAGCCCCTACCCTGTCCACCTTTAGGAGATCCTTGAAAACTCATTTATTCAGGGAAGCCTATCCCAAACCCACCTAACAACTGTGCCCGAGCCACCCCCATCAAATTATTCTCTGCAGCTATTACCTTTTGTACCACCGCCACCAACCCCCCCCCCCCCCCCTTTGGAAGGTAAGCTCAACAAGCAGGGCCCTCCTGTAATTGTGCTGTCTCCCCTTAACATTGTAAAGTGCTGCTTAAATTGTTGGCGCTATATAAATTGTGTATAATAATAATAATAATATGGTAAATTATTGTGTATTCAAGTAACAATAAAAGTGTGAACTTATGGGAGGAAGCAAGTTGAAGATTAGAAATAGGATATGGAAAGAGGGTGGGAAGAAGGGGGGTGAAGAGAATCAGGAGTTGGGAAGGTGAAGAACAGGTCGGGATAGTCAGGTAGATAGGGTACCGGTCAGGTATAATATAGATTTGGACAAGTTACACTCAAGTTTAGCATATACTATAAATATAACAATGTGCAATTAGGGTTGTTTAGCCATAGTTACCACTTTTGGGCAAATTTAGTGTATGAAAGATTCTGTAAGGCAAATCTGCATTCCATATTGCATTGATGATTAATTGTTGTGACTGTTTCGGATATGGTGGGTATTTTTGGTGTTTAAAGGGGGAATAGTTTTGACGTGCTTTTGTCGCTTTGGAACAGTGTTTTTTCACACGGTGAAAGTTTGTACGTGTGAAAGCAGCCCAAGTTATGTATTTATAAATAATCAATTAATAATTCTATTAACGATAAAAATTATATAAAAATTATAGAATTTTAGTATTTTACAGATTCAAGGAAATGTGGGTTTAAAACAATTGTTATGAACACAAGAAACAGAGAACAAGGGTCCTTGAAACATAATTTATTATCAATGTCCCTTAATTCAGTGCATGCATTAAAATTCTAAATAAGGATTCTTTTCGTGGACACATCACAAATAATTGTTTCCTAAAGCTTGAGTAAATACATTATCGTTATGTTGTAAAATATCACACAGAACACTTCTCTGTCTCGCCGGACAGAAAACCATTTTTATTTATTTTTATCCTTTTTATTGTCTCTAATGCATCCAAGCACCACAGAAAGGGTCATTGGATTGTGTTATATATTTCATCTTTTTTTTTTATGTGGGACTGTATTCATTTTCCAGGTTTATGCCAGTGACAGACATTCATTAATGTAGGTTCCTGTGCAGTGTATGGAGCATGATGTATGATGGTTTCTTCCTATCTGCCAAGCTGATAAAGAGGTCTGTCATACACAGAGAGCTGATAAAGCTGTGCAGCCCAAAAGAGGCTCATGAGGGAAGACAAACATTTGCATTGTGCAGCTGAGACAACCGCTGGACCGCTAGCTCAGACACGTCGGACAGATTCCTCTTGTGCCGAAAAATACTTGCTTGAAACTCAGAAGTACGCAGCCGGTAATTTATTGTTGTACAGCAATTTTCAGCAAATGTACGTGTCAGGCAAGGCACTCATCCTTCCAAGCATACAAGCTTACAAATGAATAAGAAACGCATTAAGGGTCATCTGTGAAACTGCTAAATGTGTTGATTGGTTCACACATGGCCTTGGTTCAGCTTATGTGGATGACAAAAAACCCAAGGCTGTAAAACTCTAAAGGGAAAATTAAGTCTCAACATTCTTGCAGAACTGACTCAACATAAAAGTGATCATTTGTTTTAAGAAAACCTTATCCCACCCATATCGTAATCACACAACAATATATGTGTTCTTTTTAAGTTCTTTATATGTGAAACAAAAAATGTGTCCCTTTGCAGAACCATTAAAGTGTTACTAAACCCACAGCAGTAAAATCAGTCTGTATATGCAGTGAAGTATGCTTGTTATACTCACTGTGGAACCTAAGAGGTTAATCCTGTTCATTGTGTAAAAAAAACAGTTTGATCCTGTCTTATCTGATCCTCCCCTTCTTCCACTGTCCCCAAAGCAGCTCCTGATAGTACATATACTTTGGAAAAACTCTGCATATGCTTAGTTTGTTGTGAATTGCTAGAGAGTTTTTTATTTTATTTTAGGAGGGTGCATGTGATCAGCACAGGGCAAATCAGCACTATCTAGACAGAGGGTCAGGGGTCATGCAGCCTCAGTCAGCAAAACTCCTCCTACAAGCATTAAAGCGGAGTTCCCCCCAAAAGTGGAACATCTGCTCATCTGTCTCCTCCCCCCTCCGATGTCAAATTTGGCACCTTTTGAAGGGAGTGGTACCTGTTTTTGACTTCTACCAGACCTCGCTGCAGTGAGGTACATCAGAGGTTTGGCTCCCTCCTCCTTCCCCCACCGCCTAGCCAGTTATGCCCCATACACACGATCGGAAATTCCGTCAGAAAAAGTCCGATGTGAGCTTTTGAATGGAAATCCCAACCGTGTGTATGCTCCATCAGACTTTTGCTGTCAGAATTTTTGCCAACAAAAGATTGAGAGCTGGTTCTCAAATTTTCAGACGGAAAAAATTCTGATCGTCTGTAGCAATTCCGACCCATGCTCGGAAACAATTAATTTAATGCATGCTCGGAAGCATTGAACTTAATTTTCTCAGCTCGTCGTCGTGTTGTACATCACCGCATTCTTGGCAGACAAATGTTCAGAGAACTTTTGTGTGACCGTGTGTATGCAAACCAAGCTTGAGTGGTATTCTGTCTGAAAAACCATTCAACGATTTTCCGTCAAAAAATCAGATCGTGTGTAGGTGCCATAAGACAGCGCATGCAGAGTAGAGACCCGGCCGCAATGCTTCACTGCCGGGTTTCCTTACCTGCAATGGCAGCGGTAGCACCCGACAACTGATGAAAACATCGGTTGCAGTGCTGACAATGCTGGTCTTCAGGACATGTAAGTGTCCTAATATTAAAAGTCAACAGCTGCAGTATGTATAGCTGCTGGCTTTGAATTTTTGGAGGGGAGGGCGGAACTTCACTTTAACCAGACACTGATAGAAGTCACAAGACTGCTATATGTTGTTGATGAAAAAAGGGTATTTAGCAGTTTATAGATACTAAATAAGTTGCATGTTCATGTTCTGTGTACTGTGGAAGACCAGATATAGTAAATGCAGGGTCTTGAGCTTAGCAACACTTTAGGCCTAGGTTCACATTGAAGCGATTTGTCATGCCATTTGAGTGATCAAATGGCATGACAACTCACAGCCTATTGGAGGCAATAGCACTGTTAATTGGTGCGACACTGATTTTTGCAGCGCCGCCCCGATTTGCAAAAGTAATTCCTGCACTACATTTGCAGATTTCAGGTGCGACTTCAATAGACATCTGTGTATGATGCCACACAGATGTCTATCAAGTAGCACCTGAAATCACGCTGACCTTGCTACTTTGAAATCGCGCTACTTCAAGTGAAGTAGCATCAATGTGAACCAGGACTAAATCTGCCAAACTGTCATTTTATGTAAACGTTAAATTGTGGTCAGTAATGCATCTAGCACTCAAGATAAAGAACCCAAATGATTTCACCACTCCTAATGTACTGTGGGGTCTTTACACCTTGTGGATGAATTCATATTTTACGCATCTTAGCAAAGGTGATAATTTCTTTAGGAAAAAGCACAATACTTTCCTAATTGGTTAGGTCTGCCCTGAAACTGGTACTACTCCTAGAAGTCAGTCATTGATATCTCTCAGCATTGGATATGGGTCTTAAGTGTGATAGATATCAGCCCTCCTGGCAGGAGTAAAAACCTGATAGATATACCATTCATTCACTGCTCTGTCCAAAACATTTTCAGTTATATTTGGTCTTTATACGGTAATGCCTTTTTAATGACCTAAAATGACAGATAGGAGCGATTGGAGAATTTCAGCAAACTTGATTTTTCTGTGAAATTGCAGAAATTTCAACAACAAAGAAAAATTCCCAGCGCAACTTACCAGCCAGCCTTCTCCTGTCTAATGCTGCGTACACACGACCGTCCTTTTTTTATGTCATTAAAAATTATCGTCTGTGGGCACCAGAGCATGTTCACGACATAAAAAATGGGCATTAAAAATTTAGAACATGCTCAAAATGTTCACTTTGTTTTTAACGTTGTCGTTTTTAACGTCGTAAAAAATGGTCGTGTGTGGGCTTTAACGGGTGAAAAAACGCGCATACTCAGAAGCAAGTTATGAGACAAGAGCGCTCGTTCTGGTAAAATTAGCATTCATAATGGAGATAGCACAATTATCACGCTGTAACAGACTGAAAAGCGCAAATCGTCTCTCACCAAACTTTTACTAACACAAAATCGGCAAAAGCAGCCCCAAGGGTGGCGCCATCCGAATGGAACTTCCCCTTTATAGTGCTGTCATACGCGTTTTACGTCACCGCGCTTTGCTAGAGCATTTTTTTTTCATGATCGTGTGCTTAAAAATAATCGGGTTGAAAAAAACACTGGCCCAGATTCATAAAGCAATTACGCCTGTCTAACTGGTGTTAAACAGGAGTAATTTCAAATTTCACGCGCCGTATCACTAGTTTGAATCCTCAAACCATGATACGGCGGCTTCGGGCTTCGATCCGAGAGGCTTACGTCTTCGTAAACCTTCGGATCTACGCTGCGATATATTTGCGGCCACTGGGAGGAGTTTGCGTCGTTTTGATGCGTCGGGATATGCAAATGTGTTTTTACGGCGATCCACGAAGATACGAGCGGTCTTCGCAATCGCTTACGTCTGTTTTTTTTTACGTACTGTTAGACCAGCTTTTTGCTGGTCTAACGGTGCGTAACCCATGTTAAGTATGGCCGTCGTTCCCGCGTCGATTTTAATTATGTTTTTTTTTTTTTACGTAACTCGTTCGGGAATAGAAATGTCCGTAAACGACGCTACTCAAACAACCAATGACGTAACGACGTGATTTCGTGCAATGCACGGCGGGAAATTTGCGAACGGAGCATGCGCAGTTCGATCGCCGCGGGAACGCGCCTATTTTAAATCCTTCACGCCCCCTACTCGTCTATATGGATTGCGACGGGAGAAAAACACTACGCCGCCGTCGTTTACTGGACAAAATCTACCTGGATTCCACGTAGAGCCAGGTAAGAAACGGTGGCGTAGTGTATTTCTGATACGCTACGAGAATCCAATTCTCTCTGAATATGGGCCACTGTTTTTTCTAGACCATTAAAAATGGTCGTGTGTACATGGCATAACAGTTCACATTAAAAACAGGGGTTTAGTTTGCACACATTTGCAAATACATGAGTAAGCTGCAGAGGCCACAACAAGGCACCCCAGTATTATCTGCAATCCTAACTCCTAACTAATACATTTTAAGAGCCGCCATAGTAGGAGCACATGATAGATTGATGGCAGGTTTGCCTGTGGGCAGCCCACTGCTCCTTGAAATCAGCGGTGGTGCACTGGACACCCAGCAAATCGCACAATGGCAGCGAAGGTGTCCAATTCGTCCCCTAACCGCCTAACCAAATGACCTACAGTACAAGCAAACAGCAACTGCTCCAACCTATAACTGGATTTAAGCCTGTCAACCCCTTCCATGTGCTCCTTGCTGTTGAGGCCAGTTAATCCATTTGAACTGTTAGACAAGACCATTTGGTTTGTTGCAGACTGGCTGGTAAGTTGAGCTGGGAATATTTATTTGTTTAAAATGCATCCCCCTTCCATGTACTCTTTGCTGTTAAGGCCAGTTATAGGTTGGGGCAGTTGCCATTTATTTGTACTGTTGGTGTCTTTATTCAACTTCCCATTATGTAACTATATGTAAATTAAGTCAGGCACCCCCTGTCCTTTATTAACCACAGTTGTCACCCACTGTTGCTCTAAGGGAAGGCTTTGTCAAATTCAGAGTCTTCTCTTCTTCTCTGCCATTGCTGTCTGAATTCCTTACATATAAATGGATGTGTGTTATTAAAAAGTATGAATTGTAACATCTACAGAAAACTAATGACTAAATTGGTGATTCACCAAATCACCAGTATCCTTACATGAACTACTCTAAATCTAACCAATGAGGTTACATTTAGGTTAAATATGAATAAGGTAAAGGGAGGACAATGGTGACTCCAGAATGTACTCCCTAGCGTGTGAATGGATAATTATGTGCAAACACAGATCCATTCATAAAAGTTAAAAAGTACAAACTAAAAAAAAGTTTTAAATAATTTTATCTCCCCTCTTTGGCATATGGTTTGCAAATAGCAACTTGATAATGAATGAGGTTAAATGTAGCTTTTACCCAATAAATATATCATTATACTGTCCTGGCATTTTAGGGCCTCGGGAAGAAAGATAGGCAGTCAGAATATTATGCCGCGTACACACGGTCGTTTTTTGTCTTGTAAAAAACGTTGTTTTTTCTCATGAAAAAAAACTACGTTTTTCAAACTTCATTTTAAAAAACGACATTGTCTACACACCATCGTTTTCTGAAAATGCTCTTGCAAAGCGTGGTTACGTAAGACACTTTTGACGGCACTCTGTTTCATTGAAGCTCCCGTCTCATAACTTGCTTCTGAGCATGCGTGGGTTTAAAAACGTCATTTTAAATGTCGTTTTGCCCACACACGATCATTTTTTATGACGCAAAAAACGACATTCAGAAAAACGACATAAAAAAATTCAAGCATGTTCGAATTTTCAAATTTTGAATTTTCAAATTTTGAATTTTCAAATTTTGAATTTTCAAATTTCGAATTTTCAAATTTCGAATTTTCAAATTTTTCAATTTTCGGAAATTTAGCAATAAAAAATTCAAGCATGTTCAAATTTTTTTTGGTCATTTTTTTGAAGACATAAAACGACGTTTTGCCCACACACGATAATTTTAAATGACGTTTTTTAAAACGTCGTTTTATTTCATCACATAAGTGATCTTGTGTACGCGGCATTAGAGTTGATAAATTTCAAATATACAGTACGTACCATAATTTTTTGACTCTATAACTTTCACACTGACTAAATGATATACACTTTTTTTTATGTAACTGAATGCATTTTTGCCAAAATTTATGAAGAAAGATGGTTTATTTTCAAATGTTTTATAGCAAAAGCAGGTTGTAAAATGTATTCAGGTACAGTGTTGCATGACCGAGAAAAATGTTTAACATAAAAGGGCTTCAAGTAGTTAAATGTACACAACAAAGTCATTATTTGACACTTAAAGCCAAAAATAAAAATGTTCTATATTGTGGTGTACAATTCCAAAATGTGGTGGCTGCATTAGTGGGGTTTTTTTTTGGCTTTTTTCCCTTTATGTTTAAACTTCCTGTCTTAGTCTGGGTTCACTCTAGTGAGAATAGGATGCCGGTTTAACCACATCCAATTCGCATGTCAAGAGATTGTGGCCAGTTCTCTATGGAGCTGGAGCTGGTTTACACATCTCCGGAGTGGCTCCTGTGTGAATTGTACAGGAGTCCTGTGCGTCTTCTGGTCCGTTTCAGGTCCAAATTCAGCCAAAAATTCAGGCTGAAATCGGATTATCTGATGGGAATTGTGGGATGACAGGCTGTTGTCAGAAAATCCGACCGTTTGTATGCTCCATCTGACAATTGTTGTCGGTATTTTCGGTGGACAAATGTTGGATAGCATGCTTTAAAATTGTCCGGTAAACAAATGTGTGTTGTTGGATTATACGATCGTGTGTACAGAAGTCCATCGGACAAAACTCCAAAGTACAAACACACATGCTCGGAAGCAATGCTCACCATAAAAATTAGCAGAAGTTGCCCAAAGGGTGGCGCTAAAGAGCTGACAAACCCGGTAGTTTTGTGTCTGTTGGCTGACAATTCTTTGCCGTTTGTATGCAAAACAAGTTCCTGGCCAACGCCCTTCAGATAAAAGTCCTACGCTTTGTCGGATGAAAATCCGATCATGTGTACGAGGCTTTAGAGTGTCTAAACTCTGGATGGAGGAGCAACCAAAACAATTTTGGACAGCAGCATTGTCAATCTGAGAAGAGGGTATTGTGCTAGGAGATTTAGATGGACTTAACTAACAAACTCCAGATAACACTTTTATGCAGTTGCAGCAGTTTTTTTTTCAGACCTGTTCACACTGTATTGTTGCAACTCTAAGGCCGCGTACACACCATCGGACATATCCGATGAAAACGGTCCGCGGACCATTTCCATCGGATATGTCCGGTCGGGAGTTTGATCCGATGGCGTGTACACACCATCGGATCAAATTCCCCGCCGCCAGCGGGCGCGGTGACGCGGCAGTGACGTTGACGCCGCCGCGTCACCGCCACGTCACCGCACCAGGAAGTAAAACACTTCCGCGCATGCGCCGAATCCATTCGGCGGCGGCGCGGCGGCGGTGGGGGACGACATGTCTGCTGGTAAGTGTACTAACCAGCAGACATGTCGGGCGGACAGATTCCCACCGGATGGATTTCAAAGCATGCTTTGAAATCTGTCGGGTGGAGAAATCTGTCCGCTAGCCCATACACACGAGCGGAGATGTCTGCTGAAACGGTCCATCGAACCGTTTTCAGTGGACATATCCCCTCGTGTGTACGCGGCCTAAGGCCGCGTACACACGATCAAATCTGTCTGCTGGAAACGGTCTGCTAGACCGTCCCAGCAGACAGATTCGATCGTGTGTACGGGCGAGCCAACGGATTTGGCCACCCGACAGATTTCAAAGCATGCTTTGAAATCTATCGGGTGGGAACCCGTCCGCCCGACATGTCTGCTGGTTAGTACACTTACCAGCAGACATGTCGTCTCGCACCGGCGCCGAATGGATTCGGCGCATTCGCGGAAGTGTTTTACTTCCTGGTGCGGTGACGTGGCGGCGTCAACGTCACCGCCACGTCACCGACACGTCAGCGCGCCGTCTGTTGGCGGGGATTTTGGTTTGCTCGTGTGTACACACGAGCAAACCAAAATCCAAAGAGACAGATTTGTTCAAATCGGTCGGTCCGACCGATTTGAACAAATGAATTGCCTCGTGTGTACGAGGCCTTAGGCCGCATACATACGATGAGACATGTCCGCTCAAACATGTCTGACGGACCGTTTGCAGCGGACATGTCTCATCGGATTTTGGTTCGATGGCATGTACACACCATCGGACAAAAATCCCCTCGGTCTGAGGACGCGGTGACGTGGCGGTGACGTTGACGCCGCCAGGTCACCACTCCAGGAAGTAAAATACTTCCACACATGCGTCGAATCCATTCGACACATGCGCGGACAGTTCTGTCCGCTGGTTAGTGTACTAACCAGCGGACATATCCAACGGAGAGGTATGTAGCGGACAAATTTCAAAGCATGCTTTGAAATTTGTCCGATGGACAAACCTGTCCGCTAGCCCGTACACACGATCGGAGATGTCTGCTAAAACGGTCCGTCGGACCAGTTTCAGCAGATAAATTTGATCGTGTGTACGCGGCCTAAAACACATATGCACATAGTGCAAATGTTCGAAATATGTAGTGTTCACTTCTCAGTGCTGGATGAGGGAGTTTGGGGTGGAGAAACTTGACTGGCCTGCACAGAGTTTTGACCACAACCCGATAGAACACCTTTGGGATGAATTAGAACGGAGGCTACGAGCCAGACCTTCTTGTCCAACATCAGTGCCTGACCTCACAAATGGTCAAACATTCCCATAGACACACTCCTAAACCTTGTGGACAACCTTCCCAGAAGAGTCAAAGCTGTTATAGCTGCAAAGAGTGGGCCAACTCAATATTAAACCCTACGGACTATGACTGAGATGCCATTAAACTTCATGTGCGTGTAAAAGCAGGTGTCCCGATACTTTTGACAATATCGGTTTTATCTAAATCAATGACAGGTACAAGGTAAACTGTTGACATAGTCAGTAGACCAGTACTGATGATATCAATTGCCAGTGAAGAACAGCGCTACATGGAATTAACTTTTAACCTTAATTGTACAACTAACTACTCGGTGCTCCGTAGATAACCAATCTTTTTTGGGTGTATAAGGATTTAAACTCCACTTTCAAGCCTTTCTATCCCTTCTACCTTCACAAGCTTGCTGAACATTGTGTTTAGTAGTCAATAAAATCAATAATATGAACGACCTGTTCACTTTAAACATGCATTGCTTTCCTACAGTATACATGTCTATGGAAATTCAAACCCATTTAAAGCAGATCAGAAAAGGGTCAGCTACAGGTCAAATGTACCTTTCAATGAATTCTGAATGATTTCAGAAGTGTCTCAAACTCATATTCAGCGGAAAGCATCAACACAATTCAAAGCCTTTCAACAAGGCCTTAACCATAATGACATCTTCTATTATTGCATAATTGTTAGTGCTTCATCACACCATTGTTCTAACACCTAATACAAACTTCTTTAACCACTTGACCTCCAGAAGATTGTACCCCCTTTATGACCAGACCATTTTCTGCTATTCAGCACTGAAATATTTTAACTGGCAATTGCGCGGTCATGTAATACTGTACACAAATACAATTTCTATCATTTTTTTTCATACAAATAGAGCTTTATTTTGGTGGTATTGATCATATTTATTATATAAATGTAAAAAATGCAAACACTTGCACATGTTGGCAGTGATCAGGGGCTGATCTTGCTAACACTGCATTTTTGGGGACACTATAATATTGGAGACACTAGTATAGCATACCTCCCAACTTTCTGAGATGGGAATGAGGGACACCTAGCAGAAGTATGAAGACATAAGACATACTCTCTCTCACGCCCCCTTAAAGGAGAATTAACCGCCCCCCCCCCCCCCCCAAAAAAAAAGGCCTTAGACAAGGTCTTTTTTTACCACTATTCCTTTATATTGGCTCTTCACATTTAAAATGCAGCAATTTAGGATTTTGATGAAAGAAGTAGCACTAGAAACCACTTTTTGATAGATAAAAAGTGCATTTTATATACATCTATATAGATCAGACCAAAATGAGGGACAAATGAGGAGGAATGAGGGACAGAGGGACGTTGCTCCAAATCAGGGACAGTCCCTCGAAATCAGGGACAGTTGGGAGCTGTGGTATAATACTTATTAAAATCAAGAAACTGATCTGTACAGACACTATACTAGTAATAGCGGTGATCAATGATTTATAGTCTGACATCACTAGTGACACTAATACAGTGATCAGTGATAATACTGTACTAATGGCACTGGCTGTGTGACAGGGGTGATCAGGAGGGCAATTGAGGGGTTAACTGTGTGCCTAACCAGTGTATGCAAGTGTATGTGTGCTGCTTTTATTCATTAATCTGGCTGGATTTCTCTCTTTGCTTTCAGTTCTGAAAAGCAGAAAGAAATCCAGCCAGATCCTCTGTTTTCAAACACACAGATGTGTGCTGTGATTGGTGATAACCAATCAGCAGGTATACAGCCATAATGATTGGCTGTAACCTGCTAAAAAATGTGTGCTGTGCCCAACAACAGCACAGGTCAGCAGGGGGCACACACATGCCTCAAAACCAGGAAGTACACCGATCTGTACTGTGCCGCCCGCCCACAGTGAATGTACTGTGTGTGAGGACGAAAAGTGGTTAATCCAGACATCCCAAGTCTCCTACGAGGTGTGGAGTCTCCTGCATTTCTGCTCGGGCTCCCTGACACCTAATCTAAATATACCCCTCTGTGTCTACACAGCTGCTGAACACTTATACACTACACCGCTGTGTAAAATCATTTAAATGGATCCAATATTCAGTGCACACCACCACCTGCTAAAATGCCTGCTCACCTCAAGGATGAGTATAAAACTCATAGATAGATCACTCCTTGTGTCCACCATGATTAATCAACTTTATCAATGATAGTAATTCCAACAGTCCCCACACTGCACCTCTGTGTGGCTAATCAACGTTTGAATTGTCTCCAAACACCACCTTCCTCAATTCGCTTTTTAACCACTTAAGGACCCCCGCACGCACATATACGGCCACAGAATGGCACGTACAGGCACAAGGGCGTAAATTTACGTCCCCGCCTAAGTGCGGTTCGGGGATCCCATCGGGACCCCCTCCGCGGCGTGCGGGGGTCCCCCTGGCTCCGGGAGCGATCCGGGATCTGGGGGCGGAAGTCGGCGAATACCCGCCCCCCCGCGATCGCTCCCAGCCAATGGGAGCGCGCTCCCAACCTGTCACTTCCTCCTCCTGTGTTTACACAGGAAGGAGGAAATGATGTATTCTCTCATCGCAGCGCTGTTTCCCAGCGCTGCTGATGAGAGAAGACATCACAAGTAAGTGTGCACCAACACAACACTGACACACACTCACATAGGCATATTAACCCCTTGTGATCGCCCCCCCCCACCCCCCTGTCACAGTGTCACTGCATTTAGTGTCAGTGTGACAGGCAGTGTAAAAAACAGTTAGTGTTAGGTTCAGGATAGCCCCCCCACCCCCCCTAATAAAGTTTTAACCCCCTGATCACCGCCCTAGTTAACCCTTTCACTCCCTATTGCCAGCGTCACTAAGCGATCATTTTTCTGATCGCTGTATTAGTGTCGCTGTTCCCGCTAGGTAGCTATTTTTTTTTATTGCGATTTTTTTTTTTACTAAAGACATGTGGCTAAATAAATTTTGGCCTAAATGTTTGACTAAAATTTAGTTTATTTGATTTTTTTTTTAACAAAAAGTAAAAAATAGTGTTTTTTTTTCAAAAATGTCGCTCTATTTTTGTATATAGCGCAAAAAATAAAAATCGCAGAGGTGATCAAATACCACCAAAAGAAAGCTCTATTTGTGGGAAGAAAAGGACGCAAATTTTGTTTGGGAGCCACGTCGCACGACCGCGCAATTGTCTGTTAAAGCGACGCAGTGCCGAATCGCAAAAACACCTTGGGTCATTTACCAGCGTATTGGTCCGGGTCTTAAGTGGTTAATAATCAATTCCACCTATATCTCCAGGGGTTAAGGACATGAAACAGAAAACACAAGTACCATAGTGTTCTCTGCTTTTAAATTTATTAAAAAAGCCCCCCTAAAAAGTTACACTTACAACAAATAACAATAAAAACAGCATGTATCAAATCACTAGACTCACAGTGCTTCGCCTGACATCACAGATTCGACTCCTCCCCTCCTCCGACTCCTCTCCTCTAAACGCCTCTCATTGGCGTTCATCAGCATACAGCACTGCATGTTCCTTCATTCCTCTGCCTATGTGGACAGGGGGTGTGTCCATGTCCTCCAATCATCTCTCACACAGTGTAAGTGCAGACACTCCACCCACTGCTGAAACAGGAAGAAAGATTTCTAACACAATCTGCACTTTACATAGTGTAGAAAGGGGAAGACAGCAAATATGCAATTAAACAAGGAAAAAAAATGCACTATGAAATGATGGTTAAGTGAATAATATAATAAAGCTGCTCCCCTGAAAAGTGCAAAATGCTGACTTTAACTAGTGAAATGTGTGAATATAGGGGGCACTATATTCTAATTAATATTAACTGAATCAATAGTAAAGTGCAAAGTGCTAATTTAACATATACATCACAAATACGATAACAGTATTAAAGTGCATAGTATTAATCAGTGCATATATATTCAAAGAAAGTGCAAAAATAGACAATAGTTGAATATGTCATCAAAAGAAAGTCCATATTGTGATTGTAGTCCAACTTCAATCTGTGCACCTTCACCAATGAAAACGCTTCACATATATCACCCAGTGGAAGTGAGTGAAAAGCCTACTCACCAGACCACCATGACCTAAACTAAAAAGCAGGTCGGTAAATGCATTTTTTTATGAATCAGGAGTCTTGCTGATGTACTGGTATGGCTGGGAATCTCATGTATCTTTACCAATATAGCCCATTCGGGACCATAGCGTAAAACCATTTAATAATAAGAGTAAAATGAAAAAATAGCCGAATGGCCTCTTACATGTTTTGATGCCTTAACCTGACACTAGGAATGAAGCATGTATTGCCAGGCAAATGGATGTTGTAGCCGTTCAGCTTCCGCTTGTGGGGCTGGCGTGCGTTCCACCGCCAAGGTGTTCGTAAACCAGAAGTGGCGGGAAATTACATGACCGGGATGCACCTCCAAATATGCAATTAAAACGTATGTAGGAGGATTTGTTTCATCTCTGTGTATCATCTGAGGCTGTTCATTTACTGGGTATATCTGAGGGTTTACATCCACTTTAATAAGCTAGCTGTGAGTCTTGAATGTTACTATTACTCAGGTTTTTTTTTTCTCAGAGAATAGGTGCAGGTTTTCCACCCTTACAAGTCACTCCTTGTCTCCGCCCCCTACCTACCTCTGAGTATCATCCCTTGGTTGTACCCCCTACCAACCTCCAAGTACTGCTCTTATTATAGAAAACATAGTTACATAGTTAGTCAGGTTGAAAAAAGACACAAGTCCATCCAGTTCAACCATAAAAAACAAAACAAAAAAAACAAAGTAAAACAGTACATCCTCCCATACACCCAACTCCATACCCACAGTTGATCCAGAGGAAGGCAAAAAACCCCAGCAGAGCGATGATCCAATTTGCTACCGGAGGGGAAAAAATTCCTTCCTGATCCCCCGAAAGGCAATCGGATTTACCCCGGATCAACTTTACCTACAAAACTTAGTACTCAGTTATATTATGTGCATTTAGGAAAGAATCCAGGCCTCTCTTAAAGCAATCTACTGAGCTGGCCAGAACCACCTCTGGAGGGAGTCTGTTCCACATTTTCACAGCTCTTACTGTGAAGAAACCTTTCCGTATTTGGAGGTGAAATCTCTTTTCCTCCAGACGTAAAGAGTGCCCCCTTGTCCTCAGTGTTGAACTTAAAGTAAATAACTCAACACCAAGTTCACTATATGGACCTCTTATGTATTTGTACATGTTGATCATATCCCCCCTTATTCTCCTCTTCTCAAGAGTGAATAAATTCAGTTCCTCTAATCTTTCCTCATAGCTGAGCTCCTCCATGCCTCTTATCAGTTTGGTTGCCCTTCTCTGCACTTTCTCCAGTTCTCCGATATCCTTTTTGAGAACTGGTGCCCAAAACTGGACTGCATATTCCAGATGAGGTCTTACTAATGATTTGTACAGGGGCAAAATGATATCTCTATCTCTGGAGTCCATACCTCTCTTAATACAAGAAAGGACTTTGCTCGCTTTGGAAACCGCAGCTTGGCATTGCATGCCATTATTGAGCTTATGATCAACTAAAACACCCAGATCCTTCTCCACTACAGATCCCCCCAGTTGTACTCCCCCTAGCATGTATGATGCATGCATATTCTTAGCCCCCAAGTGCATAACTTTACATTTATCAACATTAAACCTCATCTGCCACTTAGTCGCCCAATTAGACAGAGCATTGAGGTCGGCTTGTAAATTGGAGACATCCTGCAAGGACATTATTCCACTGCATAGCTTGGTGTCATCTGCAAAAACAGAAATGTTACTTTTGATCTCAGACCCAATATCATTTATAAATATATTGAAAAGTAAGGGACCCAACACTGAACCTTGGGGTACACCGCTGATAACCTTGGACCATTCAGAGTAAGAATCATTAACCACAACTCTCTGAATTCTGTTTTTTAGCCAGTTTTCTATCCATTTACAAACTGATATATCTAATCCTGTAGACCTTACCTTACACATGAGCCGTGTGTGGGGAACTGTATCGAACGCTTTTGCAAAATCCAAGTATACCACATCCACTGCTACGCCTCTGTCCAGGGTTTTACTTACCTCTTCATAAAAGGAAATCAGGTTTGTCTGACAACTTCTGTCTTTCAAGAATCCATGCTGTCTGCTGCTTAAATAGTTTGTTTCCAGCAAGAACTCATCCACGTGGTCTTTTATTAAACGTTCCAGTATCTTCCCAACTATAGAAGTTAAACTAACAGGTCTATAGTTACTAGGTAAAGACTTTGTTCCCTTTTTAAATATGGGCACCACATTGGCTTTATGCCAATCCAGTGGTACTATTCCTGTCATTAATGAGTCCCTAAATATTAGATACAGTGGCTTTGAAATTTCAGAGCTCAATTCTTTTAGGATCCGTGGGTGGATGCCATCTGGTCCAGGTGCTTTATCCACCTTTATTCTGTCTAAATATTTCTGGACCATATCACTTTTGAGCCATTGTGGATTTGGGGCTGTGTCACTCCCACCCCCTATATCAACATGAGCTCCCCCATTCTCCATTGTATACACAGAGCTGAAGAAAGCATTTAATAAATTTGCCTTCTCTATGTCCTCAGTCACCCACTCTAGATTATTTTGTAAAGGGCCTACATGCTCAGACTTGACCTTTTTACTATTAATATATTTAAAGATTTTTTTGGGGTTTGTCCTACTATCTTTTGCAATCTGTCGTTCATTTTGAATTTTTGCATCCTTGATTTCCTTTTTACATATTCTATTATATTCTTTGTAACATTTAAACGACACTAGTGTTCCTTCATTTTTATATTTTTTAAAAGCTATTTTCTTATTGTTTATAGCTTTTTTAACTTTGACCGTGAGCCACATAGGTTTTATCTTTAGCCTTTTAAACTTATTGCCCATGGGAATATACTTTGCAGTGAGGTTCCAAAGAGTCTTTTTGAAGAATTCCCATTTCTGTTCTGTGTTCATCGGTGCCAATATTCCCTCCCAGTCCAAGCCCTGGAGAGCAGTCCTCATGCTTTGAAAATTTGCTCTCTTGAAATTAAGTGTTTTTATCTTTCCTGTATGTATTTCTTGCTTATAGTTTACATTAAACGAAATCATGTTATGATCACTGCTACCCAGGTGTTCCTTTATCTGAACATTAGTAATGAGCTCTGCATGGTTTGAGATTACCAGGTCCAACAGAGCATCATTCCTAGTTGGGGCCTCAATAAACTGGACCATAAAATTGTCCTGCAATAGGTTTTTAAATTTTTGTCCTTTAACTGTCCCAGAAATTCCATTATTCCAGTCAATTTCTGGGTAGTTAAAATCCCCCTTTATTATCACCATCCCTGCCCTTGCAGCCCTCTCCATCTGTGCAAGGAGCCGAGTCTCCACCTCCTCATTAACATTGGGTGGTCTATAACAAACTCCAATGATTAGCTTTGAACTACGCACATCTGTATGCAGTTCCACCCATAATGCTTCAACTTCATCACACTCTCCATCAACCAGGTCCTCTTTCACGCTTGCTTTGAGGTCACTTCTCACATAGAGACAGACCCCTCCACCTTTCCTTTTTACCCTGTCTTTCCGAAAGAGAGCATAGCCAGGAATATTAATAGCCCAGTCATGTGAGGATTGAAGCCAAGTTTCAGCAATACCGATTACATCATAGCTCTCCTCATGCACCAGAGCTTCCAACTCACCTGTTTTGCTTGGAAGGCTTCTGGCATTGGTGAACAAACACTTAAATGTATTGTTACATTTTTCGCTGGCGTTTTTCATATGATTCATATAATTTTTAGTAGTGCAAATGGCACTATAATTTCCAATGGCTGTTTGCAACATGGGAACTTTCTTGTCACCTGCCATAACCCCACCTCCATCTATCCCCATTCCACTCTCCATTAATGTCTGACCCCTAACTGACCTGTGTGCCTGATGTAATTCACGTTCACCCTCCCCCCTCAAGTCTAGTTTAAATACTCCTCCAGCATTCCCCTAAACCTCTCCCCCAGCACAGCAGACCCCCTTCCATTCAAGTGCAAACCATCTTTAGCATATAGGTTGCACCCCAATGAAAAGTCATCCCAGTGCTCTAGAAACCCAAATCCCTCCTTCCTACACCAGGTCTTTAGCCATGCATTCAGCTCTCTAATCAAGAATAATTTTGTGGCGCTAAGTAATTTGTATTGTGTATGGAATTTGTTAATGAGAACATGAAAGGCAGTAAAATAGATCCCCTGAAGCCAGCAACAATACTCCCCAGCAACTATAGATCACATGCTACAAAATACCCCCAGCAACAATAGATCCACCCAGCAACAATAAACCCCAGCCAGCAACAACAGATCTCCCAGCAGCCAACATTAATAGATCCTCCAGCAGCGAGGATCATTTGATTCCTCCTTCAACAGTAGATCCCTCCCAGCAACAATTGACCCCCAGCAACATAATATTCACCCCTCTCTCAACAATAGATATCCCCAGCAACAATATATCTCCAGCAGCCAGCAGCAATGGATGGAGGTGCCATAACTGCGTTTCCACAAAAAAAAAAAGACCTGCTATTACCAGATCACAATGTTATCTGTAAACCTATTGCTAGAGTTGTATTACAATATTAAGCAATTTTTAGCTCTTGATTTGTAATATTTGCTATTTCCTGAATTACCTGTTCATATACAGACAATTTTTTTTATTAAAATAGTTTTACATGGCATCTGTTAAGGTAGAGGGGTCAGCGCAGTATCCTGACCTAGTGATTCATGCCAAGTCAAGTGAAGCAAAAGAATTGCATGTCTGCTTAGCAAGCCCCTGCTTTAATTGGTAATGATAGCAGGTATTCTCAGTAAAGTCATTGCTAAAAGAAAACAAAAAGTATCCAATATAGTAATTTATTACCAGTCAGTGGGTTTTGCACACTGGGTTGCTTTACCCCTGCAGTGGCCAGAGAAAGCAAAAAGGTACTCTAACACTTAGCCGAAAATGGAAGTCCTGCTGCTAGTAGAGATGCATGGTGGTCAAATGATTGCCTATGCCATTAGCTTGGTAATGTTTTCTCTATTGTAAACTCAGATCCCTGTGTTCCTTGTGTGCATCAGCTGCAGATTGAAGGCTTTCTAGTTTGTGTTCTATTTGTGCTGCCAATCACTCCTCTGCTATCCACCAAGTGAATTTTAAGGAGCCAAGTTTTTTTTTCCTCGTTATTGACAGACATCTGTTGAACAAACTGTGTCCTCTGACACTGAAAGGGAAAAAGCGATGTTTTTATTTAAGACATCAACATGACTTTTTTAACTCAATCTAGATTATCTAATTTATAGTTTTATTTATGATTTCAGAAAGGTGGGAATTGTTTCACTGTTTTATATAAAATATATATTTATTCACAGCATATTCATATATACAATATATCAAATTATAGATACCTGTTCTCTCTAACTGACAAAGAACAGGGGAGCATTTACATTTTTTGACTGAGTAAGAAATGATATGTGAATAGTTTATTACTTTACAGCACTACTAAAGAAGCATTTGTGCCCATAGCCTATACTGTAGCTTGAGTTAACTGAACAATAGTAGTAGTATTCGTTTTTGTGGTTGTGGATAACCCGAATAAGGTATATAGCACCAAATCCCCAATAGTATAGAGACAAGGGTGGAAAGAATGGGATTTTTGGGTGCAAAGAATGTCATATATGGTTATATATATAGATTATAATAAAATATTTTTATTTTGAACACCAAAATAAAAAGAGTAAAGCATAAAAAAATTGGAGAGTGATAGTACAAAAATGCAATTAATAGGACAGTCAAATAGAATAGGTTCCCTACATGTTTCGCCCCTAATTCGGGCTTCTTCAAAGATAAAACTGTCCAAATAAGTGGTAAAATCCTTCCTTCTCTCCCCACTTTAGCTAATCCAAACAGTGGCACCCCAAGGCAGCGATGACAGGCCCAGACCATCAAGCTGCCCTGAATGATCAGCCGGCTGCTGAGCCCCTGGGACAATATATGCTGTCACAACTTTTAAGTTCATGGGAGCTACTATCTTTCTTTGAACCCAGTGACCAACATAGTCCCAGGATTTAGGCTATCAGTAGATCTAGCCTTTATATTGCCACATAGTTGGTCATTTGTTCACCCTGTGATCATTCGGTGCAGCTTGATGGTCTGGGCCTGTCATCGCCGCCTTGGGGTGCGATTGTTTGGATTGGCTTTAGTGGGGAGAGAAGGATTGTACCACTTATTTGGACAGTTTTCCTTTTGAAGAAGCCCGAATTAGGGGCGAAACATGTCGGGAATCTATTCTATTTGACTGTCTTATTGCATTTGTGTACTATCACTCTCTATTTTTTTATTTTTTACTGTTTTTATTTTGGTGTTAAAAATAAAAATATTTTATTATAATCTACTTGATATATGACATTCTTTGCACCCAAAAATCCCATTCTTTCCTCCTTTGTCTCAATAGTAGTAGTAGTTCACATCATTACTTATTGCTTAGTTGCCTAACAAAGTTCAGAGCCAAGAAGAGAACAAGGCATCCCTGCAGTTAAGATTTCTCCAGGATCCAGCGTGTGACCAGTAGAAGGTTTTGACAGCCCTTTAAAGACCCCTGTAAAATAATGCTTGTTTTGATTGCCCTATTTTAGAAAGTCAATATGTTCTAGTAAGCAAGTTTGACCATGAGAGTGGTGGGGGCCACTTAGTTGTGAAACATGTCCTTGAATATTGGTACATTTGCACTTCAGCATTTTTATTGGAGAAGACCCAATGGACTCTTTGCACATCACATATTTGTGAACTTTTTATCACTTTAGATGTTTTTATTGGCACATGATTATGTATTTCCATGTGGACATATATGAACTAAAGGACTTTTTTATACTGACTCTACTTACCTACAGTGGGCCAGATTCAGGAAAGGTTACGCTGGCGGATCGAGTGATCCGCCAGCCTAACTGTGGCTTTGAGCCGGCGTTTCTGTTTTCTGTAACCAGAAAACAAGAAACGCCGGGTTGAAGTTCTGATGCGAGCAGCGTAACTGAGTTTCGCCATCGCATCGTTACTTCAACTTAAAAATGGCGCCGGGGGCGTTCCCGCCGATTTACGCTCAAAAAATATGTTAATGAGCGGAAATCGGCAATTCACGATCGAAATCCGGCGCGACGCAATGACGATACGACGTTTCCGGACGGGATACGCGGCGCATAGATATACCTACATGGGGTTGGATATCCTATGTTAGGTTAGGCGTCGTCATCGCGTAGGGAAAAAAAAAAAAAAAGTCGCTTGCGTAAAACGGTCATGAATGGGAATGTGACGTCATTGACGTTCATTCACAGATTTTGGAGCATGCGCACGGGGATGTTTTGACACTCGACGCATGCGCAGTACGTTGGCGGCGGGATCGCGCGTAGTTAGCATACTACACGCCCCGTACCCGCTACATTTGAATTCCGCCGGCTCATTTGTGATGCGCTGCCGCAACTTTAGGAGCAAGTGCTTCGTGAATGACAGCACTTGCTCCTAAAATTTCGGCAGCGCAACGCAAATCAGAAGCGTTACTCCAGAGCAAAGATGCTCTGGAATACGTGAATCTGGCCCATTATCTACAGTCAGGCTATGGATATGGTAGTAGACAGCCTAGAAAACCCATGTTATTGATGAGTTGAATAATCATCATATCTGCCTACTGTGAGCAAAGCAATGCCGTTTCTGATGATTATAATTATCATGAAGACCCCCCTTTACATTGTACTTTTGCAAAAATGTCTCTTAGATCAGCCAATGATATTTTATCATGTACAGTACATAACACAAACAATACTAAAACTGTGTGGTTGATTTACTAAAGGCCTAGCGACTGGTTACTTACCTACTGACTTCTTACCAAAATTAATATGATTGGATATGGCTTATGAATATGATTAGTAAATAGGATGCAGCTTATTGGATTGAAAACCAAATGTTTACTTTAAAACCCCAATCATGTGCCAGTGTCGAGATACAAAGTGCTGGTATACTGTAAGGCCTTGTACACACGATGGGATTTATCCGCTTTAAACGGTCCCCGGACCGTTTACAGCGCATATTTACGCCGGGTTGTTTTGATCCGATGGCTGTACACACCATCGGATCAAATTCCCTGCCGGCGGACAGTGCAGTGATGCGGCGGTGACGTTGACGCCGCCACGTCACCGCACCAGGAAGTAAACACTTCCGCGCGCATGCGTCGGATCCATTCACAGGATACGACGCATGTGCGGGCAGATATGTCCGCTGGTTTGCCGTACTAACCAGCGGACATATCTGACGGGCAGCTATCCGGCGGAAAAATTTCAAAACATGCTTTGAAATTTTTCCGCCGGAGGAATCCGGCCAGAACGGTCCGTTTGCCCCTACACACGAGCGGATTTTTCGGCTGAAATGGTCCGTCGGACCATGTTCAGCGGATTTATTCCCTCGTGTGTACAAGGCCTAACAGTCATGTCTAGATATGAATGGATCTCCACAGAGGCCACCAGATTTAATACTAAATATTTGCAATGGGGTTCATTTAGGAAACAGCACAAATGACAAGCATGGCAGTAAATACAAATACATAAAAAGATGCAAAGCCCATTGAACCTATATAAGGTGAAACTAATCAGTGGAAGTGAATACAACTAAATGAACCTACCTAAACTTACTAAACTAAACCAAACTATGTACAGATGGCAGGATAAACAGGGTGGGAGATGGAAAAGGAACAGGATTACAGGTTATAAGGAGCAAAACAAATGGGGGGAGGCAAAATACTTAGGTATTGTGCAACAGTATAGGAGGGACTAAATATCCTCCCAGCAGCCAGAATCAGGTGAAGACTAATTGCTGGAGTCTGCTGGCTACTGATGGACACCAGGACTACAACCTTTGGTTCTGGAAACCACAGTGTCACCAGCAGATGACCTGGTTCCTGACAGCAAGCGGATTTGAAAAACAAGATTTTGCTTGTACATTATTAAATAATTGAAGTGAACATAGCTGCACCATATTTGTCAAGCTAAATAAACATTGTTAAGTCTGTACTTGGTTTGTAAATCACCTTTTTGGATGTGAAATGCAAATTGTGTGCTATACTGTGGGGTTGATTTACTAAAGGCAAATAGACTGTGCACTTTGCAGTTGCCCTGTGTAATTGCAGTGCCTCCAGGTAAACCTTAACTTTGCAAAGAATACCCAGTCACATGCAAGGGAAATTAAAAAAACAACAACATTTTTGCTTGCATATGATTGGATGATGGAAGTCAGAAAAGCTTCTACTCATTTACTAAGCTCTGGAGCAACTGCACTTGCAGAGGGAAACTTCCACAGTCTATTTGCCTTTAGTAAATCAACCCCAGATGATAGCACTGGGTTTAGTTTAGAGGCTAGGTTTGGGTGAAGATTTGGTAATAGGGTTATAATCTAGCTTGAGGACTAGGGTTAAATTAAGGTTTAAGGTACAGGTTGGGTTGACATGTAAGAAGTTAGAGTTAATGGGTGGGTTGAAGTTTAGAATTAGGAGTTAGAAGCAGTGTAATTTAGTTAGTGTTAAAGAGGTTGTAAAGGTACATTTTTTTCCCTAAATAGCTTCCTTTACCTTAGTGCAGTCCTCCACTTACCTCAGTCCTTCTCCCTATCCTCCTCCTCCTCAGTCCTCCTCCCTGTCCTGTCTCGTTCACAGCTCCCTCTGATGATCTCAATAGTATGACCCTGGCTCTGTTATGGTTTGTTTATCCCGCTTTCTGTATATATTTGGTTTAGGCAGTTGTTCGTTGTGTATCGCTATTATTGGGTTAACTGGTTTGATTTACACAGTTTTAGTATACTGAAGGTGCATTTACTTTTGTGTTATTTACTTATTTTTAAATAAATTATACCTATCTACACTCTTCTCGTGCCTGATATTCTCTGTGGAAGTTCACACATTTCTGGTCTGAAGCACTGCAATTTTAAGCCTGACTCATTGAATAGCCTCTTAAATGCTTAGGGGGTACTGCTGGTTCATAGTACAATTCAGAAGAGGAGGGCATGGAGGAGGAGGAGGTTGGGGTGGAGCTGACAAACCTTGGATTGTCACTACTAGCTGTATGGAGAGGTGGTGGCACAACAAGCTGCAGCACTGAGCCCTGTCCTGCATCCTTCTCAGTTGCAAGCAGAGTTACCCAGTGTGCTGTAAATTAAATATATCGTCCCTGACCATGCTTGTTGGACCACGCGTCAGCAGAAATGTGGACCTTGCTGCTGACTGCCTTGCCAACGATACCACAACATAGTATTCCACATGATAGTACAGAGCTGCAATGCCTTTACTTGCAAAGAAATATTGCCTGGGGACCTGCCATTGTGGTACAGCACATTCTGCAAATTCGCGGAAGGGGCAGAATCCACCAGATGGAAAGGCAGGAGTTGTAAAGCCAGCTGCTTTTACAACCTTGAATTTAGTCACTTGGAATGTGGGTGACAGTGACTGTATTTTTTATTTTTGCTGCAGCAGATGGGACAGAGAAATTTGCCTGCTATAGTCTACAGTTGGTGGTGTGCTACCGGCAGATGCTCTGCAAGGACTTGTGAGCCCCTCACCATACTATCATCCATGTCAGTGAAGACTGTAGGGAGGTCATGAGGTATAGTGTTGGGATTGTTCCTCATCCTCACTTTGCCTCCTCTGCTCCATCTGGCACTGAAGTCACATCAGTGACCTCATCATTATCTCCTCCATCCTCATCATTACTGGAGCCAACTTGGCAATACACTGTTATTGTTGTTGTTTACCAGTGTCCTCCCCTCTCTGTAGGCTCATGTTCCTACCTTCCTCAACTTCAGAACCAACATCTGAATCAAGATATGGTTGTGCATCGTCAAGGAGCAAGTGGCGACGCTGTGCTCAAAATACTCAGCTGACACTTTCATGCCTGATGCTGGGGCAGGAGTAGCTGTGGACAAAGAGGCAAAATAAGCCACTCTGGCAGCTATGGTGGACTGCACACTAATCTTCGCTTAGGTGATGGAGAATGAGGAGGGTTTAGTTAGCCAGTCAATCACCTCCTCTGCATGCTCTGATTGGATAGCAACATCAGTAAACAGAGGAAATGAATCCCTGTCTGAGGACGGACCATGTCCACCGTTGCCTGTGGACACAATTTTTTCTGCCCCCTCACAGTGCCGTGGGGACGTCCTTGTTGGCCTCCCAGACATGATGGGGGAGTGGGCTTAATAACTAAATGTAATAATGATGGGGAAATGTGTACATGGGTGCACTTTAATCAATGCAAAGTGATATTTGGTGCAGTTTAACTTGAGTACTAACCACACAGACACACTCCACTGATGCACTACAATATACTGCGTTAAATGTGCACTAACACTTTCCTCCGCAGAAGGCGCCGGGGCCGGATGGTTTCCCGGCGGACTTCTACAGAGCATATAAATCTTAACTGGCCCCCAGACTGAATCATCTCTTTGGGAATTGCTGGGAGAAGGGGGCACTACCGGTGTCCATGATGGAGGCATACATGGTGCTCTTGCTAAAACCGGGCAAAGACCCATTGGAATGCTGATCCTATCGACCTATTGCACTGCTCAATATGGATCTGAAGATCCTTACTAAGGTTCTGGCTTCAAGGTTGGCTGGGGTTATCTCGACCCTGGTGGACGTTGACCAGACGGTCTTTATGCTTGGTATGTCGACGGACACAAACCTGAGGAGGTTGTTCACACATCTCCAGTTGGATAATGCTGACTGCCCGGCTAAAGTGGTTGTCTCCATTGACATTTGATTCTGTTGATTGGCAATACATGTACAAAGTGTTAGAGGAAATGGGGGTTGGCCCTGGTTTCCGCAAATGGATAAAACTTCTATATGCTAGCCCTCAGACGGCTGTCCGCTTGGGTTTTAAGGTCTCTTCATTCTTTGAAATAGGTAGGGGTATGAGACAGGGGTGCCCACTCTCTCCGTTCCTTTTTGCACTGATGATGGAACCTATTGCCAGGGCACTTAGATGGTCTAGGGAAGTGGGTGGGATTCGGGTTGGTTCAATTGTGGAATTGTTGAACTCTATGCAGATGACTTGCTTCTATTCCTTAGGGATCCGGGGTTGGCGCTTAAGGCAGCCCTGCCCTGGATACGTTTGCCTCCTTTTCGGGCTTGTGGGTGAATTAGGAGCAAGTCATCTATCCTGCCTCTGGGGCCCGAAGCTCATCTGCAGGGGGATGAGGCATGGCGCTGTTGTGGGTCTCATCTATTACATATTTGGGAGTTAAAATTACTGTTGATATTGCTGACTATATGTCATTGAATCTCCTCCCACTGGTGGTTACTCTGAACAGAAGGTCCAGGCTTGGAAAAAACTACCCCTCTCTCACTGCTTGGTAGAGTTAGCCTGCTCCAAATGATTTTTTTTCCTGTACTTTTGTACTTTTTGCGCCACTCCCCGGTGTGGATCCCCAAAGCTTTCGTCACTACGTTAAATGGCATAATAGGGGCTTTTCCTTGGTCACCGCAGTCACCCCAAATTAGTATCAAGGTACTTCAGGAACCGTGGGGGTTGGCACTTCCCGACTGGCAGAAGTATTATCTGGCGGGACAGATGGTGTCACTGTTGGGATCTTACGAAAGCCTGAGGCTTGCTTTGTATAGGGGCCCTAAATCCACATTACCCTTGACTGTCACTATGAAGGCTACCATCTGGGCATGGGAGGTTGCTACCACCATGATGTCGCCTTCCTATGTTGGGGTTTCTCCCTCAGCTTCGCTGTGGTTGAACCTGAATTTGCCGGACTTTTGCTCACTCCCAGACCCAATGATTTGGGCCTGTGGGGGTGTCAAACTACTGGAACATGTCACTAGGGAGGGTGGGCTTATCTTATTTGACCAACTTAAGGCTAGGCATGATCTGCCAAATTCCTTTTCTTTCGATACCTGCAGCTGCGCCATTCGAGGATCGCATGGTGGAGTTCCTTCCTTCAGCGCTGGAGAGTCTATTGAAGGATGAAGAATTGCAAAAAACGTTGTCTACGCTATATAAATCCCTGTTTACAAAATCGCCACTTGGAGTTTCTGGATGTAGGGAGAGGTGGGAGAGGGAGATTCCTGATATTCAAGGGGAGGACTGGGAGGACATGTGGGATCGCCCCTTTAAGCACCTGGTCTCTGCTAGAGATCGTCTAATAGAATTTAAATTCTTGCATTGCATTTACTACACCCCAACCAGGTTGTCTCGTGTGTACCCTTCCACTAGTTGTCAGTGTTGGCGGTGCAATTTTTCTCCAGCAGTCTCGGAACACATTTTCTGGACATGTCCTCACATACAAAGCTTTTGGTCAGAGGTGGTATAGTGTCTGTCGGGGGTGCTCAGTATTCTGGTTCCCCTAAATGCCAGGGTTTGTCTTATTGGGCTGGTGGAGGAGGTTGTCCCCTCCCTGGCACATCGTACTTTACTAAATATTGGGCTGTGTTTCGGCAGGAAAGCTATCCTATTGAAATGGAAAAATTCCAATGCTCCAACGTTGTCATTCTGGAAGGGGTTGGTCAACTCTGTAATACACATGTATAAGGCTACCTACAGGTCAAGGGGTTGTGATAAAAAAATCAAGTGAGTCTGGCAAGCTTGGCTAGACTCCTCAGACATGGTGGGTTGAGGTTGTTAGTTTAATAGACTATGGTTCTATACCCCCCCCCCTGGGGTTCTCCTGGATAGTGTTGTCTTATCAGTAATAGCATAATCTTGACATGAGAGGACAATTTAATTTTGCTTCATTCTAATTTTATTTGTATTTGATATTGTTTGATTTGATTTATCTCATCTCATTAAGCCTGATTTGTTTGGAGAAGTTGTACTTCCTGGATTGTACTTGGTGCTAGTTATGGGGTTGTATGGGCAAGGTGGTTGGTCGGGTTTTGGGGCTGGGAGGGGTGGGGGGGGGGGCTTTAAGGTTGCCGGTTGTACATGTTAATTGTTTGTGTGTCGGCCCTGCGTGGCCTAAGTCAGGGTAGGTATGTTGCCTACCTTGTTTGTGGTGTTTGTATGAAAACTCAATAAAAAGAATAAAAAAAAAAAATGTGCACTGCAATATACTGCGGTAAACACGCAAAATTGCACTGGTTCACACTGAAATATACTGCGCTAAATGTGCACTAGCGCACTGTAAACATGCTATAACACACTGAAATATACTGCATTTAATGTACACTGATGCACTGCAATATACTGTGTTTAACATGCAATATCGCACTGCAATATACTGCAGAAAACCTGCACAGATAAAATAAAATGACACTAAAGTAAAAATGAATGGTCACACTACACTTTATAATATCTATTTTAAACACTAATCTGATACTTTACACTCACAATCGAATCATAATAGCCCACTATAACACACTAACTCGCTAGTAGCACTGAACAGAGCCCTGTTCTATCTCTCGCCACGCCAATATCACACTGCAAATGGCCACTATGGGAAGAATATTTTTATAGTGCGGGGTGGGTCTAAGAGCAATGATCCATGATTGGATAGAGTCATCATGACAGTGTCACATCATGGCTCTGACAGTGCTATGTGCCCTGATTGGGCAAAGCTTTCGTTGTCCAATCAGGGTTTCCAATGCACAGTGGATTGTGGTCGTTCGGTGGGCAAACAAACGGTCGATTGCCCTGATAATTTGGGTGTTCTTCGAACAGATGAACAGCCGATGTTTGGCCTGAACTCATGCTGAACAATTCACCCAACACTATTTGTAACTCAGGGACTGCCTGTAGTGGCTCTAGAACCTGATTGAAGTGAATGTTGACAATTCTGTCCGTTTTTAGAGCTACTAGACAAGGGATTTGTCAAATAAAGTGCAAAAAAAGCTGGTCACTGACATGGGGGAAAGGTACCAATGCAAAAATAGATTTACAAAAATGCTATGTAATGGGGAGAGGGTGTTTTTTATGGGAATCAAGAGTGACAGGGGAAAAACACCATTCTTTTCAATAAAATACATTAAATACATGAGGGGTGCCTTTAGGCTATACCTGTATGTGGTGTTACAGAACAGTACGATTTTCATAGAAAGTATTAGTTACACCATATTCTGTCATCACCACCAATTTTGGATGTGTAATTGATGTTTTCACTTTTAAATTGTTGCTTGGCTTGATTACTGTGGCACCACCCTGCATCAATTTATACCAACTTGAAAAGATAGTTTTGACTGTAATGCCTGATTTTTTAAACAATGGTAATAGGTCTGAATTTAATCATTGAGGCAGTGGCAGGCATGGAGAGATGGTAGCAGCTAGTAATCCTGGCATGACAAAAGAGGTGGCAGGTGTTGGTAATAGTGACAGGTCAAGAGAGGTTGCAGTAGGTGGGAATGGTGGCAGAGGCAGGTCAGAAGAAGTGGTGGACAGGGCCGTTGCAACAGGACAGGCAAACCAAGCAATTGATTGGGGCCCCAATCTGGCCTGGGGCCCCCCCAGGGCCGTCTTAATAGCATCATGGGCCCTTGGGCAAAGTAATGCTCTGCAACGCCCCGCTTCTCAACTTGAAAACAAATGTCGTTGTCCATTTTTATTGGGGCCCCCACATTCCTTCAAATGGCCCTGGTGGTGGAAGCTGGTAGTGGTAGCAGAGGCAAGCTAATAGGAGTGGCAGGAGGGGGCAGGAGTGTATTTTTTGCTCCCTCTTGGATGGTAGCATGAGATATGCAATATTCTACTTGTATCGGATATCCAAAGGGGTGGCCAACCAGTAATAGTCCCCCATGGCATTAATCATGGGGTTCTTGCACAGGCAGATTAACGTGCATAAGTAATTTTCCCTAAACCTTCTGTGGAAAATGTCCCTGAATCTTTAGTGTCACAGAGAACAACAGTTTACGTAACTTCAACACTAGTATGTAGCCACCGCATTACAATTCATTGTAATGTAGCACACTACAGAGCTGTGTATAGCACTGTATAACAGCAACTAACCTCCCTGAAACCTGAAAATACACTATCAACACTTCTTATACTGCACGTCTCCAACACACCCTGAGAACCTTGCCTTTTAAGGGAGGGGAGGGCTTATAAGAAATTATGGGTCCTTTTAAACCACCTGAGCACGTTTCAAAGGCCAAAAATGACATTACTGGTAATTGATTGCTATAGTGGCAAATGGCTTCATTAGTATGCAGCTTTCCCAAAATGAGTATGACTTGGGTTCGCCTTGAACTTATGTTTGCATCAAACCCAGGTATCGTCCCTAGTCTCCAGACACTATCCTAAAATCAAGTTTTTGTTTTTTTTTCCTTTTTGGATTTGTGATAAAAATTAGACATGTTCTTGTTAGAAGGTCATATTATGCTTCACTTTGATTTGGTGGAGTGCATTTTGGTTTCTTTAAGTCCATCTAACTTTAACTTACATACATTTAATTTTTTTTATGCATATTATTGAGTCCCAACATATTGGATCAGTAAAAGTTGTTAAATACATTTTTAACTTAAAGAGATTTCTTAATGTTCAGAAATTATTTCATATAATAAAATAAGCACAATTGTCCACAGTTACTCCCTCCATGTCTTCTTGTCTGTATAGGTTTCAGAGCCTATGCTCATGTTCAAAGTACTTCATCTGTATCTGGGCTTCAAAATACAAGCCTGCTGATTACATAAAGACAATTTTAGTGCCCCTCACTACCAACTGGGATACCAAAACAAATACAAAAATATGCTATATAAGTGCTTTATACTCTCGTTTTACCTTAAGTCACCTATAATGGAACATGCTAGCTATTGGAGATTATTCTACTGACACGGTTACTAGTTAGGCCCTTTAATCACTTAAGCCCTGGACCATTTTGCTGGTCAAAGACCAGGCCACTTTTTGCGATTTTGCACTGCGCCGCTTTAACTGACAATTGCGCGGTCATGCGACGTGGCTCCCAAACAAAACTGACTTTCGTTTTTTCACACAATTAGAGCTTTCTTTTGGTGGTACTTGATCACCTCCTGCGTTTTTTTTTTTTTGTGCTATAAACAAAAATAGAGCAACAATTTTGAAAAAAATTCAATATTGTTTACTTTTTGCTATAATAAATATACCCAAAAATATATAAAAATAAACTTTATTTTTTCCTCAGTTTAGGCCGATATGTATTCTTCTACATATTTTTGGTAAAAAAAATCTCAATAAGCGTTTATTGATCAGTTTGAGCAAAAGTTATAGAGTCTACAAAATAAGGTATAGTTTTGAGCCAAGATCCCAGGACATGTGCACCACCATGCACATCCAAGTAGCATTGCTGCCTTTAAACCAGTGAACCGGTAACCCTGCTTCACCCAAGCTTCATATGGTTGTCTACTACTTTACACTTACCAGTAAACGCCCTGTGCGTTTGAATCTAACAGGACCATCAGTCCTGGGATCCCCACCTTACTACCTTAATACTCCTTCTTGGGTAACCAGGTCATCTCTAGGATTTTCCTCTGTGAACCCCCAACATTGTTGGCTGCCTCAGGAATTTGCTGGGAGACCCTGACGTTTGTGCCCATAGATCGTCTCCTGACGAAGCGATTAATAAATTGCAAAACTAGTCGAGACCCGAGACTGACTGTCTCCTAGCACCTCTGGTCCACCCGTACCCCCTCCTCCATTTTGAAGGGATTGCACATCTGGTGACCCAAACGCTGTATATGTACTGTTTTTTGTATGTATTGTTTTTAAAAAAAATCTGTTTCTATGTATATTATTACCCTTTTGCATCACCTTACCTTGTACCGGTATAGTCCTCCCCGTCCAATCATTTTCTGTCGGTCTCCAGGGTCTCCGGGGATTCCCTGAAACCCTCAACTTAATCTTCGATACTAGGA
This sequence comes from Rana kukunoris, assembly GCA_029574335.1. Lineage (NCBI taxonomy): Eukaryota > Metazoa > Chordata > Amphibia > Anura > Ranidae > Rana > Rana kukunoris. The sequence continues at coordinate 68,536,955 of CM056051.1, read as the reverse complement.
TAATGGTACACCTTTAACCCCTTTATACCTTTTCCTAAACTGAGAGGTTTAAATCTTATCCTAAGGTATGGTTTTATGTCATTTTTATTAATATTTTTTTTTTTTTACTAGTAATGACGGTGATCAGCAATTTTTTCGTGAATGTGACATTATGGCGGACACATCTGACACTTTTGACACATTTTTGGTACCATTGTCAATTTTACAGCAAATAGTGCTATAAAAATGCACTGATTACTTTGAAAATGTCACTGGCAGTGAATGAGTTAACCACTAGGTGGCGCTGATGGGGTTAAGTGTGCCTAGGGATGTGTTCTAACTGTAGGGGGGATGGGCTATGTGTACATTGTCCTGTCACTAGGAAGACTGGGGAAATGCTTGTTTACATTTCCCCCTTGACATGACTGTGTGTATGCTCATGGTCCGGAAGTCACGGAGCTTGCGGCGGGCACGCGCGCATCCACAAAGCCGCTTTTTAAAGGGGACGTATATATACGTTCTTGTGCCTGCCCGTGTCATTCTGCCGACGTATATATCTGCGTGCGATGGTCGGCATGTGGTTAAAGACTATAATTATAGTTAGAATTTCTGTATTATAGAAACTAAAATATGCCTGACCATTACATCAAAAGTGTCAACACAATATCAGGTGATCCACACTAATGGGTGTGAAAAACATTGTTCCTGCCTGTATTCTTGAAGAAGTAAATAGAAGTTGCTAGATTCACTAAACCCTTTCTTATTTGCCACCAAATAATTTAAAGATCACTTGCAATCCAATGTAATATCAAATGAAAACTGTATATAAAGCTACGTATACAATTTTTATTTGAATTTACATTGGAATAGGAATTGGAAAATTGGAATTGGCTTGTATATGGACTGCAGTATATAGCAATTATATCTTCTGTTTTACACCACAATATAATTTTGTCACCTCCATCTAAGAGTACAGTACTCCTTCAACAGAGTACAGATTTTTAATCTGTTTTATTCTATAGGAATGTATTAAAAAGAAAACAACTAAAAGTGGTTCTAAAGCCTTAAGGTTTTCCACCTTAAAGACTAATGCCGCGTACACGCGGCCGTTTTTCGGGGTTCTAAAAAATGGCATTTTTAAATGTCATTAAAAACGATTGTGTGTGGGCTTCAGGGCATTTTTAACGATCTAAAAAATGGGCATTAAAAAATTCGAACATGCTCTATTTTTTCACAGCGTTTTTAACGTTGTCGTTTCTAAGATTGTAAAAAAAAGGTTGTTTGTGGGCTTTAACGACGTGAAAAAAACGTACATGTTCAGAAGCAAGTTATGAGACGGGAGCACTCATTCTGGTAAAACTAGCGTTCGTAATGAAGTAAGCACATTCATCACGCAGTAACAGACTGCAAAGCGCAAATCATCTTTTACTAACACAAAATCAGCAAAAGCAGCCCCAAGGGTGGCACCATGCGAATGGAACTTCCCCTTTAGTGGCGTCGTACGTGTTGTACGTCACCGCGATTTGCTAGAGCATTTTTTTTCTCTCGATCATGTGTGGGTAAGGCAGTTTTAATGATCAGGTTGAAAAAAACGTTGTTTTTTCTAGACCATTAAAAACGTAATTTTTTAGAACCCGAAAAAAGGCCGTGTGTACGGGGCATAAGTTCACCTTTGCTCAGCTTTTTTTCTAAATTCCAACTTACCTATGTGCCAATATAAGTGAGGAAAAAAGTGTGCAGCGCTAAATAAACATAAATAATAAACAATAAATAAACAATGATGTTGCCCCTAATTGTAGCATATGTGTATAAAATCAAAACATAGCATAGACTCATCCATAAAATGTCACTGTAGCATTAAAGTGCAAACATTTAAAAAGTATTGTGATCACCGGTTGTGCGTAAATCAAAACTCACGTGAATCAAACACAAGGACCATTGATACGACCAAACAGTACCAAAAACCAAATAGAAATTCTAAATTCAAACAGCATATAATAAAATATCATGTCCTTCAGAAGAGCTGTGATATATAAATATGAACGAGTCTTTGCAAAGTAGCCTGTGGGTGGAGATAATTCTGGCATTCAACTGTGCTCGTCACCAATGGGGAGCTGTGATTCCACCACCTGGGGAAAGGGTAGGTACTCTTACCATAAGATGTGGACTCATCAGGGCCAGCGGCTTTCCATGGGGGCACCCGATGAAGAGGAGGAGCCAGGAGCACTGGCGGGGGTAACCCAAAAAGAAGACTATCGAAGCTGCTCTGTGCAAAACCATTGCACAGAGAATTTAAGTATAGGCATGTTTGTTATTTTTATAAAAATAAATAAAAATTAAGCTTTATAACCACTTTAAAATGTTCACAATTTCCCTCCACACCTACACAATGCAGTGCTGCCAGATATGTTGTCTCATTTTCTCCCAGGCGCTCTGCTATAAGTTGATTGTAGATATATCATAAGAAAGCCCAGTAAAATAGTTTTACTTTGAAAGAAAGAAATAAAGAGGATATGTCTCTTTCTAAGTGATTGCTCTATGTGCATTCAATATAATTCTTGAAAGAAATTTCTTTTAGTTTTATATTTCAAACCTATAAAGAAACACTTCAAATGGAGGGACTGTGGTGTGTGATAGCTGCAGGGAGAACTGGTCACATCCAAGAAAGCTGTCAACTCTGCTGGCAACGGCAAGTCACTTGTGTTCCTGCAGGTCTCTGTAAGTTACCACCACTGTGAGTTGAGATAGCCAAATAAAACTCCCATGGTTAAAATTGCTAGTGCTGAAAATATGAAATGCAGTCATCATGTTAAAGGAAATGTATTATAGTCAGTACCCAATTGTTACAGAAGCATAGCATTGTAGAGTATATTAAGTTTGATTCATGCTGTTATAGTTTGGAAGCTTTTTCTTCAATGTTACATTGAGTTTTATATGAGAGTTACCAGGCCTCAGACTGTTTGAAAAAAGAATTGTATGTCTGCAAATTCAGCAGTGGCACATAAAAACAGAATGTATTAAATTGCTGTTTAAGGTCTGGGTAGCTGGTAAATAGCACTGTCAGAACTTGGTATTTTTCAAGTTGCACAATTCACCTAGGTACAGTTGCATGATAAAGGATTGAATATACTGCGTTCATGTTTTAAATTAAATTTTCATTACTTTAACATCTAACTCAAGGCAGATTTAAAAAAAATAAACATCAGTTTATTTATGTATTAAAGAAACATATCTTCAAATACAACGATTTTAAGTACCTAAATTCAGAGATATTTACTGAACCTTTTATGTAAGCCTTATTATATGCTTACCTATAGGTAAAATTTGAAAATGGAGGTTAACAAAATCTTTAATTGGTCCTCACTAATGCCGCGTACACACGGTCGTTTTTTGCGATGAAAAAAAACGTTGTTTTTTAAAACGTCGTTTAAATTGATCGTGTGTGGGCAAAACGTAGTTTTTTGTCTTAAAAAAAACGACCAAAAAAAATTCCAACATGCTTGAATTTTTTTGTGTCGATTCAAAACGTTGTTTTTTTGTGTCATAAAAAGTGATGGTGTGTGGGCAAAACAATGTTGAAAACGGCATTTTTAAACCCGCGCATGCTCAGAAGCAAGTTATGAGGGACGGAGCTTCAATGGAAAGAGAGTTGCCATCGAACATGGTGTACGTCACCACGCTTTGCTAGAGCTTTGTAGAAAAACGATGGTGTGTCGCCGCTTATTTTTGGAAAATGAAGTTTGAAAAACATCGTTTTTTTTCATGATTGAAAACGTCGTTTTTTTTCATCGCAAAAAATGACCGTGTCTACGCAGCATTAGGGTAGCGAGATTGTTTTGTGACAAGAATTTCCTGATTAAATATTGGGTGGGCTGGGGAGTAATTTGTACATTTTTAAGGGTCGTAGAGGGATTCATAATATGAACTAAAGACGTTGGCTATGTCTTGTGGGTTGATTCATTTTTCTTCAGTAAAAGGATGGAAAATATGGGGAATTATAGCTTTGATACGATGGTCGCAGATACGCTGAGCCATGGCCTTCCCTGCTTTATTAGATGTAGAGTAGGCGTTTAAGAAGAGAGCTCTTAATTCTTGGCGGAGGGCTAGTTAGATGGGTTGTGTTTAGTTTATTTTGGGAGTCAATATTAGAGATTTTGATTGTAAGCTCGTCAAGATGTTGCATCCTTCTTATTGTTTGCCAATGAGCTTAGCTGAATCGGTATTCCTGTAATGAAGGCCTTATGTGCCATCCAGAGCTTAGAGGTGTGGGGGACTGATGTCAGGTTCTGTGAGAAAAAGTCAGTTAAGTGACATTGGGTTTGTTCATCAAATGGGGACGGTTAAAAGACGTTAGTAGTGGTTTTGGATAGCCTGGTTGGATTACAGGCTATAGAAGAGGAAATGTTGATGCTCACAGGCCTGTGGTCTGACCATGTCATAGGATCAATGTTTGAGCAGGGGACTCGTTGTAGTAAACATTTGAGTTGTGGGGGGCTGAAAAAAAAGGTGTAGTTGTTCTCTGTTGTGTTGGGACATCTGCAGACATCATGGAGATTGTGAGATGAGAGGAAGTTTGGCATGGGTGAAGGGTGTCTGAGGGAGGGGTTGGAGGTATCCATTGATTAACCTGGTGCTATGTTGAAGTCCCCACATATTATCAAGGAGCCTTGTCTGTATATATTGATTATTTTCATCACTTTGTTTAAGAAGTGTATTTGGCGTGAGTTTGAAGCATAGATGCATGCTAAGGTATATTTGGATCCTGCGATGGTGCAGATCAGGATTAAATACCTTTCATTGGGGTCAGAGGGCTTCTCATGCAGGAAAAAGTCTGTATTTTTGTTGATGGCTACTGCTACTCCTCTTTTCTTTTTATCTTGGTGGGATGCAAAGAAGACAATGTGTGTGGTTATAGGAGGGGGTGGCGGATTATAAAAAATGAGTGTCTTAAATACAGATTATATCACAGTGCGACTGTTGTTCTGTCTGCCACAGCAATGCCCTCTTTGCAGGATGGTTAAGTCATTTTTCATTTAGCAATAGGATTTTAATTTCCATTTGAGGTGTTGTGTATTAAGATAGACAGTGTGCTTACATACATGCTGGGCACGAGGCAGTTGTTTCATCAGAAGGTAGTGGTGGATCACAGGATGGTTGCTGGGTGTAACAGTAGGTAGTATTTTGAAGTAATCACTTAGGTGGTTTTCTGATGTTTCATGCATGGGGGCTGAAACTAAAAAGGTGTTAACAGGGTTCAAGAACAAAACAATCTTAACTGTGCAGCCTTATATAGAACAAAGTGGGCTGCTATATCCAGAGTGGGGGGAAACCGTTCAAATGTAACTAGCGAGATGGCAGAGGACCACAGATAGCGACTTTGGGTGGTTGAAGGTAGTAGCACCTTTAGTAGCTAGGTGTCAGTGAGTGTTATACGCCAATAAATACAGTAAATTCAAAAAGTGAAACTCATACATTATATACTGTAGATTCATTACACACAGAGTGATATATTTCAAGCATTTCTTTTGATGATTAAGGCTTTACAGCTAGTGAAAACCCAGTAAATTAGAATATTACATAAGACCAAAAAAAAAAAGGATTTTTAATACAGAAATGTTGGCTTACTGAAAAGTATGTCCATATACAGTATAGTATGCACCCAATACTGGGTCGGGGCTCCTTTTGCATGAATTACTGCATCACTGCAGTGTGGCACGGATGATTAGCCTGTGGCACTGATGAGATGTTATGGAAGCCCAGGTTGCTTTGATAGTGGCCTTCAGCTTGTCTGCATTGTTGGGTCTGGTGTCTCTCATCTTCCTCTTGATAATACCCCACCAATTCTCTGTGGGGTTTAGGTCAGGCAAGTTTGCTGGCCAACCAAGGACAGTGATACCATGATCATTAAACCAGGTATTGGTACTTTTGGCAGTGTGGGCAGATGCCAAGTCCTGCAGGAAAATTAAATCAGCATCTCAATAAAGCTGGTCAGCAGAACGAAGCATGAAGTTCTCTAAAATTTCCTGGTAGAGGGCTGCGCTGACATTTGACTTGATAAAACACAGTGGACCAACACCAGCAGATGACATGGCTCCACAAATCATCACTGACTGGAAACTTCACACTGGACCTCATGCAGCTTGGATTGTGTGCCTCTCCACACTTTCTCCAGACTCTGGGACACTGATTTCCAAATGAAATGCTAAATTTGCTTTCATTTGAAAAGAGGACTTTGGACCACTGAGCAACAGTCCAGTCCTTTTTCTCCTCAGACCAAGTAAGACGCATCTGACATTGTCTCTGGTTCAGGAGTGAATTTCCCGCACATTTTTGAATGGCCTTTGCTTCACAATCCTCTCAAGGCTGTGGTTATCCCTGTTGCTTGTGCACCTTTTTCTACATGCATTTTCCTTCCACTCAACTTGTCATTATTATGCTTGGACACAGCACTCTGGCCAGCTTCTTTCGTAATGACCTTTTGTGACTTACCCTCCTTTTGGGGGTGTTCTGAACAACTCTCAAGTCAGCAGTCTTTCTTTTGACTTTGTAACTTACTGAACCAGACTGAGAGACCATTTAAAGGCTTAGGAAACCTTTTACAGGTGTTTTGAGCTAATTAGCCGATTAGAGTGTGACACTGTGAGTCTACAATATTAAACATTATTTACAATATTCACATTTTTTGGGATACTTAATTTGGGGTTTTCACTAGCTGTAAGCCATAATCATCAAAATTAAAAGAAAGAAATGCTTGAAGTATATCACTGTGTTTAATGAATCTATATAATATATGGATTTCACTTTTTGAATTGGATTACTGAAATAAATTAACTATTTGATGATATTCAATTTTTTCGAGATGCACCTGTATGTATGTATGTATATATATATATGTTAGGATTGTCCCGTAACCGATACTAGTATCGGTGCCAATACCAAGCATTTTCCTAAGTCTTTGCTCCGATGCTTAATTCGATACCTGGACAGTCAGGGGTGATTGGTGCGCCACTGGGAAGGAGTTACAATCACTGATCTCCCTGTATAGATTTCAATAAAGCAGCTGACAGCCGTTCCTCTTCCTCTCCCTCCCACGACTTTCAGCTGCTTTACAGAAATCGATACAGGAAGATCTGTGATTGTGATGCCTCCCCAGTGCTGCACCGATCATCATGACTGTCCCGCATATCCTCTTTCAGTCCCCCTCCGCTATCTCCTGTCCATTCATCTTCAATGCGGCCGAGGCTGCAGAGAAAGGGACTGGGGAATCTCTGTCCTCAGTTCCTTTCCATGTCTCAAAAGAGAGATGTCAGGGGTCTGTTAAAACTAAAAAAAATGTTTTATTATTAATTGTAAAAAATGTAATTGTAAATAAAAACGAATGACTAATGTCCAAGCATCATCAGTTCTGCATATTAGTGCCACTATCACATGACATTTAAAAAAAAGTATCGTAATCAAAGTGATATCGGGACAACACTGATAAATATATGTATACATATATTGAAACAGTGATGTCCCTTTTATAGACTTTTCATTCTCTCGAAAAGTATGAACGGTTTTGTCCAATAAAATACTGAAAAGTTTAATTAATTTCCCTTTGTCTAGAAAACACTTATAGAAATATACAAGAAGAATATACACTTTAGGTTACTAGTTTTTTTAAGGTGTCCTTCAGTTGTTAGTATTTCTCAGTACGGTAAACAATAGAGATCTCTGTCATTAAAGTGAGTATACAGGAGTGTTGACTTTTATTAGTCACCTGAGTAAACAGATTTTGTCTTTTCCCAATAGTAAACTTGTAGGTTTCTGCAGGCCTTGTAAACATAGAAGAGTAGTTGTATTTAACTTTCACATCGTGTCCCACAGGAGAATGACCATAACCCAATGCTTCATACCATTTGAGTGTACCCAGGATTGTCCCTTTTTCAAGGGTATTTAATTTCAGCTCTTTGTTTTGGGTTATTTGTACTCAGCAATATCTCTTTGTTTTGAGAGACATTCAATCAAGGTTCCTTTAGCTCTAAAGCCCCGTACACACGGTCGGACTTTTGCCCAACCAACATCAAAATCCGACACTTTTCTCATTTGTCCGACCGTGTGTACGTTCCATCGGACCAACTTTTTTGGCTTTCATCGGACAAAAAGTTTTGTCTGCGAACGGACCAACTTTCAGGCAACAAAAGTCCGATGGTGCAAAATCCGATGTGTGTGTACAGCAAACCATCGGACTATTGTCCAAAGTTAAAATGCGCATGCTCCGAAGTAAAGAGCAGCCGGAAGCCTTCTGTCTAGTAAAACTAGCGTTTGTATTAGAAAAAGAACATTCGTGACGCGGCTAGTTTCGAAATCTCGAAAAACAGCGCACATTATCCTTTTCTTTGTAATGACAATAATCTTAAAACCTGCCCTGGTGATACGGATGGATTAATTAACAATAATTTACTTTTGATTAGTGTATTTTGTTTACATGAAAAGCAAATTTCAAGATTATTTTGTGTCATCTTCTAAATACACCATATCCCATTTTTTTTAAGGTTAAAAGTACCAACTACTCCTCCTAGCAAAGGACCTGCCCACAAACAAAAACCTGACATTTGACTTTACACAAATAATTCAAGACACCTTCACATCATCCATTTATTCAAAAAAATTCCCTAAAATAGGACAAATCCAAAACATAAGGAAGGCAGCAATAGAACAAATGGTGGACTTTGCAAAGCCTCTGTAACCCAGGGCATACCTAACAATTTTTTGGTAAATATCCAAACTTGGGGACAGAATTACAATATAGTGAGCACCAGAAGATCATGGACTCCAAAAGATGGGGAGCAGCAGCAGAAGACATGTCTGTCTCCAGGCTGTGGTACTTCAACAGGCTGATATTTTTTGCCGACCAAACTGAACCAAGAACAACACTATCCACACTTCTCTCCCCATCAGAGGCCATTTTTTTTGTTTGTCACTCCCATCACAATAATACAAAATCAATAAAAAAAGAAAGAAACATGTTTTCGCACATTTGTCGTTCCATTTTTGAAGCTAAACATAAAATTATCCCTAAAATGGATCTAAATGGTAAAAAAAATTTTTAAAAAAATAATAACACATCAAAATATGTACCAAACCATTATGTTGGTGGCCAAATTAGTAGCCCCTAAAATCTGGGCTCTGAGTTGGCCACTGACCCCCATGCTGCTGGGTGGTTTGGGCTTGCTGGGGTGGGAAGGTTGGCGGGTGGGTAGTGGGTAGGTTGGCTGGTGTGGGTAGGTTGGCTGGTGTGGGTAGGCTGGGTGGGCTTGGTAACTTGTCTGGGTTTGGTAGGCTGCCTGTGGTTGGTAGGCCTGTTGTTGATTAGCTGGAGGTGTGTGATCTAAATCACAGACATGGGAATTAGGGGTTAGCTCCCGTTTCCTGGCCTTGCTAAGAGCTGGACCATCATCCCCTCACACAGCTCCCTTTGATCTGCCTCTATTTCTCGGAGCTTGTTGGCAATGAAACACAGCCAACCCTTCTGCACTATCGGGTGCTGAGGTGATGACCGATGTGGCCCTACTTTAAAATTCAGCAGTGGCGTCATCTAGCTGTTGCCTCTTCTTGGCCCTTTTTTCGAGAGGGTTTAGTGTAGGGATTTGGCATTGGGTTGACAGGCTGCTGGGCCCAGCCTCTTCTTGCTGCCAAGGTCCTGTGTGTGAAAAAAGAGCATCATTTCAGTTTTGTTGCCATCATAACAACACATTAACATCATAGTATATTTGAATGGCCAGTTGTTGAAAAATACTAGACCTGGGTAAAGCTGATCTCCTCCTCCTCCCTCCTCCTCCTCCTCCTCCTCCTCTGTTGGTTCTGCCTCAGTATCTGTGGCCTCTGCTGATAGGGAGGGTAGTGTGGATAGATGTTTTCTTGGCTCAGTTTGGTCCTTTAAAAACATCATGCTGTTGAAGTACCACAGTTTGGGTACATACACGTCATCTGCTGCAGCTCCCGATCTTTTCGATCCCTCGACCTTCTTTAGCTCTCTGAGAAACGTGCTCCTCAGGCTCCCAATTTTAGCTTTAATTTGTGTTGCGTTGGCCCTGGGGGTACATAGTCTTTGCTTCTGCCACCAATGGTAGCTAGTGCTGGCCTGTCTTTTAGTTTTATCTGAATAATCGTTTATGTTTCGACTGCCACAAGACAGGTATGCGATCTGTAGAGTTCGATAAAAGCACTGACGAATTGACGTGAATTTAGTTTTCCACCCTTAGTTTTTGGCATGTTTTTGATCAGATCTCTGCAACAAAGGTTACAATACAACCAATAAGTGCTTGCTTTGAGTTCCTAACATGCTTATACAATGTGTGTTTGGTTCCCTAAGCTAAATCATGCAGTAACCACTAGTGTCACAATGTATTCACCTACCTTCGTTCAGTGTATTCCTTTGCCTTAACGTGGAGTCGCAACAATGGATTCGTTCATGCGCGCGGGACCTCGACCGCTCGTTTTTAATTTATATAGCCTACGCATGCGTGAAGCTCCGCTCTACGTGCGTCATGACGCTGGGCGTGACCACATTATTTTTTCTTCCTGCGCCATTCTGTGAGGTACATGTGTGAGGGAGAAGATGATGGCGCAATCAACGAATACGAACAGGCCCCGCAGTGGAGGAGTTTATATTAAGCACAAGGCCACCCCCATGAGCAAGGGGGAGATGGTGGAGATGGTGCGCATCTTTGAGAAATACGATTACGATTGCAAAATGGAGAACTATGATAGACCCAACAGCCATAAAGACTGGGTTCTGGAGAAGGTCCTTGCAGTATTGGAAGAAGATTATGGGATAAAACGAACGAAAGACCAAATCAGAAAACGATGGTCAGATTTGAAGCACAGAGAGCAAGAACATTTGGACTCCATTCACCGCACCATTATCAAAAAAAGTAAGTACATGTAATTATGTCAATATGTGTCTGTACATTAGAGATGGATTCCATTTAATGGTGATTAGTTATTGTGAGGGCTCCAGAAGAAGATAATGCAAGTTTAAATGTAGTTCATTATAATGTGAAAGTTGTTCTTTCTGTCTTGGCTACTTTTCTGTACTAAATAATATACTGTATTTTAATGTTTTCCACAGAAAAAAAGCAAAGAGAAAAACACCACAGGGGACAAAAGGAGGCTTCCATTGGCCGGGCTCCAACAGGGGAGACAACATGCCCAAAATCACCCCCAAAACGTAAGGACAAAAATATATAATGAGCATTTTCACAGCGACAGGGGTGTTTCTAGGTAGGACAAAGACCATGGGCTCAGGCCATATCTTAAGGGGTAAAATCAACTTTATGTTAGATGTGTGGCTCATCACTGACCATTAATGATGCATTTGAATGATAGACATGGGTAGAGGAGAGGCCCTGTGGATCAGAGTCACAGAGAGTCACGCCTGCTAGATTTCACATCATATATCCCATCTTGCCATGGCAAACAAGAGTGATGCGTGTCATCTGTCTGATTTTTTGAATGTGGCCACTAAAGAGATTGTACCCACTTTTTAAATGACATCATACTCCTGTTCCATAAAATTTTGTATATTATAATAATGCCTAGTGTAGTGCACTAGTCTCGAGCAAACTTTGTCACCAGGGCAAGGTTGGTATATATAAAAAAGCAGCAAATGTGATTCTGGTAAGATAATGTCATTTAGGGGCGGCTTCATGGATGTTTTATTCTTTAATTTTAGAGGATCAGGAGTGTGGTCAGCACCAACCTTTGCAGGATATTGATGATAGTGCCGGACCCAGCAAAGAGCCACCAGTGGACAGCACATCCCCAGACACCAGATCTGCTGAGGGTGAAGGAGTGCAAGAAATCCAAGATGACCCTTTGGAGGCTGTTGTTTGCCCCAGTAAGTTTTTTTAACATGTGCTTTCCATAATCAATACATGGTTACTGATTATATGTCCACTACAAACACGCCCACAACACACTAGCAAATTATGTAGTGCATTCAACATTTGAGCATGTAGAAGGGAGAGGTGGCAGTGTTGTTTAGGTAGCTGCACGTGAAGACACATGCATATGCACCTGGTCCAAGATTTTCGGAGTATATCTAAGTGTGTACATTACCTAGTAGTGTAGCTGTATTTAGAAGATCAAGCATTTTGCAAGCACCAATTGAGTGTCTATGTTTAGGTAAGTATTTTCATAAAGTAGCCCTGATTAATAATGTGTCCCTATGTTTTTTGCCTCAGTCACTTGACCATCAAACACATTCTAATTTATTATCTTCTTCCAAGGCCACCAACTACCAGGATGCACTATTGGTCGGATCAGTGCTGATATGCTGCAGGCAATGACAGAGCTTGAAAATCTAAAGAGTCTGCCACTGGTGTTCAGAGACGAATCAGGGATTATTACGACCTGTTAGCTAAATTTTAGCTGTTTTTGTGACGTAGGTTGATAGTTTACATTTGGACCTCCTGTTATTTACATTTTCTGTGAACTTGATGCAACTAGACTTGTTAGCAGGCTGAGTTTTGTTAGTTGTTTAGAAATGGCACTAATTCACTTGAATACGCATGATGTTAGCAAATTGACTTTTGAGGCTATTTCATACTTTATTTTTGAAAAAAATTTTGTTGGTGGTTGGTTTAAGTTGTCTAGCTGAGTTTTTATTTTTCCTACTCTTCTTCTTGGGTGCTTGAATGTATATTGTTTTGAAGGGCTATACGATTTTAATTTTACATTTGCACATCCCAAAAAAAAAATTTTGTACCTTGTGGCAAAGTGAAAAATTGGCAATGCACCATTGGAGAAGAAGGGTGTGGTGTATGGGTAGTGGGGCATTTTGCATCAATGGGGATCATTTATATGGAAGGGGTTGCTTTTTATTGGGGGGGGGCATGGGAGTACAGTTGTTTATGGACTATGAAGGGGGTTCTGGTCGAATCTAGCTCACAACGATAGTTCAGACATTAGGTGTCATGGGGATGTTGGGATTGTGTAGCCATGTTGACCCAGTATACAATTGAAGAAACTGAGCATGCATTTTTATACCCACAAAAATGGGGAGCACATATTAAAAGCACTATATGGTCATATTATTTTGTGATGTTTAATATTATATTTGGCAGAGAATTTGTTGCCAAAAAGATTGGTTATAATTTTGCTTGGTAACCACTTGGGAAGGGTAATAGCTGGATTGGTGGGGAGAGGCATGTTTTCGTGGAAATTGTAGAAATTTTGTTGTTCTTTATGACCTAGCACTGTTTTGCAAATTAGTAAAAGAAAAAAATGGCACATGGTTTTGTTGCTTATTAAAAAGTAATGTTTTTTATTAAGGTGTGGCTTCTTTTTGTAAAATCAGTTGTGGTATTTTTTTATTTAGGGTAAGAATTGACAGTATTTATTCGAAAAGGGTGTATTGACAGTATATTTATAATAGGGGGGTAGTGTATTGAAGTTATTAAAGGTTGTATGGTTGTGTTTGATAGTTTAGAAAGGGTTTTGTGTCAATTGTTTGTTAAACAAAATTTTGTTGGACTTAATTTATAATTTTAGGACAAAAACAGTAACCATTTTATTTTTTTGTAGAAAATTTATATTTTTAAGAGGAAAAAAATAGAAAAGAGAACTTATTTGGACAATTTGTAGCAGATACTACTCTACCAACAAAGTAGTTAATGGGACTGCTCGTCATGAGGGCATTCTGGGAGGAGGACGAGGTCGGGTAATAAGTGGGGGGATTACTGCGTCTGTCAGCTGGGTGTCATTGATGGAAGAAGAGTATTTGTTAGGTGGTGGATAGATTATTAGAATAGGAAATTAGCAGCACATGCAGCAGCACAAGGGATGTTGTTATTCAAGCCAAGTGAATGGCAAGAAAGGAAAACGGAAAACGATTAATAAAGGCGGCCAAAGGGTTTGGACGGACTTTTTGTTAATTATGATATCCGGGGTTGGGGTGAGGTGAGGTTCAGAAAGGGCTAAAGATGTTCCCAAATAGCAAAGGCCTCATCTGCCACAAATACAAAGTTGAGGCCCTCCACGTTGTCCTGCGCAGGTGGCAAACTTAAGGTGCCATTAGTAAGACGGTGATAGAATTCGGTATGAGACATCACACCTCCATCAGAATGACGCCCATTCATACCAACATCAACATAAATAAACTCATAGTTTGCAGAAACTATAGCAAGAAGAACTATGCTGTTAAAGCCCTTGTAATTATAAAAATAAGAGCCAGAGGCCGGCGGAGGAACAATCCTGACATGTTTGCCATCAATGGCACCCCCACAATTGGGAAAATTCCACAGATTGGCAAACTGGGCCGCAACATCCTGCCATTCCTGAGGGTTGGAAGGAAACTGTGGAGTCAAACAAAGAACAATTAGTTACTACTTCAGCATAATAAATTGCAACCTATTTTTACACATACATTATAGGGCAACATAACAAGGAAACAATTCAAGCAGTTTGTGGACTAAAAATTTGATATAATTCTCATTTATATGCTTCATGACTCCCTCTGATGGCACATTCCAAAAATGTTAGGGAGATGAGGTTGAATGTTTAAAGTTTGGGGGGTGGTAAAAAAAAATCTCTCCTTTTCAATGTGACCAATATGGTGAACAAATGAAGGTTCATGTTTGTTGCAAGCCATTCTGATTTTTGGACTTGGCACACCAGAGGCAACAGAATAACATACCATATACCTAAAATTTAAATAAAAATAATAATATCATTTTAAGAAAATGGGACAAATATGACAAGCAGAAAAGGGGTATAATGAAGATATGTTGAGCTAGAGTACACAAATATTTGGATCAGATGATTCACTATTTGGGAAGGGGAAAGGTTAATAAACAGTTTGTGCACCCCAAAAAATTTACTCTGCCACTCTGCTGCCAGTTTAAGGATAAACATTTTAAGATGCCCTAGTTTATAAGGGTTGTTAAGGGAAGGCAAATTACAAATTGGGGTCCCAGGGTAGCTTGCTAGGGAGGTAAGTGAAGGCAAATATGTATTTAGGGCAAAAGAAAAGGTTGCATGCCACAAATAAAAATTATTTGAACAATTCTAACAAGAATGGGACTGAACATTGCGGAAATGGATATAATTGATATCAAATAAAAATAACTTACCCGAAATATAGTCCTTCTGCAGGACTTGTGAATAATGGCACAGCAAGTATCATGGAATTATGTGTCCAGAGCTGGGGGAGTGTGAAATTTAATATCCTGGAGACTTCTCCCTGTCGCCAAATAAATGCAAAGTGGCTATAGAGCTTTGGGGATTGGGTGCAGTTGATAGGCATGGTTTCTGATGGAATATGCATATGGAGTAAATGAAAAGGCCTGTGGAAGTAGGAATCTGACATCCTAAGATAGTTAAAATGTTGAGGATATGAAATTTTGTCTGCAGCTTCCTTGATGCTGGCATATGGGACAAAGATTACAAAGGCGATTGGGAAGTGTTTTTGGTCCAAAAGTCCTTCCTACTTGGACCCCGGGACTTTAGCAATAGCCAGAGCTCAATAGACCGTAAACAGGAGGTGATTGAGCATGCAGATCGGAACATTCTCGGATTATTTGGCGAAACACGACGTTCTGAAACGCGAAATCTGGAAATTGTGGAAAGCACTGGAAACACGAAACATCCACTTAGATACTGAAGAGTAGCTGAAGAAGAACGGACTACGGGTGACGTCGCTGAGGATTTCACTTCCTCTTTTAAACGCACGGCATTACGTTCAAACGTCACTTACGTTCGTGTTGGTTTGGGAAAAGTCCGAGTGTTGTAGTGCTGCTATGGGTGTGATCGACAAATCAATTAGGACAAAAATCCAAGGGAAGTTTTGTTGGATGTCCGACCGTGTGTACGGGGCTTAAGACTGGGAAACATTCATGTGACTTTAGATTTAGGCCTGATCTGACATCTAGACTAGTTTTTCCTCAAACCCATATTTTATTGTTTAAACTTTGAGTAATGATTTCTGATTTTCTGATTTTAGCCAAATGGAATTTCCTAAAACATTTTTGCACTGGCACTCCCATGCAATTTTTCTGACAACCCTTTGCCTATTAGCTCAGAAAATGGACAAGTTTGATTTGACAGATTTGTCTCCCATTGATTTCAGTGGTGGTTTGAGTTCAGCATCTAAACTTCTGTAAAAGTTCACTAAACCCTCCCAGGGCAGTTTGGCACATTCTTAGTAAGTAGCTGATCTAGCTTTATTTCTTAACTGCAGCAGAGATAGGTCAGGTCACCATACTGAGTGTGCTGTCTCAGTGCTCAGAGCTGTGTACAATTCTGGATGCACAGTTTAAACAAACTGGATACAATTTAAATGTTTATGCAACTGAAATATATTTAGCTGATACTTGTATTAACCTAAAGCTTAGGTTGAGCTGTCAGGTTTCTGTGGTAGTAAGCCCTTGTAGAATGCCATCCCAGGGTTCCACTGGGCACTGAGTCTAAGCCTCAGCTTGCTTCTTCACCCCCTAATAGTGGGGATGAGCTTGTAACAACCTGGAACCAGGTTGTGGCCCCCAGGTACACCCAGCTGACGATAATGAGACCACTCACGTATGCAGAGTACAGATGGCAGGAGACAGAGGAGGATCTGGGAAACAAGCCAAGGTCAGTTTGGGCAGCAGACAAGCACAAACAGAAGGCAACGCTGTGGTCGGTACATGGGAAGTGAGATATTGAATGTACAAAACACAAGGTGAACAAGAGCTCAGAAAACCAGGAAGTTGCTCAGGCAACGTGGGCTGCACTGAGCGTGTCTTATATTACAAAGCAAACTGGGCAACTAGGCAACGGGTCAGGAAATGACAGAAGGGAAGGAAATATAAACTTAAAGTATAGCAAATGAAGCCTGTACGTGAGCACAGAAGCCAAAAAACACATGTGAATATAATCACTGGTCTAGAAAAGCCATTGCACCAACGAGATAAGAATTACACAGGCAGGAGACTGCAGGCTAAACCATGACATGGGCTTTAAGTTAAAAAAATGAATGACTGCTGAGTGATAAAAATGTACAATGTGTTGCATAATATCTGCATGTCATATTTCCAGTATGACATGATAAAGAGTGAGTCTAGATATGTGGGAAGGCCACACAGGCTGGGGACAGCAGTCATATTCTCTATTTTTTAGGAGCCCTAAACAGACCCCTGATGATCCACCTTAAAAACAGAGAAGGGAGACTGAGGACACATCCCTCAATATTCATATTCACAGAATGAATGGAGCTTTCCCTTCATTTGAAGCATAGTAAACACAGTTTATTATGCCTCAGTTATGAATGAACAGAGTCAGTGATCGGTGTGAATCACTGATTCTAATCATTAAGACAAGTAAAGGGCTGGAAAATGACACATTTACCAACCCCTTTCTCACTCTCCATCCTGACACATCCCCCACAGCAGCTGGTGGGAGAGCCAGGGGAGTACACAGGGGCCTGGGGGCAGCAGGAGCTGGATAGTAGGGGAGGCGAGGAACCGATCCCCTCCATTTCACTACTGCAGCTCAGTGTTCACATGCAGAACTTTATAAAATGTACTACACTAGATTAAAATTTTGTTACCAAAAAGGAGGCAAAATAAACATATACAGTAGATGAAAGGGGGACATAATCAAAATCATTTCTTGTTAAAGACAAGTGCTTGTTATCACTTAGCAGACTTTATATGGACTTTGTTGCATTACTGTCAAATATTGGGCAGTGTATGGCCAATCTACTGAAAGTTAGGCATATGCAGCAAGTCAAGCAGTGATATATCAAGCATTTTTTATAATAAAGTCAACACAGGGATATTTACTGGTTGGTCTGACTTACTTCTGACTGTGACATCCCAAGGTTATCCACTTTGGCTCTGTTAAATAGCTGACCTAACTTTTCAAAACAGGAGTCTTATGACTAAAAAGACCTTGAAGTAATACAAGAGACATTTACATTTTAAAAGTATTGAGAGAGGTAGGAATGTTAATGGTGAATTGCACTACTCTATATACCTTTCTACATTATTGTCTCCTATAGATAAGGCCTTCTGCAGTGTTTACAGTCCTCATGCATGGCATTGGACAGACCGTTAAAACTTACAGTAGCAACATCATATTCGCTTTTTAACTTTAATAAGTCTAAAAGGCCCAGGAAAATAAAAAAAATCAAAGCAAGAAACATGGTGGATGAAAGGAAGGTTACTGATAGTACTGAAATACTATACCCCAACACAAAAATAGGGAATATGGTGCACACCTCCTAGTTTTACCCTTCACAACTTCTATACAAAAATCACATAAATATATAAAAGTTGTTACCTGCCATCACTGCCCTATGCAATAAAGCATTATTTGGTACAATAATAGTACATTTAGTACATTTGATAGTACATTTCCATTATACAGTACATTCATCATGTGTGGATATGAGTGAGAAGGTCCAGTGTCCACGTGTAAGGACATAGGTTTTAAGTCCTGACATACTGTACAGTATAGCTGGAAGAATTTTGAGGGTAATGTTTGAACTGTGAATTTTAGAGTATGTTAACCACTTGACCTCCAGAAGATTTACCTCTGTTTATAACTAGGCCATTTTTTATATACGGCACTGTGTTACTTTAACTGACAATTGTCCAGGTTTATTTGCATTTTTCCCCTCACAAATAGAGCTTTCCTTTGGTGGTATTTGAGCACCACTGCATTTTTTTTTTGCTCTATAAATAAAAAAAAAGGGCTGTCAGTTTTGAAAATAATATATATAGATTCTTTTTACTTTCTACTATAAAACATATCCAATGGATATGAGGGAAGGCAAGTCATGGATTTTACTCCCTGCTTTGCAAGAACACAAAATCCATAATTTTCTGCTTGTCAAAACATGCCTTTTTACATGTCTCTGTCCGATGATTGGCGGGTGCCAGAAAACATATTTTTTGCACTTCCACCAAAGGGCCACCAGCAGGTTGCTTCTGCTGTGTTTACTCACAGCGGAAGTTGATATGCGGGTGCTGGGCAATGGATGTCCTCCGGCACCTGAAGTGAGTGAGTAATCACAGCAGAAGCTGCCCGCTGGTGGTACGTGCGTGTCACCTAGGCGGAAGTGCAGAATCAAGTATATATATATATAGATATGTGATTCTACAGAGAACTGCCACCATGTGTTAATTGGTTAAACACATAGAAAATCTAGTGATTCCTTAGAATAATCATTTTATTTTCATTTTATTTGTGTAAAAGTAGATATGATTATGTTGCTTGCTTCTGATGCCCAAGTACATTTAGCCTAACCTATAGAAGAATTATGAGAGAAATTTGGTAAATATAAAAGTTGTCATTATTTGTTTCACTAATATTGTTTTTTATGCGATACTCTAGAATACAATTTTACATGATTACCATTAAATTATTATTTTGATTATAGATGGCTGATTCCAGTTACTCTCCCAACCCCTTCACCGTTCTACCAGTGAGATCTATGCATAATGTCAGCCTTCATTTGCTTTTGTTTGACTTGGAACAAGTTTTAGAACTTTTACAGTCTTCTCAAGCCAGTGGCCTGAAGTCCGCAAACTCGTTTCACAGCTATGATGCACTGAAAGCAGCAAAAAGTTCCTCAGAAAAAAGACCACTTACTCTTAAAAGAAATAAAACTGCTGGGTCATTGTATCAGATGGATGGGCCAGTTTCAGACATTGTTGTCAAGGAAATCTTCACCCGACCTTTAGAAGAAATTGGTGGCATAAAAAGACATAAGAAATTCAAAAGTACAAAAAAGAACAAGTCCCAGATGTCTGGAAAAATAGATGTAAATATGGTTACTGATGCTGCAAAACTTCTACTTTCCTGCTTTTTGCCTTGGGGAATAGATAAGGAACTGGACAACTTTTGCGTTAAACACTTGGATATCCTAAAGCTGCAAGGATCTATTACTTTTGGACTGATATCGGATGTGGATCATTTATGTTTAATGCTACCTGGATGGAATCAAATATACAATGATACAACTGGAGATTTTTCACATAATCTACTGTCAAAGAAAGTGAATGAACTTTCGGCAAAATACTCCCTAGTGACACAAAAACAAAAAAACAAAAAAGATCAACTAGAAAAACACATTTCAGCCATGATAGGCTTGGATCCCCTTTTACATTTTCTCAAGAAGCTGTTATGTGTCAGTAAAACTCTTCGAATGGGTGTCTCAAAATGTAACCAGTCTGGCAGGTAAAATATTTTGAAAGGGTGATTTTGTATATTTAGTAGTATGTGCTAAAAGTTGGACTTGGCACCTTTTAGTAATTACATAAAATAATGGTACTACTTTATCAGGACTGCTAAATGGTCTTCTAACTACTAGAGCAAGAAAAGGGGTGGATATTCCTAAGAAGTCAATAAGGTAGTTTTTCTTAATAGATAGAGAAACTCTTATGCCCTGTACACACGATTGGTTCATCCGATGAAAACGTTGCTGACTTTCATCAGTCGTGCCTACACACCATCAGTTAAAAAAACGATCGTGTCAGAACGCGGTGACCTAAAACACAACGTCGTGCTGAAAAAAATAAAGTTCAATGCTTCTGAGCATGCGTCGATTTGATTCTGAGCATGCATGGATTTTTAACCGATGGATTTCTCCGCAGAGGATAGTTTTTTTCTATAGTTGATTAGTCAGATGATTTTAACCACTTAAAGACCCCCGCACGCACATATACGGCCACAACATGGCTCGTACAGGCACAAGGGCGTAAATTTACGTCCCCGCCTGAGTGCGGTTCGGGGGTCCCATCGGGACCCCCTCCGCGGCGTGCGGGGGTCTCCCTACCTCTGGGAGCGATCCGGGATCTGCGGCGGGATGTCCGTGTTTTCCGCCCCCCCCCGCGATCGCTCCCAGCCAATGGAGAGCGCGCTCCCAGCCTGTCACTTCCTCCTCCTGTGTTTACACAGGAAGGAGGAAATGATGTATTCTCTCATCGCAGCGCTGTTTCCCAGCGCTGCTGATGAGAGAAGACATGACAAGTAAGTGTGCACCAACACAACACTGACACACACTCACATAGGCATATTAACCCCTTGTGATCGCCCCCCCCACCCCCCTGTCACAGTGTTACTGAATGCAGTGATTTAATCACTGCATTTAGTGTCAGTGTGACAGGCACTGTAAAAAACAGTTAGTGTTAGGTTCAGGATAGCCCCCCCCACCCCCCCTAATAAAGTTTTAACCCCCTGATCACCGCCCTAGTTAACCCTTTCACTCCCTATTGCCAGCGTCACTAAGCGATCATTTTTCTGATCGCTGTATTAGTGTCGCTGTTCCCCGCTAGGTAGCTATTTTTTTTTATTGCGATTTTTTTTTTTTTACTAAAGACAGTGGCTAAATAAATTTTGGCCTAAATGTTTGACTAAAATTTAGTTTATTTGATTTTTTTTAACAAAAAGAAAAAATAGTGTTTTTTTTTTTCAAAATGTCGCTCTATTTTTGTATATAGCGCAAAAAATATAAAAATCGCAGAGGTGATCAAATACCACCAAAAGAAAGCTCTATTTGTGGGAAGAAAAGGACGCAAATTTTGTTTGGGAGCCACGTCGCACGACCGCGCAATTGTCTGTTAAAGCGACGCAGTGCCGAATCGCAAAAACACCTTGGGTCATTTACCAGCGTATTGGTCCGGGTCTTAAGTGGTTAAAACAAGTTCCTAGTTTTTTCACCGATGGATAAAAAACCGATAGGGTCCATCAGACCATTTTCATCAGACGAACCGATCGTGTGTATGTGGCTTAACATTCACTTCAAGAAATCAAGCTGTCTTAACTTTGAATACCCAGTCACATGCAGGGGAACTATAAAAAAAGAACACAGTGAGCTTTTTTTTGCTCCTTTAGTAAGTTGTCCCATTGGGACGTTGCCATCACAAAGATATGAAGAGTTTGTATACAACGTTAAGGCCGCGTACACATGATCAGACCGTTCCAATGAAACTGGTTTTAAGACCAGTTTCATCGGACCAATTCGATGGTGTGTACGGCCCATCGGACCGTTGTCCGTCGGACCAAAGTTTTAAAACTTGCTTTAAAATCTGTCCGACAGACAAAAACGATAGTTAGTACACAAAAGCATCGGACCAAACACCCGCACATGCTCAGAATCAAGTTGACGCATGCTTGGAAGCATTGAACTTCGTTTTTTCAGCACGTCGTTGTGTTCTACGTCACCGCGTTCTGGTCTGATCGGATTTTTGGCCCGATGGTGTGTACGCACATCCGACCATCAGACCACTTCAGCGTGGTCCGATGAAAACGGTCCGTCGGACCAGTTTCATCGGACCGGTCTAATCGTGTGTACATGGCCTAAGGGGCACATTGCTATTATATGTGATATTTACTCCTGAATGATCAAAGAAAGAAACATGTTTGGTATTATTCATATCTAGGATTGTTCCTATGGAAAGTTTTGTGTGTTATTGTACCTTTAAATAATTCTGTGCATTTTTGTTATGTAACGTTTCTTACAATCACAACCAAATGGTAAAGCCTAAGTACAACATTTCCTATCAGTTTATTTGCATTATTAAATGGTCTTTATTTATTCTTGTAACAGCATTTTTCATGAGGTAGCAGAATTATGCCGCGTACACACGGTCGTTTTTTGCGATGAAAAAAAACGTTGTTTTTTAAAACGTCATTTAAATTGATCGTGTGTGGCCAAAAAAAAATTCCAACATGCTTGAATTTTTTGTGTCGTTTTTCAAAACGTCGTTTTTTGTTTCACAAAAAGTCACCGTGTGTAGCAAAAACGTCGTTCAAAACGACGTTTTTCAACCCACGCATGCCCAGAAGCTAGTTATGAAGCGAGCTTCAATGGAAAAGAGTGGTGAACGTAACCTCGCTTTTTGTGAAAAAAACGATGGTGTGTATGCAACACCGTCTTTGAAAAGTGACGTTTCAAAAACGTTGTTTTTTACTTCACAGAAAACGTTGTTTTTTTTTCATCACAAAAAATGATCGTGTGTACGCGGCATTAGATCCTTATCCAAGCTTTCATGCACCTCTGTATACACAAATGCATTAGGACAAGCATTATGAACAGTACAGAATAAACTACTGCCTGAAATTGTGGGTATCTAGCTAAAAAAAAAGGAAATGATTATTTAGTATAATGTTTTGCCGATTTTTGCATGCATTTGTATGTACCCGTATTAACCACTTGCTTACTGGGCACTTATACCCCCCTCCTGCCCAGGTGATATTTCAGCTTCCGGCACTGCGTCGCTTTAACTGACAATTGCGCGGTCGTGCGACGTGGCTCCCAAACAAAATTTACGTCCTTTTTTCCCCACAAGTAGAGCTTTCTTTTGGTGGTATTTGATCACCTCTGCGGTTTTTATTTTTTTGCGCTATAAACAAAAAAGAGCGACAATTTTGAAAAAAATACAATATTTTTTACTTGTTGCTATAATAAAATATCCAATTAAAAAAAAAAAAACTTTTTTTTTTCTCAGTTTAGGGCGATGCGTATTCTTCTACATATTTTTGGTAAAAAAAAAAAAAAAAAAATCGCAATAAGCGTCTGGTTTGCGCAAAATTTATAGTGCCTACAAAATAGGGACAGAATTATTATTTTTTATTATTTTATTTTTACTAGAAATGGCGGCGATCTGCGATTTTTATTGTGACTGCGACGTTATGGCGGACACATCGGACACTTTTGACACATTTTTTGGCGTCATTCACATTTATACTGCGATTGGTGCTATAAATATGCACTAATTACAGTATAAATGTGACTGGCATTGAAGGGGTTAACACTAGGGGGTGAGGAAGGGGTTAAATGTATTCCTGCATAGTGTTCTAACTGTAGGTGAGGGGGGGTGACTGGGAGGTGACCGATCTGTGTCTCTATGTACAAGAGACACAGATCCGTCCCTGCTCTCCAGAGACAGAACGCTGTCTCTATGTAAAACGCAAATGAGAGATGATCTATGAGATCATCTCTCATTGGCCGCACAGATCACATCGCAAACGGCCACTCTGATTGGCCGTTCGCGGCGATCTGTGATTGGGCTGTGTCCAAGGACACGGCCAACACAGTGTTTCCCGCCGCAGCGCGCTCTGGAGCGCGCGTCGGGAAACAGCTAGTGACAAGCCGTCAATTGACGGCTTGTTGACAAATTAGATTCGCGCTAGAGCCGTCATTCGGCTGTAGCGCGGATCTCAAGTAGTTAATCAGTGTTTAACACGCACCTTCATTTTAGGAGGGAAGTTTCAGAATTGTATTTTTTTAATAAACAACTTTGAATTAAAATAAGGGTCAGTGTCCATCAATGCAGCCTGATTAGTGCCCATCTGCAGCCTCAATGCAGCCTGATCAATGCCTATCTGCAGCCCATTTCCCATCAATGCAGCCTGATTAATGCCCATTTTTAGCCTCAATGCTCATCTGCAGCCTCACCATCAACGCAGCCTGAACAGTGCAGGAAATCACAGAGCTGTCATCTCCTGTTTACTCATCTCTCACACGGCTCTGTCAGCAGTCACACACACAGGCCCGCGTCCCGTGTCCACCATCAGCATTAGACCAGCTTCTGTGATAGACAGCAGAGAGCAGAGTGAGAGCCGAGTAAACAGGAGAGAACAGCTCTGTGAATTCCAGTGGTGCTCATCCCCCTCCTTCCCCTCCAAGGTACACTATTGGCATATAACACCCATCCGTGATTTGCCCTCTGATTTCAGGGGGAACATTTCTGTGTTATACGCCAATGAATACGATAAATTAAATCTGCACAATTAATGTATTAGGCTCAATAAAATGTGTATAGCTAACAAAAGATGGTATGTTCGTTTTTAAAGCTAGAAGCTCTGCCAGTGGCGGCTGGTGTTTCTTTCTTTTTTGGGGGGGGGGGCAGCAAACAGTAGTTACCTCATCTATGAAGCGGGTGAGCAGCGTGTCCAGCGGCTTTCTTCCTCTTCCTATGGTGTGGATCACGGCACCTTCCTCATCTAATAGGATCGCCTGAACTTCAGCCAATTGGGAACCGGCCATGATTCATTAATTTGCTTTTCTAACATACCTGGGTGGGCTCCAAGCAAAATGCTCTGCGCTCAGAGCCCGCCCTATTTTGAAGCCTATTAGAGCCTATGGCTCTAACTAGGTGCTTAAAAAAAACACCCATGTCGCTGTAATTCATGCGCCCGGTGTCCTGAAAAGGGCATGAACCTATCCATTAACCATAAAGGGGGTAGCATGTATAGAGGGGGTGGCGCCCATGCGCCCTGAATGGATGGGCTGCCCCTGAGCCCAGCAATGTACTATTGAGGTTTTAGATTTTTTCCCTAAGTGTTCTGAAACTCTGACTTATCTATAGTTGTTATGAAGACACTAAAACTAAAAGTGATGTTAAAGGCTTTTTTTAAATAAAAAGATGCTTATCTTACCAGCTCTGTGCAACGTTATTGCACAGAGTGGTCCCTTACTGCCTCTTTGGTGATGCCCTGTCAGTGCTGTCCACTCCTTCATCTTCTAAGTACCCTCTAAGCAAACCTTCCAAGCGCTCCTGAGCCAGGTTGCTGCTCCCTTCTCACAGTAGTTTGGTTACAGCAGCAGGAGCCCTTGGCTCCTGTTGCTGTCTGTGTCTCCTCCTGAGCATTACTGCAGCTGGGGACAGTGCTAGATCGGTGGGAAGAGTCAGGTAGTTGAAGTAACATTGTCATACAAGGTGCAAAAATGTCTACATGTCAGGGAAGGTCAGGCACACAGAGATGGGAAATATAGATGACAGATGATCACAGGGGCTCCATCTTGTAACTGGTTCAAATGACCTGGAGTTTCCTCCAAGCTTA
Organism: Rana kukunoris; assembly: GCA_029574335.1. Classification (NCBI taxonomy): domain Eukaryota; kingdom Metazoa; phylum Chordata; class Amphibia; order Anura; family Ranidae; genus Rana; species Rana kukunoris. The sequence goes on along the minus strand of CM056051.1, from coordinate 68,511,161 downwards.
TATGTTCATATCTGTATATGGTCTTACAGCATGGAAAAGATGGAGGCTTTACGTGGCAAATGGAGAAGTTCTGAACATTTTACTTCATCATTTCCTGCATTTACTACAGAGATACTACATGGTGAGTTTGCCAAATTACCAAAATGTTAAATAAATCAAGCTCCAGTTTTTCTAAACTGTTAAAGAATGATTACAATCTATGCAATTTTATAAGCTTAAGTCAGTGCATGTTATTTTTTTTTATTTTTTTCGTGTATCCATTAACAGATAGGAATGGGTCCAGTTCCACTGATCCAGAAAACACGGCATTAATAAAAATAGTATCTACTTGGAAGGATCAAACAATACAAGTAAGGAATTCAAATGTTAAATACAAATACATTGTTTTAATTTCCTTCACTCAAATGGCACTCTGGGCATTATTGTCAACGTCTTGGGACAATGAGTCCCCGTTGTTCATGACATACAAAAACACTCTGGGCCAGATTCACATACACTTAATATTGCGCTGCGTAATCGAAATACTCTATGCTGCCGTATTTTACCAGGCTCTACACCGAATTCTGGTAGATTTTTGCCCGTACGCTACGGCGGCGTAGTCTATTTCTCGGCGCGTAATCGAAATACGTGATTAGGGGGCGTGAAGCATTTAAATTAAGCGCGTCCCCGCGGCGATCGAACTGCGCATGCTCCGTTCAGAAATTTCCCGCCGTGCACTGCGCGAAATCACGTCGTCACGTCATTCGTTGTTTGAGTAGCGTCGTTTACGAACATTCCTATTCCCGGACGACTTATATAAAAAATAACAAAAGACGTCGGGAAACGTAGAAATTCGACGCGGGAACGACGGCCATACTTAACATGGGCTGTCTAATATTAGAGCAGCAAAAAGCTGGTATAGTGTTATGCAAAAAAAAGATGACTAAAGGTGCCGTAAGAGATTGCGAATGAAGATCGTAATTTCGGGGATCGCCGGCAAAAGCTCATTTGCATACCCCGACGCGGAAAACGACGGGAAGTCCACCCAGTGGCCGCAATTTTATTGCAGCGTAGATCCGAAGGCGTACGAACACGTAATCCAGTCGAATTGAAGCCTGCAGCCGTCTATTCATGGTTTGAGGTTTTCGACTAGCTAAAAAACGCGCGTAATTCGAAATTACTCCAGTCTAACACTAGTTAGACAGGAGTAAGGGCTCTGTGAATCTGGCCCTCTGTTTTTTCTGTTTCTGATTAGGTGTGAAAGACAATACGAAAGAGACGGGTTAAAAGAAGGCAAAAAATGTTCTTTAATTTTGGATATAGTGGTTAGGGATTAGAACATTTGTTAGGAATGTATTGCTGTCTGTGCCCCCATTCGGGAGTTTCATACTCTATATTTTTCCTGTTCACAATCACCAAAATCCAGCAATGAAAATGAAAGTAATGGAAAATCCCAAATTTTGGGATTATCCCCAGAAAAGTAATAGTGAGCAAATATTACAAATGAGGACACTAATTCAGATGGCCTGGGGGTCGCCAAATGATTTCCTTAATTTGCAGGGATTTTCTCTCACTTGGTTTTGGCTATGGGACAGGAGGTAAAGTTAAATCTCCCCAATGAAGTACAGATGGCAAAAAAAGAAACCAACAGGGGTTAAAACCTCTATCTTACTCTATTCAAAATGGAAAAAAAAAGTTGTGCCTATAGTTCTACTTTAAGGCCAATCGGGGTCCTAAGGAAGGTAGTGACTTTGCCCCACCATCTCTAATAAGAATTGCAGCAGCCAGAGAGAAACCTTGTCATTTGCGTTGTCTCTACTGCCACAGCATCATCAGACACCAAATTCCAACAAAGATATTCTAAATTTTTAAGTAACATGTGGGTACCCAGCATTGCGATGTTGCCCTGGTTTACTGCGGATGCATGAAGGTGACCTTTTGGATTATCTACGTCTGCTGTAATGGCTGAATGTTACGGACAACAAGTATAGATTCACTGGTTCTTTAAAGTGGTTCTAAAGCCTAAACATGTTTTAACTTAAAGCATTCCTTGAGGCAATGCTGCAATATCTATTTTTTAATATTGGACGTGGAATCTTCGATTTTGGAAAGAGGAATCACTTCAGGAGAGGCCAGGACTGAGCAGGAGTTTTTTTTTTAATGATGTGCTGTTCTATTCTGCCATTATACACAGAGGGCTTCCAGTTAAAATACTAAATATGAGTATTTTCTTAATAGGGTTTAGCAACACTTCAAAAATATTAGTTTTGAAAAAATGCATTGATGGTCAAGCCTTTTCTTTGACTAGGCTGCTATTTTTTGCCAAATGTGTTAGTATACCACCTATTAGCATTGTTTAAAATTCCTGATCCTGATGATAATCATCTTGTGATGGTGTCATTGCCAATGTATAAGACCAACACATATTAACTTGGATTGCTAATACAGGACAGAAGGCATGGCATGTTCTGTACAGCATTCTATTGGATTTTGAACAATTTGGCAGCTTACACTTATAGTAAGGTCAGGGGCGGACTGACAACTCTTGGGGCCCCCGGGCAATAGAAGATTAAGGGGCCCCCGGGCTTACAGATGGCCACCAAGCCAGGTGGCAGTACAGAGGCGGGGCCAGAGCTGTATCCTGGCCTAGGCCAACAAGGCCCAGGCCTAGGGCAGCACTTTGCAGGGGGGCAGCATGAAAATAGTCCCCGCCGGCTTGGGCTACACTGTTAAAAAAATTAGTCTAGCGCCCCCATAAAGCAGCCACGTTGCTTCTAGTATGCGGGCGGCCGGCATTCCGCAACTGGGGGGGGCGCTTCCAATTTTGACTGTTTTGTCATCCTGGACCACAAACCTTCCTCACTGTGCTATATGTTTCTGCTGCACCATCTACTTAAAGTGGAACCATAGGTAACACTTTTACATACCCTGTCCCATTGCAAAGATTTCCCTTCACTTCCTGCTCTATGGGCAACCAGGAAGTAAGAGGAAATCTAAGTAAATTAGAATCTATTGCCCCCCCCCCCCCCAGGCCCTCAGAACTAGTGTCCTCACTCGAAAATTTCAGGGCGGGTCTTAAACAACACAGGCCGTGGCCGTGACAGGAAGGGGTGGGTCATATTTTAATTAGGGGGTGCACGAGTTTAGTCAGGCCTAGGGCAGCACAAAACCTAAATACACCTCTGGGCGGGGCAGCTAAAATCTTGGGATTTTCACATCAAAAGCATGTAGGTTTTAGACATAACAGGGACATATGTAAAAAAAACACATATTTTTACATACTGTCCCTGGTTTTAATGAGCCTGGCAACCCTGATGGGGCCCCCTAGTGGCATGGGGCCCTCGGGCATTGCCCGAGTTCCTCAATGGTCAGTCCGCCCCTGAGTAAGGTACATGCGAAACAGATGACAGCAATGTATCCATGCTCTATTTAGACAAAATTTGTGCTAGACAGTAACTTGTTTTGATTTTTAAATTCTAGGTAACAGAAGCAATGCAAGCAGTTTTACTGTCCGAAATCAAAAGATGGATGGAAACATTGAGACAAACAGTGATAACAACTCAACCAGTCTGTACAGTCGATTACGAACAGTTACAGCTACCTTTACAATGTGAGCCCTACGAGCAATCTGAGCAAGTGTTTAACAATCCTCCTATGCAAAGTAAGTTGATTTTATGGAATTCTATAAAAAATAATTGTATTGCTGTTATTTCATTAGAACATCAAGGTCAACATAACTATTTGTTTCACATTTTAAAACATTCAAAGAGGATCTTCGATCTTAAAAAAAACAAAAAAAAAACCCAGGTCTTTTCTTCACCAATCTTCAAGTCCTTTGGTCATCTTGACTGTGGGAAGCCAGTTGTGTCTCACAGCTGGCTATCCACTGTGCATGTGCAAGACGAGTTACACTTTCTCAATGGTCACGCAGGTCTCCTAGGACCTGTGATGTGTCCCAGGAGGTTGTGGGCAGGGAGGGGGGAGTCAAACTTCCGTTTTTCTTGCCTAGGCAAGCAAAGCAGAAGTGGGAGTGTGTACCTATCAGAAATAGGTACCCGATCCTTGAAAAAAAAAGGAGGGGGAGGTGGAGGAAAAGAGGAACTTTCCATTTCAGTTAAAGTTCCACTGTTTACACCCATGAGATATCAAATCTAATATATATAATCTAATGTGGTATCATAACTGACATGCTAAATTGCTGACTTGTATCATGGGACATTTAGTCCATTGGCCTAGAGCCAGGTGAATGATTGTACAATGTGTACAGTGTATACTTTTGAACTTGAAGTTTGGAGATACTGCTGGGAAAGAGAAACAGCTGCAACCTTTGAAATATTAAAACAAAAAATTACCATTAACGTGGACAATACGCCCAATAAAGTGGGATTATACTGAACTATGAAAGAGTATTTAATACTAATTTAACTAATTAAAGAAAGCCACTAACCTTTTCCTTTTCAGTTGTATTTTTTTGCCTTCCCTGAATAAGTCACTTATTTGTTGCTGTGGTGTTCCTCTGATATTGCAGTGAGCTTTATTAGAGTATAACATGAAACAGATCAATGCACAGCACCAAGTTCTCTTTGAAGTATACTGTTGCTTCACATACATAGATGATACCTGAAAAAATAAAAAATAAATAACACTTACTGTTGTGCTATTCTGTTACATTTTTAATAAACAATCCTAATGAAACATCAGGAATCATTAAAAAATCACATGAATTTGTTCAATCTGATATGATCTTTTTTAGATAGATCCATTAAACCTGAACTTGTTACGGCTTCTCACATACTGTATACTGCAAGTGGAAAAAATAGTCATAGGATAAAACTTTGAAGGATAAAAAAAAAAAAAAAAAATCTTGGTTTTTAACTTGTGAGACTGAAAGTACTCAGAAACTATTTAGACGTAAATTATTTCTGCAACTACACACAGCAAGCCCACAGCAATCACCCAAACACAGCTGCAAATTGGTGCATTGGGAAATACAATATGTACTCTTAGCCAAGGGCTGCGTGTGTGATTTTTAATCACAGACAATGGAAAAATCTCTAAAGCCGCGTACACACGATCAGTAACCAATGAAGCTGACTGATGGTCTGATGTGCCTACACTCCATTGGTTAAAAAAAACGATCTTGTCAGAACGCGATGAAGTAAAACACAATGACGTGCTGAAAAAAACGAAGTTCTATGCTTCCAAGCATGCGTCAACTTGATTCTGAGCATGCGTGGCTTTTTAACTGATGCTTTTGCATACTAACGATCGGTTACAAAATCATTCTTTTGTGTTACTGTAGGAGGTTTTTTAAACTGGTAAAGTGTGTCTATGCCCAAAACAATTTTTTTACATTTTGAATAGAATAGGGAAGGGTTAAAACTAGTGCCATGCTATTTTGTTGCAGTCTATTTACCATTAGGGAAATTTCCCTTCACAGAGAGGCAACATGACATTAGAAGAAATCTCCAAGTAGTGGTAGGGTTCCTATTATAGATATAATAATAGATACTTGACAGATGATCCAGCCCTTTCCCACACTATCCAAAACGGTGCGCTGCATAGTGCATTCTAAGCCCTGGTTGGGCAAAGATTCACCCAATCAGGGAATAGCTGGTTGTTAAGGAGCAGGCCGCGGCATCCTTAAAAACTGATGAGTCATCAGCTGTCAATTGGCTTCCCCATCATCAGCTGTCAATGGGCTTGCCACCAGGCAACGTCACCTGGTGGCACCACCACCCTTGTGATGTCATTGATCGGTGCATGCTGGGTCAGTGACAGCACAAGGGGGCGTTGCCACCAGGTGATGACCTTACATATATAAGAATTGTCAAACGTCAAGCCAGGCATTGGGCAGTTTGCCTTAGTTGACTGCCAAGCTATTTTTTTCTTTTCGAGTCTGGTGGTGCGGCAGGCCTCATGATTGACAGATGAATCTGGGGATACTGTTTTTTTATTTTTTAATAAAGGAATTTTCAAAAACTTTGTCTGGGTTTTTATTTCTTTTTGACACTTTTTTGATAAATGGATAGGGATACTATGTGGGATACTATGTGGGGCAGTAATAAGGGACAAGGTGTTTTGGGTTGGTTGGGCAGAGCCCCAAAGCAATCACCCCCCTCGTTGAGGGTATGTGGCCTGTTATGGTTCAGAAGAGGGAGCGCTTGCGCACACCCCCCTTTCCTAGACTGCGTGTTTAGATAAGGACCTGGTATGGACTGGGGAGGACCCAATGTATTATAATTTTTTTACAATACAATACCATTTTCGGCAATTTAAACGCAATTTCATTCATGATTTTTTTTTCTTTAGAAATGTCGTTTTTGCTGCAGCATGTTCTATACATGCTACAGATGAGCCAATCTATATTTAAGATAATTTTAAAGCATCATTAAAATCACTGCTCCTGTAAAAACAATATTTAAAAAAAAAAAATTGCATTGATACCCCATACCCTTTTTATGGCTAATTACTTGCGATAAGCTTTCAAAATGGGGACTTTTAATTTTTCAAGTTTGGGTTCCATAGACTTTAATAGGGTTTGCCGTTTTCTCTGTTCGGGAGTTCTACTGCAAACTCAACGGGGGGTGTTTGGCCCATTTTTACTTAACAACCGTCAGATGTTGTAGACACATTCGCTTTGAGAACATTTTCAGAAAGTACAGAAAATGCCTGTTGATCTTATCAGAAATGCAATGTCCTTGTCACTTCCTATAAGCTGAACTTAAAACACAAATATTTTATTGAATTTATTATAAACGTAGAAGCTTCCCTCATATAATAGAGGAAGACCTGATTGTATTTTAAATCAGCAGAAAAGGGTGACAACGGTATCTCCCTCTATATATATACAGTGGAGGAGTGAGTGCAGCCAGTCTAGAAGAGGAACTGTGTTATTCCAGGGATTACCATTTTATTTCAGGTACTTATGGGTCTTCATTTTTTTCAGCACTATATATTATACATTCACAATATGTACCAAGAACAATTAACCTACCAGCATCTCTTTGGAGTGTGAGAAAAAATTGGAGAACCCAGAGGAAACCAACACAGGCAGAACATGCAAACTACATGCAGATAGTACCATTGTTGGGATTCAAACTGATGACCACTGAGCTGCTAGGTAGTTAACCACTTAGCCAATGTGCTGCCCATACCAGAGACAATAATCCTGAAAAACAGAAAACCAATACAGCGACTACATATGCTCTAAACATTTATCTTTATTTAATTAGCCTCTAACATTATTCTCATAGGGGTACACTTTAAATGTGAAAAACTGTTACTTACTGGCCAGCTCTAGGTGAAAAAAGAGAAAACCTGAAAGCCTAAAAATAAAACAAATGAGGCCCCGTACACACGACCGAGCTTCTTAGCAGAATCCAGCGAGAAGCTCGCTGGGATCCATATTCTGCCGAGAAGCTCGATCGTGTGTACGTTTTCGCCGAGCAAACTGACGAGCGAGGAGTCGAGCCAAAATAGAGATCAGGTTCTCTATTTCCTCGACGGGCCATCGGGACTAATGGCTCGACGCCTTTTTCGACAGCCTGGTCGACGAACTCGACGGCCGGCCGGCCGAGAACCTCGTCGGGCGGAACGATGGGTTTAGCCCGACGAGGTTCTCGTACGTGTGTACGCGGCCTTAGTCATTACATTTAAGAATTGGTAAGATGCAATATAAAAATGTTTGCTTTTGGGTTTATTACCACTTAAAATTATGATTTCCACTAGTGTTTCCTTAAATATTGTTTCTTTAATAGTCAAAGATATCATGAAATACAATTTTGTTTGAGTATTGTAAATATGTTGTATGTTGGCTTCAATAAACCAATGCTCATATGAGAGTAGGTATTCATCTCAACATCAAAATTTGGGAAGATGGGACACATTGGCACAGATATTAAATGTGGTGAGTGCCATGGTGAATAGTGGGGTCTGCCTGCATTGCACTCAACATTGGTTGTGGCTAAATAAGATCCGAGTCTACTCACAGTAGACACGAAAATCTTGCTTAACTCTATAATCCTGAATCAAGCGCCTTATATTTGTACTCATCTCTTAGGCTGCGTACACACAATCAAATCTGTCTGCTGGAAACGTGTGTACACGATCAAACCAATACATCCCAGCAGACAGATCTGTTCAAATCGGTCTGTCCGACCGACTTGAACAGATCTATTTGCTCGTGTGTACGGGGCCTTACAGTAATTGGTTGTCCATTTATTTTGTTTCTCAAGCACAAGCAGACTGGAGGACTAGCATGTTAGAAAAAACAGGTAGTAAAGAGGCAACATAATTCCTCTTTACCACCTGTCAAATGCCTCTGAAAAGCGTTCTGTGCATGGATTGCTTTTCAGAGGAGCAGCAGTCCTTGCTGCTATCAAACAAGCCCTACAAAAGTCATTCTGATGGTACAGGAATGGGGAGGGGGTCAGGATTAAAAGTAACATACACACATACATACATACTCATGCTTACACACGCATACACACATGCTTACATACACATGCACACACAAACACAGACAGACACTCACATGTGCACAGACACATATATAAAGCCATTTTAAAATGAATCTAGCTTTTAGCTCAGTACCTTTCCAGATTCCTCATTCAGCCGGGTACTGCACTCTAGGGGGAAGCAGAGAGCACAGGACACTCCTCTGCACTTTACTTTAACTTTTAAAGCAGACAAAGCTTCTCACAGTTCGGAAGGAGAGCAGGCTCATCTGACAGCCTTCTCTCCTCTGACCCTGCGGCACACCTGAGAACCTCTGATGGCACACCAGTGTGCCGCGGCACACTGGTTGAAAAAGGCTGGTATAAACAGTATCTCACAAAAGTGAGTACACCCCTCACATTTTTGTAAATATTTTATTCTATCTTTTCATGTGACAACACTGAAGACATGACACGTTGCTACAATGTAAAGTAGAGTGTACAGCTTATATAACAGTGTACGTTGGCTTTTCTTTTCAAAATAACTCAACACACAGCCATTAATGTCTAAACCACTGGCAACATGCGCAGTGAGTGCCCGGCCGTGAAGCTGAAAGCTGTCGTGGCCGTGTGCCTACACTAAGAATGAAGGCACCAGCCTGGTGAGGGGGGAGAGGAGTGGAGCTCCGGCACGTTGCTGGACCGTGGAGCAGGTAAGTGTCTGTTTATTAAAAGCCAGCGGCTACACTTTTTGTAGCCGCTGGCTTTTAATAAACATAAAAACAGCCTGGAACTCCCCTTTAACCCTCTTGGGCATGGAGTTCACCAGAGCTTCACAGGTTGTCACTGGAGTCCTCTTCCCCTCCTCCATTACGACATCACGGAACTGGTGGATGTTAGAGACCTTGCGCTCCTTCACCTTCCATGAGGATACCCCACAGATGCTCAATAATTTTTAGGTCTGGAGACATGCTTTGCTACATGCTATATCACTTTTGAGATATACTGTGTATATACAGTACCTTGCGAAAGTATTCGGCCCCCTTGAACTTTGCGACCTTTTGCCACATTTTAGGCTTCAAACATAAATATATAAAACTGAAATTTTTGGTGAAGAATCAACAACAAGTGGGACACAATCATGAAGTGGAACAAAATTTATTGGATATTGCAAACGTTTTTAACAAATAAAGAACTGGAAAATTGGGCGTGCAAAATTATTCAGCCTCCTTAAGTTAATACTTTGTAGCGCCAACTTTTGCTGCGATTACAGCTGTAAGTCGCTTGGGGTATGTCTCTTTCCACAGATTCTCGATTGGATTCAGGTCTGGACTTTGACTTGAATATGTTTATTTGTGAACCATTCCATTGTAGATTTTGCTTTATGTTTTGGATCATTGTCTTGTTGGAAGACAAATCTCCGTCCCAGTCTCAGGTCTTTTGCAGACTTCATTAGGTTTTCTTCTAGAAATGTCCTGTATTTGGCTTCATCCATCCATCTTCCCATCAATTTTAACCATCTTCCCTGTCCCTGCTGAAGAAAAGCAGGCCCAAACCATGATGCTGCCACCACCATGTTTAACAGTGGGGATGGTGTGTTCAGGGTGATGAGCTGTGTTGCTTTTACGCCAAACATAACGTTTTGCATTGTTGCCAAAATGTTCGATCTTGGTTTCATCTGACCAGAGCACCTTCTTCCACATGTTTGGTGTGTCTCCCAGGTGGCTTGTGGCAAACTTTAAACAACAATTTTTAAAGGATATCTCTAAGAAATGGTTTTCTTCTTGCCACTCTTCCATAAATGCTAGATTTGTGCAGTATACGACTGATTGTTGTCCTATGGACAGAGTCTCCCACCTCAGCTGTAGATCTCTGCAGTTCATCCAGAGTGGTCATGGGCCTCTTGGCTGCATCTCTGATCAGTCTTCTCCTTGTATGAGCTAAAAGTTTAGAGGGACGGACAGGTTTTCGTAGATTTGCAGTGGTCTGATACTCCTTCCATTTCAATATTATCGCTTGCACAGTGCTCCTTGGGATGTTTAAAGCTTGGGAAATCTTTTTGTATCCAAATCCAGCTTTAAACTTCTCCACAACAGTGTCTCGGACCTGCCTGGTGTGTTCCTTGTTCTTCATGATGCTCTCTGCGCTTTAAACGGACCTCTGAGACTATCACAGTGCAGGTGCATTTATACTGAGACTTGATTACACACAGGTGGATTCTATTTAACATCATTAGTCATTTAGGTCAACATTGGATCATTCAGAGATCTTCACTGAACTTCTAGAGAGAGTTTAATGCACTGAAAGTAAAGGAGCTGAATAATTTTGCACGCCCAATTTTTCAGTTTTTTATTTGTTAACAAAGTTTGAAATATCCAATAAATTTCATTCCACTTCATCATTGTGTCCCACTTGTTGTTGATTCTTCACAAAACATTACAGTTTTATATCTTTATGTTTGAAGCCTGAAATGTGGCAAAAGGTCGCAAAGTTCAAGAGGGCCGAATACTTTCGCAAGGCACTGTGTGTATATATATATATATATATATATACACACACACACACACAAACTATATTACCAAAAGTATTGGGACACCTGCCTTTATGTGCACATAATAGTTGTAAAGGAAAAACAAAATTCCCTTAAATTAATGTCTGCAAGGTAGACAGACAGAATAGTGTAATGATTCTGTTAAAAAACGAGTAAACTAGTTAATACCTATTAAATTCTTTCATCTATATCACCTCCGGCATTCTAGTTTCTGTTCTCTCATTTACTTCCTGGTTTGCTGTGCTCGTAAGAACTACATTTCCCAGTATGTATTGCGGCACGCCCAGTAATTCACACCTCAAAGTCACACCACCTTGAAGTCTCTAATGCCGCGTACACACGATCAGTCCATCCAATGAGAACGGTCTGATGGACCGTTATCATTGGTTAACCAATGAAGATGACTGATGGTCCGTCGTGCCTACACACCATCAGTTAAAAACCTGATCGCGTCAGATCGTGACGTAAAACCCCACGACGTGCTGAAAAAATTAAGTTCAATGCTTATAAGCATGCGTCGACTGGATTCTGAGCATGCATGGATTTTTAACCAATGGTTGTGCCTACTAACGATCGTTTTTTTTTCCTTATCGATTAGGTATCCATCGGTTAAATTTAAAACAAGTTCCCTTTTTTTTAACCAATGGATAAATAACTGATGGTGACCCCACACGATTGGTTTGGACCATGAAAATGGTCCATCAGACCGATTGTGTGTACGCGCCATAACACATAGAGAGCGTCCTGCCGCACGGATGTAGTTCCCAGCAGGGGGCGAGCACGTCACTGACCACCGCAGTAAAGCCTCCCTTCATGGTGGTGAGTAAAAATCAGACAAGCAGGAAGTGAACAGAACAGAAAAGAAATAGAGCAACTTCTGAGCAAAAACGAACAATGTGGAAGTGATAAGAGGAATGTCTGCAGGTAATGCTTATTATGATTTTTTTTTTCCTTTACAACCCCTTTAATTTTTCAAATTTTCTTTACATGGCATTGGTCACCTAGTACATTGGGAATCATGACTGAAAATGATATAATAGTTGTCGATGTTGTCTAGCAAGCAATGCATTTCTGTATATGGTAGACTATCGGCATGTTTTTTTCTCTCTCCTACATCAATAATACCTGCAGCATAGTCACACCAGGAACACTGATTGTAAACAGAGATGTTATTGTACAGTAAATGACCACCAGTAAGTCTCCTTCTGCTATCATTACTAGGAACCCAGGAAACTCCATTAGGTTAGTATTTATTTACATAAACCATGTGTTATAAACTGGTAAATGGCTGAAAGTGAGTTTCCTGATTTAATATTCCCCAGACTATATACTGTTTATTTTAATTCTATTTTCCCCTTTAAAATTGCTAGCATAATATTTGGAGTTTCAAATGGCACTTATTTCTCGTAAGCGAACGCATATCCATTTATATTTTAGCTTCCAGCTTTCCACTTCAGCTTAATATTAAATCATCTTTATCTTATTCAATTGCATTTTTTTTCCTTCCTTCCCATGGCTTATCCATAAATGTTCTGTATGGAGAATGGCAAGCATGCTGAGTCTTCTAAACTTAAAGCTTATTCGCTCTTTCCTTTGTGCTTTTTACTGGAGAACGCCTTAATGTAGTAGAAATCAGATTTGGTGTGTATTTTTACACAAAATCAAATTGCACAGGCGCCACAACAGCACTTCCATTTCTTTCCAAACACTAAGGAGGATAAGGTTCCACCACCAGTTCCCACCGCAGGGAAGCTACCTTACAGGAAAGGCCTTGCTATACAATGGACCTGGCTTATTTCTTAGAAATCACTTCTTTATTTTCATGTCAGCTTTCTGTACTGGACATGGAAGTGAAATACATTCTGGTGCAAATAATATAGCAATGATTGTTAAAATACAGATGATATTATAACCCTGTAGAATCATCATACACATGGTGCTACTTTGTCCGCCTTTCATTTTTAATCTTTATTGTAGTTTCAGATAACATTAAAGTGTTTTGGAAAACATGAGCAAGTTGGGGATCACAAATTGCATCATTAGATTCTAAGTATTGTAAGAACTCACTTCAAGTGATAAAGCTGTAAGGGCTCAGTCACTAGCTTTCTTCTTTTTAAGAGATTTTCTTGCCCAATTTTATTAGAAAGAAAGCTCAAGAAAACACAAAACATGATATTCCCTTACAGGGGCATTCAGAATTGCTCTTCCATAAAACACAACAGATGACATTCAGCCTCCTAGCTTACACCTTTAGTATTGCTGCTCTGGCATTACCATCGAAGCCCTTTGTCTCCTATCATTATTATTATTATTATAGTATTACAGAATTTTTATAGTGCCAACAGTTTACGCAGCACTTTACAATATAAAAGGGAGACGATACAGCTACAATACACTAAAATTCAAGAGGATAAAGAAGGCCCTGTTCAGAGGAGCTTAAAATCTAATATGGTAGGGAAGGTGGTACAAAAGGTTGTAACTGTGAAGAATGAGCTGATGGAAGTGGTAAATGTTTAGTTGGAGGCGTGATAGACTTCCCTGAAGAGATGAGTTTTTAGGGATTGCTTTAAGGCAGCTAGAGAAAAAGCTAGCCAGACAGGTTGAGGTAGAGACTTCAAAAGGATGGGAGAGGCTATGGAGAAATCCTTGAGACAAACATGGGAGGTGGAGACAAGGGAGCTTGAAAGTAGGAGGTCTTGAGAGGAGCGGAGAGGATAATTTGGGTGATATTTGGAGACAAGGTTAGTGATAGCTTGGGGCAGAGTTGTGAATGGCTTTGTATGTTGTGGTTATTATCTTGAATTTAATTTGCTGGGCAATCAGGAGCCAGTGTAGGGATTGGCAGAGTGTGGTGGCAGACACTAAACTGTTGGTAAGGTGGATAAGTCGGGCAGCAGCATTCATGATAGACTAAAAAGGGGAAAACCTATGGAGAGGTAGGCCAATGAGAAGGGAGTTGCAATAGTCAAGGCGAGAGACAACAAGGGAGTGAATGAGGAGCTTGGTGGTTTCATTTGTTAAAAAGGAGCATATTTTAGAGATGTTACGGAGGTGAAGTCTACAAGGTTTTGACAACCATTGGATTTGGGGCTGAAAGGACAGGTCAGAGTCTAGGATTACACCTAGTACCCTGGCATGAGAGGAGGGATTGATGGTTGCATTATTGATTTTGATAGAAAAGTCATGGAGGGGGTAGGAGGGAATATTACCAGCTTGGTTTTAGAGGGATTTCGTTTAAGGAAGTGGTGTGGCATCCATGCTGATATGTCAGTTAGTAAGTTAGTATTGCAAGAGGATAGTGAAGTGAGGAGTAGACAGATAGATTTGGGTGTCATCAGCGTAAAGATGGTATTGGAAGCCGTGGGTGGATATTAAGTGACCAAGGGAGATGAAGAAGAGAAGGGGTCCAAGAACAGAGCCTTGGGGGTCAATAGGGAGGAGGAGAGGAGGAGACAGAGTTGTAGTGGTAACACTGAAAAAGCACTGTGATAGGTAGGAGGAGAACCAGGATAGAGCAGAATCTTGGAGGCCATGGGAACAGAGTTTATTGAGAAGGAGCAGGTGGTCAAAAATCTCCTACAGATCATCTTCATACACCAATCTGTGCACATACCTAGCAGCCCCTTGCATCTCTGTCTCAGCTAGGTGGAGTCCTCCTGATTTCAAAAGCAGAAATCTCCTCTGTCTGCCAGGGTGGAGCCCAGAACCCTAATACGGTCTCTCCTGAAAGCCCAGCACACATCTGCCAAATTAGCAAAGAGAAGGCGATACCAGAGGCGGATTGCATGCTGCACACCCCCGATAAATGTATCGAAGAAAAGGAAAAGTACCCCAGAGGGGCTTTGAGTTGCATAGACAATTGTCAAATAGTAATCAAAAAAGATATATGGAATAAAATTCACATAGTGATGTGGTTTATTTAGAGGGAAAAGGGTTACAAAGTGAGGGAAATCCTCTAATAACACATGACCTCTGAACAATAATGTAAAAAACATTTGTATACAGTTGGATATGAGTAAATACAAAAAGTAAACTTATGCGCAAGACCCCGACGCGTTTCGACCCTTGAGTTGCTGTGGGTCATTTTCAGGGGGAAATGAGGTTGCGGACATAGGTTTTATAAAGAGATATAAGTACAATATGAGGTCTGTTGAGTTACACAAACAAAAACAGCATAACATCTGCCAAATTAGTGCGCTGGTGGAGTTTAGATAGAAAACATGTTTTCTTTTACTCCGATGGAATACCATCAGAATTCCAATGTGATTTTTGCCGGTCAAAAGTCTGACTGTGTGTACGAGGCATTAGACCCAGAATTGGAGATTTCATCCCTCCCAGATCTCTATGAAATCTCCAAGCTCCAGGTCCCAAATCCGGTTTTACCAACTGATGAGGAAACTGACAAAGTCAGTTTCCTCTGAATGATACAATTTCTCTGGATGCATTCAACCTGCCTGGAAGAAAATTCTGGGTCATTAACTCTTCACACTGTAGCAGTCAAATTTTTCATTAGTCGAATGTGTTCACCAAGTGTAAGCACATTTTTCAAAAAATAAATAAAAAATTAAGTAGAAATAGTGTTGCTCAAATATTCGTGTATTCCAGGGTCTAGGAAATTCACCTATTTTTTCAAATTTATTTTTAAAACAGATTTTTATAGAGGGTTTTAGAGACCCTGGGCAGAGTTTACGAATATTCGCGAGACTTTAGTAGAAAATAAAAGAACAAAGCAGTAATCTCCGTATTTCGCATTCGCATTAGCGAAATATTCGCATTAGCGAAATTTCGCAAATTTTTTTTTTTTATAAAATATCACAAATATTCGATATTAACGAATATTTTGCGAATATTCTTCTATATATTCGTGAAATATCGCAAAATCGAATATTGCGTATTCCGCTCATCACTAAGTAGAATTACAATTTTGTGTTGGGCTGCATTTATATCAATCTTGGGCCACAGATTGGACACCCCTGAAGTACAGTAAGTGTCCAGGGTCTAGGAAATCACCTTGATTTTTATAGAGGGTTTATTTTTGGAGACTTTATAGAAAATAAAAGAACAAAGCAGTATTGATTAGCTAGTAGTGAGATCATAACAGGAGAATAAAAGTGGAGGAAAACATTGGGATTGGAGAAGAAAGAAAGTAGCCCAGGTGGCAAAGTTTACACTGTCAAGAGGGCAGCGGTGTCCCTAGGGGCGGTGGGGGGTGCAGTCCGCACCTGGGGACACCATTCCCAGGGTGACACGGCCCTACCTGGCATGTGTTATCCTTCTCCTCTCTAAGCCTATCATGGTCTGCTTTCCACCCGGGCGGTGTGGCTGCACACTGTCCTCTCCTCTCCAGTTGCTGCCCTAGTGTTCTATGTACCAGAGCCGTCCCAAGTTTGTGTGGTAACCTGCCTGCCCCCTTTTTATAAAGTTTTTACATTTCTGTCAGCGTAAGTCCTCAATTTAAAATGCACCAAACACTACTTTTCATTCAACATAGTACAACCAATCACACGTTTCCTAGTTTGTATTAAATTAGGATAAAAAAAAAAAAACCCTCATCATTTCTGGTAGGCCAACAAAGGTAGGAAGATCTTCCCATGCCACTATGAGGGTGCCAGCAGCATCTGTGTCCAAAGGCAAAGATGAACATCCTCAGACAGAACACATTTGTCTCTGTTTAGTTATGTTGCCTGTGGATGCATGGAGGAGTCAGGTAAATTATTTAAACACAGCATCAGCCACTTGCTTTTTGATGATACAGAGGCATTACTTGATTCTGATGTTGGTTCTGAGGTAGAGGGAGAGGGAGTAACTTGGGGAGAACACTGATAAACAACAAATTACAGTTATGTTCCTCCAGCCGCAGCATATTGCCAAGTTGGCTCCAGTGATGATGAGAATGGAGGGCCTTTTTTAGCACACGTGCAGCCGATCGCAATGTTACAATTTGCAATCTCTGCTGCAAGCAGTTCAAGCGTGGAAAAAACACCAGCAATTTTGGTACCACATGTTTGACAAGGCCCGGTGGCAAGGGCACCTGAATGCCACTCAAAAATGACACAAATTTTCTCCTCCTCACTCCTCATCATTCTTGTCTATCTCTGCTATATCTCATGACCTCCACTGACAGGGATGATGGGGAACCAAAGGGTGTCACAGGTCCTTGTAACACGCCTGCCAGCAGCACACCACCAGCTGTAGAGTATAGCAGGCAAATTTCTCTGCCCTGGCTACTGCAGCAGAAAAAAATACACTCCCTGCCACCCACAAGGCCAGCATCTAAATGCAAGCTTGTCCAAATTGCTGGCTTTACAACGCCTGCCTTTCCATCTGGTGGATTATGCCCCCTTCCATGAATATGCAGAATGTGCATATTCATGTAAGACTATTCTAACTCTGTACCATCACATGGAAGGGAATGTTTTGCCAATTATTAGGCAAGGCAGTCAGCAGCAAGGTCCACATTACTACTGACACGTGGTCTGGCAAACATGGTCAGGGACGATATATTTTGTTTACAGCACTGCTTGCAACTAGGAAGAATGCAGTAATGGAAGCGGCGTTGCCGAGAGGGGAAGAGTAATCTGGAAGATTACTCGTTACCCTCAAAAGGGGTATCGTTACCTAATGGCATTTATTTAAACGCCGTTAGTTACAACACTGGTTACTGGGTCATGAGAATAGATCCCTGGCCAGCGCTTGCCCAATATGCAAGTAAGCTGCTGGGCTGCCCTGCATCCAGCATGCTTTCCGAATTGGCATTTAGTGCCGCCGGAGATTTTGTGACAGGTAAAAGAGCGTGTCTGACTCCTTTGACCGGCTGGCATTTGTCAAAATGAATCAGTCCTGGATTCGCAGCTGCTATCTAGCCCCTGATGCTGCTGTTGCTGATTAGTGTGTTTTTGGGATCTGTAATCTCTGCAAGACTGTCTAGACTGCCTAGCTTTGTGGGTGTTGATTTTATCTTGAAGTAATGTTTTGGTATAGGTTTCATGGGCACAATTAACACCCAAGGACCAATTTGTCCACACCTGTTTGACAGGTGCATATAATTTACATTTTTTAAAGCAAGTCCAATTCTTGCTTTCATCAAGTGTACCTCTATCGGGTTACAGTGTAAAGGCGCCACCAACACCCAAAGACTAATTTCTCCACAACTGTTGACCGGGGCATATCATTTTTTTTTTTTTTTTTTACAGTAAGGCCAATTCTTGCTTTCATCAAGAGTACCTCTATATGGTCACAGTGCAAAGGCATCACCAACACCCAAGCCAAATTTGCATATCATTACATTTTATATAGGGTTAAGGTGTGAAGGCAACAATTAATTACCATTTTTTTCACAGACTAAAAAAATTGTTAATCTTGGCCTGAGTGTACCAAAATTTGGCTTCTTCATATAAGGCTTTCACACTGTGGTGCAAAACTTTTTTTTTTTTTTTCATCCAAAGTCTGCCAAAGGGACACCAGAATTTATCCAAGAAATCTCTAATTTGTTCCGAGTGCACTAAATTGTGGCCTCATCATATAGACTGGCTCCCCAAGTCGTTGTTTACAAAATAAAGAAAGCTTGTAAGTAATATCGATTTTTTGTAATTTTTGTTCTTTATAAATGTCAGTTCTTTTTTCCCACTTAAACTTTATTTTATGAGAATATTTTTGCATACAGTACGAAATACATATACATTTTTAAATCTAACAAAACATCCTATTTACCCCCCCCCCCCACACCCCAAGATCTGAAATTTTCGCCAAATGTCAGTTCTGCTGCAGCAGATTCTATACACAGTACAGATGCACCACTTTACAGGCAGGCTAAGGGGACTCCCCCAGGCACTATATGTATTGCTGATAAAATCACTGCTCCTTTAAAAACGATTTTCTTTTAAGATTTTTTTTTTTTTGCATTGGTACATGTCCTCCAGGTCAGTACCTGGGCCCAATACCCTTCTTATGGCCAATGACTTGCATATAAGTCTTCAAAATGAGGAATTTAGATTTTTTAATTTCGGGTCCCATAGACTTTAATGGGGTTTGCGGTTCGGGTCCAAACATTTGTGATGTTCGAGAGTTAAATCACAAACCAAACCGGGGGTGTTCGACTCATCTCTACTCATTTTCATTTGACACTCAAAACGCTTAGGCACACACGATCGCTTCCGATGAAAACGGTCCGCGGACCATTTCCATCGGGTATGTCCGATCGGGAGTTTGATCCGATGGCGTGTACACACCATCGGATCAAATTCTGACGTAGCGGTGACGCGGCGGTGACGTTGACGCCGCCACGTCACCGCCACGTCACCGCACCAGGAAGTAAACACTTCCGCGCATGCGCCGAATATTCGGCGGCGGCGGTGGGGGACGACATGTCTGCTGGTAAGTGTACTAACCAGCAGACATGTCGAAGATTCCCACCGGATAGATTTCAAAGCATGCTTTGAAATCTGTCGGGTGGAGAAATCTGTCCGCTAGCCCATACACACGAGCGGAGATGTCTGCTGAAACGGTCCATCGGACCGTTTTCAGCGGACATATCCCCTCGTGTGTACGAGGCCTTAGGCATGCTTGGTAAATCTATGTGGTCACTGGGTCTCTAATTTTATTAATAAGTCCTAATTCAGAAAAGGAAGGAAAGTGTTCCTAGCTGTAAGCATTGTGAGAATTTGTGCAACACAGGACTATGGCAAAAGGGCCTAAATCCCACCCAAAGGCATTTTGAAAAGTTTGCAATGAATTATGTAAAACTATGTTTTAAATCAAATTGTGTTGACATTTTGTACTTTAGTACAGCATCAAGCAGATATAAAGGAAGCCCATTATATTCTTGCTCAGTACTGCAGAGCATGCCAGTAACTAGATTCTGCCAGAACTACACATAAGCTGATCTATCTGTTTCTGTATGACAATAGAGGTGTTTAGGAGTCTCACCTTTAATAAATACCCCCGTGACATGTGTAACATCTCAAAATACAAGTCCTTGTCAGGCATATACATTTTTGTACATACATATCTTAATACAAATATATCAACTACAAAAAAAAAGTAGCATACTGTAGCTTTGCAATAATAAATAGAGTCTGTGTGAATCTTGCATAGTAGTTCTGATTTTAGCCTGGATGCTGCAGTGATTAATACTTTACAGTCTCCAACCAAACACATCTGTGTCAAAATTAGTGTGAGCATGCCGTGTCTATACAACTAATAAGCTGCTCTCAGCAGAAAATTTGGACATTTATATAAAAAGCATCAGAATCTGTACTGGGGAGATCCAAACCCTGAAGAAGATCTGTACTGATGGGGAAATATGTACTGGGAGGATGTTTACTAGTGGGAGAGAGGGGAGATCTGTACTGGGGAGATTTTGGTTTGGGGGGGAAGTACCGTAATTTTTATTGTACTGTGTCTACTGATTAGGTATGAGCTTCGAATTTGAGTCGAACTCATGATTCCGATAACCCCCCCACCCGCAGACCCCCACAACCACCGGCAAGGGTTGTGGGGATGAGGCCCTTGTCCCCATCAACATGAGGAAATGGTGCTTTGAGGGGTCACAGACCCCCAAAGCATCCTCCCCATGTTGAGGGCATGTGGCCTGGTACGGTTTAGGAGGGGGGGCGCTCTCTCGTCCTCCTCTTTTCCTGTGGCCTGCCAGGTTGCATGCTCGGATAAAAGGTCTGGTATGGAATTTTGGGGGGAACTCCACGCCATTTTTTTTATCAATGACTTTCAATGCCTTTTCTCTGTATTGCCGGGAGCTGACAATTCAATATAGCCATGAGTGGTTTTAAATTACTTTTTTTCCTTCAGAAATGACATTTTGTGCAGGGACAGTTCTAAGCATGGGAAACAAGCGCTACTTCACAGGCATACTATACACCGCCTAGATAATTTCACTTTTATTGTTTCACTTTAAGCATTATTAAAATCACTGCTTCGGAAAAAACGGCCGTTTTTAAAACTATTTTTGCATTGCATGTCCCCTGGGGCAGGACCCAGGTCCCCAAACACTTTTTAGGACAACAACTTGCATATTAGCCTTTATAATTAGCACTTTAGATTTAAAACATTCGAGTCCCACTTTAACAGGGTTCGAAAGTTCACACAAACTTTTGGTCTGTTGGCAGGTTCTGGTGCAAACCGAACAGGGGGTGTTCGGCTCATCCCTACTACTGACCTGTAAATTGCCCACTCTTTTAATTGTTTGCTTGTGGAACAGGGAAGCATATTTTTTGGTACAAGGACTGTGCCATACCTTACTCTATACACAATGAGTACCCTCAAGTTTTAAGCCCCACTGTTTTGCATACATAACCACCACAAAACGCTGCACATGCCACCTTTTTACTTTCCCACAGAAAACCTAAGGGAAACCACCATGGAAAAAGAATACTCACAGCCCTGCAGGCTCCCCCTGGTCTTCATAGAGCTCCTGGGGTCTGAGAAGAACAATAATCCATGTGAATGCTACAGTTTTGCTGTCAGTAGAAAGTTTAATGCTCTGCAGAACAGCATCAACAAGACTTGTCAATGTGACAGCAACCATAATTGAAATAGAATCCGAATCAGTCTGTTGCAAGAACAAGGTCATGAACTAAAATGTGCACTTTCATGAGAGAATGCTCAGTAATATTTACAGAGGTATGCATGAGGTGAGCTCATAAACACCTATAGGATCCTCTCCAGGTACTAGAATGTATATATAGAATGTATATATAGAATCTAGTATCGGTTAAGTCTTGACAGCAGGAAACAATATAATGTAGAAATACACTGGCACATATGGACATTTTCATTGGGGTTGATTTATTAAAGGAGTATAGGATGTCCAAATCACACCTTTATTGTTTACTTGGGGAAGTGAATAAAAAGGGTTTACTTCAATCAACCAGTCATGCAAATGTCTATGGGCCAGATTCAGGTACACTTAAATTTGCGCAGCGTAATCAAAATACTCGACGCTGCCGTATTTTACCAGTCTCTACATCGAATTCTGGTAGATTTTTGCCCGTACGATACTGTGGCGTAGTCTATTTCTCGCCGCGTAATCGAAATACGCGATTAGGGGGCGTGAAGCATTTAAATTAGGCGCGTCTCCGCGGCGATCGAACTGCGCATGCTCTGTTCAGAAATTTCCCGCCGTGCATTGCACGAAATCACGTCGTTACGTCATTTTTTGTTTGAGTAGCGTCGTTTACGGACATTCCTATTCCCGGACGACTTACGTTAAAAATAATAAAAGACGTTGGAAAACGTTGAAATTCGACGCGGGAACGACGGCCATACTTAACATGGGCTGTCTAATATTAGAGCAGAAAAATGCTGGTATAGTGTTACGCAAAAAAAAGATGACTAAAGATGGCGTAAGAGATTGCGATTGAAGATCGTAATTTCGGGGATCGCCAGCAAAAGCTCATTAGCATACCCCGACGTGGAAAACGACGGGAAGTCCACCCAGCGGCCGCAATTTTATTGCAGCGTAGATCCGAAGGCGTACGAACACGTAATCCAGTCTAATTGAAGCCAGCAGCCGTCTATTCATGGTTTGAGGTTTCAGACTAGCTAAAAAACGTGCGTAATTTGAAATTACTCCAGTTTAACACCAGATAGACAGGAGTTACGGCTCTCTGAATCTGGCCCTATATTTTTACATTCTCATGCTTATGACTGGGAGATCAGAGTGTGCATAGCTTCACTAATGTAAATGAACATTACTACTCCTTTATTAAATTATTTTAACCACAAACACAATTTGTGGGTGTAAAGATTTGCATTAAATGTCTTGAATATTTTACCTAATATATAACAAAAAAGGAGCTGCGCACTATTGAACTAGCCTATAACATGGTATAGATAATAACAAATCTCACAATGATCGTAAATATAAAAAAAGTTCCATGTGTGGTGAGTTTAAAAAAAGGAAACAAGTGAGTCCTCCAAAATAAAAATAATATATGGAACCAGTGAGTCCTCCAAAAAATATACAATATGTTAGACCAGAACATGCAGTTCCACCACCATATAGAGTTTCACGCTTACCAGCTGCACAAGCTTTGATGCTTGTGGCTAATACCCAGCCTTTTCCTCTGGAAGTTGCAGATGAAATGGCAAATCGAACCTCAACAGTTTCCAGACACCACTAGCGAGCAGGTTATTTTGATGTACAATGAGGGACACAACAATCTAGTATCCTCATTAGGCGATAAAGTTTAAACCAACCCAAAGAAAAGGGAGAAACAAATTGCCATAGGTAAAACCAAATAATATTTATTATATTAAAAATAGTACCCCTTACATGTAGGTAATATAGTTTCAGTATAAACCATAAGTCGGCCACCTACGATATGTACACCCGTCCTAATGGAACGTTGAACAATGTGGTGACGTCAGCACGTCGCTCCTCCTGATGTGCTGACATTGCTCCTCCCATCAGAACAGATCTTCTTCAGGATATAGATCTCCCCCAGTACAGATTGCCCCAGTATAGATCTTCCCCAAGTACAGCTCCCCGCAATACAGATTATGTTCCCACCAGTGTGGATTCCCCTCCACTAATACAGCTCCCCAGTACAGATCCCCTCACACCAGTACAGGTACCCCCAGTGCAATCCCCCCTACTCATACAGCTGCCCCTGTAGAAGAAAACTCCTCCACACCATTATAGCTCCAATCAGTACAAACTCTCTCACCGGTATAACTTCCCCCAGCATAGATCTCCCCACTACCAGTACAGCTTCCCCCAGAACAAATCTTCCCACCACCAGTACAGCTTGCCCCACTAATAGAGCTCCTATGAATATAGCTCCCCTCCAGTACAGCTTTCCTCCCACTAGTACATCCTTTACAGATTCCCCCACTATCACAGCTCCTCCCAGTACATCTGCCCCTCCCCATTAGTGCAGCTCCCCTCAGTACAGATCTCCCCCCAGTACAGCTCCGTTCAGTACGGATCTTCAACCACCAGTCCAGCTGCCCCAAGTGCAGCTCTGCCACCAGTACAGATCCCCCCAGTATAGCTCCCCAGTACAGATCTCCCCCTCTGCCAGTATAGATTCCCCCGTTATAGATCTCGTGCCCCCGCCCCACCTTCACCACCAGTCCAGCTTTTCCCAATACAGATCTCCCCTACCAGTACAACTCTCCCCAGTACCGATCTCCCCCAACCAGCACCCACACCCGCCTATATACTGTATATATGTATAGCTATGGATCAATAATGCTGATTTACTATTAGTAACCTTATTGGAAATATCCACAATGACAAGGAATTTTCCCATCCACTTGTCCACAGTTGTTTCATGAACCTATGCATGGAAATGCAGAACATTGCTATGTTCTAGTTCTCCTCTGACAATTGAAAACATGTGTCTTCTAGATGCTACTTGTAAGAGAAAATTACTAGACTGGATTGCAATGACTTCCTAGGCTAAAATAAAACTTTGTAATGCTGCACGCAGCTGGTTAAGTGTCTACCGCTTTTCTTTTTCTTTTTGTTTGGTTTTAGTGAACAAAAAAAACAGTTTATTTTTTAATTCTTTTTTATTCAGACATATCCTGTGATGTTGGCAGGCAGTTCTACCAAGTTCTATACCAGAAAAGCATTTGCTTTTCCTTTGTGATTTTTTACTTTTCAATCTCATGTTGTTTTCAAGCAAACTAAAGGTCAAGTGAAACGCTTTTGTTAAGCACTCTGCAGTATTAACTGTGATAAAATGGCCATTGTACATAAGTGTTCTTTAACCCTTTCAGATATATATATAGCTTCATGTTTTGACTGTTTTACTTATACAGTACAGTATATGTCATTGGTGTGAATCATGTATGACCTTTGGCTTTTCGTGCTCTTATAGGCACTTTCGTCTATCGTGCACTTTTTTGCTGCCGTACATATACTTATTTCAAGTTGCATGATACCAAGGACAATTTAATATAACATTATTATTTAACTTCAAGTTTTGATATGATTCACTTGTTACAAAGTTTCATGTGGTGAGGTTCAACAGTAGTCAAATTAAAGGAATTTGTTCCTCATTTACTGTAATTTACCTTAAAAAAAAAAAAAAAATTTCCTGCATATTGCAATAATCAGAATATAAAGCTGCAAAAAACATGGCCCATAATAGCCATTATGTCCAATAATTAGACTTATTTCTAAAACTAATGCACAATATTAGATTCAATTTGAATTTTCCCTACTCGTCTTAATTTTTTCTAGGGTTAGCAAAAAAATTTAAAGCGTTACGCTGTTCAACGGACACCATGGTAAGTGTGTGTAACGCAGAGACAGACAGTTAAAATCAATTAAATAAATTCATAATATAATACTGGTGTCCTCTTCCACTCCGCCATGACAACATTATTCCACTTCTCCATTACGACATAACGGAGCTGATCAAGGTTAGAAACCTTGTGCTCCTCCACCTTCCATTTAAGAATACCACACAGATGCTCAGTGGAATTTAGGTTTGGAGACATGCTTGGCCAGCCCATCACCTTTACCCTCAGCTACTTTAGCAAGGCGGTGGTCGTCTTGGAGGTGTGTTTGGGGTCATTATCATGTTGAAAGACTGTCCTGCGGCCCAGTCTCCGAAGGGAAGAGATCATGCTCTGCTTCA
Source organism: Rana kukunoris (assembly GCA_029574335.1). Classification (NCBI taxonomy): domain Eukaryota; kingdom Metazoa; phylum Chordata; class Amphibia; order Anura; family Ranidae; genus Rana; species Rana kukunoris. The sequence continues at coordinate 68,485,584 of CM056051.1, read as the reverse complement.
GTATGTCACAGTACATGTTGTCATTCATGGTTTTCTCAATTAACTGTAGCTCCCCAGTGCAGGCAGCACTCATGCAGCCCCACCTCCATGCTTGACTGTAGGCAAGACACAGTTGTCTTTGTACTCCTCACATGGCTGCTGCCACACATGTTTGACACCATGTGAACCAAATAATTTAATCTTGGTCGTCTCATCCGACCACAGGACATGGTTCCAGTGATCCATGCCCTTAGTCTGCTTGTCTTCAGCAAACTGTTTGCAGAGTTTCTTGTGCATCAGATTTAGAAGACGCTTTCTTCTAGGATGACAGGCATGCAGACCAATTTGATGCAGTGGGCGGCGTATGGTCTGAGCACTGAGAGGCTGACCCCCCCACCCCTTTAACCTTTGCAGCAATGCTGGCAGCACTTGTATGTCTATTTCCCAAAGACAACCTCTGGATATGATGCTGAGCACATGCACTCATCTTCTTTGGTCGACCATGGTGAGGCCTGTTTTGAGTGGAACCTGTCCTGTTAAACCGCTGTATGGTCTTGCCCACTGTTCTGCAGCTCATTTTCAGGATCTTGACAAACTTCTTGTAACCTAGGCCATCTTTATGTAGAGCAACATTTTTTTTTTAGATCCTCAGAGAGTTCTTTGCCATGAAGTGCCATATTGAACTTCCAGTGACCAGTATGAGAGAGTGAGAGCGATAACATGAAATTTAACACACACACACACACACACACACACACAAAAAAAGAAATTTAACACATCTGCTCCCCATTGACACCTAAAACCTTGTAACACTAATGAGTCACATGACACACGGGGAGGGAAAATGGCTAATTGGGCCCAATTTGGACATTTTCATTTAGGAGTGTACTCAATTTTGTTACCAGCGGTTTAGACATTAATGGCTATGTGTTGAGTTATTTTTAGGGGACAGCAAATTTTCACTGTTATATAAGCTGTACACTACTTTACATTGTAGCAAAGTGTAATTTCTTCAGTGTTGTCACATGAAAAGATATAATAAAATATTTCCAAAAATGTGAAGGGTATACTCACTTTTTGTGAGATTATGTATCTCTATTGAACAAATGTAATTATATTTTTTTATTAAAATGTTATATGGGGAAGGTAATTGGGAAGGTAATTTTTTATTTTCTTCATATTGGTGTTTGTAAAAATCAGAGGGGAGGAGCAGATGCTGTGAAATGATCAGTCATTCAAGGCTGGAGAAGAGGGGTGGGGAGTTGATCGGCTTCACACAGACAAAGACCACAAGAATAAGGGGGAGGGGGAGAGAAGGCAGATACAGAGACGCTGGATAGAGAGCACGATGACTGAAAGAAGTAAACTGACCACAGTATTATGGATCGGAATCCATGATTAGCGCAGTCAGTTTACAAAGAGGAATACAGGAACCGGCAGGATCAACCAGGTATTGTAAAACATTGCAAGGATTAAATAACAATGCAAGATCACAAGTTGCGAAAATTAAGCTCATTTTGTTTTACTGTAGGTATATGTAGCACTCACCCCCGAAGGAGCCGCTGATTAGTTTGGGACCGGCATGTTAGGTTACCAGTGATTTTTGTCTAGGGATAATATTAGTGAAGGTGGTTAAAAAGCATTTTACCACGACGCGATGAGGTGCACGTAGTACGCTCACGCTGAGGGAAGGGAGGAGCCTCGCCTAAGCCCGGAGATAGAGGAAGAGGAAGGAGACGGAGCGACCCGGAAGAACTACGGGACGGAAGATGGACGCCGCGAGATACTGCAAAACTGCCATTCCCGCTGATGCCTGACCGTCCGCCCCCTCCGCCGAGATATCGCGGTAAAGCCCTCTCCCCCTACACCCCACAGCAGCTGTCGAAGGAGAGCTCCCACCGAGCGCAGCTGTGCGGAGCGGATGACACATTGATAGGGTAAAAGCTGACGGGCGGATAAGACAGCAATCTTTCCATCCCAGACCCTCGGCGGAACCAGGTAAAACGAACTTGCGATTCCCTCCTCGGCTGCAACATCCATATTATGAACGGGTGAGGCGGACAGTCCTAACCTGGTAAGGGCTCTCTGGAGTCAAAAAAAAAAGGGGAGGGGAAGTTGCCAGGTTAAAATATTTATGGATTGTGCATGTAAGAACTGGTTGTTGTCTTGGGCCGAAAAAACAGAGCGTTGCTGGTTAAAACTGCTTATATTATCATCTGCATAGAATCAATAAGGCCCCCCCTACAGCTTATATATGGTTTATGGGAACAGGCTCACAGGCATATTATTATAGCCCCATTTGGTGCTAGGTAATGCGGATGGTGCTGGAGATAAAATCTCATCGCCTAACCCAGTAAATAGAAAGGAGGGAGTAGCAGTGGCAAAGGGTTCTTGTTCATTTTGTTTCGTTTGGGGCAGACCCCCCTCTGTGCATTTGGGTTGTTGGCGGCTAGTATGACGTATAAATGACTTAGGCCTCGTACACACGATGAGATATGTCCGCTCAAACTTGTCCGACGGACAGTTTAGAGCGGACATGTCTCATCGGATTTCGGTCCGATGGTGTGTACACACCATCGGATCAAAATCCCCGCCGGCAGACAGCGTGGTGATGCAGCGGTGACGTTGATGCCGCCACGTCACCGCAACGTCACGCACCAGGAAGTAAACACTTCCGCGCGCATGCGTCGGATCCATTCACAGGATACGACGCATGTGCAGGAGGATATGTCCGCTGGTTTCCCGTACTAACCAGCGGACATATCCGACGGACAGGTTTGTAGCGGACAAATTCAAAGCATGCTTTGAAATTTGTCCGATGGACAAATCTGTCCGCTAGCCCGTACACACGATCGGATTTGTCTGCTGAAACGGTCCATCGGACCGTTTTCAGCGGCCAAATTCGATCGTGTGTACGCGGCCTTAAAGAGGCATAATATCTACTGTGGCGCTCAACCGTATGCTTTTAAGTGTAGAAGACAGGATACAAGCACAGAGACCTCTTTCTCTACCCCCGCCCCCCCCCACTTCTGCAGGACGCGGGTTGGAGAGGGACGGTCCCTGGGAATAAGAGCTCTTCTCTGGAGCAGCCCCCCCCTGGGCAAGCCATAGGAAGGACAAGGTGAGGCCCTAGAAGAGAAGGTGCAACACGTGCAAGTAAGCTGACTAATAAACCCAGTAAACAAGGAAAGCCCTTTTATCCCTCCTAAAGCTGGGGAAAAGAATTAGAACTGCGAAGAAACATAATATGAGCAAAACAACTAGGGGTACCACCCCGAAGATACCCAAGGAAAATGCGGCTCCCAGCACGATCAGACAATATATGACTCAAGATGGAAGCATCAAAAGCCCTAACACTACAAAAAAAACAGAAAAAAAAAAGGAAAGACCAAAAAAGGAGCAGGAGGATCGAACAGCACAAATCATGACATATCAATAGAAGGGGAGCAGGATGTAAGCCACAGCGAGGAAGTAAGAGCAGATGCCCAAATGCCCACAAAGAGCGACATGAATATCATGCTAAAGAGATTGGAAGATGTAATAAGGCAAGAGGGAGGGGGGAAGGGAATGTGACTCCCAACAGGAGGTGGAAGGGGATTTTTCGTTGTAGAATAAGTAAGAGATGGCAGTAATCAAATTTCTGTCTTATAATGTTAAGGGTTTAAATTCCGCGACCAAAAGACCTAGGGTGATTGAAGAAATTAGGCAATACAGCGCCGACGTGGTGTTTCTTCAAGAGACACATGTTTCCTTAGACTCAAATGTAAAATTAGGTTCCTTTTCCTATCCAGTATGGTTTTACGGGGATTCCATTTCAAAATGGGCCAGGGGCGTGGCAATAGTGTTTGCAAGGGACATGAGATTTATTGTGGAGGATAGAATAACAGATGCCGAAGGAAGATTTTTATTTTTAAATGGTAAACTCGGAAGTATTACCTACACGCTTGCGAATATATACGCTCCTTATGTAGGGTCTGTAAAATACCTCAATAGGACCTTGAGGAAACTAAAATCTTTTTATCCGAGGTCTACACGACAGTGATGGGCGATTTCAATTTCGGCATAAACCCGGGAGTTGATAGTACGTCCCGTGTACAGGGGAAGAATTGTATGTGGTTACAAAAATTCAAACGGAAAATGCATGAAAGCCAGTTGGTGGACGTATGGAGGATGCTACATCCAAGGGTACAGGACTACACTTTTTTCTCCCCTGTACACGGGACCTACTCTAGGATAGACTATATCCTAGTAGACCATAGGCTACTAGATAGGGTGGTTGAGGCTAAAATCGAAATAACGACCCTCTCGGATCACGCCCCAATAACCATGAAAATGGAAACCTCCCCACAACAAAATCATACACCTACCTGGCACCTAAATGAAAATTTGATAAGAGATGAGGACGGGGCGAAAGAGGTGGAACAAGAACTCAAACACTTTTTTTCAACAAACGACAATGGGGAAATCTCAGGCGCCACCCTATGGGAAGCGCACAAAGCATATATTCGAGGAATATTAATCGCCGAGGGGGCCAGAAAAAAAAGAGGAAAGCAGGAAGTATGTGACTCTAGTTAAAGAAATAGCGCACCTGGAACAAGTACACAAAATTGAGAGAACGCAAGAGGTCTACCATAAGTTAATGTTAAAAAGAGAGGAATTTCGAGAGGTTCTAGAACTAATAACAAAAAAAAAAATTTAACAGCATAGTAAAGGAGAGATATATCTGGGGTAATAAACCTAGCAGACACTTGGCTAAAATGGTTAAAAAAAAAAGCAATCTAGAAACTATATCGAGCAGATAAAAAAAAAAAACGGAGATTTGGTATACACCACCAATGAAATAGCAGAGACCTTTAAAGACTATTACCAAGAGCTGTACACGATTGATCAGGGGGTCACCAAATCTGAGATAATGAGACTAAAATCAGAGATTTTATCTCAAAATCAGGGATATCTAAGATAGAGAAAATAGATAGTTTTAATATGGACAAACCAATAACGGAAGTAGAAATCAAAGAAGCTTTAAATAATACTAAGGCGGGAAAAAGCCCAGGCCCAGATGGCTTCACGGCCCTATACTTTAAAAAATTTGGCAACATTTTGATTCCTAGGCTATGTAAATATTTCAATGGGCTGGGTTTAGAAAATGAAACAAGTAAGGAAGCTCTAGCCGCTTCGATTACTATCATATTAAAAGAAGGTAAGGACAGTTCGCTCTGCTCAGGATATAGACCAATATCGCTTCTGAATGCAGATATTAGAATATTTGCAAAAATCCTAGAAGAGCGACTAAAAAGAGTCATGTCCTTACTGGTCCACCCAGACCAGACCGGTTTCATCCCCGATAGAGAGAGTAAAGACAATGGAATAAGAGCACTCCTCTTAATCCAGAAGTTAAAAATAGACAGGGTCCCAGGTCTACTCATGTCGGTGGATGCCGAAAAGGCCTTCGATAGAGTAGACTGGGGCCTTATGTTTAAAACCCTAGTGACGATGGGCTTCGGGGACAGGATGATGAGCTGGGTGAAAACACTCTACCACCATCCTACGGCAAAAATTAAAATCAACGGCACCCTATCTGCCCCCTTTGAAATTAAAAATGGGACGTGCCAGGGTTGCCCCTTGTCCCCCCTCCTCTTTATCCTGTCCCTGGAGCCGCTGTTATCTACAATTCGGAATAACCCTGAAATCAGCGGGGTAAAAGTCGGGAACGAGGAAAACAAACTATCAGCGTTCGCCGATGATATCTTATTCTATATTACTAACCCACAGACAACTATCCCATCCTTAGCCAAGTTACTCCAACAGTATGGTACCATCTCAAATTTCAAAATTAATGAGTCAAAAACTGACATTTTGAACATAAATTTAAATAAAAATGAAGAGAAGATTATTAGAAGGAGATGTGTGTACCCCTGGATAAAAGAGCTAAAATATCTAGGTATAAAATTAACAAGATCAGATAAGGAAATGTATAAAATAAATGTTATCCCGCTGTTAAACGAGATCAAATCAGATATTAAAAAAATAATAAATAAACCAATCTCTTGGATAGGATGTATTAATACTTTAAAGATGTTCCTGGTTCCTAAGATCCTCTATAAATTCCAAATTATGCCTATAGCCCTCCCCCAACAATTCTTGAGGACATTAAACTCAATCTTGATGAACTATGTGTGGAAAAACAAAAAACATAGAATCTCATTAGCAATTTTAAAAAAAGAGAAGATCAAAGGGGGACTTGCCGTGCCGGATATAAGAGATTACTATAAAGCGGCAGTATTGTCTCGGGTAGTAGAGTGGGCCAGAGATAGACGAGAAAAAAGATGGGTACAAATAGAAAAAGCACAATCTAAAGCACAACTGAGCACTATAATATGGATCCCCGCACAATATAGAGCACTAAATAAAAAAACTTTCAATATAACACGAGATACACTGAGATTATGGGATAGAGTTCACAAAAAAATAGACGAGGGCTACAACTTACCCCTCATAAATTTGAAGGAAAATCCATACTTTGCACCGGGGGAGGAACAAATTGGGGGGAATTGGATTAAAATAGATAGAGTACACTTAGGTGAAATAATAAATGAGGGTAGAATTATGGGGTTTAACCACTTCAGGTCCGCGCTATTGACAAAATACGTGAACAGCGCGGACCTGAGGCGCCGGGGTCACGTCTTTGGACGTGATTTGCTTGTAATTCCCCGCGCGCGCCACAGGGTGGCGCGCGGCGGGGAAAAACAGTCCCGACGCATCACCGAGGATCCGATGCGTGTACCCGGCGGCCGCGATGTCCGTCAGGTACACGCGATCGTCGGTGAGAGAGCAGGGACGTGGAGCTCTGAGTGTAAACACAGAGCTTCACGTCCTGTCAGTGAGGTGACAGATGCTGTTTCTCTTGTACATAGGGAGACAGCATCGATCACCTCCCCCAGTCACCCCCCTCCCCCCACACAGTCAGAACACACCCAGGCAATACATTTAACCCCTTCCTCACCCCCTAGTGTTAACCCCTTCAATGCCAGTCACATTTATACAGTAATTAGTGCATTTTTATAGCACTGGTCGCTGTATAAATGTGAATGGCGCCAAAAATGTGTCAAAAGTGTCCGATGTGTCCGTCGCAATATCGCAGTCCCAATAAAAATCGCAGATCGCTGCCATTACTAGTAAAAAAAAAATATAAAAAAAAAAACATAATTATGTCCCCTATTTTGTAGGTGCTATAACTTTTGCGCAAAGCAGTCACTTATTGTGATTTTTTTTTTTTTTTTACAAAAATACGTAGAAGAATACGTATCGGCCTTAACTGAGAAAAAAAAATATAAAAAAAAAAATGGGATATTTATTATAGCAACAAGTAAAAAATATATATATATTTTTAAATTGTCGCTCTTTTTTTCATTATAACGCAAAAAATAAAAACCGCACGGGCGATCAAATACCACCAAAAGAAAGCTCTATTTGTGGGGAAAAAAAGGACGCCAATTTTGTTTAGGAGCCACGTCGCACGACCGCGCAATTGTCAGTTAAAGCAAGCAGTGCCGGAAGCTGAAATTTCGCCTGGGCACGAAGGGGGTTTATGTGCCCAGTAAGCAAGTGGTTAAGGAGTTGAAACACAGGCCAGAAATCTGGATTCTGGATGAATGGCGGTATACCCAGTTATGCCACTTCGTGCAACACCTTCCGCACCCTCTGCGGACGAGCTTAGAGCTCACCCCGTTGGAAAAACTGTGCAAAAAAGAAAATTCAAAAGGCACAGTGTCAAAACTATATAAGATCCTGGTAAAGGTGGACGCACGGGTGGAGCCGCCCTTCGTCCAGAAATGGGAAAGAGAACTGGGGACATTAAGAGGGGATAACACTTTCCAAAAGTTAATGAAATTGACCCATTCTTCTGCCATTGATACGAGAACCGTGGAGTCAAACTACAAATGTATCTCTTGCTGGTATGCCACGCCAGATAAAGTGAGTAGATTCAGCGAAGGAAAATCTGGCAATTGTTGGCGGGGATGCCTTGAAAAAGGAACTATTGCACATTTGTGGTGGCTGTGCCCAAAAATTAAAAAATTCTGGCAACAAATCATAGAGCAAATAAAAGAGATTACGGGTATAGAAATAAAAAAACGACCCGTGGGTAGTTCTATTCCACGGTGGGCAAGCGGGAATAACAATGTATAAAAAATCTCTCACACCCCACCTCCTCAATGCAGCAAAAAGGCTTATTCCTAAGAACTGGCAGAAAGTAGAAACACCAATGATGTGGGAATGGATCAATGCGGTGGAGGAGACCTATAGAATGGAAGAGCTGAGGGAGATGGTGGGGGAACCAGGAAAATCAGGTTTTTAAGGAAAAATTTTAAAAATGGCAAGTGTACAAAAAGTCGTGGAGCTATGTGGAAAACCTGAGGATAGACAGTTATTGAAACTAGAAAATACAAATTAGAAAATAGAAACGCAATTAGTATAAAGAAGGTCCTTTCGTGCTTGTTTCCTGTTGGGGGTCACGTGGGAGGGGGGGGAGGGGGGGGGTTAATGTTAAAAGACTGGATAGCCTAACAAACTATCCATTGCCATATATCTTAAAAAAAAAAAAAAAAAGGCAAAAAGCTTTTTTGATACCACAAATGATGCAAAACTGTTATGGAGACAAAGGAAGCATGGATCTATGAGCTGCTCTCCAGTTTCTAGTTAAGGCTGACGTGAAAAAAAAAAAAAAAAGCATTTTACCAGACGTCAACTTGAGTTTTCAATGCTTTATTCCAAGGCCCAACATGGCCAACATCAACATGACACATGATAGAGAAAAGGTTGATGAGCAAAGAGAGAACTGTAGTATCAGGCATTGGATATCAAAGAGAGAGCAAGCCTGCTCTCAGCACAGTCAAATTTAAACGTCGCCACTCTCGCCAGAGTGGGTAAAGTGCCCCTGAACAGGCGATTCACTTGAGCCCGGTAGCCGAAGGGTCACTTTTAAACAAAGTCACTGGGAGGAAACAGGGCCTCTGCCACAGGCCTGATGGTTTTCTCTTAGGTTTGTCAAAGGTTAGAACCAATAAATCCTCCCAGTAAATCCAATTTCAAGGTCACTGATTGACAGCTAAAGCGTACCTGTCATGTGGCGTGGTGACCGGATCCCCGGTGGTTCGTCCATGCCTCGCAGACAACCTCTGCCTCTGGGTTCTCCCAAGCCGATCCCCCACCATTTAGCTCCCGCTTAAGATCTGGGACCCAGCAAGCTGCTGGGGCCCCTCTCTGCATCAGAATAATGTTCCGCTGGCCCATGGATGCGTGCACCCTGAAGGTGGATGCCGCACCTGGAACTCGGGCCCGCATAGCACAACTCACGCAGGCAACTGCCCCAGATATACCCACCCGCCAGCACGTCCAGAGAAAAAAAACGCTCCTCTGATTGGCTGCTGGGAGAAGGTGGGTCCGTCAGAACCCCCTCTAGCGCCGACTGTCACCCAGGGGTAATAACACCCCCCTGGCATGCAGACCCACCCACAAGGCAGTTCCAAATGGCAGTGGTCCAAATTTAGGCAATTTGTGAATGGGAGTAAATTAACTCTCCCATTCCCCACTAACTTTAGCGTAGCACCCCACCAAAAGGGGGGGGGGCGCTACATATATGTGCATTTATTATTTTTTATTATTCTTTGTAAAAAGTGGACTTAGCTCTTAAATGACCAGTAAGGGCATTTATCACTCATTTTGTATTCTCTTCAAACTAAACACTGAAACAATGACAAACACAATGTTTGTGTATAGAATATGCTCCTGTATATTTTCAGTAAGTTTTGATACAAATACTGTTAAATGGGATAAATTAGCATATAAAATGTAACACAATGAGTCTGATTACATAAAAATCTAAGGATGAGATCCATTTAATTTTCCTAATCTATGTTTCATCTTGAAAAGAGGAAAAAAAGAATGCCTTTTAGAGAACTATGCTTTTTGGATTTTATTGATTCAGCCTCACAACTGCTCCATTTCTGTCTCAGTAACGGTATAGAGAGGCAAATATTAACAATGACGATCAATACATCTTTATGTTCACTAAAAACCAAATCTATTTTTGTACAGTTACATAACTTAAGTGGATTTTGCTTTTATCTATGTTTTCAAAGAAGCAGTTACACATAAAATAGAGAGATCCTGCATATGAATGCTCTGCAAAGCAGGAACATAGCACATGATACAGAAGGTTCTGCTACAACCCTAATTACGTTTAGCAGCAATGAACTTATACTTCATCTGGAGGAAACTGGGGCAAACAAAGTTGGAGCGCTGATGTAAAGGAACACCAGATCTAATTTAGGTCTTTGGGAAAGAATCTAAGCAATCATTTTCGAATGCGCAAAGAAAGCTATAGAAACAAAATTCCTTAAATGTCTGAGGGCATTAGATTTGTGTTCGATATTGGCAATGTTAAAAGGGTTGTTCCATAATTGTACAATGTATAAAGTACAAACAACCACAGCCTTAAACCTTGGAACATTAAAGTCACATAAAGTTAAGAAACATGGAATGGTTATGTTGTAGCTTTTGACAACTTTGGCTTTAATTATTAAAAATATTAACATACATCTGTTACAGTGTTACAAGAGATGATTTTATTATTATACAGGATTTTTATAGCACCAATTTATTAGACATGTGCAGACTGGAATATTTTGTTTTGTTTTTTCGTTTTCGTTTGGAAAATAAATTTATTTAGTTACTCACAAAAATCGTTTTGATTTATTTCGTTGGGGAATAGCTTTCATCCGAAAATCCAATAATACTTGGTTTCTGTCGAATGTTTAAAGAATATTCGACGGAACGTTGAATCTTTACATCAAATCGTACATTTCTGTTAGAATATTCCGCCTACAAGAATTCTAATGTTGTATGACTAGTAATAATGTTGAATCTATTTTCTCATAAATCGAAATCTAATCTCTGTAATGTCGAATCTATTATTTCTATAGTGTCGAATCTTTTCTCTATAATGTCAAATCTTTTCCCTATAATGTCGAATCTTTTCCCTATAATGTCGAATCTTTTCCCTATAATGCCGAATCTCTCTATATCGAATTTTTACCGCAACGAAAACTAAAATAAAGCATTTTTTATATTGTATCTTTCGGTTTTCGTTTCTTGCGCTTTCGTTATTGTTTGTTAAAATGCATTCTAACGAAAACGAATGCATATGTCTACAATTTATGCAGTGCTTTACAATATAGCCGGGTCAGTACAATACTATTACAATATAGTATAATACAGAAGGAATAGAAGGACCCTGCTCATGGAGCTTACAATGTAAAGGAGGGGGTAAAAAGGGTAATAGCTGCAGGGGGTGATATGATGGAAGTGACTCAAGTACAGTTTTTAGGTGGAGATGGGGGTAGGCTTCCTTGAATAAATACGTTTAAGGATCAGCTAACGGCGGACAGGGTAGCAGCTGACGGGAGTTCCAGAGCAGAGAGTATGATTTGGGCGACATTTGTAGATGAGGTTGGTGATGTAGCTGGGAGCGATGTAGTGGATGGCTTTGTATGTTGTGGTTAGTATTTTGAATTTTATACGTTGAGCTAGTGGAAGCCAGTGAAGAGATGATTGGCAGAGAGGGGCAACAGTCACAAATCGGTTAGTAAGGTATATTAGTCTAGCGCAGAATTCATAATAGACTGAAGGGGGGGTAGTTTGTGTAAAGGTAGACCAGTGAGAAGGTAGTTGCAGGGATATCCTTCAAGCTGCATGTAATGCCGTGTACACACGATTAGATTTTCTGTCGGAAAAAACTTGCATGATTTTTCTGATGGAATTCCGCTCAAGCTTGGCTTGCATACACATGGTCACACAAAAGTTCTCTGAACTTTCGACCATCAAGAACGCGGTGACGTACAACATGACGACGAGCGAGGAAAATTAAGTTCAATGCTTTCAAGAATGCGTTGAATTGTTTCTGAACATGCGTTGGAATTGCTACAGACGATCGGATTTTCTGATAGGAATTTTTCCGTTGGAAAATTTGAGAACCAGCTCTCAGTCTTTAGTTGGTGGAATTTCCGACAGCAAATGTCTGATGGAGCATATAAACGGTCGAAATTTCCGTTCAAAAGCTCACATATGACTTTTATTGTCGGAATTTCTGATTGTGTGTATGGGGCATAACTGTATCAAAGAACCACAAACTGAAAGCACTGTTTGCTTAATTTTTAATAATCAAAGCACACTCGCACATCCATCTATGTCTCCATACCTTATTTTTTTGAGAAATCTCATTGTTAAATAGTGTTGAGCAGAATATGCCATATTCGATTTCGCGATATATCTCGAATATATAGTCGAATATTCGAGATATATTCCAAATACGAATATTCGTGATATTTTTTGGAAATGAAATGATTGCGAAATTTAGCTTGCGAATGCGAATGCGAAATTTCGAGAAATGCGGAATGGAGATGATTGGCTCAGAATATTCGTATATTTTACAATACAAAATAATTGCGAATATTCGGCAAATGCGGAAGGAGCACTCTGATTGGCCAGAATATTCGTGAATATTACAATACATAATTGCGAATATCGGCAAATGCGGAAGGAGCACTCTGAGGCTCAGAATATTCGTGATATATTACAATACAAAATAATTGCGAATATTCGAAATGCGGAAGGAGCACTTAGCTCAGAATATTCGTGATATATTACAATACAAAATAATTGCGAATATTCAGCAAATGCGGAAGGAGCACTCTGATTGGCTCAGAATATTCGTGATATATTACAATACAAAATAATTGCGAATATTCGAGAAATGCGGAAGGAGCACTCTGATTGGCTCAGAATATTCGTGATATATTACAATACAAAATAATTGCGAATATTCGAGAAATGCGGAAGGAGCACTCTGATTGGCTCAGAATATTCGTGATATATTACAATACAAAATAATTGCGAATATTCAGCAAATAAGGAGCACTCTGATTGGCTCAGAATATTCGTGATATATTACAATACAAAATAATTGCGAATATTCGAGAAATGCGGAAGGAGCACTTGATTGGCTCAGAATATTCTGATATATTACAATACAAAATAATTGTGAATATTCGGCAAATGCGGAAGGAGCACTCTGATTGGCAGAATATTCGTGATATATTACAATACAAAATAATTGGATTAAAATGCGGAATGGAGCACTCTGATTGGCTCAGAATATTCGTGATATTTCACAATACAAAATAATTGCGAAATTTCGAGAAATGCGGAATGGAGCACTCTGATTGGCTCAGAATATTTGATATATTACAATACAAAATAATCGCGCGATATCGCGCGATATCGCTATTGCCGAATAATCGCATTGCGATTTTTCGGTATAAAATGATCACTGATACTCGGCCCAAGGTCTCTAATCATACCAGCAATGCTTTTACGTCGATGGTCTCTAGGATGTGATCTGTTCTAAAAAAAAAAATTGACGAATATTCGAAATAGCGAATATTCGCCGCGATATTCGAGTTATTCGCGAATACTCGATAATGCAATATTCGTAGCGAATATTCGCAATGCGAATATTCGTGAGCAACACTATTGTTAAACAGACCCTGGCATTTCTAACCACGCCATCTTGAGTAAGGGTAGATGATTCATGTAGCATTTACTTCCTGGAATCCATGTTCCCTTAGCTCAGTCAGGAGATGGTTAGCTTAAAAAGCTAACATAATTTTGGCCTAGGCTAGAAATCAAGAAGCAACTGTAATTTTTTGATTTTTTTTAAAAAGTAAATATAGTATTCATTACTTTCCTTTTACTAATGCTAGCAGCATAAGGATTAAAATAGGTAATGTTTAGTTCCACTTTAATATTTTGACAGAATAAAAGGTGGATAAAGCACCCGGACCAGGTGGCATACACCCACAGATCCTAAAATAATTGAGCGCTGTCATTTCAAAGCCATTATTTCTAATATTTAGGGACTCTTTAATGACTGGAATGGTACCACTGGATTTGCATAGGGCCAATGTGGTGCCCATATTTAAAAAGGGATCAAAGTCTTTACCAAATAATATTGTATGATTTTGTTTTTTTTGGTTGAACTGGGTGGACTTGTGTCTTTCTTCAACTTGGCTAATTATTTAACTATGTAACTGTAAAGTGCATGTATAGACTTTTTTTTCAGCTTTGGACAGAGTAAAGAATGGTTTATGGTTTATTAGAGTAAATCTCCTAAAGATAATTATCCAAAGAGAAAAAATAAATCTGGCACGAATGATGTCTCAAAAATAAAACATATACTTAAAGGGGTTGTGAAGGAAATTTTTTTCTTCATAATAAGCATCCTTTACCTGCAGACATTCCTCTTTTCACTTCCTCATTGTTAGTTTTTGCTCAGAAGTTGCTCTATTTCTTCTCTGTTCTGTTCACTTCCTGCTTGTCTGATTTTACTCACCACCATGAAGGGAGGCTTTACTGCGGTGGTCAGTGACCTACTCGCCCTCTCCTGGGAACTACATCTGTGCGGCAGGACGCTCTCTACGTGTTAGGCCGCGTACACACGTACGAGAACCTCGTCGGGCTAAACTCATCGTTCCGCCCAACGAGGTTCTCGGCCGGCCGTCGAGTTCGTCGACCAGGCTGTCGAAAAAAGGCGTTGAGCCATTAGTCCCGATGGCCCATTGAGGAAATAGAGAACCTGCTTTCTATTTTGGCTCGACGCCTTGCTCGACAGTTTTCTCGTCGAAAATGTACACACGATCGAGCTTTCTCGGCAGAATATGGATCCCAGCGAGATTCTGCCGAGAAGCTCGGACGTGTGTACGGGGCCTTAGGCCCCGTACACACGATCGGATATATCCGATGAAAACGGTCCGCGGACCATTTCCATCGGATATGTCCGATGGGAGTTTGATCCGATGGCGTGTACACACCACGGATGGGCGCGGCGGTGACGTAGTGGTGACGCGCGGTGACGTTGACGCACCCGTCACCGCACGTACTTCCGCGCATGCGCCGAATCCATTCGGCAGCGGCGCGGCGGTGGTGGGAGCCGACATGTCTGCTGGTAAGTGTACTAACCAGCAGACATGTCGGGCGGAAGATTCCCACCGATAGATTTCAAAGCTTGCTTTGAAATCTGTCGGGTGGAGAAATCTGTCCGCTAGCCCATACACACGAGCGGAGATGTCTGCTGAAACGGTCCATCGGACCGTTTTCAGCGGACATATCCCCTCGTGTGTACGCGGCCTTAGAGACTTCAAGGAGGCGTGAATTACTGGGAGTGATGCAATGCATACTGGGAAATGTAGTTCTTACTTGAACGAGCGCCGCAAACCAGGAAGTGAACGAGAGAACAGAACCTAGAACGCCGGAGGTGATCTAGATGAAGGAATTAATAGGTATTTACTAGTTTTTTTTTAACAGAATCATTACACTATTCTGTCTGTCTACCTTGCAGACATTAATTTAAGGCAAAACATTTTTTTTCCTTTACAACTCCTTTAAATGTATATAATGTGATTGTGACTAAGGCCTATGTAAGAGGCTGAAACACATCAATAATTACAAGTATTGATTCCTTTTATTGGATGGATTTAATAAAATCAAATATGTTTTATTTTTCAGACATCGTGGTGCCGGTTTTTCTATGATTGGGCTTTTGAATGCCTGGGTACTGGGGCTATCTGAGCACTTGAGTCTCTATCTCATCCTGTTTATCATTAAGGGCTATTTTCGGGTAGCAGCACTATTTCAATAGATGTAAAGAAAATTGTCCCCTTAACCAGTGGTGGCCTGTTCATTAGGGGCGCACAGGCGCACATCCATGCATCCGGCCCCTTGATCTACATTCAGTCGCTGGAAGCATGGATTCCAATGGGGAGGGGGTGCTTTGTTTTGTTTTTGAAGTGTGTGATTAGAGCCAAAGGCTCTCATAGGCTTTAAAATAGGGTGGGTTCAGGGCGCAGAGCACTGCGTTCCGAGCCCACCCAGTTGTGTGACAATAGCAAATGAATATTCGCTATTCTAAGACCGATCCTCCTAGCCAATCAGGAAGCGGGTCGTGAGACCCATCACCCGATTGGCTGAAAGGACAGGCGATCCTTTTGGACACTTCAGAGTTGGAGGTATGAAACGCACGGTGGAAGCCGCCATGATGCAGAGATAGCTGCCGAAACCTAGATGGGGTAAGCCCTAAATAGTGTTCCCATTGCAATTTTTTCCTACACCTTTTGTTCTGGAAATAACTCAAAAATGTTGGATTATTACTCACTTTCTTTTTTTGTGACAATAGACACCAATACAAACAGGTAAATCTCCCAAATGGTGACAGAATTAGAAACTTGGGAGAGGGTCTAACCCTTCCCCCATTCTATCTAAAAACTAAAATAAAAGGTTTTGCCTAGAAATACTTTCAAATACACCCTCAATTAAAGGGGGGGGGGTGATATAGTGCTACAGATCTCAACACTTAACAGATTAGAAATATTGGGCCAGATTCAGAGAGCCGTAACTCCTGTCTAACTGGTGTTAGACTGGAGTAATTTCAAATTACGCACGTTTTTTAGCTAGTCGGAAACCTCAAACCATGAATAGACGACTGCGGGCTTCAATTCGACTGGATTACGTGTTCGTACGCCTTCGGATCTACGCTGCAATAAAATTGCGGCCACTGGGTGGACTTCCCGTCGTTTTCCGCGTCGGGGTATGCTAATGAGCTTTTGCCGGCGATTCCAGAAATTACGATCTTCAATCGCAATCTCTTACGGCATCTTTAGTCATCTTTTTTTTGCGTAACACTATACCAGCTTTTTGCTGCTCTAATATTAGACAGCCCATGTTAAGTATGGCCGTCGTTTCCGCGTCAAATTTCTATGTTTTCCGACGTCTTTTATTTTTTTTTGACGTAAAACGTCCGGAATAGAAATGTCGTAAACGACGCTACTCAAACAATGAATGACGTAACAACGTGATTTTGCGCAATGCACGGCGGGAAATTTCTGAACGGAGCATGCTCAGTTCAATCGCCGCGGGGACGCGCCTAATTTAAATGCTTCACGCCCCCTAATCGCGTATTTCGATTACGCGGCGAGAAATAAACTACGCCGCCGTAGCGTACGGGCAAAAATCTAACATTATTCGATGTAGAGCCTGGTGAAATACGGCAGCGTAGAATATTTCGATTACGCAGCGCAAAATTAAGTGTATCTGAATCTGGCCCATTGTTCTTGTTTCCAGCCTGTGGTTGCCTCACATTTGATGTCTTCAAAACACCATTGTCTGGTTCCTGTCTTTCTAGTTGTCTCAGTCCCTTTACAGATTGCCATGGAGCCACCTTTGCTATACCTGCTGCCACAATGCATGAGTTTTCTTACCTCCATAGAAAGCCCCAGTGGTAAGCCATCCACATTTGTTCCCTCCTTCCTGTAAATGATTGGTATTGGCTGGAGCCTTCACTGATTCTAGTGCACTGTGCATGTGAAGTTTGAGAAAGAGGTGCTGTGAACCTGGAGCTGGAGGTGGTGCTCTGTGTATGGTGCCAACAAAAATTCAAAATTATGGATTGGGGCATGATAGATATGTGGCACATTTATTAAACCACTTCCATACAGGGCACTTATACACCCTCCTGCCCAGACCAATTTTTAGCTTTCAGCGCTGTTGCACTTTGAATGACAATTGCGCGGTCATGCTACACTGTACCCAAACTCAATTTTTATCATTTTGTTCCCACAAATAGAGCTTTCTTTTGGTCGTATTTGATCACCTATGGGATTTTTATTTTCTGCAAAAAAAATTAAAAAAATGACCGAATTTTTTTTTGTGTTTCTGTTATAAAACATTGTAAATAAGTATGTTTTCTCCTTTACTGATGGGCACTGATGGTACTGCACTGATAAGGCGGAACTGATGGGCACCGATGAGGTGGCACTGATGTGGTTGCATTGATGGGCACTGATGATGGGCTCTGATAGGCAACACGGATGGGCACGGATATGCGACACGGATGGGCACGGATAGGCAGCATGGATGGGCATGGATAGGCGATAGGGATGGGCAGGGATAGGCGGCATGGATGGCCACTGATAGGCGGCATGCACATATATGTGGCACTAATATATGTTGTACTAATGAATGCCAATCAGTGCCAAATAATGCCTGCCAATCATTGATGCCCATTGTGGGCAATGATTGGCATCCATTGTGGGCACTGATTGGCATCCTTTTTTTGTGATTGTCATCCATGGTGGTCCAGTCTGGGCATCCTCGGGGGGGCTGCGCTGATAATCGATCAGCGCAACTCCCCCTGTCAGAGGAGCAGTCGATCGGCTCTCCTCTACTCTTGTCTGATAGACGCGAGTGAGGAAAAGCCAATTACCGGCTTTTCCTGTTTACATCGTGATCAGCCGTGATTGGACATGACTGATCACGCGGTAAAGAGTCTCCGTCGGAGACTCTTTACCTAGATCAGTGTTGCGGGGTGTCAGACTGACACCCTGCAACAACGATGGCCGTGATGCGCGCCCCCGTCATATGACGTCCAGTCAGGATATTGAAACCACTTTCAACTGCCAACGTTAATCTGCAATTGGCGGGCGGCAAGTGATTAAAAACAATGAAGGTTTTAATACTACTCTCACTTATAACAGCCAAAGAGACTTTGCTCTCTAATAATTCAAGGTATTTCTCCTAAAAACTTTTACTAGGCAAACAATTTCAACTAGGCATTAAAAAAAAGAACTTGTCAGCAGCTTTACACTTATCAATTGTTAAATGCATTACCTTTACCTCTTGGTAAAACATGCCTGCCCAACCTTCTGCAATCACATTGCAGGCCACATTTTAATGCTCACTAAGAATGGAATACCCAGCCTATGATCGCAAAGATTTTTTACAACCACATTGGAACATAGTTTGTACTTTTGCTGTTTTCTATTAAAACGGCTTCAGTTGGTGAATACCTAATTTTATCATGAATATATTGAAATTGTATTTGAATCTGTCATAAATCAATCTGTGTATGGCCAACACAGGAATCACATGCAATACTCAGGTAACCACAATAAATTCCAGTTTACAAAACTTTTTTATTTATTTTTTACTATGAAGAGGTGAATGCAATTTATAGCTATTAACTTTTCTAACATAACATTGACTCATTCCGAGGACAAATAATAGGACTTAAAACGAACCTATCATTAATATTGACAAACCATAGGAATCAATAGGGCACATGTCAACAAGATCAAGTACATTGTTTTGCCATGGATAAAAACAAATGCAAAGGCCACCAGAAGTAGTATGTGCTTCATATCATTAGACACCAAATCAACAAGGTACAGGCATTATGACTACTCGATGTACGTACTGTATATAGATACCAACTATGCTTAGAAACAAGGTTCTTACTTTTTAGGAAAATATATATTACCAAAAGTATTGGGACACCTGTCTTTACACGCACATGGACTTTAATGGCATCCAGTCTTATTCCGTAGGATTTAATATTGAATATATATAACAGCTTCAACTCTTCTGGGAAGGCTGCCCACAAGGTTTAGGAGTGTCTGTGGGAATGTTTGATCATTTTTCCAGAAGCACATTTGTGAGGTCAGGCACTGATGTTGGACGAGAAGGCCTGGCTCGCAGTCTCCATTCTAATTCACTTCAATGGTGTTCTATCTGGGTTGAGGTCATAACTCTGCTTAGGCGACTCGGAAACCGGCACCCTCCTCCATGTGTGGTGGGACTGCCCTACCTTACAACCATTCTGGAAGGAGATACATAGCCTCATATCTAAAAACAACCCCTTACACACCTGACTTCACCCCCACACAGTACCTATTGCACCACACGTCCCTTCCCAAATCGGTTTATCGTAAATCGCTCACCTTGCACCTGATAAATGCGGCCACGCAATGCATACCGGCTCACTGGAAAGATCCCCTTCCCCCCACAGTAGAGGAATGGCGAGCCCGAGTAAACAGAATTGAGGAGATGGAGATGCTTATCCACCAAGCCAAGGATACCCAAGACAAATTTAGATGCACATGGGCCTGCTGGACCCATTATAGGAACTCTATGACCTGCCCATGTCCCTCCACAAGCCGGGTAGACCCGATCCACCCCCTCCCAATAGCTGGCGTTGCCGACCCCTGATCTGTCCCCATGCTAAGCGTCCTCTCCCCCTTCCCTGGACAACGCCAGTCAGCCCTTTCGCCTCTGGAGACTCCTGTTCCCCCCCGCCCACAGATTGTTCCCTTTAGAGGTGGGCGGTTGGAGGGTAGAACCCCGTTGATCCGGGCCTACGTCGCCTGCACAAGGCAACCCCCGGGCACATCCCCATATAGGTCAATATAACTACGACACTCCCAATACCCCTCTAACAGAAGTCCCCTATGACAGGGTCCGGAAGGATGGAGGCCCCATGCCTGCTAGGACCACACGTCCAACTGGGCGCGCACAACACCCCCTGACCTCGTCCACCGACGAAATTGGTTTGTTTTTGCATAATGTGTTATGACTGCACCTGGTCTTTCGCTCCCACACACAATCTTATAGTTCACACCTTTGAAATTGACGTTGTGACAGGATAAAACAGGAAAATAAAAATAAAAATAAAAAGGAAAACAAAAAGGGAGACCCCAGATTTTGTGACACCCTTCAGAAGACACTCCTGTTATTATTAATGTTTATGTTACAGTGTACCTACTACCTTTTGTGACACAGCGGCTGCGACCGCAATTTAATTGTTAATTCTACTGTATTTGCTGCATTGCACTGCCTGTACTGCTACTATGCAAATCAATAAAAAAAAATTTGGAAAAAAAAACTCTGCTTAGGCAAGTCATGTTCCTCCACCCCAAACTCGCTCATCCACGTCTTTATGGACCTTGCTTTGTGCACTGGTCCAAATTATTTGGTGGAGGGGGAATCATGGCCTGAGGTTGTTATTTTAGGGGTTGAACTTGGCCCCTTAGTTCAAAGTGAAGGGAACTCTTAAGGTGTCAGCATACCAGTCAATTTTGGACAATTTGATGCTCCCAACTTTGTGGGAACAGTTTGGGGATGGCCCCTTCCTGCTCCAATATGACTGGGCACCAGTGCACAAAGCAAGGTCCATAAACACATGGATGAGCAGGTTTGGGGTGAAGGAACAAGACTGGCCTGCACAAAGTCCTGATCTCAACTCAATAGAACATCTTTGGGATGAATTAGAGCACAGACTGTGAGCCAGGCCTTCTCGCCAACATCTGCCTGACCTCACAAATGAGCTTCTGGAAGAATCGTCAAACACTCCCATAGACACTTCTAAACCTTGTGGACAGCCTCCCCAGAAGAGTTGAAGCTGTTATAGCTACAAAGGGTGAGCCAACTCAATATTGAACCTTAAGAATAAGATTAGGATGCAATTAAAGACAACAGTGAAAAAAGATAGATGTGATCACTAAGTAATATGATCTGTAATATGTCTGGACCTATATTTATATGTTTTTATTAAGGAGCAAGGTTTGGAAGACCTGATTTATTTTATATTTTTTGTGAAAGCCAATTGTCATGCCGCGTACACATGGTCGGAATTTCCGACACCAAATGTTTGATGTGAGCTTGTTGTCGGAAAATCCGACTGTGTGTATGCTCTATCGGACATTTGCTGTTGGAATTTCCAACAACAAATGTTTGAGAGCTGCTTCTCAAATTTTCCGACAACAAAAGTTCTTGTTGGAATTTCCAATCGTCTGTAGCAAATTCCGACGCACAAAAATCCTACGCATGCTCAGAATCGTTGAACTTCAATTTTTTTCGGCTCCTCGTATTGTTTTACGTTCTTGACGTTCGGAATTTTACGTCAACATTTGTGTGACTGTGTGTATGCAACACAAGTTTTAGCCAACATTATGTCTGAAAAAAATCCACGGTTTTGTTGTCGGAATGTCCGATCGTGTGTACGTGGCATGAGTGTAGGAGATGTTGACATCCACAGCCAAGCAGTTCATAGTGCCATTAGAAGTCTATTGAATTTATTGGATGTTCATAACCAATGAACATTTCAAAAGAGACCTCTCAGTGATATGAACTTTTGTACTAGGTTCTCCTTAACCACTTCCATACCAGGCAGTTACGCACCTCCCTGCCCAAGCCAATTTTCAGCTTTCAGCGCTGTCGCACTTTGAATGACAATTGCGTGGTCGTGCTACACTGTACCCAAATAAAATTTTTTGCATTTTGTTCCCACAAATGGAGATTTGTTTTGTTGGTATTTGATCCCCTTTGCGATTTTTATTTTTTGCGCAACAACTAAAAAAAGACCGGAAATTTTGAAAAAAATAAAGGCCCAGATTCACAGAGCGATTACGCCTGCGCAACAGGAGATGCGCATGCGTAAGTCGAAATGTGCGCGTGCGTTTCGATGCACGGCATCCCCAGAACGAGATACGCAAAAAATCTATTTTTTTTTGTCCCGCGTAATTTCGTTAGACTGGCGCATCCGTCCGCGCAAAAGTGCGCTAGACAGACCATTGATTTGCTAGTCAAATATGCTAATGAGGGACTTACGGGGATCCTCAAAAGAACGTTGGGGCAGCGCAGGCGACGCAGTGTGCGCAACAGCAAAATGTCCTGTCTAAAATTAGACCATATAAAAGCTGGTCTAAAAAGAGAAAAAAAGTCTACTTGTTAGATAAAGCAACACTGTTGAGAATGAGAATGAGCGGCACATCGAGAATCATATCAAAAGTCTTGACAAATGCGGTGTTCTCCTCCAACCGCTGGTTGGTACGTTCCAAGTCACCTTGGATCTCTTCTCTCTCCTTTGTTGATTGCTTTCGGAACCTGGATTCTGCGTGGATCAAAACGGATTTGGCGCTTTTATCGCATCACTCTCATGCACATCTAGCGTATTTACAATACTGGCACCAATTCTAGTGATGAACAGGGCTTTTTCCCAGTCAGTCTGAATTCTGGACTGCAGGAGCATTTGGTACGGGGAGGAGGTGGGCACATAATCCAGGGAGGCTCCCATAGGCTTCTTTACGGAGTGAGTCTGCGTAGTAGAGTATGGTGAATCGCTGACCCTGCCCTATATTGATAAAGGAGTCCCCCTGGCTTTGACTTTGCGCTATGATGTTTGAAAATTCCTGTTTGGCGTGAGAAGTTCTGTTTCGCTCCATCTCTCATCCAATCCTCTATCAAAGATGTCAGATTGAGGTGGTGATCCCTGTTGCAGATCGGATACAGTCGTGTCGTCTGCATCAGTTTTTGGCTGGAACGAAGGTTGTTAACACACAGACGATCCTGAGGGACATGGTGCGTTTTTCAGGTACGGTCCTATCACTGTTTGCATCGCCAAAAAAGAGGAGAACAAGATAAATCACCCTGGCTACCAGCCGAGTCACAGATGTGGTCACAGTGCAAAAGCCACTTAGGTCAACAGGGAGACAAGATCTCTTCGTCTGCGGCCTTGATCGGCAATGCATGTCTGATTGCCAAGTGCTCTAGATGCTTTGCCTGTTGTAGAGAATGTTAAGCTTGTTATGGGACTGGAGTTCCTTGGGGTCCAAGGGTTTCTTCAGATGGGTTGGACCCTCTTTCAAACTGTGGGGCACTATGCCCTGAAAGTGGTTGATAAGCTGGTAATGAGGAGCCAGGATGTCATTCAGCATTTTATGGGGATAATGTCCTCGCCATGCGCAGCAAATGATTTTTAGTGTCAACGCTACTTACATATCGGAATTGGGTCTGTGTGAGAGGCCAGGGGGGGCTGCTGAATCTTTCTTGCATTTTATCAACGACCGCTCATGCAAAATTCTTGCCAATACATCCTGGTTTCAACCATCAAGAGTCGGGGGCGGTTAAATAGCCCTCACAGTCACTGTTGCAGTATGAACATGCTCGCGCACATAGCTGACTTTAGATGCAATGACAGAATGGCACGGAGGATGGCACGGGAGAGGATCGCACCCGCATACCTGTTTGGCAGAGTGATTGAGGTGTTTCCATCTTCAGATTCCCCCTCACATCCTGCCACTGCAGGAGGACATGCCCAACACACCGGGGCCATGTCCTTGCCATGGATGAACACATGTCATGAGCAGATGGTGCACTTGTCCAGACCATGGCCCCAAATCATCAAACCCACCACTGGGAGAAGGCAGACAGCTACATTGTTCCCACCACTGCCAATTGCGTGACTCCAGCATGTGCAATCGCATTGGCCCATCAATGTACAGGTGATAGTCGATGCCCAAGGCCTCATATGGCACGTCCGTGCCAAACACCCAGGGTCCAGCCATGACAGCTACATATACAATCAATGCCACATCCGAATGGAATTCGATCAGAACGTGTATGGGGACACCTGGCTGGTTGGTGAGTGACATGGGAGTCAGGCATGACTATCCCCTCCCATGATGCACACATCACAAGGGGCACATGCATGACTAACATCCTCCTGTCTTTTCCCTTACAGGTGACTCTGCATATCCACTGGGACCCCATCTCACGACTCCTATCCGGAACCCCCAAACCCCAGGAGAGGAAAGATACAATCAAGCACATGCCCAAACACGAGCAGCCTCCTAAAGTCACGTTTCCGATGCCAGGATAAGTCTGGGGGTACCCTCTTGTATTCCCCAAACTCCGTGTGCCAGATCATCGGTGCATGTTACATGCTGCACAACTTCGCAGAAAGAAAGGGCCTGCAGATTGCCCTACGTGATGACCTGACCCCTGAACCAGACAATCCCCCCCTAACCGAGGCTACCCCGTCTTTTGAGGGAGGAGCAGCCAGGAGACAGCTCACATTGGGCATCTTTGAACGTTAAACATACACATTAATCATGGCACAATGAGAATGCATGCATGCACACCACTGTGGTCCCTAGCACACGCACCCCACATCCACATCAAATTGGATTGGCACCAGTCCAACATGCTGGACTTGTGAGCAGCAACGCCACGCCAAGGCTCCAATTATGTCACTGTTCATTCATACACCATTCACACGGACCTGGGGATCACTTCTCCCTGGTCCTGGGGAACCCTTCTCCACCAAAATTGAGGGTGACACCCCTTTTCCGGCAGGAATGTCACCCCCACATTCAAACAGCATTCACAACCCAAAAAAAAAATACCTGCAAAAGCAAAACTTGTCCAGCAAAAAAAAAAGGGGAAAAAAAAATTAATGCCCTTTGCGTGAGCCATGCCTGGGGCGCCCCCGGCCACGGCCCCGGCTTCTCAGGGGAGACTCATGGGGAAGGGGTAAAACCGGGGAAGGAGGAGCAGCCTCTGATCTCTGCCCACCTGGCGGCCTGCCCTCCAAGGCCACGGCTATTCTGTCCAGGGCAGCACCAAGTGTTGCCGTGTTGGCCTGGATAGCCAGGGTAAGGGCCCTCACATCCTGCCCAATGCCTGCTGATGTCGTCTGCAGTTTGTTTAGGCAGGTTGTGAAAGCCCGGGAGTGGGAGTCCAGGTTCCCCAGCGTATTCTTGATGGAGGACAGGCTCTCCTCCATCCGCACCAATGTCTGGCTGACCTGTCCCAGATGGCGGGTCTGGAGGAACTGGTCCCTTCTCAGAGTGGCGGGCAGGAGATCGGCCAACCCCCTGGTGTTCTGGGATGAAATCCTGCCTCCAGCTGATGCTTGTGGATGGGGAGAAGGGGAGGCCCTTGTGAGGGGAGCCATGTTGGGGGAGGGGGGGGCTCCCCCTTAGTGAGGGCTGCCTGCTGCCAGCCAGAGGGGAAGAGTCCTCAAAAACCAAATGTCCAGTGCCTGACATGGACTCCTCCTCCTCATGATTCTCCTCCTCTTCATGATTCTCCTCCTCTTCATGATTCTCCTCCTCCTCATGATTCTCCTCCTTCTCTTGAACCTCCTCCGCGGACTCCGGCCTTGATGGGGGGGCCTCATTAGGCTGCTGTCCTGGGGTTGGTGCGGTCAGGCCAGATGGCCCTGCACCCTCCTGCACATCTGTGGATGACACAAAACATTCACAGGTTGGAGGAACACACACTTGCCACATATTCCCTTTCACCCCCTCCCCCACACATGCTACACACCTGATATTAAAAAAAAAAACTTACCTGGCACCACAGGCTCCGGACTTGAGTCAAAGCCGGGCAGACCCTCAACTTCATGCCGATGAAAGGTCAGGGCCACCGCACGCTCCTCCGCTGTCAGTCTAATACGGCATGGTGGGCCCCCTCCTGTGCCCCTGGCATGGGCATGCATTCTGGCCAGCTTCTGTTTGACCAGACGCCGGAGGTCATTGATTTTTTTGTCAATCCCAGACCGGGTCCGTGTCTCCCCCTGCCCCGCTGAATTGACCTGCTCAGTGATCCTATCCAAAATCTCCCTCCTCCTGGTCGGAGTGGTGTTGGCACTGTCCGGGCCGTGGAGGAAACGCCCATACTCGCTAATGGCCCGGGCAAGAATTTGTTTTTCCCCAACTGTAAAATTCAGCTTTCGTTTTCTCTCTGTCATACTTCCAAAAAAACTCACTCCCAGTCAACAAAATTCACTCACAAAAACAAGCACAACCAATCAAGCAAAAACACACACAGAGAGAAAACTACTCAGCAAGAAACAGTCACAAAAAAACAAAACAAAAAAACAGCAGGAAAACAAACTAACAGAAATATATCAATCAAACAGTCTCTCAAACACTAATCAAAAAACACTTTCAAAGATCTACTTACAAACACTTGATCAAACAGAACACTAATCTGACAACTACAAAACACACCGCAACGAACAGGACAAAAGCACTTGGTTAAATGGGAAGGGACAAAGGGATGTACTTTTGCAATGCAAGTGCGTTTGTGTGTGTCTATTTATGCTGTTTGCGTAGTTCACAACGTTGCCCTAGTCCATTTCCAATTTCACTGATTGCGCCGCTCCCGAGTTGTGAGCATGCGCACAGCGGAGCTGACATGGTCTCCTTCAAGCGCGCATGCGCGAGCCGGCCGGCCCTTCATTTGCATGGGGTCACGGCTCATTTCAATGTAACACGCCCACGTCCTTCCCAATTTGTATTACTCCTCCTTACGCCTCTGAAAAAAACATTACTCATGCGCAATTTCCTGCGCAAAAGCTACGAGAATAGGGTGATTATGCGGCAAAATTGCGCAAGTCTAACGTAAAGGCGGTGCGCTACGCCGGTCCAATAATGCGCAGATGTACCTGAATCTGGGCCAAAGTTTTTATTTTTTTCTGTTAATATTTTTGGTAAACAAGTACGTTTTCTACTTCGATTACGGGCACCGATGAGGTGGCACTGATAAGCAGCGGTGAGGTGGCACTGATGGTAACTCATAGGTGGCCCAGATGGTTACTCATAGGCTGCACAGATGGGTGGCACTGGTGGGTACTCATGGGTGGCACAGATGGGCACTGATAGGTGGGCACTGGGCATGGATGGGCACTGAGGGGTGGCACTGATGGACACTGAGGGGTCCATGTTGCCAGTCAGTGCCCATTTGTGGGCACTGATTGGCATCTTTTTTTTTTTGTTACCGCCCCTTTTTTTTGGCCCTTCCCTGGTGGTCCAGTGTGGGCATCCGAGGGGGGGCTGTGCTGATAAACAATCAGCGCAAACCACCCCTGTTTGGAGAGCCGCCGATCGGCTCTCCTCTACTCGCGTCTGTCAGACGCGAGTGAGGAAGAGCCATCAATGGCTCTTCCTGTTTACATCGTGATCAGCCGTGATTGGACATGGCTGATCATGTGGTAAAGAGTCTCCACTGGAGGCTTTTTACCAAGATCGGAGATGCAGGGGCGCGTGCCGGCATGAAATCCTGCAGGACGTCAATAGACGTCCAGTCAGGATAACTGAACCACTTCCCGGACGTCAATTGTCCATTGACTGGGTAGGAAGTGGTTAATATCCACTCCAGAGTTTATCATCTGCTGAACGAGGGGTAGCATCCTAGGACCAGAACAAGGACCACCTACCACCTACGCTATACCATAATTTTATGGTTTTCCATTCAGCACACAGTCACTTTGATATTTTATCATGTATGGATGTTTATCCACACCCACTGTATGAGATTATGTATATTTACTTATTACTGATTATATACAACAGCGCAGCACTATTTATTATTCATTCATAATTAAATATCAGCTCCTTTGAAGGGAGATGTACTCCATTGTATATGAATCAAAACAAAGTCTAATTTGCATTGGTCCAATGCTACTACACACACATCATCCACTAAATGTATGAGAGATACATTTTTCAGATAAAAAAAAATAAATATAGGAAAATGTTGTCTGTAACGTATGCAAATTTTAGTTGATACTGCAGGGGAAAAAAAAACTTTTTCTCAAAATGATTGCACACTTGCCGACCGCTGCATGACTATTTACGTCGGCAGAATGGCACGGCTGCGCAAAGGCACGTACCTGTATGTCCCATTTAAATCATGGAATTGCAAGTGCGCGAGCTTCGTAACCGTGACTCGATGTCCGCTGGGTGACCACGACTGTGTCACGGAGAGGCAGAACGGGGAGATGCCTATGTAAACAAGACATTTCCCTGTTGACAGGACAGTGATCTACTGCTCCCTGTCTTTGTGAGCAGTGATCACTGTTGTGTCACTTGTAGCCCAGCCCCCACACAGTTAGAATCGCTCCCTAGGACACACTTAACCCCTTCCTCGCCCCCTAGTGGTTAACCCTTTCCCTGCCCGTGTCATTTACGCAGTAATCAGTGCATTTTTTATAGCACTGATTGCTGTATAGTGAGGATAAAAGTTTAACCGCTCAGAAATCCCAGAGAACTGGATGGCTGGATCCAAACACTTGGGTGCCGGCACTGCAATGATATGCAAAACTGAAGAGAAGAACTAGGACAGCCGCACTCCAAAAAAATTTCCTTTTAAAAAAACTGGTCACAAAAGTAACATGCCACAGCAGAAAATCATATAAAAACTGACGCGTTTCACTACTATAGTACAGTGCTTAATCATAGCTAGGAAATTGATTGATTAATTGACTGATTGCTGTATAAATGACAATGGTGCCAAATAAGAATTAAAAGTCTCCGATGTGTCCACCATGTCGCAGTCACATTAAAAACGGCAGATCGCCGCCATTACAAAAAAATAGATAATAATAATAAAAAAACGCCATAAATCTATCACCTATTTTTTTTTTACTTTTGAACAAACCAATCAATATACGCTTATTGCGATTTTTTTTTAACAAAAATATGTAGAAGAATATATATTGGCCTAAACTGAGGAAAACAATTGTTTTATATATATATATATATATATATATATATATTGGGGGATATTCATTATAGCAAAAAATATTGGGCCAGATTCACAGAGCGATTACGCCGGCGTTCTAGGAGATGCGCGGCGTAAGTCTAAATGTGTGCATGCGTATCGATGCGCCGCATCCCCAAAACGAGATACGCAAGAAATCTACTTTTTTTCGACCGGCGTAATTTCGATAGACCGGCGTATCCGTCCATCCAAAACTGCGCTAGACACACCATTGATTTGCTATTCAAAAGTCCACAAAAGTAAGTTGGTGCAGCGCAGGCTACGCGCTGTGCGCAACAGCTGCAAGTCCTGTCTAAAATTAGACCATATAAAAGGTGGTATAAAATTAGACAATCCGTCTACATGTCAGCAACACTGTTAAGGAGGAGCTGAGCAGTCACACTTGCTGCACAACAAACTGTATGCCAACATGCCAGTGGCATCCATGCTCATAGCTATACTAATGACTTTAGATGAGCAAAGAAGGAGGAGGGCATGGAGGAGGGCACGGAGGAGGGCACGGAGAGGATTTTTTTAAATTTTTTCCAAAAACCTTTTATTTGCTTTTATAAACATTTAAAAAAAAATATACATACATATATACATCAATACATAACATACATACAAATTACAAACACAGTCTCACTATCTTTCCTTGTCAAATATATCTTTATTGGAATATGAAATAGGCAGTATACAAAAAAATATAAGGAATATTAAACAAGAGAAAAACATTGAGGGCCAGATTCTCTAAGAATTCCGGCGGCGTAGCGTAAGCCAGTTACACTACGCCGCCGCATCGTACTGGAGCAAGTGCTTTATTCTCTAAGCACTTGCTCCGTAGGTTTCGCTTACGTCGCGTAAATCGCGCAGCGTAAACCCGCGCAATTCAAATGGGGCGGCTTGTATTTAAATTAAGCGCGCCCCCGCGTCGAACGAACTGCGCATGCGCCGGCCGGGGAAAAAGCCCAGTGCGCATGCTCCAAAGGACGTCACATTTTCTCAATGTAAACAACGTAATCGCAGCGTACGCCAGCCCCATTGAGAATCGACGTACGCAAAACGACGTAAACGACGCACAACACGACGCGGTCCCGAGGCCATACTTAACATGGCATCCGACGGGACACGACGGCATCCGACGGGACCTCGTAAGGTTACTCCACATAGAAGCTGGGGTAACCTTACGCGAACGAAAACGACGTACGCGACGACGGCGGCGGCGTAAAAAGCGATCGAGAATCGGCGTACTACTTCATTTGCATATGCAAATGAAAAAACAACGTAAAGGCCACCTAGTGGCCGGAGTTGTCATTACACCTACGATCCGAAAGTGTAATTGGATTACACTTGTCGGATGTAGAAGCGTATCTATGCAAAAGTGATGCACAGCATCACACGCATAGATACGACTAAAAAAAAAAGGCGATACGACGGGGTATCTGAGATACTCCGTCGTAACGCCTCTGAGAATCTGGCCCTGAGAGTACAAATATGCAATTGTAGAAATAAAGAAACTTAGCAGTGTTGAGAGGAGTTCCAACATGAAATAACATTCCTCTTGTGGAAAATCGTTAGGGCGCACTTTACGGTTTTGCCATATAAGATTGGTACAGTGTAATAATGAATGGATCAACGGAGATGTTTCCTTTTATGTTCAATTCGTACCTTAATGTCTAGTAGATTATACGATAAAGTTAACTGAGGCATCTATATAAAAAAGCTGCCCATGTGTAACTAACAGTTCTTATCAACTTACAAGAAAAAGAAAAACTCCTTAATAGAGTAAAAATTGTAACATCAAGAATATAAAAAAAAAAAAGAAAAGAGAAATAAAGCATGAAGGGAGGGGATTGGGGGAGGGGTGTCTGCAGGACCGGACCGGGAAATCCCAACAACCGCCAAGATGGTTCAATTGCCGTTTCGATGGGTGGGTGGGCTACCATGGCAACAATACATCTTTATTAAAAGCTTTCAGTGTTGTGTATGTAATCCAGGGCGTCCAAATTTGTTCAAACTTGGTGATCATGTCATTTTCTATTGCCGTCATTTTGGCATATAACATCGCGTTACTCATTCTGTTGATTGTTTCACTCACTTGAATGCTCGAGGTTTTCCATGCCTTCGCTATGGTCTGCTTTGCTGCCGTAAGAAGCTGCTTAATCAGGTTAAATTGTATATGTGACAAGATACTGGGTTTTAGGTTGAGCAATGCCAGTTTGGGGTCTATTGGTATTTTTTTATTAGTTAAAGTATGTGCTATTTGAAAAATTTCGGACCAAAATGATTGGGCTTTTTGGACATGTCCACCAAGTGTGAAAGTATGTTCCGCTCTCTGTACAGCCTCTGAAACACAGGTCTGAATGACTTTGTGAAAATTTAGCTATTTTTGCCGGCACCAAGTACCATCTTGAAAGCACTTTATAGTTTGTCTCAGAGGCTGATACATTAATTGAAGCAGTTTTGGTATTGAGCCAAATTTGATTCAATTCTGCGGGGCTCAATTCTGCACCAAGGTCCTCCTCCCATTTACTAACATATGGTAGTTTCCAAGAGTCAGATTGTGTTTGCAGCTGGGCGTATAGGGTGGAAATCACACTTCTGGCATGTGGATTGTCCTTACATATGATGGGTGAAATTGGTGTATTTACTGGTGGGAGAAAGAATTTTTTTATTTGCAGGTATCTAAAAAGTTAACTATGTGGTATACCATGTGAATCACAGATTGACGGGAAGGGTACAATTGAGTTGGAGTTAAAACACTGGAACTTTTGAGTACAGTCTCTCTTTACCCATTCTTTGAATGTGTTAGGGAAGACCCAGGCGGGGTAGAAATCTGGGTTTTTAATAAAAGACAACAGAGGGCAATGTGGAGATTGTAGGTTTTTCTTTACCTTGATCTTGTCCCAGAGGGTAAGTGAGTGTTTGGTGATAGGGTTGCTAATATTTTTACGAGAATTGGGGGGGATCCACAGTAAGTTGGATATTGAGATGGGATCACAATCTAAAGCTTCAATTGAAACCCAAAGGGGAATTTCACAGTCTCACTATCTTTCAATAGCCCTTTAAAACCTTGATGGATATAATAATGTAATCTGATACAAGCCCCTCACTCTTCACTTGATATATCACACACACATAGACATCTTTGGCAGTGATTCTGAGGTGTCTCGCATCTTCAGATTCACCCCTCATGCCATCCTGGAATTAACCACAACCCTGCAGGAGGACATCACCAGCCCAACACATGACACCACCCATGACAGCTACATATACAATCCTAGCCCCATCCCCACAGATTTCGAACAGAACATGTATGGGGACAGCTGGCATGACTGTCCCCCCTATGATGCTGAAATCACAAGGGGCACATGCACTACTAACATCCTCCTGTCTTATCCCTTCAGGGTGACTCTGCATATGCACTGGGACCCCATCTCATGACTCCTATCCGGAACCCCCCATGGTACCCTGTTGTATTCCCCAAACTTTGTATGCCAGATCATCGGTGCATGTTGCATGCTGCACAACTTCGCAGTGAGAAAGGGCTGACCATGGTCTGCTTCATGCGCGCTTGGGGTCACGGCTCATTTCAATGAAACACGCCCACATCCTTCCCAATTTGAATTACTCCGCCTTACGCCTCGGAATTTACGTTACACTGGCACACATTTCTGCGCAAATACTACGAGGATACAGTGATTGCGCCTCTACATTGCGCCGCTCTAACGTAAAGGAGGTGCGTTACGCCGCTCAAAATATGCGCCAATGTACGTGAATCTGGCCCATTGCTTTTTTTTTCAAAATGTTTACTCTTTTTTTGTTTATAGTACACAAAATAAAAACCGCAGCAGTGATCAAATACCACCAAAAGAAAGCTCTATTTGTTTGGGTGCAACGTTGCACGACGGCGCAATTGTCAGTTAAAGCAACACAGTGCGGAATCGCAAAAAGTGCTCTGGTCAGGAAGAGGGGAAATTCTTCTGGGGCTAAAGTGGTTAAAATGACTAAGCTAGCATACTTCAGTAAATCCTGACAAATACCGTACATATGATTCCCATGGTGGGAATGACACGGTATTTTAAATCTTCAAGACTTTTGTTGAAATCTTCAATACGTTTGTAGAGAGATAAATGTATGACGTTTACCATTGCCACTATTGCTATTACTGCTGTTTTTTTTTTTTTTTTTGCTCTTTTTTTTTCTACAAAGACAAAAATAAAAATTCTCAGTCGAATTCAGGATTTTTCTCCCCTCACAGGACACCTTACGGATACATCAAACTGGCAATGTTAGCAATCTAATCACAAACCTGTAATTCTGTGAACAACAATTTCTTATTGTGAACAGTATTGCAGCTTTTATGTTCATTTAGGTCAACTGAAGATTGCTGATGCACCATATGTTTCAGGCCAGGAATGATGGATGATATCCTCTGTGCCCAGCCCTAAGTGATTGCAAAGATTGAAGACACACAGTTCACTTAGGATTGCTTACCATTACATCGAGTAATCAGTATGGTAGGGAAACCCATGCACTTTATGTCACCTCTCCAAATGTCTTACTTTCTTAAAGGACAGTATGCTTCAGATATATTCGCTGTCAGTGTTTATAATATGACGGCAATGTGTATTGTCATGGAACTTCATATCGCTAAATGATGTTGACATATTTGCATCAGAGTCAGGCTGTGCATTTCCTGGCAGGCTTATTTTTGGCTCCCGGCAAACCCTGGAGCATAGGCAAAAGAGATACAATGACAGGGTTAAGGCAAAGAGCAATTATGCACCTGCTCTGCGCAGAACACAGAGGATTGTGTCATATTACTGTCACACTGTGAAAAGGAGTCAGGTTGGGAAGTAATGATTAGGCCTCGTTTACACCAGATGCAGTCAAACACATTTTTAAACACCGTTCGAACGCATATGCAAGTAAAATTAATGCATTTCAATGAGCCTAGTTTACACCATTGTGATGCTTTCATGCGCGCTCAATGAATGCAGTGCAAAAACATGTAAATGCAACTCATAAAAAAGAAAAAAAAAGAAAACAAATGCCTAATACCTACAAAATGCACTGAAAGTACGTCACAAATGCATGTAAATGTGCACACAAAACTGCACAATAAATGCATGCATTGTAGTGTAAAAGAGCCCTTAAAGCAGACTTATCAAACAATAGGTTAAAAAAATACAAAATTTGCTATCTTTTTAGAAAAGAGGAATGACATGGTTACATCGCTGTCACTCTTCTTGCAGTCAGTACAGATCCCCCACAGTGATTCTTTACTCTATCCAGGTTTTTTTTTCAGCAGGAACGCGGGGGAACGCAGTTCCGGCACCTTTCCAACTGAATGTATGTAATGGAAAGAGGTTCTGGGGTGTGCTGGAGAGTCTATTGATGCTGGCTTCTGGGGGGGCTATTGTTGCTGGAGGGGATCTATTTTGCAAAGGAAGGGGGTCTATTGTTGCTGAGGAGTTCTTCTGTTGCAGTGGGGAATCTATTGTTGCTGGGGCGTCAGTCATTGCTAAGAGGAATGTACTGTTGAGGGAGGGGTCTTTGTTGCTGGCTGTTGGAGGGTCTATTGATGCTGGCTACTGGGAAATCTATTGTTGCTGGAAAAAGGGATATATTTTTGCAGGGGAGTCTATTGTTGCTGGAGGGGGGTCTATTGTTGCTGAAGGTGGGTCTTATGTTGCAGGGGTTCAATCATTGCTGGGAGGGATCTGCTGGCTGGTGGAAGGTCGATTGATGTTGGCTGTTGGAAGTCCATTTTTGCTGGATTGGATCTATTGTCGCTGGGGTGTCCATTGTTGCTAGATTTATTTTACTGCCTTTCTTGTTATCAATAACAAATTCTATACAAAATACTTAGCATCACAAAATGATACTTGTTTCTGCATTCTCTAAAAGGGTTGGTACTGGGAGGTGGGTACGGGGTGGAACCAAGGAACGGTGCTCGGAGGTGGGTAGGGGGTAGAGTCAAGGGTGACTTGGAAGGGAGGAGTTCCTGCACCTATTCTCTGAGAAAAAAAGCCCTGACTCTATCTCTGCCCTGCAATGATGGCAACATCTTCATTATGCATCACCTGAGACCAGCATATTCTTCTGGATTCTGATGCCTGATGATGACAAATTACAAAGACTTTTTTTGTGTACAAAAAAAGTATTTTAGGAGCCCATGTTAATGGCCTAGCTGTTAAAATGGAACATTTAAAGTGGTTGTAAACCTTTACCGACCACTTTTACTTATACAGTAGGTAAGCCTAGATTAAGGCTTATCTGTAGGTGCAAGAAATATATCCTAAACTTACACGGTTTAGGAGATATTTGAAAAAAAGACATGCACTGATGTATACGGCGCATGTGCTGTAGACAACGGCGCAGGCGCACTGAGTTTGTGACTGGTGGCTCCAGCAGGCATGCACTTTGGCCAGTCAGAGCGCCGGAGCCACGATACCCCAAAGTCACTCCGGGAGAGATGGAGGAGGGTAACGAGGACCGCTGAGGGGGCTTTGATCTAAGGTAAGTAATTCATAATGAGCTAGTATGCTATGCATACTAGCTCATTATGCCTTTGTCTTGCAGGGTGCATTTTTTTTTCTGAGTATTTACTTCCTCTTTAAATAAGGGCTGAACTAAAACTATCAATGGATCAAATTGTGACAAACAATAGTTGCTCTGTCAAGGCTGCTCTCAACAAAAGTAGGGTGCCACAAAAGCCCAAATTTGAAGATTAAAATTCACAAATTATGCCCTGTACACACGAGCGGAATTTCCGCCAACAAAAGTCTGATGTAAGATTTTCATCGGAAATTCCGACCGTGTGTATGCTCCATCAGACTTTTGCTGTCGGATTTTCCACCAGCAAAAGTTTAAGAGCTGGTTTTAAATTTTTCCAAAGGAAAAAAATCCTATCGGAAAATCCGTTCGTCTGTATGCAATTCCGACTGGAAAAAAAATGCATCCTCGGAAACAATTCAACGCATGCATGGAAGCATATAACTTCTTTTACTCGCCTTGTCGTAGTGTTGTATGTCACCACGTTCAAAACGCTCAAAAGTTTAGAGAACTTTTGTGTGAAGCTTGAGCGGAATTCCGTCAGAAAAAAACATCCAACTTTTTTGCGATGGAAATTCCGCTTGTGTGTACAGGGCATTAGAAGGCCAAACAAATCTGTCCAAAACCTCTTAAAAGAGTTGTAAAGAAAAAAAAAAATTTGCCTAAAATTAATGTCTGCAGGGTAGACAGACAGAATAGTGTAATGATTCTGTTAAAAAACTAGTAAATACCTATTAAATTCCTTCTTCTATATCACCTCCGGCGTTCTAGTTTCTGTTCTCTCATTTACTTCCTGGTTTGCGGTGCTCGTTCATGTAAGAACTACATTTCCCAGTATGCATTGCGGCATGCCCCGTCACTGACCACCGCAGTAAAGCCTCCCTTCACAGTGGTGAGTAAAAATCAGACAAGCGGGAAGGGAACAGAACAGAGAAAAAATAGAGCAACTTCTGAGAAAAAACAAACAATGAGGAAGTGAAAAGAGGAATGCCTGCAAGTAAAGGATGCTAAATATGAAAACAAAAAATTTCCTTTACAACCTCTTTAATGTTGATATTTGTTCACAAACAGACAACAAAGAACAGCCAACACATTTCTGAGGCTCAAAAATCTCCTTCTTCCTCAGGGGCAAGAATCATGGTAATATTTGAAGACTCTAAAATAGCATGAGAAATCAGGTACAACAAAGATCAGTGAATCAATGAATAGACAATGGTCTTTTGATGCACATGAAGCTTCTTAAAGTGGAATTTTTTATATTGTCTTCAACAAAACTGAGTCAGGATGAGTAATGCTCAGCCATTCACAAGCAGCTTTGTGTTCTCTGAATGAATACAAAGCTTCCTCTGATTTGCCAAAGAGGTGGGTAGGTCGATGACGTCACAATCTCTACCTCAGCCAATCAGTGGAAGCTTTGTAATAATTCAAAAAATACAAAGCTTTCTATAAATAGCTGTGCAGAGCTCAGTCCAACTCAATTTTGCTTGCAGAGCAGGATGGGGAGTTCATGTCCCACAGATGGAACACAGAGCTGTATATTATATGTAGCTGAGACTAGCTACATACGGTTTATATAGAGTGCCCAGCCAAGGTGCCAGGTCACCCAGACAAACTAGTTAAAGTGACAAGAAAGCTGTAGATCTATAAATGTCAACTTTAATATGAAACATGATGACTAATGCTAGGTCTACTTCATTTTAAAATCTGGTAATAATTCATCGAGGAGATATTAGAAACCAATGGCCTATGAAGAACATAAATTACACGTCTAATTAAGGCACAATAAAATAGGAATCGAAAGACAGATATGTCTTGTTTTATGAGAATATGATTTGAAATTTTGAAATGG
Source organism: Rana kukunoris (assembly GCA_029574335.1). Taxonomy (NCBI): domain Eukaryota; kingdom Metazoa; phylum Chordata; class Amphibia; order Anura; family Ranidae; genus Rana; species Rana kukunoris. The sequence continues at coordinate 68,447,924 of CM056051.1, read as the reverse complement.
CCAAATATCTGTTCACATCCAAAATGTTTATATTTAACTGCTTGCCGGCCAGTGCACAACTATATACGTTGGCAGCATGGCACAGAAAGGCAGAAGGATGTATATATACATCCCCTTTAAGATCAGTGAGCCGGACCGCGGATACCGCGGACTCGATTGCCACTGGGATACCCGTGATCGTCTCATTGTAAGGAAGCACGGGGAGATGCTGATGTAAACAAGCATCTCCCCGCTCTGCCTAGTGACAATTACAGTGATCACCGCTTCCTGTAATCGGAAGCGGTGATCATTGTCTTGACATATGTTGTCCATACCCCCTACAGTAAGAATCACTTCCTAGGGAACACATTTTTGTCTTGCTGATCGCTGTTAAAATGACAATGGTCCCAAAAATGTGTCAAAAGTGTCCAATGTGTCCGTCATAATGTAGCAGTCACGATAATCTGATCGCCACACTGTGCACACTAAAAATATTTCATATATTTGTGCACATTGAAATATTTTGTTTTGGAATTCATCCGAAAAATACATTTATTTTGTTACTCCCGAAATTCGTTTTTATTTATTTAGTTTTTTGTTGGAAATTGCATTCGACCAAAAATCCGAACAAATTAAGGTTGAATCTGTCATTGAAGGTTTATGGTGTCTGTCGAATGTTCAAAGAAGCTTGGATGAGACAGAGAGCGTGACATTAACTCTCTTCCTTATCCAATCAGAGAATGGTTTGCATTCTTTCAGAAAATGCAAAGCATTCTCTGAATGGCACCCATGCTGAGCAGCCAAACTCCTGTGTTCAGTAAGCAGGAGTGCAGCTGCTCAGCACAAGACCGAAAGCAAATGGGGATCACTGGAGTAGCGGTGTGCACTTCAATGATTTTCTGCTTCCAGGGGCATCAGCCAGGTATGGTATATCTCTTTCACGCCGAGCGAACGCATATATGCGTCCGCGTCTTTCGGGGTTTATACCGGGATGCAGCTGCAGGCATCACCCTGGTACCATTGTTTAGAGCCGGCGATCGGCTATCCAAACATAACAATTAAAAGCTAAAAGCTGCTTGGTTGTTATGCCGGAGGAGCGGGAGGGGACATCCCCCCCCTCCCGCTGCTCTGACCGGATCCGACCCGATTCTCGATCCAGTGCCTCCATCGTCTTGGCGCGGACTGAAACTAAGCCGTAAATGGCTTTGATTCAGTATCCCCATTGAAAACATGGAAGCGACGTCATGACGTCACTTCTGGGTTTCTCGGCTGTCAATGGCGCCGGATTTAAAAAAGTACACAGTATTCAGAATCAGTTTTCGGCGATCTGAATACTTTGATCCCTCCATAAAGAGTACCTGTCACCACATATTACTGTCAGAAGGGATGTTTACATTCCTTGTGACAGCAATAAAAGTGATCAAAATGTTAAAAAAAAATCACAATTTAATATTATAAAAATAAATAAAATAAATACGATTTTTTTTAAAGCGCCCTGCAAGCTTGCGTAACAAAGAAAACGCATACGGTAGTTGCGCTTGCATATGAAAACTGTGTTCAAATCGCACATGTGAGGTAATCGTAAAAAAAGTTTAAAGCGTCGCCTATGGAGATTTTTAGGTACCATCATTTGTCGCCATTCCACGAGTGCGTACAATTATAAAGCGTGACATGCTTGGTATCTATTTACTCGGCGTAACATCATCTTTCACATTATGCAAACAAATTGGGCTAACTTTACTGTTTCATTTTTTTTTAATTCATGAAAGTTAGTTTTTCCCAAAATTTTTTGTTTAAAACACTGCCGCACAAATACCGTGTCACGTAAAATATTGCAACAATCGCCATTTTATTCTCTAGATTCTCTGCTAAAAAAATATATTAATGTTTGGGGGTTCTAAGTAATTTTCTAGCCAAAAATACAGATTTTAACTTGTAAACACCAAATTCATAAATAGGCACAGTTACCGGGAGCCCTGAAGCAAGTGGAGAGCACGGTAGTAGCAGTGTCTACTTCAGTAATGTCCAGATTCCAGGGGCTTTGGCCAGGTATGGTATATACAAGCTGGACCATATACCATGCCTGGATTTCTTCTTTAACCACTTCAGCCCCGCCCGCCGTCATATTACTGCGGGATTGTGGCTCTCCTGGGCGAGAGCCCGTAGCTATACGTCCGCATTAAAGCGGCCACTAGGGGGTACGATCGCCGCCGGGCACACGCGATCGCTCAGGACAGAGCCAGGACCGGGAGCTATGTGTGTAAAACACAACGCTCCCGGTCCTGTCAGCGGGGGAAACGCTGATCTTCTGTTCATACAATGTATGAACAGAAGATCAGGGATTTCCCCTAGTGAGTCCACCCCCCCATACAGTTAGAACACACCCAGGAACACACTTAACCCCTTTCGTGCCCCCTAGTGTTAACCCCTTCACTGCCAATGGCATTTTTATAGTAATCCAATGCATTTTTATAGCACTGATCGCTAAAAAAATGCCAATGGTCCCAAAAATGTGTCAAAAGTGTCCGAAGTGCCCGCCATAATGTCGAAGTACTGAAAAAAAAATGCTGATTGCCGCCATTACTAGTAAAAAAAAAATATTATTAAAAATGCCATAAAACTACCCCCTATTTTGTAAACGCTATAACTTTTGCACAAACCAATCAATAAACGCTTATTATGATTTTTTTTTACAAAAAATATGTAGAAGAATACGTATCGGCCTAAACTGAGGAAAAAAAAATAGTTTTTATATATTTTTGGGGGATATTTATTATAGAAAAAAGTAAAAAAATATAGAATTTTTTTCAAAATTGTCGCTCTATTTTTGTTTATAGCGCAAAAAATTAAAACCGCAGAGATTATCAAATACCACCAAAAGAAAGCTCTATTTGTGGGAAAAAAAGGACACCAATTTTGTTTGGGAGCCATATCGCACGACCGCGCAATTGTCAGTTAACGCGACGCAGTGCCGAATCACAAAAAGTGCTCTGGTCATTGGGCAGCAATATGGTCCGGGGGTTAAGTGGTTAAAGTGAAACTTTAGTTAAACTTCAGGCTGGCCCTTTTTGCAGTTGTAATCAGAGTTTTCGAGTAAGGAATGCGATAACCCTAATAACCAATGCCTGAGGTGTGCCTTTAGCCTGCTGGTCGGTATGCCTGAGACGAGGGCATACCCTGAATGTAAGAATAAGAAAAATGTACAATGAGTATGTATGAAAGCTGGGGGAACGGGTGGGTGGGAACCCAAAAAAATACGCCGGCCCAGACCTGACAGGGAGGGAGTCTTAAGTACCCTTAGACTCCTCCCACAAACCCAGGCTGGCGTAATCAGTAGTGTTGCTCACGAATATTCGCATTGCGAATATTCGCTACGAATATTGCATATTCGAGTATTCGCGAATATCTCGAATATCGCGGCGAATATTCGCTATTTCGAATATTCGATATTTTTCAAATTTCGCAAAAACATTCGCAATAAAATTCGCAATAGCGAAAATTCGCAATTTTTTTTTTTTTATCAAATATCACGAATATTCGATATTAACGAATATTCGCAACCGCATATGTGAAATTTCGCTTTTTTTTTATATAAAATATACCGAATATTCGTAAATATCGAATATTCGTGATATTTTATAAAAAAAAAAAAAAAATCGCGAAATTTCACATTAGCGAAAATTCGCATTAGCGAAAATTCGCATTGGCGAAAATTCGCAATTTTTTTTTTTTTTTTTTTTTTATAAAATATCACGAATATTCGATATTAACGAATATTCGCGAATATTCTTCGAAATATTCGCGAAATATCGCGAAATCGAATATGGCGTATTCCGCTCATCACTAGTAATCAGAGTCTTCGAGTAAGGAATGCGATAACCCTAATAACCAAGGCCTGAGGTGTGCCTTTGGCCTGCTGGTCAGTATGCCTGAGAAGAGGGCAAAAGACACATATTTAGGTGAATAGGGGTGGATAAGCGACCATCAAGTAAAGCAGCGCGCGCCCGGATGGCAACCGAATCTAAAACCGATGAGTACCCGTTATGACAGGAGAAGCCACCGACTCATGACCTGTGATAGAAGGAAGCCCCTGCTGAACGTGCGAAGCAGCCCAGAACTCAACTAATGCCCAGAGCAAGATGGTTCAAACCTGCTGCCCGAGGCAACCCAGACGCGAGCCTGAAGTGCTTGCGACGAGAGGATACGCAGGGGCAATTGGAGCCAGGGCTGGCCCGAGGAGCCCCCTGCAATGAAGGCCTAACAGAATGAATACTTCAACTGGACACCAGTGACGTAGCCCCATGAGGAAACCCCCTAACCCCTGGCCGGGTAGGCCAGGTATGGCCTTGGTATGGGAAAGCGAGAGGGTGAGTTGCAAAAAAAGGACAAACTGGCAGGAGTCTGAAGTGCTAGATACCTGATGGATATGTTGACAGAGCAGATGGATAAGGCAACAAACAATGTTAAACATGGAACCATACCGGACACACAGAACCAAAACCTACCTGATGGACTTGGTTGGCAGGTTATAGGCAGAAGCAAGACCTGATAAAGATGCACGAATAGACTTACCTAGACACCGGCAGAACTGATGAAATTGACATAAAAAATAAGTGCCTATGCTGTTTAAAATCCAGTAATAAACTGTCTAGCTCTTCACAGTTGCTCTCTATTTTTTGGGGAATTGTGCCAAAAATCTGAGCCACTAGAAACAGATCTGCTGACAACCAAGAGATTGTCTCAGGGGCTATGGGTTTCAGCAAAATGGAAGCCTCTAGCAAGCAGAAACAGGAACAATGCTGGAGGCAATTTACAACACACACAAATTTTGATAGCATACTTAATAATGTGCAATGTATGTTCCTTGCTAAAGGACATTATTTTCTATCAAGTTGTCATGAGTAAAGTTCTGTTTTAAATCATATATTTGTTATAGGTAGCTTAGAAAGAAAGACGTACAGACAGGTTTGGTTTAACCACTCACTTTTTGAATGACAATTGCATGGTCATATAACACTGTACCCAAACAACATTTTTATATTTTTTTCCCCACAAATAGAGCTTTCTTTTGGTGGTATTTGATCACCTATGCAGTCTTACTTTTTTGGTTAAAAAAAATAATAAAAAAAGACAGAATAAAAAAAAAATACAAAATATATTTTGTTATAACATTTTGAAAATAGGTAATTTGTGTCCTTCATTGATGCACGCTGATGAGGCTGCACTGATTGGCTACACTGATAGGCAGCACTGGTGGGCACTGAGAGGTGGCACTGATGGGTGGCACTGAAGGGCATTGATAGGTGGCACTGCTGGGCACTGATAGGTGGCAGTGATGGGCACTTATAGGTGGCAGTAATGGGCACTGATGGGTGGCAATGATGGGCACCAATCAGCACTGGTAGGTGACACTGAAAGCAGAGGCGGCTCTAGGCTTTGTGAGGCCTTAGGCAAAACTTGACATGGGGTCCTATTAACGCCCATTATCGGAAAAATATCTCAAGAACAAGAGCCTCTTCCCCACAACCCTGGCCGGTGGTTGTGGGGGTCTTCGGGCAGGGGGGCTTATCGGAATCTGGAAGCCCCCTTTAACAAGGCGGCCCTAGGATCCTGCTCTTTAATAACTAAGGGGCGGGAGCCACCTGGTGAACCCGCCCCTTTGTGATGTCATTGACTGAGGGCATGCTGTATCATTGACCTCACAAGGGGTGGTGTCACCGATATTCACTGGTTGTTAGGGACGCTGGCAGCCCCGCTCCTGAGTCAGGGCTCTTAACGTTGCCTGAGCATAGCAGCGTTAAGGGCCCCTGTTTCTTAAAACTGGGGTAATGCATTGGGCAAGTTAGGCGGCCGCGAGGCCCCTGTGAGTTCGAGGCCTTATGCGACCACCTAATTTGCCTAATTAAAGAGCCTCTGATTGAAAGGCAACACTCCTAGTCAGCACTGATGAGGCACTGATTGGCACCACTGGGCATTGATAGGTGGCACTTTTTTGCACTGGTGGGCACTGGCAGATGGCATTGGCAGGATGTGCCTCTGCCTCTTCGGGAATGATGTCCCTTGCACAAGAGCCTGTGATCAGCTTTTTTTTCTCCTCACGCTGTCAGCGCGAGGAGAAAACAAAACGATTACCAAGCTTTTGTTTACATCATGTGATCAGCTGTCATTGGCTGACAGCTGATCACATGGTGAGGGGTCGGGATCGGCCCCTTACTCGGATCTGTGATCACCCAAGTCTCAGTGGCTCAGTGATCACAGCGCACAATGTTTGCCCCCTGCAGGGGGCACGCAGGGAGCGTGCAAAGGGGAGGATGTTTATTGACGGTCTCCTGGCAAAGTAGGTCCGCGTTGTAGCCGTCATTTGGCTATAGTGCGGACGCAAAGTGGTTAAAAAGACAAATAGTCCCTCTAAAAAAGTGACAGTTGGGAGCTACTTATATATAGAATGGTACCTATCCCATTTACATATGAACCTAGGTGGAATCTGTGAGATCCCATTTCATTTGTGAGCTGTCTTTGCCTAACAGAAGCAGAAGCAGAGACCTCGCTGTCTATTGTTTGTGCTAGCATTACATAATGACATCACTGGGTTATAACTACAACTGGGCACATAACTCTGTGCAGTAGAAAGCAGCAAAACCATGAATATAGTGCATCCTGAATCTGTTCTGTAATAAAGTAGCTGTTGATCTGTGGTCAGAGATCACCATAAAAGTCCTTGAGCTCCTTCACTTTATTTTGCAGAAAGGTCATCAGACAGCTTTGCATCATCTAACTCTATCAATCAAGGACCTCAACCACTGCCTTCTGCTGAAAGCCTTCCTGTTTGGCTCTGCTTTTCATAGACAGCTCAATAACTTGTCTGTGAAGCTGTGATAAATGTGGCATGTTCTCTTAAACTGTTCATTTAACATTGGGCAGAATTTCAATACGCTTTCCCTTGCACAAAGCAGTTTTTTGTTTTTTTTTTATGCATTTTTATTTACTTGGAATAATTGCCAAATCAACCTGTTCATATCTGCACTTTTTGTTTATTCCCTGCAAATTGGTTATGTATTTATTTATTTATTTTTCCGGCACATCAATTAGGCATGTTTTAGCCCGGTGGCGCTTGTTAGAATGCGTACAAAGCTTTTGTAAAAGGGCCCGCAATTGGGAGACTAATGCAGGCCATCTAATCCAAGTGTCAGCTATTAATGTTCCCTTTAAATGGTCCACATCAGGAAACATCATTAAACAGTAACTTTCTTTCTTTCAGACCGCTACACTTTGATCAAAGCTGAAAATGGGTTCAGTGTTGTTCTTGCAGAACAGTTGTCGATATCTCTAAACCATCCCACTTTTGCACAATTGTCTATCTCTGGAAGCAGGCCTGAAATAGAGCTATTATAGCAAATGAATAACTTCTCACTCGAATAGAGGATGGCTCTTTCAAATCAGGTTGGGGGTCAATGGCAGGGCATGGCACAAGAGCTCACATTGCAGCTGCCTGCAAATGAGGTGCACCTAAAACATTCTGCAGGCAGTTAGTTGGGAGGGGGAGGGGGGTTCAATCTACCTTTCCTTTCTAGGTAAGCTAAGTGTGGACCACACACGTTGTACGCTACAGTCAGTCACCAGTCCTATAGCAATTGATGAGCACATCTATTTGCCACTGATTTTTCTCTCTAGTTTAAAGCTGAATCTGTCATGTGTAATATACAGTGACAAGATGGTAGAGTAGAATAAATCAATTAGGAAATCACAGTTACCTCTGCTTTTGTTGATCCAGATACACCAGATGATCAGCGGTGTAAAATCTGTAGTTTGGTGCTATTTAGCTGCCCACTAGCAGAAACCCAAATAGACAAACTCTCATCACTGCTCTATGCTTCTGGATTTGAATCTTGAAGATGGTCATGACCACCCTACATTTAGTACGGCATTAGTTCTAACAATAGTAGCCTTGGCAGACCAAATTAGCGGACTCCTGAATTTTCATATACTTATCTTTTTTATATATACACGCATACAGTGCTTTGAAAAAGTATTCATTCCCTTTGAAATTTTCCACATTTTGTCATGTTAAAACCAAAAATGTAAATGTATTTTTTTGGGACTTTATGTGATAGACCAGCCTTTCTCAACCTTTTTACCGCTGGGGAACCCTAAAAATAATGTTTAGGTCTCGGGGAACCCCTGATAAAACCCATTAATTGGGGGTCAGTGGGAACAATGCCCCTTACTTTGGTGGTCAGTGAGAAGAACGCCCTTTTTTACAGTAGTGGTAAGAATGCCCTCCTTACAGAGAACTATGAAGATCATTGGTGTAATACCACTGGCTCCTCCAAGTGGAATTGGCTCAGAACTATGTAGGCACCATCAAACAGGAGGTAAATCAGCCACAGCTCAAGGAACCCCTATCCACCTCCTGGAGGAACCCCAGGGTTCCACGGAACCCTGGTTGAGAATGGCTGTTATAGACCAACACAAAGTGGCACATAATTGTGAAGCGGAAGGAAAATGATAAATGGTTTTCAATTTTTTTTACAAACAATATTCTGAAAAGTGTGGCGTGCATTTGTATTCAGCCCCCTGAGTCAATACTTTAGGCCGCGTACACACGATCAGACAATCAGATGTCCGATGAAACATGTCCGACGGACCGTTTTCAGCGGACCAGGCTGAAGTGGTCTGTTGGTCTGATGTGCGTACACACCATCGGACCAAAATCCCCTCGGACCAGAACGCGGTGACGTAGAACAACACGTCATGATGAAAAAATGTCAACTTACCCGCTGGGATGGGGTTTCTGTGGTGATTATTGTTTTGCTTTTTGTATGAATCTCAAGCCCTATTTGTTCTGTGTTGTCACCCCTTTTGATGTACATTTATGTGTTATGTGATGTGGCTTGTGCCACCTGTGATCTGTCTGTTCTTGTTTTTTTCATAATAAACATTTATTGAACAATGAAAAAATGTCAACTTGATTCTGAGCATGGGCGGGATTTTGGTCCGATGATTTTGTGTACTAACCATCGAACATGTCCGACGGACAGGTTTCCAGCGGACAGGTTTCTAAGCATGTTTGGAAACTTTTGTCCACTGGAAAACGGTCTGATAGGCCATACACGTAATCGAACATGTCCACTGAAACTGGTCTGCGGACCAGTTTCAGCGGACATGTTCGATCGTGTGTATGCGGCCTTAAAGAACCACCTTTCTCTACAATTACAGCTGCAGGTTTTTGGCAGAAAGAACAGTGCAGGGCACTCTCTCATACAGTACTGTAATCTATAAGCTATACTGCTTTTTTGAATTTGGCAGTGCGTCGTAGTGGAGCTCTTTTTGCCCATTCTGCTTTGGAAAATAGCTCAAGCTCTGTCAGATTGGATGGAGAGCATCTGTGAACAGCAATTGTCAAGTCTTGCCACAGATTCTCAATTGGTTTTAGGTCTGGACTTTGACTAGGCCATTCTAAAACATGAATATGCTTTGATCTAAACCATTTGATTGTAGCTCTGGCTGTATATTTAGGGTCGTTCTCCTGCTGGAAGGTGAACCTCTGCCCCAGTCGCAAGTCTTTTGCAGACTCTAACAGGTTTTCTTCTAAGATTGCCCTGTATTTGGCTCCATCCATCTCCCCATCAACCCTGACCATCTTCCCTGTCCCAGCTGAAGAAAAGCATCCCCATATCATGATGCTGCTACCACCATGTTTCATGGTGGGGATGGTCTGTTCAGGGTGATGTCCAGTGTTAGTTTTCTGCCACACATAGTATTTTGCTTTTAGGCCAAAAAGTTAAATTTTGGTCTCATCTGACCAGAGAACCTTTTTCCACGTGTTTGCTGTGTCACCCACATGGTGTCTCGCGAACTGCAAACAGGACTTCTTATGGCTTTCTTTCAAAAATGGCTTTCTTCTTGCCACTCTTCCATAAAGGGCAGATTTGTGGAGTGCACGACTTATAGTTGTCCTGTGGACAGATTCTCTCACCTGAGCTGTGGATCTCTGCAGCTCCTCCAGCGTTACCATGGGCCTCTTGGCTGCTTCTCTGATTGATGCTCTTCTTGCCTGGCCTGTCAGTTTAGGTGGACAGTCGTGACATGGTAGGTTTGCAGCTGTCCCATACTTTTTCCATTTTCAGATGATGGATTAAACAATGCTCTGTGAGATGTTCAAAGCTTATTTTTTTATATAACCTTACCCTGCTTTAACCACTTCAGCCCTGGAAAGGATTTGCCCCCTTAATGACCAGGCCATTGTTTACGATATGGCACTGCGTCGCTTTAACTGACAAATGTGTGGTCATGCAACGTTTTACCCAAACAAAATGGATGTCCTTTTTTTCTCACAAATTGAGCTTTTTTGGTGGTATTTGCTCATCTCTGTGTTTTTTTTATTTTTTGCGCTATAAACAAAAAAAGTATACCAATTTTGAAAAATATATATTTTTTACTTTTGGTTATAATAAATATCCCCCCAAAAAAGTAAAAAGCCCAAATTCATCAGTTTAGGCCAATATGTATTTTAAATATTTTTGGTAAAACAATCGCAATAGGTGTATATTGATTGGTTTGTGCAAAAGTTATAGGGGCAGATTCACAGAGAATTAGATTCTCGTAGAGTATCAGAAATACACTACGCCGCCGTTTTTTACCTGGCTCTACGTGGAATCCAGGTAGATTTTGTCCAGTAAACGACGGCGGCGTAGTGTATTTCTCCCGTCGCAATCCATCTGCGCGAGTAGGGGGCGTGAAGCATTTAAAATAGGCGCGTTCCCGCGGCGATCGAACTGCGCATGCTCCGTTCGCAAATTTCCTGCCGTGCATTGCGCGAAAACATGTCATCACGTCGTAGTAGCGTCGTTTACGTACATTCCTATTCCCGAACGAGTTACGTTAAAAAAAAAAAAATATTTTCAAATTGACGCGGGAACGACGGCCATACTTTACATGGGTTACGCACTGTTAGACCAGCAAAAAGCTCCTCTAACATTACGTAGCCAAAAAATGACGTAGGCGATTGCGAGGGACACTCGTACCTTCGTGGATCGCCGTAAAAACTCATTTGCATATCCCGACGCATGAAAATGACGCAAACTCCTCCCAGCGGCCGCAAAAATATCGCAGTGTAGATCCGAAGGCTTACGAGGACGTAAGCCTCTCGGATCGAATCCCGAAGCCGCCGTATCATGGTTTGAGGATTCAAACTAGTGATACGGCGCGCAAAATTTGAAATTACTCCCGTCTAACACCAGTTAGACAGGCGTAATTGCTCTGTGAATCTGGGCCATAGCGTCTACAAAATAGGGAATAGATTTATGGCATTTTTATGGCTTTTTTTTTTACTAGTAATGGGGGTGATTTGCGATTTTTAGCAGGACTTCAACATTGCGGTGGACAGATCTGACACTATTGACACTTTTTTGGGACCATTGACATTTATACAGTGACCAGGGCTATAAATATGCACTGATTACTGTGTAAATGACACTGGCAGGGAAGGGGCTAAGTGTAATACCTAGATGTGTTTCTAACTGTGAGGGGGTAGGACTGACTAGAGAAGGAGCCATATCGCTGTTTCTACTTAGTAGGAAAAGACCATCTATCTCTCCTCCCCTGCCAGAACTGGGATGTGTGTCTACACACACAAATCCCCATTCTGGCTCTCGTGCCCACGATGAGCTATCTGGTGGCCAGAGGCAATCGTGCCCACTGGCCACGTGCATCAGGTCCCCCTGATATGACTCTCAAAGGAGGCGCCGTACATCTATGCCTATTCACGCAGGGGAGCCAACCTGTGTCCATATGTGTGTACGGTCGGGAAGTGGTTAAACTTCTCCATAACTGTATCCCTGACCTTTCTGCTGTGTTCCTTGGCCTTCATGATGTTGTTTGTTCACTAAGGTTTTCTAACAAACCTATGATGGCTTCACAGAACAACTGTAGGTATACTGAGATTAAATTACACACAGGTGGACTCCATTTACTAATTGGGAGACTTCTGAAGGCAATTGGTTCCACTGGATTTTATTTAGGGGTATCAAAATAAAGGAGGCTGAATACAAATGCACACCAAACTTTTCAGATATTTATTTGTAAAAAATCTGAAAACCATTCATCATTTTCCGTCTACTTCACAATTGTGTGTCACTTTGTGTTGGTCTATCACATAAAATCCCAATAAAATACATTTACGTTTTTGGCTGTAACATGACAAAATGTGAAAAAAAGGGGTATGAATACTTTCTCAATGTACTGTGTGTTTGTGTGTGTATATATATATATATATATATATATATATATATATATATATATATATATATTCATATATTTACATAGCTAGATATCTTATACTGTATAAATTTGCTTAGGGAACATGCTTGTACTGTGTAATAGAAGTAACATAAATGTATCTTTTAGAGAAAATGGCTTAGTAAAAACATATAAAAACATATCATCATGAGTATTATTTTAATATTAAATAGATCATTTAGATATTAAAGTATAAATAAAGCACATCATTTTATTAATATTATTTAATGATAATATTTAACAAATACAACTATAACAGATTAAAGTTAATCTGTTCATAACAATACAGAATTCATTTTATAAAGCTCCAATGGCAGTTCTTTGCCATTTCCACCATCATTTTAAGCAAAATGAGTAGAAAAGCAATGGTTTGGTGTCAAATAATGACCTTTACAGTGTAGTGAAATTAGTCTTGTTTTTTTACTAATTTCATATTAGCTGACAGTTGTAAAGTAAAAACATACTGTCACTGTAGCCTTAGAAAGAAATGAGCACTTATAATACCACCAAAAAAATCAGCCCAAAAAAATTCTAAATCTAAAACTTTTGAGATTCATTCACTTCTGTTAAGTGAACAAGATCTGGTTTTCGCTTTACTGACTCATGGATCACATGATGTTGATTCATTTTTTCGACATATAGAAAAAACAACGTTTTTCCAACTTCATCATTGCTAGCAAAGCGCGGTGACGTGTTAGTAAAAGACGATTCGGGCTTTTCTGTCTGTTACAGCGTGATGAATGTTCTTACTCCATTACAAACGGTAGTTTTACCAGAACATGCGCTCCCGTCTCATAACTTGCTTCTGAGCATGCGCAGGTTTTTAACGTCTTTTAGCCCACACACGATCATTTTTTACAACCCGAAAACGACATAGTTTAACCACTTGCTTACTGGGCACATAAACCCCCTTCGTGCCCAGACGAAATTTCAGCTTCCGGCACTGCGTCGCTTTAACTGACAATTGCGCGGTAGTGCGACGTGGCACCCAAACAAAATTGGCGTCCCTTTTTTCCCCACAAATAGAGCTTTCTTTTGGTGGTATTTGATCGCCCGTGCGGTTTTTATTTTTTGCGTTATAATGAAAAAAAGAGCGACAATTTAAAAATATATATATATTTTTTACTTGTTGCTATAATAAATATCCCATTTTTTTTTATTTTTTTTTATATATTTTTTTCTCAGTTAAGGTCGATACGTATTCTTCTACGTATTTTTGTAAAAAAAAAAAAAAAAAATCACAATAAGTGACTGCTTTGCGCAAAAGTTATAGCACCTACAAAATAGGGGACATAATTATGATTTTTTTTTTTATATTTTTTTTTTACTAGTAATGGCGGCGATCTGCGATTTTTATTGGGACTGCGATATTGCGACGGACACATCGGACACTTTTGACACATTTTTGGCGCCATTCACATTTATACAGCGAGCGGTGCTATAAAAATGCACTAATTACTGTATAAATGTGACTGGCATTGAAGGGGTTAACACTAGGGGGTGAGGAAGGGGTTAAATGTATTGCCTGGGTGTGTTCTAACTGTGTGGGGGGAGGGGGGTGACTGGGGGAGGTGATCGATGCTGTCTCCCTATGTACAAGAGAAACAGCATCTGTCACCTCACTGACAGGACGTGAAGCTCTGTGTTTACACTCAGAGCTCCACGTCCCTGCTGTCTCACCGACGATCGCATGTACCTGACGGACATCGCGGCCGCCGGGTACACGCATCGGATCCTCGGTGATGCGTCGGGACTGTTTTTCCCCGCCGCGCGCCACCCTGTGGCGCGCGCGGGGAATTACAAGCAAATCACGTCCAAAGACGTGACCCCGGCGCCTCAGGTCCGCGCTGTTCACGTCTTTGGACGTGATGCGGTTTCCAAGTGGTTAAAACGTTGTTATAAAATGCAGCATGTTCGAAATTGTTTTGGGTTGTTTTTCAGAACCCGAAAAATTATGTGAAGCCCACACACGATCATTTTAAATAACATTTTTTTAAAACAACGTTTTTTTCATGCCGAAAAACGGTCGCGTGTACGCGGCATAAGAATTTAGCTTTTGCCTGGGGTTCAGCTTTAACATTTATTTGGACTTGTACTATGCATGAATGTTTGGATCTTGCATTCTCCTCAAATGCTTTCCGACCTGCCGCCGTCATTTTACTGTGGCAGTTAGGCTCTCCTGGGCGAGAGCCCGTACCTCTACGTCGGCTCTTCTGCAACCACTTGGGGGCACGTGCGCGCAGCTGACGCGCGCCCCCCGCTCCCCCCCGAGTCCCATGCGCAAGCCCGGCGGGCACAATCGCCGCCGGGCACACGCGATTGCTCGGTACAGAGCGAGGACCGGGAGCTATGTGTGTAAACACACAGCTCCCGGTCCTGTCAGCGGGGGAAACGCTGATCTTCTGTTCATACAATGTATGAACAGAAGATCAGTGATTTCCCCTAGTGAGTCCACCCCCATACAGTTAGAACACACCCAGGAACATACTTAACCCCTTCCCTGCCCCCATAGTGTTAACCCTTTCACTGCCAATGGCATTTTTATAGTAATCCAATGCATTTTTATAGCATTGATCGCAAAAAAAATGACAATGGTCCCAAAAATGTGTCAAAAGTGTCCAAAGTGCCCGTCATATTGTCGCAGTACTAAAAAAAAAAACGCTGATTGCCGCCATTACTAGTAAAAAAAATAATAATAAAAATGCCATAAAACTACCCCCTATTTTGTAAACGCTATAACTTTTGCGCAAACCAATCAATAAACGCTTATTGCGATTTTTTTTTATGAAAAATATGTAGAAGAATACGTATCGGCCTAACCTGAGGAAAAAAAATGTTTTTTTTTATATATTTTTGGGGGATATTTATTATAGCAAAAAGTTAAAAATATAGAATTTTTTTCAAAATAGTCGCTCTATTTTTGTTTATAGCGCAAAAAATAAATACCACAGAGATGATCAAATACCACCAAAAGAAAGCTCTATTTGTGGGAAAAAAAGGACACCAATTTTGTTTGGGAGCCACGTCGCACGACCGCGCAATTGTCAGTTAAAGCAACGCGGTGCCGAATCACAAAAAGTGCTCTGGTCATTGGGCAGCAATATGGTCCGGGGGTTACGTGGTTAAAGCCTGACATGACTTCTACCTTCTTGGTGGCTTTAATTGTATCTGCTTAAACAGCCATTCACTCTAAAGTGAAGTTCATTCTTTGAATTTTCTTTATTCATTTTTTTTACTGTTTTTTTTTTCCCCGTGACAAATCCCCCACCCAATCCCCTTTAATTTAGGCCAGTGCAGTGATAGTGTTACAGTGACAAGACATTGTGTAAACAGTGGTTCATAAGTTGCATATTTCATATTGTTTTATATGAATGAGGTAACTCGGAGGGTTCCAGGGGCAGTGTTTTTTATTTTATTTTTTATTTTAGGGCTGACATTTTTTACAATGGTCAATGATAAACAAATATTACAGAGGATTCAGTTACCTCTGTGCTGTAATAAATTCTAAAAAGTGTTAGATTTACCAACATGTATGCAGAGCAAGGCTCTGCTTGATTGAATACAGATAGTTTTGGATAGTCTAGGTCATGCTTTCTTAATCAGGTTTCCACTGAAGCCTGAGGGTTCCTCCAGAGGTTGCTGAGGGGGGTTTCTTGAGCTAGAAGCAATTTCTACCACTGAAGCCAATAAACTTTTTAGTTATGTATAAGAGAGGGATTATTCCCAGAGACTGGAATATTATTTCAAGGGTACCTCCATATTCAAAAGGTTATGAAAGACTGTTAGGTAGTCCCTCAAATTTTGGCAAATCTGAAGTTGAGTGACCAAACTTGGTTGTCTGATTGTCAGATGTACGGTGAGCTATAAAGACCAACTAAATGTGGATTTTATTACCTTTATTCTGCAATTATTGAAACATCATAAGTAATGCTGGAAAGGTATAGGCTTGTATTTGCGACATAACCCTACTGGCAGTGACCATGGATGAATGGTAATCCTAGCCAAATCCATAAAGTCTGTTAAATAATTGTGTAAATTGGACCTGTTGCCATAGGTATTTGGGAAATGCAAATTCCCTTTGCTACCTAAGTTAGCAACTTCCACAGAACATATAAGCCCCTTTTATTGCCTTCAGAGGTATACTTAACATCCATACCATGCCCTTATTTGTAGATTTCTTCCTCCCCTGGAAATTGAGACGCAATCAAGATGATCCCTAATTGTCTATGAAAGTCAAAAGTGCATGCTCCAGACAATAGGCAAGAATTATAGGAGCTAAGAAAGTATACCCAGCTATGACTCCTAGCAGTCTGTGCATCTTCACCCCAGTTACAGTTGGGTGTGCATTAGATGTGTGTAACAGTGGGCTTTTTTGTTATGAGGAGATGAAGGGGTTGGGCTCAGACCGCCGGCAAAGAAAAAAAAATCAGGCAGGCTGATTTTACTCAAGTTGATGAGCCAGCCCATAGATGGACTGAATCTTGGCCAGTCCCTTCTGAATCAGCTGAATGTCAATCCATGTATGGCCAGCTTTACTGTTTTACAAATGAAATGTACACAAGAAGAAATCATAATGATACTCAAAATGGCAAACTCTCCAATTTTATTAGTGATTTACCAGTTTCATTAAAGCTATAGGCTCTTGTGGTATAGAAGAATTTACACAAATGTCACAGCGATTCTCTGCACCACCTTGTGAAATCATTCATATAGAAATGATGTTATGATAAGGGCTTGAGCTTCAAGGCTGTAGTTATGAGCTTCAGGATTAAATGTGTGTGACCCAAAGCCAGCCGGTTCATCAAGTCGTCAAACAAACTTGGCAAATTTGAACATTTCACCTACCCAAACTCATGGCTTCTGTTTTTAGTAAAAAAAAATCAGCCAGTGATCATGGATGACATTATTGACCAAATGATCAAATTTTTTCAATAAAGTCTCCCGGTGGGTTTGTTTACAAATAGCAGCCAGCTGTGGATCTGTTATTTGTAATGGTGGTTTGATTGTTTTGTTCAAGTCTTTCTGTAAAATCCTTGGCCCAGATTCACGTACATCGGCGCATTATTGGACCGGCGTAGCGCACCGCCTTTACGTTAGACTTGCGCCATCTAGCCGCGTAATCCCCCGATTCACGTAGCTTTTGCGCAGGAAATTGCGCAAGCGTAAGGTTTTTTCCTGAGGCGTAAGGAGGAGTAATACAAATTGGGAAGGACGTGGGCGTGTTACATTGAAATGAGCCGTGACCCCATGCAAATGAAGGGCCGGCCGGCTCGCGCATGCGCGCTTGAACGAGACCATGGTCAGCTCCGCTGTGCGCATGCTCACAACTCGGGAGCGGCGCAATCAGTGAAATTGGAAATGGACTAGGGCAACTTTGTGAACTACGCAGACAGCATAAATAGACATACACAAATGCACTTCCTTTGCAAAAGTACATCCCTTTGTATCCCTCCCTCTACAGCAAGGTGCTTTTGTTTGTTTGTGACATGTCTTTGAGATATTTGGGGACTGTTTTGCAGAGTGATTTTTGTCTTTTATGGGTTTTCTTTGTTGTTATTTTGTTTAAATTATATTTTTGCTGGGCATTTTTTTTTTTTGCTCGTCATTTATTTAATTTTTTTGGTTCTGTTTGTGTATGATTTTGGAATGTGGGGGTGATATTCCTGCGGGAAAAGGGGTGTCACCCTCATTTGTGGTGGAGAAGTGATCCCCAGGTCTGTGTGAATGGTGTATGAATGTACAGTGACATAATTGGAGCCGTGGCGTGGCGTTGCAGCTCACAAGTCCTGCATGGTGGACTGGTGCCAATCCAATGTGATGAGGATGTGATGTGTCTGTGCTAGGGACCACAGTGGTGTGCATGCATGCATTCTCATTGTGCCATGATTAATGTGTGTGTTTAACGTGCAAAGATGCATAATGTGAGCTGGCATGAGATGGGGTCATGAGATGGGGTACCAGTGCATATGCAGAGTCACCTTGAAGGGAAAAGACAGGAGGATGTTAGTCATGCATGTGCCACTTGTGAGGTGTGCATCACGGGAGGGGATAGTCATGCCTGCCACCCATGTCACTCACCAACCAGCCAGCTGTCCCCATACATGTTCTGTTCGAAATCTGTAGGGATGGGGCTCTGATTGTATATGTAGCTGTCATGGGTGTCATGGGTGGTGCCATGTGTTGGGCTGCTGATGTCCTCCTGCAAGGTTGTGGTCATTCCAGGATGGCATGAGGGGTGAATCTGAAGATGCGAGACACCTCAGAATCACTCATGCCAAAGATGTCTATGCGTGTGTGATATATCAAGTGAAGAGTGAGGGGCTTGTATCAGATAAGAATATTGTATTAGATTAGATTAAATTGTAAATTTTATATAAGCAAATAAAAATAAAAAATAAAACATCTCCCGTGCCCTCCTTAGTGCCATCCTCCGTGCCCTCCTCCTTCTTTGTTCATCTAAAGTCAGTAGTATAGCTATGCGCGACGATGCCCCTGGCATGTTGGCATACAGATTGTTGAGCAACACGTGTGACTGCTGAACTCCTCACTAACAGTGTTGCTTTATCTGACAATTAGACTTTTTTTCTTTTTTTAGACCAGCTTTTATCAGCTCTAATTTTAGACAGGACATTTTGCTGTTGCGCACACTGCGTCGCCTGCGCTGCCCCAACGTTGTTTTTTGGATCCCCGTAAGTCCCTCATTAGCATATTTGACTAGCAAATCAATGGTGTGTCTATCGCACTTTTGCGCGGACGGATGCGCCAGTCTAACGAAATTACGCGGGACAAAAAAAAGTAGATTTTTTGCGTATCTCGTTCTGGGGATGCCGCGCAACGAAACGCACGCGCACATTTAGACTTACGCACGCGCATCTCCTGTTGCGCAGGCGTAATCGCTCTGTGAATCTGGGCCCTTATATCCTGATTAAGTTATTGCCCTGCTTATTTTTCTGTTTTCTGCAAAAATTGAGATTGAGATATGTATTTCATTCTCTATATCATTTATGAAACAATTAAACAGAGTTGGTCCCAAGACAGAGTCTTGGGGTATCCCACTTACCACTCCAGACCAGTCTAAGTACATGTTAATTATCACTACCCTTTGGACGCACCCCTGTAACCAGTTTTCTATCCAAGAGCAAACATTATGGTCCATCTCAACAGACCTCAGCTTGTGGAGTAAGCATTTATGGGGAACTCTATCTAATGCTTTTACAAAATCCAGATACACCACATCCAAAGGCCTCCTCCTATCTAGATGGCAGCTCACTTCCTCATAGAATGTTAACAGAATGGTCTGGCAAGACGCTGATTACTACTAATCATACTGTTAGTAGACATGTGCATTAGTTTTCGTTAGAATGCATTTTCGTCTGAAAATCGGGTATTTTCGTTATAGTTTTAACAAACGAAAACGAAAGTGCAAGAAACGAAAACCGAAAGATCCGACATAAAAAATGCTTTATTTTCGTTTTCGTTCAGATCCGACGATTTTCGATGCATTGTCGAATTTCCGTCGTTCAATTTCACAAAGTCATCGAAAATCGTCGTTCTGAATACAGGTATATTCACTGTATTCAGAACGACGATTTTCGATGCTTTGTCGAATTTCCGTCTTTCAATTTCACAAAGTCATCGAAAATCGTCGTTCTGAATACAGGAAACACATGTCCGTCGGATATGTCCGCTGGTCAGTACACTCACCAGCGGACATATCCACCTGCGCAAGCGTCGTATGGATGCGACACATGCGTGGAAGTTGTTTACTTCCTGGTGCGGTGACGTGGCTGCGTCAACATCACCGCCACGTCACCGCGCTGTGTGGCTGCGGAGATTTTGATCCGATGGTGTGTACACGCCATCGGACCAAAATAGCCCGGCGGACATATCCGATGCAAACGGTCCGAGGACCGTTTGCATCGGATATGTCCGTCCGTGTGTACGAGGCCTTACTGTATCTTCAGCAAATTCTTGGATATAGTCCCTTATCATCCCCTCCAATAATTTACCTACTATTGATGTTAGGCTGACTAGCCTGTAGTTTCCAAGAATATGTCTCTGCCCTTTTTTGAATATTGGTACCACATTGGCTTTTCTTCAAACAGCTGGTACCAATCCTGTCAGTATGCTGTCCACAAAGATTAGGAATAATGGTCTGGCTATAACCTGACTAAGTTATCTGTGGACTCTGGAGTGTAAGTCATCTGGTCCTGGTGATTTATTTGTGTTAAGCATAGTGAGTGAGTGAGTGAGTGTGAGTGAGTGAGAGTGAGTGAGTGAGTGAGTGAGAAACTTATATAGCGCAGCACATGCAAACTAAATCGCTTGTTGTCCATTTGTCTTTTGTCCTCAGAAGAGATGGGTTTTGATCTTTCTCCTAAAGGCCAAGTGGTTCTCCTCCAACCGAATGCTGGTTGGTAAAGCGTTCTATAGTCTGGGTCCTTGGACCACAAATCTTCTTTCTCCTTTGGACTTGTATCTGGCTTTGGGTATCTGGAGTAGATTTTGGTTAGTGGATCGCAGAACACGATTGGGGTTGTGAGCTTTTAGTTTTTCGCAAAGATATTGGGGGGCATTTTCCAGAATACACTTATGCATCAGACAGAGTGCTTTGAAAGTAATTCTGTCTTTTACTGGCAACCAATGAAGGGATCTCAGTGAAGGCGAGATTGATTCCCATGGTTTTTTCCCAGTCTAGCGGCCGTATTTTGAATGACTTGCAGGCGAGTGATTTGGTACTTTGGGAGTCCAAGATAGAGGGCATTTGCGTAGTAAAGTCTGGAGATGATAATTGTTCCCACCACGACTGCTATGTTCTTTTGGGATAAATGGAATAAGTCTGCGTAGTAGGCGCAGCAGATGGTGCGATCCGCTGACTACTGACCCTATTTGTGCATCCATTGTTCTGTACAGTAGTTGTCAAAGATGACTCTGAGACTTTTGACTTTGGTGCTAGGGGTGATGATTTTGCCCAGAATGGGATTCTTGCGATTGGTGTGAAACAGGAGAAGTTCTGTTTTCAAACCGTTGAGTTTAAGATAACTCTTTGTCATCCAATTACTATCAAAGAGAGGCATTTCTCTAATCCGAGATGATGATCCTTTTTGTTGCAGATGCGAAAATACAGTTGCATGTCATCTGCATAAGAGTGGTACAGTAACTTCTGGTTACTGATGATTTCAAAGAGAGGGCGGAGATAGATATTGAACTGAACCGGCGACAAAGGGGATCGCTGAGGGACTCCACATGACACCGAGCGTTTTTCAGAAGTGAAAGGTCCCAATTTCACGATTTGTGATCGGTTTTCCAAAAAGGAGGAGAACCAGGATAGATCACATTCTGCGACTCTGGCTATAGTCTTTCCTTGACTCCGTCCTCTGTTAGCAACAAGAGCACATCCTGTGTCATGGTTGGTATACCGCTCCTTTTCCTGTGTAAAGACTGAGTAGAAGAAAGCATTTAGCACAGTTCCCTTCTCTGTGTCATCTGTAACCATCGCCACATCATCATCTTTTATGTGGGCAATGTGCTCTGATCTCGCTTTTGTACTGTTATATATCTGTTATTTGAAAAATTATTTGTGTATTCTCCCTAAAAAATAAAAATAAACTGCATCTAGTCCACCTTAAAATTAATACCAGATCCTTATCAAGATATTTATCATGGAGGATCAGGATAGGGAGGGCAGTGAGAATGCAGCCCCCTACAGACCCATATCCAGCCACATGCCTTTAATATAGGGAGAGTACCTTGCAAGGGGGGTAGTAAAAGACATGGTGATCATGATTATATCTGGTCAATGACATCACCTAGGATCCCCAGCTGGCCAGAGATCTGTCATTTGTATGATCCCCAGCTGGCCAGAGATCTGTCATTTTCTGGTGGTAGTGCAATTGGTCAACATTATTGGGTGGTAGATCACTGTAGTACTGTGGAAATATCATCAGGTTGAGGGTCATTGTAAGTGACGAAGATCTAAGTGGCCGCATGGTGTAATTTTTTTTTCAAATAAAGGATTGTTATAGTGTCTGTGTGAATAAGTAACAAGAGATACCAACTTACTATGCACTTATTCCCCTGGGCTCTGGATTCCTGGGGGCACACTTATTATAAAAGGGGCTTCCACATTTTAATCCACCCCACAAACTCTGAAATTCTCTTGACAATTATAATGTGGGGTTAAGGCCCTTGTCCCCTTAACATAGGGACAAGGTGCCTTGCAAGAGTAAAAAGGCTTAATGGTCTGGTATTAATTTTAAGAACCTAAGCTAGAGTTTTTTTTTTTAAAGGGCACATTTAATACACATTTACAATCTGAAAAAAAAAACAGCTTGTGGGTTTCCCCTACATTTCGCACCACACTGTTATCCAAGTATATATATAAATTGGTGGCCAAGAAAGGGAGGGGGGGAATCAGCATGCAACCCCCTCCTGAACCATTCAAGGCCACATGCATTCTACATTAGAAGGGTACCTTTCAAAGAGGGACAGAAAAGTCCCCCTTCTGCAAGGCATTTAGGAAACAATGGCCCCATCCCTACAACTGGTTCCTAAAAGAATATGAGTTCTTGTGGGGAGGGAGATATTCGCATGTGAGAGTGTACTTTATAATAAGGTGACTCTCACATTTTGGCCCGGTCCTAGAGGAATGAGTGTGTGGCGCATTAATACCTCTCCAGGGGCGGACTGACAACTCATGGGGCCCCTGGGCAATAGAAGATTATGGGGCCCCCAGGCTTACAGATGGCCACCAAGTCAGGTGGCAGTACAGAGGCGGGGCAGCTCAAATCTTGTGATTTTCACATCAAAAGCATGTCGGTTTCAGACATATAAGGGACATATGTAAAAAAAACACAGATTTTTACATACTGTCCCTGGTTTTAATGAGCCTGGCAACCCTGATGGGGCCCCCTAGTGGCATGGGGCCCTCGGGCAGTGCCCAAGTTCCTCAATGGTCAGTCCGCCCCTGTACCTCTCATTACTCATTCCCAGAAGGAGTTCAAAGTAAATACGTATACAAACACTTTAGATAAAGTCCTAAAAAAAATATCCTTAAAAATAAATGTTAAGCAATGCCCCTCAATATAAATTCGATGTCAATCATGTCATCCAGTAATGTAGATTGTCTATCACAATAATCTGCCACCAGGACAACCCACCATCTGAAGATAACGAGCAATCCAGTGACAGCTGCATTGACTCTCTCAGAGCATGTTTCCTGATAGTGGCAACAGTGAATTATTACTGCATAATGTGGGTTGATTTGACTGTTTTTAGTGTCCATCAGAAGCATGTGTATTAGGTCGGCAATTGTCTCTGTCTATAGGCATGCACAGCCTATTGCATTAGGGTGTGCACTTCAAAGCTCAAACACATATTGTGTGTGCATGTGTGTTTATATACTGACTGTGTCAGTAGAGCAGTGGACAGTGTCAGTAGGGCATTGGATGTTATCAGTGGGTTTTATTTCGATTATGTTAATTTGTATTTATTTTTTATGATTTCTTACAATTTTTTTAGGAGCCCCATAATTGGGCTTTGGTGAACTATAAGGGGATTAAACAGGGGGGATATGCACCACACAGGGTGATTAGGGTGTGCCTAGGCACACCTGCCACATCTTGTGTGCACGCCTATGTCTCTGTCACAATTAGATGACAGAGACATCGGGGCTAGCATACTAAAACTGGAGAGTACAAAATGTAGTGCAGCTGTGCATGATAGCCAATCAGTGTCTCACTTCAGCTTGTTTAATTAAGCTTTGATTAAAAAAATGGAAGCTCATTGGTTTCTGATTACCGCGGCACCAGATTTTGCACGCTCTAATGGCCCGTACACACGATCCAAATATCGTACGACGGATCATACGATTTTTTTCGCTTAATAGTCGCAAGTAAAATGAAATAGGTTATTAAAGTCACGAAAATTCTCCTACGACAGAAAAAAAAAATCGGAAGTGATGTCATGTGTTGTAATGTATTTGTATTGTATTTTCGGACGACAACTATACTGACTAAACGAAAATCGTACGATCTGGCATCGTACGAGGAAAAATTTCGCGCTTGTCCGATCGAATAATATCGGATGAACGGTCGTGATCGGCTCTCGAAAGTAGTGTACACACGATCCGAAAATCGTACGATCCATCATCGGACGATCATTTTCGTCCGATATTTGGATCGTGTGTACGGGCCATTAGTTTAGTAAATTAAGGGTGTGTTGTCACCCTTTATTAGGAGGTGCCTGAACAAGGACCTTCGCAGAATCACCAGGTGTTATGTAAAGCTGAGATCCACACAAAAATGGAACCTCCGCTGTCTGGATTCCCCTCCCCCCAGGTATTTGCACCCACTTCCGGGCATAGATAGCCGCATTATCTGCGAGTATCTACGCCACGTCTGGTGCCAATGTGTGTCCCCCCCCCGCTGTCTTCTGGGAAACACACAGGTCCCAGAAGACAGCAGGGACCATTGAGATCGCGCAGCACGCCACGCACATGTGCAGTAGGGAACCAGGAAGTGAAGCCGCAAGGCTTCACTTGCTGATTTCCTTACCGAAGATGGCGGCGACAGCGTCCGAGAGCATCTGAGATCCGGCAGCATCCGAGAGCTGAGAGGTAGATTGGCTTTAGGTGCCGACATTGCGGGAGTGCTAGACAGGTAAGTGCTTATTTTAAAAGTCAGCAGCTGCAGTGTTTGTAGCTGCTGACTTTAAAAAAAAAAAAAATCATCAGACCTTCTTTAAATAAAAACTGTGATTTAAAAGTATCAGAAATGATTTTTGAAATTACCTTAACATGTTAAAGTTTATAATATTTATTTTAGTAACTGCCTTTTACATATACTTTAAAAATAAAACCCCATATATTAGCGTGTTTAAGTAAATATGCTCTGAATTCATTGTTCAGTGTAGTGCTGACTAGACATGTAAGCTGATATTGTCCATAATATAGTATACTCAAGAAAACACCATTAGCCATTTTTATACAGAGAAATTATACTGGTTTACAGTCAGCTTGTATACCTGTGATATTCCAAGCAGTAACAGCTCCGATTAACAATCAGAACACACACTGACTCAGCTACTTACAGACTGCCTGGAGCTACACAAATTATTGTTATCTGTGTATAGGAGTAGCAGGAGGTTCACTAGCTTTGGGCTCACATTTGCCCCCTGACTTTCACCAATTACTTTTGATGCCACATGTTCTTAAAAATAGGAATAACTTTTCATGGTTAAAATAAATACAGTGTATAAAGTAGTTGAAGACTTTTTGAATAGTCTACTAAGAATATCTATGCTGCCTTTTTATGTCTTGGCTTAAAGGGTCACTAAAGGATTTTTTTTTTAGCTAAATAGCTTCCTTTACCTTACTGCAGTCCTGGTTTCATGTCCTCATTGTTCATTTTTGCTTTGATGTTCCTGTAATTCCTCTCTGTTCTGGACACTTCCTGGTTGTCTGTTTCCTTATAACCACAGTACTGGGAGCTTTCTCACTGTGGTCACTAATCAAGGAGGTGTGATTACTGTGTGTCTAAAACCCCTCAGCACCAATCCAGTTTTGTTTTACAAACCATCACTACCCTCTATTGACTCTCTGGCTCTGTACATCAGAGAGACAGGAAACAACAGCAAAAACTAAACTAGAACTGTAGGTATATTATATGATTGATTTTTTATCTATTTTTAATCATTTTTAAAAGGAATCTGTTAACTAATATTTCTCTATACCCTGTAAACTGTCATTTCAGCCCAATTTTTTTTTTCTTTACAACTCCTTTAAAACTGAAGGAATGTGATTCCCTAGATTAGATTCCACCTAAGCATGAGAGGCATTAAGTAAATGTGAAGGATTCTAATAAGTCAGTTTTTAAAGTGTTACTCTAACTTTTACTAATGCCGCGTACACACGACCGTTTTTCGTGACGAGAAACTGTTTTTTTTTAGATTGGACATGAAAATGGAAAATTGTATCAAATACTTACCGTAATTTTCCTTTCCTGATGCCAAGACATGGCAGCATACCTATGATATAGCCCCGCCCCTATATCCACCCACAGGACACGTGATAACTCTCTATAAAACTCTGACTGAGAGCTACCTCCCCCATTCTCCGTATAAAGTACAAAGATCAGAGGGAGGGTTTGTATGCTGCCATGTCTTGGCATCAGGAAAGGAAAATTACGGTAAGTATTTGATACAATTTTCCATTTTCCTGACGCCAGACATGGCAGCATACCTATGATACATGAAGAGCTTTCTAGAGGGAGGGTTTAATGCTGTAACTTAAAAAAGACAAAGAAGCTTGGATAAACTTCCTCCCAAACTCTACCGTAGTAAGAGCTGCTAGATCCACCCTGTGGTGTATTAAGAACATATAATGTGATGACCAGCTAGCCTCTTTGCAGATTGTCTACAGAGACAACCCTGCCTGTGCTATCCAAGAAGATGACATCACCCTGGTTGAGCGATGAGCTCTAACCATCTCTGGAGGATCCTTACCGCCTCCACATGCCCAGTGAGTATTTTCACGATTCGGGCCGAGATGGTTCGGGCCGAGGCCACTTACTCTTTAAATCTTAATCATTCTGAATGTAGAAGTAGCCTGAGATGGACATTCCAAAGTCCTCAAAGCCTAACTTGAGCAGATCGGCATCTGATTGCACTGGGAAGGCTGGAAGCACCCATTCACTGGAAAGACAAAACATGGATGCCACGCTTTGGAACAAAAAGATCTCAGCCCCAACCCTGTCTCGGAAGAACATGGAATGAGGTTCTGCCGCCCCAAATTTTGGAGTCGACGCACTTTCCCCCAAAATCAAGGCTAATAAAAAGCCGATTTTAAGGAGATCTCCCATAAAGAGCAGTCTCCTGTCAAGAGTACAATGAGGGTTGGCTAGAAAATTGAGGACTACTGCCAGGTCCCATTAAAGGAAACCTATTTCTCTTGGGAAGGCATAGTCCAAGTACCTCTCATGAAGTGATCCATCAGCAGGTTTGCTGCCTTTTTTTTTTTTTTTTTGGGGGGGAAAAATCCAAGATGGCAGAAATTTTCACCTTAAGCAAACTGAGCTCCAAATCCAATTCTGATTGTAGAAAAGACAGGATTTGAGATAAATTTGGGTCACAAGAGTCAAACTGATGCCCAGCTGCAAAGCTTGTGGGCCTAATCCATACTCTGGAGTAGATAGCATTGATTGATCCCTTCAAAGAACTCTGCAGAGTTCTAATCCCCTCTGGAAAACATCTGGAAAACTCTTGTAACCTCTGCCTTACAATTTCCAGGCTGCTAAATTTAGACGTGATGGTTGCCGATGTAGTGCATCTCCCTCAGATAAGAGGAGATGAGGAGTCACAGGCAGAATTATCGGTGTGCACACGCTGATACCCATTGCCAGAGAGACCCATGGTCTGTGAGGCCAGTAAGAAAAACCTGTGATGACTGTCAAAGCTCAACAATTTCTTTAATCCTAAAATTCCTGGAGGAAGGTATAGGCCAGTTGCCCAACCCAAGGCTTGGTAAAGGCAACTGTCCCCTCCACCAATGGATGAGGGTAGCGTGAGAGGAACCGGTTCCCCTTGTAGCAGGCCGATGAGGCAAAACAGATCCAGTTGTGCGAACCTCCACTCGTGGATGATCCCTTGGAACACTTCAGGGTGAAGGGACCATTCGTTGGGATCCTTGAATTGCCCGGATAGACAATCCGCTTCCAAATTCAGATAAGCTGGAAGATATATGGCAGATATATGGCCTTCAAATCTGGGAGATATTGATGGGCCAAAGTCAGGATTGGTTCCACATCTCCCAGGAGGGACTGGCTGTGCATGTCACCTTGTCGCTGTATATGGGACTGCTGCCATGTGGTCCAGACAGAGTAGGACTGGCAGACCCTATGTGTGTGGCAGTAAAGTGTTCAATGTCAATGCTGGTAGGAGTTCCAGAATATGGAAACTAGGCCCTGAGTGGGAAATTCCCACCTGCCCTGAATCCTGAGATGCTCGCAGGTGGTGTCCCACCCTGCTGTGCTGGTATCTGTAGCAATAATGATCCATGGCTGCAGCCCTAATAGACTAAGCCATTTAGCAGTTTTATTTTCTTTTTTTTTTTTCAATCACCAGAACTCTGGTGCCTCTGGCTAGACCAAACGCTTCCATTGCGTCAGGAAGCCTTGTTGGAAAACTGAGTTTCCAGTGAGCCCAGAGGATCATCGGAATACAAAAGCCATTGTCCTGAGAGGACTCATGCACTGGGATGCTGACATCACTGGTGCAACCAATGCCTGTTGGAACATCTCCCTGACTTTGGGGAGTTTGAGGTGGCAAAGAAACTGAGGCTGCCTGAGTACTAAACCAGGCCCCTAGGTAGAGCATATTCCGCATAGGCGCCAACTAGTTTTGACAATGCTTGCCCCTCAACTCAAAACGGTTGGTATGACTGAAGGATCAGGACATGCTGATAGGTATACTGCAGGTCCACTGAAATCCTCCAGTAACCTTGTTGAATGACCTGGGTTTATGGCATGGAGAGACTCCATCTTGAGTCTATCCGTATAAATTGATTCAGCCTCTTGAGGTAGTTCTGGAGGCTGCCGATTAAATAACCAATAACGGCCTTGCCATTGGTAATGATTAAGCACAAAATTAATGTGTGAAATGTGTCTATGTGACCTCGTGTTGGTGTATTTGCTTTGAACAATAAAAGGAATATCGAAATTCCTGGAAGTGCATCCATTTCTTCTCTTACATGGCCTTGCACCACTGAGGGCTGAAACCACCATTCTTCGGTAGTGGTCTTACCGGAACTGGGTCACTTTGAGCCACTTGGCTCCAACTGCCTCCTGGGCAGGCCTGGCGTTAAAAGGGCTTCTGTGTATCCTGGGGAGCCACATGGGTCTTGGCCTCCTGCGATCTTATGAAGGTTGAATGTGTACCTCTCTAACGCCTTCTGACGCCCTAGGATGGGCGAAAGCCTCCAAAATCGCAGTACCTGTTTGGCGCTCCTCTGAATGGTTGCCCATTCTGGCTCTTTGATCCTGGGGCAGAAGATCTGATTTTCCTCCTATAACCCTGGAGAAGATAGTTTCCAGTATTTTGACAAAACAGCGCCTTCCCATCAAAAGGCAGCTTACAGCTTTGAGGATGGGCCAGCCGCCCAGGATTTTGCCCCAGTGCACCTTTGGCTGTGACTGAGCCAAGCATGGTTCTGGATGACCATCGAATGATGTCTATAGCTGCCTCACCTGTAGAGTCCGCTGAAAGTTATCTCGTCAAGAGCCTTGATGACTCTTCTCTTTGGCAGCTGGGTTTAATCGCATACTCCAAGTTCTGCGCCCACCTACTCACTTAGCACTTGCTATGGATGCTAAAGCAATGCGTCTCACAAGGATCTTGTGAAAGGAGGAAGAGCCTTCCATCGGAAGTGTCTCATTCTTGGTCAGTCTGGCGACTGCCGCATCCACTGTTGGTGGGTAGATAAAGGAGTCGCATCCTTCCCCATTAGTGGAAACAACTTCTGCAACCTATTGGTTGAGGAGGATTTTCTCTCTCCCTTTTCTCATTCCTCCTGAAAACAGGCTTCCTATTTCTGTCATAAGAGAAAAAAAGGTAGCTTACCTGCTTCTTTAGATTCCTCCTATGGAACCCAAAGGCTTGCTCACACTTGCAGCAGGATCTGCCATTGTCCTAAAAGGCAATCTGTGCTTAGGTCACCTTTCAGAGGTATTTGAATTTGTCACTTAGAGTAGACCAATGTATATGCAATGCGATTTTCAAAGAGCGATTTGTACACAATGTTGCAAATCGCATGGGTGCGGCCCATTCACTTGGTTGCCCTATGTGTGCCCCTGCTCCTATTTGAGGGTGACCAACTTTGCACAATGTTTTGAAAGGTGCGTTCTCCAACGTGACCTATCACAGCAGAATCGCATGGCATTTGGGGTGCCCTGAAAGAATAACGGTACCTAATGCATATTGTACAGCGATTGTCACACAATTTTAAAATCAGATTGTACGGTGTGTAATAACTGGTTTCTCCTTCTTTGGAGGAGGTTCCGGATCCACCCATTACAGTGCAGCTTTACTGCCATAACAAATGAGGATATTAGCATAAAACAAAGCCTCAACCTTCTGGATCTTCTGATGAGGAGGAGGCAATATCATCTCCCTCTGCCTGAAAGGTTGGCTATAATACTGGGTTTGGGGAACTAGCCTGCTTAATCTGCTGGGCTGGAGTCACCCCCGAAGTGCCTGGTACCCCTCCAGTTAGAGAGGGTTGAATGGCTTGGTTTAGACCTGGTGTAGTGCCCATACTGTCCATCCACTTCTGTCCCTGGCTGCCCGAGATGACTGGAAAATTCAGCCAGGGGTTTGGGGACTATTTTGCTGAGCAAGGTGACACCTGATGACTCCCAAACTCCTCTCTGGCAAGCTGCCTGAAGCAATCGCTGCAAAGTAGCATTCCAGGCATAGGGTCATCTCCACATGACCAACATTCGCCTTTCGGGCGCTGAGCCCTCAGAGGAGAAGCTGTGTGCGTTCTCTTAAGCGTACATTTGCACCCTTTGTACTGGGGTCTGCCAGGACTGGAGGAGACATCTTCCGCCCTGAAAATCCTGATGATCCAGAGAGGGCCTCTGAACCTCCTTGAGCGGGTGTGAGCGGCCGGGGTTGCAACAGATAAGAAGGCACGCTCGTCAGGGCTCAATGCACTCTTTTCTCCAGCGTCTTCTTACTTACCAAAAGTTGGCCCTTTGCCTGATATTGGGGGTGGTCTTTGTTATGTGGCAGTAAGCTCATGCTGATGGGAGTTACTGAAAGGTGCATGGGGGACTGCATGACCACAGAAATAAAGGAAGTGAAAGAGAAAAATATATACATATATCTCAGCCCACCTTTTTTTTTTAAATAGTAATAATTTAAACAAAATAAATCTGGCAAAAACCAAAAAAAAACATCCCCCTAGTAATACATTGCTCCTTACTCCTCCCCCCCCATATATCCCCATTACTAGGATAGATAAGAATTAACTCAGAAGGAGATGCTTCCTCTCTGGATGCTTGAATAAAAAAGACATTACCTGTCCATCTGCTCCCTGCAATCCTATCACCTGAATCTGCTCCCTGCAATCCTATCACCTGAGACTCAGTCCTCTCTCACCTCTACTCTAATACAATTAGGAAAGGCCAACACCCATCCACACAAAAGGACACCTTTAAGCTGGCTACACACCATACAATCTTCTGCAGATTTGTTTTTTTTCCTGAGATTTATCAAAACCACACAACATGAGGCCAAAGCCTAAAGCCTCAACCTGTATGCAATCAGGCAGGCACCACATGGTCCTGGCAAAAAGGAAATCAAACAACAAAAGTTGCAGTGTGTATGGGGCCTTTAAAGACATGAGAACAAGAAAGAAACTGACAGACCTGGAAAAGGGCTTCCATAGGAAAGAAGTCATCATGCAGTCCCAGCTTGCTAAAATCAGACTCCATCGCCGGCAATGCCAAAGGAGTACTGTCGTCTCTGATTAGAGAACACCTCAACCCCAGAAGACCACCAGAAGGGGTTCCCCACCTTGTTGGTGCATTTAGCGTGCCTAAGATGTGGGACCTCGAACTGGGAGAGGCTGAACCCAGCCGGAACTTCGACATAGTCGGCAGGTAAGGGCTTATCCTGAATGAAACGGTCTGTAGGTAGATCTTTAAGGACAAAAAAGGAGAATGGGGGAGGTAGCTCTCAGTCAGAGTTTTATAGAGAGTTATCACGTGTCCTGTGGGTGGATATAGGGGCGGGGCTATATCATAGGTATGCTGCCATGTCTGGCGTCAGGAAAACCGGTCATGTGTATGCTCCATAGCAAAAAAATTAGAACCTGCTCTATTTTTTCTCGTCATTTTTCCTGTCTTTCTCTTTCTTGTCGCCAAAACCGCTCGTGTGTATACTTTTCCGAGGGAAAAAAAATGTGCATGCTCAGAATCAAGTATGAGACGGGAGGGCTCATTCTGGTAAAACTAGCGTTCGTAATGGAGATAGCACATTCATCACGCTGTAACAGACTGAAAAGCACGAATCGTCTCTCACCAAACTTCTACTAACAGGGTGAATATAGTCCAATAGTGAATATAAAATGTTAATAATATAAAGGAATAAAGTCCAAACTATTAAGTTTATCAATGAAGTTGAGAGACAGGACCTCCACCAAAACTTCAGTGTGCAGACAGGGAAACACACCAACGTGCAACTTCTACTAACACGCGGTAACACGAAATTAGCAAAAGCGTCCCAAAGGGTGGTGCCATTTGAATGGAACTTCCCCTTAATAGTGCCGTTGTATGCGTTGCTCGATCGTTTTTTTTTTTTTTTTCATTAATGTGTGTATGCAAGGCAGGCTTAAGAGTAATCACAACAAATCACATTGAGAAAAACAATGGGCCATATTTAGAGACCCGTAACTCCTGTCTAACTGGTGTTAGACTGGAGTACTTTCGAATTACGTGCGTTTTTTAGCTAGTCTGAAATCTCAAACCATGAAAAGACGGCTGCGGGCTTCAATTTGACTGGTTTACGTGTTCGTACGCCTTCAGATCTACGCTGCAATATAATTGCGGCCACTGGGTGGACTTCCCGTCGTTTTCCGCGTCGGGGTATGCTAATGAGCTTTTGCCAGGCTATCCCCGAAATTACGATCTTCAATCGCAATCTCTTACGGCATCTGTAGTCAACTTTTTGCCTCGTAAAGTTATACCAGCTTTTTGCTGGTCTAATATTAGACAACCCATGTTAAGTATGGCCGTCGTTCCCGCTTCGAATATCAACGTTTTCCGACGTCTTTTTTTATGTTTTACGTAAGTCGTCCGGGAATAGGAATGTTCGTAAACGACGCTACTCCAAAAAAAAATGACGTAACGACGTGATTTTGCGCAATGCACGGTGGGAAATTTCTGAACGGAGCAGTTCGATCGCCGCGGGGACGCGCCTAATTTAAATGCTTCACGCCCCCTAATCGCGTATTTCGATTACGCGGGGAGAAATAGACTACGCCGCCGTATCGTACGGGCAAAAATCTACCAGAATTCGATTTATAGCCTGGTAAAATACGGCAGCGTAGAGTATTTCGAATACACTGCGCAAATTTACGTGTACCTGAATCTGGCCCATTGTTTTTTTGCATGACAGGAAAAACGGTCGTGTGTACGCGGCATAAGAAAAAGGGCATTCTTTTGCAGGTCAGTTACATGCAAATGCAAAAGGATTTAAAGTGGTTGTAAATCCTTACATATACCCACTGAAATGATTAGCCTCAGATGATACACAGAGATGAAACAAAGCCCTCTACATAAGTTGTACCTGTTTATCTGGTACCTTCTCTTTACAGCCATTTATAGAAAGCAGGGGGTAGGGAGCTAAAGTTACACTCTGCAGAGCTCAGTGAGAAGAAATCAGAGAGCCGATTGGTCAAAAGGGACATACCCCTCTTTACACAGCACACAGAAACTGAGCTGAGGCTGTCAATCACAGGTTGTGTGCTGGGGATCTCTCCCCTGTCATCTTTTTTCTCTTAGTGTCAGGGAAAATAACAAATGTGATTAATGTTGATAGCAGAGAAAGGAGGCATCAGGCAGAAATGACATAGTGATTTGAGTTGAGACAAGCACACACTACAGAGCAGGGATAGGCAACCTTAGACAGATGGAGATCTACTTGAACAACACTGATGAAGTCAAAGATCACCATGCACAGTGTCCTGTTTTTAGGGCTGGTTCACACCAGAACATGATGCCAGAAAGGAATGTTCCATGTGTGTTTCCTGCACCGTGTTCAAAATGCACTGACTTTGTGATCTACCGTGGGTGATAATATATTGTTAACCCCAAATGTAGATCGCAAATCCAGTGAGCACAAATGGAAATTATAATAAGATAATGCAAAGTTCAGGAGTGGGTTATGCTCAGAATGCAGGGTTCGGGAGTACATTGAGCTCTGAATTCAGGGTTCAGGAGTGCGCTGCGCTGAGAATGTAGGGAGCAGGAGTGTGCTGAGCTGAGAACACAGGCATCAGGCGTGTGTTGCGTTTATAATGCAGGGTTAAGGAGTGTGTTACACACAGAATGCAGGCTGAAGGAGTGTGTTACACTAAGAATGCAGGGTTAAGGAGTGTGTTACGATAGGAATGAAGGGATTGGGAGGGGTGATGTAAAGGGTGGCAGAGGACACTGATATAGGGGTGGCCCTGCCCATAGTAGTGTCCACAGCCCCCTCAACATCATCTACACCCCCCCCCACACACACACATTAGTGTCCTCCTGCCCCCCCTTCCCTCCCATGATATTGTTTTATTGCATCCTACCTCTGCCCACAGAAGACAGAGAGGCACCACAGTGGGAGCTGGCAGAGTGTCTTTTCATATTAACGAACTGGTGATTGGATGCTTAGGATCTAGCAACCAATCACTGGTGGGTTAACTTGAAAAGTTAATTTGGCCAGCTCCTCCCCCCGCCCTCCATCCTAAACTGTGCCACCTTTCGCTCTCCGCTGTGCACTGATGACAGCAGTGGAGAAGGCTGGGGGGGCGCGAGAGAGAAGGACTGAAAGTGTAGCAGAGGAGGCTGTAGGCAGAGAAAAAATGGGACCTAGCAGTAGAAGGCAGGGGTCGACGGCACAGATCTGTTCCTGTTCTACCTGCCTGCGCTCGACAGGTAGCCTGCGATCGACGGGTTG
This sequence comes from Rana kukunoris, assembly GCA_029574335.1. Classification (NCBI taxonomy): domain Eukaryota; kingdom Metazoa; phylum Chordata; class Amphibia; order Anura; family Ranidae; genus Rana; species Rana kukunoris. Next base: position 68,412,932 of record CM056051.1, on the reverse strand, counting down.
CCGACCCCATTTCTGCTTTGTTCATATTTATTGCCAGAGGTTTACAACCATTTTAAGCAACACCATTGCAGACAGGAGTGTAACAGATGGTATATCACCTGGGGGTTGGAGGCATCACCTTAGGAAATGTATTTTTTTTTTTATGTATTTTTGAACATTGAACATTTTTTAACTGCTTCGTCCTGATCACTGTGGTCAAATTGCATCCCTCCGTCATACGCTGTCCTCTCTGCTCTCCTCTCTCCCCCCTCCTTCCTGCCTGTCATCTTGTGTCTATGTGTCTCCTTTTTTTATTTATTTTTTGATCTTTCTTTCTGGGAGTAGCATTAAATTATAACTAAAGCCAAGACTTGTTTTTAGTTTTAGATACAGTGGAGTGGGCTTAGAAAACCTGATGAGATTTTATTATCCCAAAAGTTGGGTTGTGACAAAACAGGAAAATAATGGAAACCTTCCAATTGGGACCTTGGAGGGATTTCCTCTCCCTTCTTGGTTTGTCTATGGGAAAGGATAGAAAGGGAAAACTCCCAAAGGGATGCAGATGGCAAAAAAACTGACAGGGCTTATAAGGCCGCGTACACACAATTGAATTTGTCCGCTGAAACTGGTCCGACGGAGCGTTTCAGCAGACAAATACCGATCGTGTGTATGGGCTAGCGGACATGTCTGACCGGCGGACAAATTTTAAAGCATGCTTTAAAATTTGTCCGCCGGAAACATGTCCGTCGGATATGTTCACTGGTTAGTACACTAACCAGCTGACATATCTGCCCGCACATGCGTCAAATCCAAGTTTTTTACTTCCTGGTGCGGTGACGTGGTGGCGTCAACGTCACCGCCACGTCACCGCGCTGTCTGCCGGTGGGGATTTTGATCCGATGGTGTGTACACGCCGTCGGATGAAAATCTGGAGGAGACATGTCCGCTGGAAATGGTCCGTCGGACAGTTTCAGCGGATATGTCCCTCCGTGTGTACACGGCTTAACTCTTCCTTACTCTATACAAAATTAAAAACATTTTACCTTTATTTCTTCTTTAAAGGTATGTCTCTCTAAATTGATGGATTTTTCCTAGATAGCAAGAGCTTCCATTGGCTATCAGGTTTTCAGAATTCAGGGATCCTTGTGTTTGATATTCCTTCCCTCACGCACCATTTTGGCAATAACATGTTTGACCTTGCTTTAGGCTAATAATGGTGAGGCGCACTGCAAAAAATACAGTGCTTTGAAAAATTGTTTATACCCCTTGAAATGTTCCACTTTTTGTCACGTTACAACCAAAAACATAAATGTAATTTATTGGGATTTTATGAGATAGACAAACAGAAAGTGACACATAAATGTGATGTTGAAGGAAAATTATAAATTGTTTTCAAAATGTTTCACAAAATATGTGAAAATTGTGGCCTGCATTTGTATTCAGCCCCCTGATTCAATACTTTATAGAACCACCTTTCACTGCAATTACAGCTGCAAGTCCTTTTGGGGATTTGCACATCTAGAGGGTGAAATGTCTGCTTTGCAATATAGCTCAAACTCTGTCATGTTGAATGGAGAGTGTCTGTGAACAGAAATTTTCAAGTCTTGCTACAGATTCTCAATTGGATTTAGGTCTGGACTGGGCCATTCTAACACATGACTATGCTTTGATCTAAACCATTCTATTGTAGCTCTGGCTGTATGTCTAGTGTCATTTACCTGCTGGAAGGTGAACTTCCGCCCCAGTCTCAAGTCTTTTGCAGACTCTAACAGGTGTTCTTCTAAGATTTCCCTGTATTTGGCTCCACATCAACTCTGACCAGCTTCCCTGTCCTTGCTGAAGAAAAGCATCCTTACAACATGATGCTGCTACCACCATGTTTCACGGTGGGGATGGTGTGTTCAGGGTGATGTCCAGTGTTAGTTTTCTGCTACACATAGGGTTTTACTTTTAGGCCAAAAAGTTAAATTTTGGTCTCATCTGACCAGAGCAACTTCTTCCACATGTTTGCTGTGTCCCCCACATGTTTCCTCATAAACTGCAAACAGGACTTCTTATGGCTTTCTTTCATCAATGTCTTTCTTCTTGCCATTCTTCCATAAAGGTCAGATTTGTGGAGTGCACAGCTAATACTTGTCCTGTGGACAGATTCTCCCACCTGAGCTGTGGTTTTCTGCAGCTTCTCCACAGTTACCATGGGCCACTTTGCTGCTTCTCTGATTAATGCTCTCCTTGCCCAGCCTGTCAGTTTAGGTGGACGGCCATGTCTTGGTAGGTTTGCAGTTGTGTCATATTCTTTCCATATTCTTGGCACAACATTGGCAAGCAGACCTTGGGGTTTCAATAGTAACTGGTATAAGTGAATATATATTTTAATGAGAATCCACAAAAGAGGGCATGATGGAGAATTGTCATATTCATTCGTATACACATTAGCTGTAGGTGGGAATTGACTCCTGGTTTTCTTTTCATAGCCCATTAATAATGGGTGTGCAAAAAGATAAAACGATGCATTGTATGTTGTTGTTTTCAAAAGGCTTTAATGGTTTTAAAACAAAGGCACATAACATTTTGGTAGAAGAAAGAATATTTAAAAATGACAATCACTTTGGGATGCCCTCTATACAGATGTTTTCTCCTATATAAAAGGGGACTTCTTTGGCCAGTAGGGGCTTACAGGAAGGTTACTGTTTTTTCTGCTTAAGTTCCTCCACTTTAGACAAGAATATGGGCCCTTGGTTGATCCAAAAGCCATTTTTTTTGTGGTCAGTTTATGTCCACAAACCCAGTTACAATCTAATGTGCATGTCCATGTTTTCTCTTGTGGAAAAAAAGGCAGGCCCAGCTTGGAAAATGTGTCTTATAATGATGGGTATATAGGCAGGGAGTTTCTTCTGAAATGTGGCACAAAGTAAGGACTAAATTCTGATCATTTCACAGAATTGAAAGTTCAGTGTTCTTCACAAAAAAATGGCAGCTGTAATGTAGGTTATCTCTGTGACAATTCTTCTGTTTCCTTTTTTATGATGATTTATATATGAATATATGTACTGTATCTTTTAGAGCTTCTTTTTTAAATATTTGATCGTTAAGATACAGAGGCCCTGTGCATTGTTGTAGAATCATCTCAAACTTACCAATTTATCTGCCTTTCTGTGGTTTGGTCTTCAACCAGGTAGTCATGTGTTCATCCTTTATGTGTCAAATGTATGTATGATGATCCATATTTAAATAGCAAACCCAGAAAAAAAGTGCAGATTCATAGGATTACTCTGTACGTCAAGCTTACTGCATAGAAGTCAAAGACCATCATTTTTTTCAAATTTCATTTTGTAGTTCTTTGTAAGATACTACCCTTTTATGCCCAAAATTACTAAACTAAAATACCAATCAAAGAGCTTGGAATATTGATCATGTGTATGCAATTTCACCATTCTTCCCATTAGTTCATGAATGACTTGTTTTCTAAGGGTAACGGCTTTTTTGAACATATTTGAGTAATTTCATGCCAAATTAGGCATCTGAAAAGTTTCAGGGAAGAATTATCTTGTCTAAAGCAAACCCATATTTACTGATGACTGTGTCACAAAATGAACCAAAATCAATCACTACCAGCAGTGACTACTGCATCTTCAAGTAATATTATTATAGGACAGTTAATAAAAGTGTGTTAACAATACATAAAATCTGTCTGCAAATGTGCCCTTTCTTTAGCTGGATGTTGCCCTTAATTTAGTAGTACCACATGCTTTTGTATACAATTATAGATTCATACATGTTATATATATATATATATATATATATATATATATATATACAGTACGTGTATATATACACTAGGGTAATGAGGTGGGTGGGCCTTTAACCACTTAACCCCCGGACCATATTGCTGCCCAATGACCAGAGCACTTTTTGTGTTTCGTCACTGCGTCGCTTTAACTGACAATTGTGCGGTCAAGCGACGTGGCTCCCAAACAAAATTGGCGTCCTTTTTTTCCCACAAATAGAGCTTTCTTTTGGTGGTATTTGATCACCTCTGCGGTTTTTATTTTTTGCGCTATAAACAAAAATAGAGCGTAATGGCGGCGATCAGCATTTTTTTTCAGTACTGCGACAATATGGCGGACACTTCAGACACTTTTGACACATTTTTGGGACCATTGGCATTTTTATAGCGATCAGTGCTATAAAAATGCATTGGATTACTATAAAAATGCCATTGGCAGTGAAGGGGTTAACACTAGGGGCAGGGAAGGGCTTAAGTGTGTTCCTGGGTGTGTTCTAACTGTATGGGGGGGTGGCCTCACTAGGGGAAATCACTGATCTTCTGTTCATACATTGTATGTACAGAAGATCGGCGTTTCCCCCGCTGACGGGACCAGGAGCTATGTTTACACACATAGCTTCCGGCCCTTGCTCTGTAATGAGCGATCGCGTGTGCCCGGCTGGGCGCGCACGCGGGACTCGGGGGCGAGCAGGCATGCACCCCCTAGTGGCCGCAAAGTAGTGGACGTATAGCTACGGGCTCTCGCCCAGCAGAGCCGACTTCCCGCAGTAATATGTCTGGGTTTGGCGGTTGCCAGGAGAATGCCTGACTGCATTGTGCCAAGTGTAAAGTTTGGTAGAGGAGGTGATTATAATGTGGGGTGAGGAGGTGATTAAAACATGGCAGCACCATCCCTTATATGAGGTAAATTGATAGAGCAAGAGAGTCTCCATTATTCCCCACAAGGAGAAATAAAAGGAAGGAAAGGGATTTTTAAGGTGCCTGCAATTTGTATATATACATAGTACCATATACAATTTATTCAGATTCTTTATTAATATAAGTTTAAAATACATCTACATAAAAAGCATCTTATATAAACACTTTAAGACATAACTGTTATGTGTCTCAGTGAATAGCACAATGTTATTTGGATAAACGCATTTAGCCCAGATGGAGGGCTTCTTCAGGATCCACTTTACAGTATTGGTAGATTTATTATCTCAAATTCTGACCACAAAAGTGTCACACATGCTGCCTGGTACACTAGTATTATGTAGGCTGGTAAATGTCCCAATATATATCAATAACCATTATAGAGAAGAATTGCCAACTCATTCAAGTCATCACGCATGCTTGAAATGTGCCAAAGAAAGTGCCAAAAGTAGACTTTTCAAAGACAGTTCATATGATCATCAAAGTTAAGGACAAACAGGATTGTATTCAACAGTGAACATCCGAAAATGAAAAAATATCAAGAAACCAAGATCAGCAGATATTGATTCATATGTGGTTAGAGTGTCAGTATCCCACCAGCGTGTTAGCTAGGCATGTGTGCAGACTGTAAATGGCGGCACCAAATAAATACACTATATTGCCTGCCTTTACACACACATAGACTTTAATGGCACCTAAGTCTTCATTCGTAGGGTTCAATGCTGAGTTGGCCTACCCTTTGCAGCTATGACAGCTTAAACTCTTGTGGGAAGGCTGTCCACAATGTTTAGGAGTGTGTCTATGGGAATGTTTGACCATTCTTCCAGAAGCACATTTGTGAGGTCAGGCACAGATGTTGGATGAGAAGGCCAGGCTCGCAGTCTCTGCTCTAATTCATCCCAAAGGTCTTCTATCGGGTTGTTGTCAGGACTGCACTCTAGTAAGGTTCCTTCACCCAACATTGCTCATCTATGTTCTTATGGATCTTTCTTTATGCACTGGTGCGCAGTCATGTTGGAACAGGAAGGGGCCATCCCCAAACTATTCCCACAAAGTTGGGAGCATGAAATTGTCCAAAATGTCTTGGTAAGCTGATGCATTAAGAGCTCCCTTCACTGTAACTAAGGGACCAAGCCCAACCCCCGAAAAACAACCCCACATTATAATCACCTCCTCTACCAAACTTTACACTTGGCACAATGCAGTCAGGCATTCTCCTGGCAACCGCCAAACCCAGACACATCCATCGGATTTCCAGACAGAAAAGCATGATTCGTCACTCCAGAGAACACATCTTCTCTGCTCTAGAGTCCAGTGGTGGTGTGCTTTACACCACTGCATCCAACACTTTGCATTGCACTTAGTGATATAAGGCTTGGATGCAGCTGCTCAGCCATGGAAACCCATTTCACAAAGCTCTCTATATACTGTTGTTGTGCTAATCTGAAGGCCACACAAAGTTTGGGGGTCTTTAGCTGTTGACTCTGCAGACAGTTGGCCACTTCTGCGTATATGTGTGCTTCAGCATGCACTGACCCCTCTCTACCATTGTATGTGGTCTACCACTTTGTGGCTGAGTTGCTGTTGTTCCCAGTTGCTTCCACTTTGTTATAATACCACTAACAGTTGACTGTGGAATATTTAGTAGCAAGGAAATTTCATGGATGGACTTATTGCACAGGTGGCAAATTATCAGTACCACACTTGAATTCACTGAGCTCCTCAAAGTGACCTATTGTTTCACAAATGTTTGTAGAATCAGTATCCTGCAAACCCCTAGTTTTGATATTTTGTTACAAGGGGTCTTCACAAAGTTTCTGCCCTTTTTTATATTTAATAGACTATAACTGGTTGCCGACCAGCCACCGCAGTTCTACGGCAGCAGGTCGGCTCCCCTGCGTGAGAGCCCGTAGCTCTACGTCGCGTCTCTAAGCGGCCACTAGGGGCGCGCACAGCCCCGAGTCCCGCGCGTGCCCGGCGGACACAAACACAAAGCTCCCGGTCCTGTCAGGGAGAGAAACGCTGATCTTCTGTTCATACAATGTATGAACGGAAGATCAGTGATTTCCCCTAGTGAGTCCACCCCCCCCATACAGTTAGAACACACCCAGGAACATACTTAACCCCTTCCCTGCCCCCTAGTGTTAACCACTTCGCTGCCAATGGCATTTTTATAGTAATCCAATGCATTTTTATAGCACTGATCGCTATAAAAATACCAATGGTCCCAAAATGTTGTCAAAATTGTCTGATGTGTCCGCCATAATGTCGTAGTACTGAAAAAAAACGTTGATCGCCGCCATTACTAGTAAAAAAAAATATTAATAAAAATGCCATAAAACTACCCCCTATTTTGTAAATGCTTATTGCGATTTTTTTTTACGAAAAATATGTAGAAGAATATGTATCGGCCTAACCTGAGGAAAAAAAATGTTTTTTTTTTTTTATATATATTTTTGGCCGATATTTATTATAGCAAAAAGTAAAAAAATATTGTTTTTTTTTCAAAATAGTCGCTCTATTTTTGTTTATAGCGCAAAAAATAAAAACCGCAGAGGTGATCAAATACCACCAAAAGAAAGCTCTATTTGTGGGGAAAAAAGGACGCCAATTTTGTTTGGGAGCTACGTCGTATGACCGAGCAATTGTCAGTTAAAGCGACGCAGTGCCGAATCGCAAAAAGTGCTCTGGTCATTGGGCAGCAATATGGTCCGGGGTTAAGTGGTTAAAAAAGTGCAGAAACTTTTTGAAGAACCCTTGTATATACGTATTTGTTAATCTTTATATTTTGGCCACTCCTACAGACCTAGGTGGGGAATATGAGCTGCTTATCCATAGTTGAGGAGGTGGTAAGATTGCTGTACAAGCTGGTAAGAGCACTCTGTAGGTATGAGCATTTGCATTCTAGCCTTGTCCTCTGATAACGGTAATCAGAAAGGTCTTGATGAGACCATGTAGCAGACTCACGGAAATGACTCCATGTACAGGCACTTAAAAAATCAAAACAATTACAAAAAAGTGTTTGTATGAAACACAGCCTTGGTTTCACACATTTTGACAGTGAATAGAATTGTGGCCAACATAAGAAAAATCTGCTATCACTTACATTCACATGTTGGTTTCACAAGGTCACCAGTTCTCATTTACAACAGTGTTCAAAGGATTACCATCTAAAGCACCCTTTGTTGTGTTTAGATGGCACCAGAAAATAATTGTTTATATGCTTACTAATTTTTACACTTACATTTGGAGAAGAGGGTGTCCTGTGATGATTATGTGTGTTGCAGAATTATATGGGGTAATTATACGCAGAACAATTATTATTGGTCTACATCTCGAAACAACCATCATACTAATAGAGTGCATAAAGGTTCACAGCTGTCACAGGAAGAAATGTATATATTATATTGATAAACATTAACTGATAGCTACATATATTAGGTCAGGCCACATCTTGAAACAGGATTAGCTTTTATGGTCAGACTTCATCCATGACCCACTCTGGGATTAGATGTTATGTTAAGAAAGCATTCATATATCTAAATATGTTGAGGCCATATTGACACACTGGATTCATACCCCTGAATGGGATCGGGTTGTATTTTTAAGCTGCAGCTGTATCCCAAAATAGGATTAGTTTATATGGTTAGAATGCATCCATATATCCAAAAGGGGTGGGTCTGTATTTTGGGGCTGCTTTTTAAATAGGATTAGCTAGCATGATTTGGATGATGCCACATCTTTAAATTAGATTGCCTTTAAGATCACTGTGTTGAAGTTGTGTTTTTGGGTTTATCAATATTACCCAATGGGATTAGATACTGTGGTTAGGTTATAACTATATATTTAAATGAAAGATTATCCACATCTTTGAATTACACAGTGGTGCACTTATATCACTGGGCTATTTACTAAGGAAGCCTCCAGAGCTTGGAAATTAATTTTATTGTGTTTTTGGGTACGTTTACATCATATATTTCAATTAGATTGGATGGTTAGATGAGTTCATACCTTAGAATTAATTGCTTTGATGCAACCATATATTTAAATGAACTAAAGCTGCATGTATGGGAATTATCCTTACGTATGAATACAATTTAATTGCCAGACTTAAAATTAGAATGTATAATAAGATGTATGTTAAAGATACTATTGTAAAACGTAGCCTTTAATTAACCACTTAAGACCCGGACCTTTAGGCAGTTAAAGGACCCGGCCAGGTTTTGCAATTCGGCACTGCGTCGATTTAACAGACAATTGCGCGTTCGTGTGACGTGACTCCCAAACAAAATTGGCATCCTTTTTTTCCCACAATTAGAGCTTTCTTTTGGTGGTATTTGATCACCTCTGCGGTTTTTATGTTTTGAGCTATAAACAAAAATAGAGCGACAATTTTGAAAAAAAAAACAATATTTTTTTACTTTTTGCTATAATAAATATCCCCTAAAAATATATATAAACATTTTTTTTCCTCAGTTTAGGCCGATACGTATTCTTCTACCTATTTTTGGTAAAAAAATCGCAATAAGCGTTTGTCGGTTGGTTTGAGCAAAATGTATAGCGTTTACAAAATAGGGGATAGTTATATTGCATTTTTATAAAAAAAATGTTTTACTACTAATGGCAGCAATCAGCGATTTTTTTCATGACTGTGACATTATGGCGGACACTTCGGACAATTTTGACAAATTTTTGGGACCATTGTCTTGTTCACAGCAAAAAATGCATTTAAAATGCATTGTTTATTGTGAAAATGCCAATTGCAGTTTGGGAGGTAACCACAAGGGGGCGCTGAAGGGGTTATGTGTGACCTAATATGTGTTTACAACTGTAAGGGGGTGTGGCTGTAGGTGTGACTTCATCGATTAAGTATCCCTATAAAAGACATCACACGATCGATGACGCCGCCACAGTGAAGAACGGGAAAGCCATGTTTACACACGGCTCTCCCCAATCTTCAGCTCTGGGGACCGATCGTGGGACTCCAGCTGCGATCGGGTCCACAGGTCCCACGGTCCCATTCACGGAGCTTCCGACCGGGTCGCGGGAGCACGCCGCGGGCGCACGCCCGCGACCCACTGCTGGGCACTAGCACAGCACATACCTGTACGTGCATGTGCCCAGCCGTGCTATTCTGCCGACGTAAATGTGCAGGAGGCGGTCCTTAAGTGGTTAAAGATATTGTTATACAATTATACTAGTTTCATATTGTAAGCTGAAAGATTCTAGACCGTGCCCTAGGATTTGACTACATCACCCTTTAGCGAAAACACCAGAGCGCAGGAGATTTTTGTATGGTTTCATATTGTAAAGCATTAGCTCCAGACAGGCCATCTACCATTACTGCTAATAATTTCCAACACACATGGATCTGTGAAACTTTATGAAGGACACAAGTCATCATTTGTTTTATAGAGGTAAGGATATAGTTTCCAAACAGGCTAAATTATGTAGCTTGAAGCTATTTCCCAAATGTCAATATGGAAATGTCCTTTCTCTTCATTCCCACTCTAATAATAATTTATAGAGGTCTGTATCGAAATTAATGCAAAAGTGGCAATAACTTTTTTTTCTAACTTAGGTTGTTTGAATTTCACATGTTTATAGAGCAGGGGTAGGCAACCAATGAGAGGTGGCGATCTACCTGAACAACAGGTGTGCAGTTACCTGTGTTTTTTCCTCATGGTCAGTAGGGCAGTGGCCGGTGTCAGTAGGGCAGTGGACGGTGTCAGTAGGGCAGTGGACATTGTCAGTAGGATAGTGGACGTTGTCAGTAGGGCAGTGGACGGTGTCAGTAGGGCAGTGGACGGTGTCAGTAGGGCAGTGGACAGTGTCAGTAGGGAAGTCGACGGTGCAGTTACTTGTGTTTTTTCCTCATGGTCAGTAGGGCAGTGGCCAGTGTCAGTAGGGCAGTGGCCGGTGTCAGTAGGGTAGTGGCCGGTGTCAGTAGGGCAGTGGACGGTGTCAGTAGGGAAGTGGACGGTGTCATTAGGGCAGTGGGCGGTGTCAGTAGGGCAGTGGACGCTGGCAGTAGGGCAGTGGATGGTGACAGTAGGGCAGTGGACAGTGTCATTAGGGCAGTGAACAGTGTCATTAGGGCAGTGGATGGTGACAGTGGGGCAGTGAATAGTGACAGTCCTACTGTTACTATTCACTGCCCCACAGTCACCATCCACTGCCCGGAAATTCAGGGGTTAATTGTAAGCCACCCACTTGGGTTAAATCTGTGTGTGGTCACTCATCTCACCTTTCCTCATACAGACTGCCCTTGAAGTTCTGTGTATTCCCAGGAAATTGCCTTTGGTATAAGTACAGACATGTCGGTGTCTCTGTTCGGCTGTTACACTAGACGTGGTTCTCAATCCCGCCCATGACATTGTGTACTTTCTGCTACTCCGCCTCCTGTGAAATTCCTTACCCTCTGCACATGCGGCATCTCCCGAGAAGACAGAGGGTAAAGAGTTTAACAGGAGGCGGAGGAGCAGTGCAGACCAAGGATTGGCAAGGCAGGGATGCGGTCTTACCTGTCGGCAATCGACAAGTAGCCAGTGATCAATGGATTGCCGACCCTGTTATAGAGTAATTAACTCTTCCTCTATAGCAGGGGTCTCAAACTGGCGGCCCTCCAGCTGTGGCGAAACTACAAGTCCCATCATGCCTCTGCCTATGGGAGTCATGCTTGTGCCTGTCAGCCTTGCAATGCCTCATGGGATTTGTAGTTTTGCAACAGCTGGAGGGCCGCCAGTTTGAGACCCCTGCTCTATAGCAACACTTATTTTATTTCATTGCAGGAAATAATGCATTCCAAGCAGAGGCCAATGTGCCGCCATTGAGTTTTTAATGGCTGTCCAACATCCACAGAAGAATACAGAATGTTTACGAAGATGACACCGTTGACAAGTACAATGTCTTGTTATTGGTGACACTGGTCAATGATGTAATCTCCCCATTTTTGTTTTTACTCAGCTAACCTAAAAGTGGTATCTGCATATTTCAGACACTCACCCATCCGGTGAATCCAGTGTTGTCCTGCTTAGATCCTCTCATGCCTGGCCACAGCTCCATCCTGCGCCATGTTCTCTCTGACATTATCAAAAGGCCCGTCGGCTCTTCCGGGTTCAGTGGTGATAGGCCTGCCCCTCCTCCTTTCCTTCAATGACAGGCTATGCTTCACGGACTATGTGACATACATGACCCCGGAATCAAAGAGGGCAATGTGAGCGTCATTCGCCAAAGGCGAGTGACGTGCATGGGGAGGTGTGACGGTCTTTAAATAAAAAAAAAAGCAAAAAAAAAAACCCTATTCCTGCAGAAGAAAGGGGAGAGGCGGGGTCATCCTTGGGAGGATGAAGGTCTGCTTTAAACATTCTGTAGCCTTCTGTGGATGTTAATGAGTATGCTCCCCTCCTTCATCAAGAACTTAATGACAGCACATTGCGTCTGCTTTGAATGCATTATTTACCTACAGTGAAAAAGAAGATTTACTATAGAGGATGAGTTATTCTACCAACATATGACATTTTAATGATCACTTGATGCTGAACAATACACATTCATGTTTGGTGTGATGACTACATTCACAGCTTAAGTTTTGGTTTATGCAGTCCTAACTAAACTTTTATTGTCTCCTCAATAGGGGCAGGTAAATACCGATGGGTGAGTGAAATGAAGGGTTCATGTTATTAGTTTGTAATAAAGGATTCAGAGTATGTTGGGGCCCTCAGGGTTTCACCAATGTGGGAACAGTGATTTTATCCTGCTAAATGGAAGGTAATAAATCCAAACAAAGCTCAGTACCAGGGTAGGATGTATAAAACTGTAAAAGGGTATTAAACCCAAAACCAAAAATGTAATATATTGCAGCTTACCAATCATCAGATGTGGTGGCTGCACCAGTTTTATTTTCTTAACCACTTTAAGACCGCCCCCACACAGATATACTGCGGCAGGGCAGTCCTCCTGTGCGAAATCACGTACCTATCCCCGTTCTGCCAGAGGCGCAAATGGAGATCTTGTGTTTCTGCTAAGCAGAAACACAAATCTCTGTTTTCCCCCAGTCAAAGCACATCCCCCACAGTTAGAAAGCACCCACCAGGGACATACTTAACCCTTTTATTGCCCCCTAATGTTAATTCCTTCCCTGCCAGTGTCATTAGTACAGTGACAGTGCATTTTTACAGCACTGATCGCTGTAATAATGTCACTGGTCCCCAAAAAGTGACAAACGTGTTAGTTAGATGTCCGATTCGTCCACGTCAGTGTTTCAGTCCCGCTAAAAATCACTGATCGCCGCCATTACTAGTAAAAAAATAAAATAAAAATAAATTCCATAAAAAATATCCCATAATTTGTAGACGCTATGCAGATTCATGATGTAATCTTTTAATCGAAATACGCTACGCTGCCGTCTATCACCAACTCTAATTCAGGTATGCTTATTGTATCGGCTCGTACGCGTGAAGCATTTGCATATTGGCCTGCAAAATCACGTGTGATCATTCGAAGAAATTCAATTTTAAAAATCGAAATTTTTTTGTTTAATAGAGAAAAGATAATGAAAAACGTTTGAAGAGCGAGAGGTATTAGGAAGGTGAATCCGAAATTTTTAGATTTGTAATAAAGGAAAAGCAAAAAACTATAAAAAAAATCGAAATTACTCCTGTCTATTTACACAGGCGTAATCAGTGACTAGCACTGTAGCACATATTGCCTGCAATTTTGTCAGTTCAAAGTCATACATTTTATTTGGGTACAGCGTAGCACAACTGCGCAATTGTCAGTTAAAGTAGCACAGTGCCGTATCGCAAAAAATGGCACTGGGGCTAAAGTGGTTGCGATTTTCTGACAGTCTAGGGGGATTTACTAGATGTATACATACTAGCAGATTTAAATACACTGACAAATTGAAAAAAAAAGCTCAAAAACGATAACGTGGAAAAACGCTAAAAAACGCCAATAAACACTATTGCAAAAACTTTAAAACACAAAGCTACAAAGCTACTGCCATTTTTATAATGTTATTTTAACATCCAGTGTGCATGGAGCCTTAGACCCCTTTGACACTGAGGAGTTTTTTAGGTGGTACAGCGCTAAAAATAGTGCTGCTATACCGCCTGAAAAACTCCTTTACTGCCTACTCAATATGAAAGCCCGAGGGCTTTCACACTGAGGTGATGCGCTGGCGGGAGAGAAAAAAATCTCCTGTCAGCAGCATCTTTGGAGCGGTGAGAAGAGCGGCGTATATACCGCTCCTTCACCGCTCCTTCCCATTTTTTGCAGAGGCGCATTGCAGGCAGTATTAACCCTTTATCGTCCGCTAGCGGGGGGTAATAACGCACCGCTAGGGGCCGATTCCCGCGGCAATCCCGGCGGTATAGCGCTGCTATTTTTAGCGGCGCTATACCGCCACTGCGGCTCCTGCTCCAATGTGAAAGGGGTCTTATAGAGGATCAAAGTAATATAGTAATGACCATGCATACCCAGTTATAATTGTAGGTCAATCATTCACCCTGTGCACTGTATAAATATTCATTATAAAATGGAAAATCTGGTACTATCTGGATATTATCGTTCCTTATGCTAAAGGCCATTCGGTGTAACAGAAAAACCTGTATAACCAATAATCTCTTCTTTTTTCATAAAATTATTATGGATGGACATCCCCGTTTTTATACTAATTGGATTGGAAACGGCTTAGATTTTAGAAGGCAAATGATTGCATCTGTTTCTAAAGCTTAAGGAAGCCAAACAGACCATATGATCATGTCAAGAGTTATTCAAAGGGCTTTAATCCTCTTTTCATGAAGTAACACTGCAGAAGTGGCTAAAACCTCATAAATACCACGTATGTCCCAGATTTTCCTATATGGCTTCAATGCAGTATTCTGTAGTTTGTCAAAAAGCCACAGAAGGTAATGTTCAGGCCTCCTGGTCCTCTCTTACAATACCAAACCCTTATGTAAATACAGTGGCACCATGCAGTTATTTCTTTGGATCAGTAACCTAATTCTCCAAACTTTGAACCCCATACAAAATTCACAGTGGCTTTTGTCTATAGCGCCTGTTTCATCTTTTCAGTTGTATTATATTAATTGTGCTATTGTGATAAAGTTATGCAGGTTTGTGGACACAGCTTTATTACTTTATCAAGTGCTTCCCAAGCACATTAAATGTTTTTATTTAAAAAAAATTATACTGGTCTCATAAAATAGACCTTTGTATACCTATACCTCTCTGGACATGCCCAGGGAAAATAAACACATTTGTACCCATATAAAAGTGTCATTAGCTACTATTATATATAAAACAAGAAGAGAAAAATTTTGAAAATTGGGCACACAAAGTAGATTTGTTTATCGTAGTCATGTATGTAGAGTTATCTTAGATATTTTTGTTTTGAGAATGTACAGTATGGTTATTTAACCACTTGCTTACTGGGCACTTAAACCCCCCTTCTGCCCAGACCAATTTTCAGCTTTCAGCGCTGTCGAACTTTGAATGACAATTGCGCGGTCATGCAACACTGTACCCAAATACATTTTTTTCCTCACAAATAGAGCTTTATTTTGGTGGTATTTTATTTCCTCTGCGGTTTTTATTTTTTGTTAAAAAAAATAGAAAGGCAGATTTATTTTTATTTTTTATATTTTGTTATAAAATTGGGCAAACGGATAATTTTTCTCCTTCATTAATGTACGCTGATGAGGCTGTACTGATGGGCACTGATGGGGTGCTTTGAGGGGCACTGATAAGGCAAACTGGTGGGCACTGATAGGCGGCACTGGTGGGCACTGATAGGTGGCACTGAAGGGCAATGATAGGTGGCACTGGTGGGCACTGAGAAGTGGCACTAATATAGCTGGCAGTGATAGGGCACTGATAGCTGGCAGTGATGGGCACTGATAGGTGGCAGTGATGGGCACTGATAGCTGGCAGTGATGGGCACTGATAGGTGGCAGTGATGGGCACTGATAGGCAGCATTACTAGGTGGCACTGATTGGCATCACAGGTGGGCATTGATAGGTGGCACTGTGGACATTGATAGGTGGCACTGGCAGGCGGTATTTTTGGGCACAGTGGAGGCAGATGTGCCTCTGTCTTCTTCGGGACCGATGTCCCTTGTGAACAAGCCAGTGATCATTTTTTTTCTCCTCACGCTGGCAGCGTGAGAAGAAAAAAAAGCAGATTACTGATCCTTTGTTTACATCATGTGATCAGCTGTCATTGGCTGACAGCTGATCACATGGTAAGGGGCCGGGACTGGCCCCTTACATGGATCTCTGATCCACCGAGTCTCAGTGACTCGGTGATCACAGTGCATGACGCGCACTCTGCCGGGGGCGCCTGTTGCGCGTGCAAAGGGGAGGACGTCTATTGTACACACGATTAGATAACCTGACATCACACATTTGTTGTCGGAAAAACTTTAAAGCATGCTATCCAACATTTGTTGTCTGAAATTCCAACAACAATTGTTCGATAGAGCATACAAACTGTCGGATTATGCGACAACATCCTGCCATTACACAATTCTTGTCGCAAAATCTGATCGTGTGTACGAGGCTGTAGGCCGCTTACTTAGCTGCATATCAGTTTCCCAGCTATTTCTTCCTCATCAGGTGTGTCCTCTCTGAGGGAAGGAAGCTGAAGAACTTATTTTCCCAGGGCATGTCCAGAGAGGTATAGGTGAGACCGGTATAATTTTTTTTAAATAAAATGTGCTGGGGAAGCAATTGATGAAATAATAAAGCTTTGCAGATACCTAGATGTCTAGAAAGAAAGGATGTTTGGTGGCTTGATGGTCTTTCAGGACCTGGGTAAGTAAAGACAATTCTTATGCCGCGTACACAAGACAGTGGATTTTTTTCCAACGGAATGTTCGCTCAAACTTGTCTTGCATACACAAGGTCACACAAATGTGGTCAGAAATTACGAACGTCAAGAACGTGCTCACGTACAACACTACAATGAGCCGAGAAAAATGAAGTTCAATGATTCCGAGCATGTGTCGAGTTGATTCCGAATAGATGTCCGATGGAGCATACACACGGTCGTAATATCCGACAACAAGCTCACATCGAACATTTGTTTTCGGAAATTCCGACCCTCATCTGTAGCACTGTTTGCTGGTGGAGTTAAATGATAAGAGTTAAGTCAAAGTGCAATGCTAGTCTGTACCGAAGCTTATCCAGGGCTAATGACCTTCCTAATGACAGTGCCCGCTCCTGGTGATTGGTTACTCATGTGTCATATACTGCATCACAGAAGGAAGGGGAAAGGGTTGTCCCTTATCTGGAATGTATTTCTAAGGGCTTGTTTACAGTAGTGGTAGACCTCTGAAGAGTGATCGTTGTTTAACAGGCAACAAGGAGGCATTTTGTTGCCTTGCCCCCACCTGTTTTAGCCCCTAAAAACCCACAGCACAGCCCCATTTACTTGGATTGTCAAATGTATTGGTTGGTATTGTCTGAAAAATGTGACTAGGGATATTATTTGCTATGTCACATGGCAAAGCAATGACAGCAAGCATTGGGCGGTGATGTCACAAGGGGCAGGGCCACCTGGTGTTGTCACCGATTGGCCCTGCCTCTTACCTATTTAGGAACTGTCAGACGAAAGAGCTGTCAGTCAGCAGTTAGCCTTTGATGAGTGCAGAGCTTTTTTTCGGGTCCGTTGGGCGGCGTGACAATGGATCTACATTGGGGGACATTATTTTTGGATTTTTAATAAAAGAATTGTCAAGAAAGTTTTGATTTCTATGTGACACCTTCTAAGTGAATGAGTAAGGGTACAATATACCCCTACTCATTCACATAGGGGGGGGGCAGGATCTGGGGACCCTCTTGTTAAAGGTGTCTTCCACATTCTGATATGCCCCCCGCCTGAAGACACCCACAACCACACAGTCCAGAGTGGTGAGGAAGAGGCCCATTGGGATAAGGGGGCACCCCAAAGCATCCCCCATGTTGAGGGCATGCAGCCTGGTATGATTTAGGAGGGGGGGTACCCGCTCATCCCCTCTGTTTCCTGACCTGGATGCATGCTCGAATAAGGGCCTCGTATGGATTTTGGTATAAAAAATTTAAACCGCCATTTATTTTCTTTTACATTCAGCTGTCAGTGGGGTTCTCAGCTGATGGCTCATTGGTTCTTAAGGACACGGCGGCTGGCTTCCCAGCCCGCTCTTTAGCAACCAGCTATATACAGTGTTTTTAAAGGGGGGGACACAAAATGCCTGAAAAATGCATCAACCGTAACCGCATAGATGTGAACCTAGACCAAGGGTTCCAGCAGGCACATGCAAGTGGTGCAGCTCACAGTAAATGGATTAAATGGGATATACAAAACTCTCTAGCATTTAGATTATAAATAAAAGTCTGCATACATTTGCAAACATAATATTTCGATAATATTTATATGTTCATTATCACTACTACATTACCCCAAAGAACATTAATAAACCACATTTAGCAGCCCACGCTCTCTCCAATGATAATGTCACCTGTATTACTTTCTACATATGTTAAGATCAAAAGAAAAAATAGTGTGAGAACCCAACAGGGAACATTTTTTTTTTTTTGCTTCTCTGGACCAGGTTGTAGGGGAATCTCATCAGTTGAGCAGAATTTTATAGGTTTGCTTGTTTCTAGTGTTCACTATTATCTCCCTACTTTGGTTTCTACATTCCTGGGTGACACGAGGTTGTTGCTTTCATTTGCCCTGGTGACACAATGCTGCTAGCAGCAAATCAAGTGCACTTAATGCTCAGCTGCTCCATGGAGTCAGGCGAGACACAAGTCCCAGCTGTTCTGCTTGATGTTTTCTGATTGCACCCAGTGCTCAATCTGTGAACTCTTTTCCAGACAGTAGATTTTTCAAGCTCCAGGGCTTTAAAATCTCATGCAGGCAGGCATCCACAGATATGCTTTTATAAGCTGCTGCCAGGGGATCTTCCAGGAGATAAATGGAATCTGTGTGAAGTAAATTAGAGTGAACCAGTCAATCTGCGTGTCAGTCCTAAATGTAGGGGTAACTAGCCTGCAGACACAAAAGCCAATGGCCTCTCATGTAGGGGGTCACTGAGAAGTAGCCCTGATTCCTGAAATCTCTGTCAGTTTCATTTGCAACTTCTTAAAATGGCACTGCTAAACAAATTAATTTACCAGTAAATCCTCCCCCTGGGTGCCCAGGAAATCATCCCAGGGTGAGAAATAATAGGAGCTTTCCTTCTAAAGACGTAATAGAATTACTTTTCTCAAACACCTTATACGACCCAGTATGTCTAAATTTCTAATTGTTCCCTTGCTTGTCCTGTACTGTGGACTTCCTACAGCAGCTGGGTGTAAATAAATCATTCCCATCCAGGAAAGTCTATTCTTCACTAAGTGGCACTGGATCAACATTTTTTTTTGTCAGCTTTTGAACACAATTCTAGTCCTGAAGTACCTTCACCACATCATGTTTTCATGATTTTCCCTAGTAAGAACAGCTGTAGTAATTATTGAGCTGGTAACACAAATCAAATTACTGTACCTGCACAAGACTTATGCTGGCCATACACTATACGAAAATGTGTCCGAAATTCGGTCGTTCAGACAGTTCTTTCGTTTTTCGGCCAGTTAATGGGCACAAAATCGATAATCATTGGGATGTTTTTGAGCCGAAAAAACGAAGGACACATTTCGAAATTTTCTGCCGAACGAACGATAAATCGGAAGGTTAATGTGTTTCCTGTCCGAACTTTCTGCACTAGATATATGTAAAAAAAACTAACCCATTTTTTTATTTTTTTTTATATCCACTTAACGATTTATCGATCATTACATAATGGCAATATCGTTTGCGCTCACGACCGAACATTCGTTTTTCTAAAGTTTGTTCAGACGATTTTTCGTGGAGTGTATGGCCAGCATAAAGCTACGTACACACGGGCTGAATATTGGCCAGTATTCGCTGGTTCAATAGGAACCAGCCAACATTCGGTCAGTTTGTACAACTGTCATTCCGACAAAAGTTGGTCTAACAACCGGCTTTTGACGATGGGACATTCTGAGAAACCAGAATCTGATCAACGCTCACAGCCAATGGCTGTGAACGCTGATCGGTATGTTGTGGTGGGGGGGCAGCAGTCCCCCTGTCAGAACACAAAGGCACAGTGTCGTAGACCACCACACTAACATCGCTTAAGCCGGGTACACACAATGAGATTATCGGACAAATGAATGTCTGTTTTTTTTTTTTGTTGCATCCTAGTCTCCATATTAAAAATGAAGAGCACCACAGAAATTGTATTTGTATTTTATTTTTGGATTAAAACTGTACTGATTATACAATTTTTTTTTGTGTTTGCCCCTTCGGATAATTTTGGATGACCTTTCATGATTGATTTAAAAAAAGTTGTGTACTAACGATCAGATTATTATATGATTGCTTCAAAAGCGCAATTTTCTAATTGTGTGTACTAGGCTTTAGTTAGTATGGTGCCCCCACTGGGTTGAACAAAATATATATATTTTTTTTAGATGTGTACCCAGCCTATAGCTGGCCACAGATGGATCAAAATTCAGCAGATTCAGCAGGGACATGCCAAATTTGTATCCATGTGTGGCTGCTCCTGCACAGAGAAGTCAATCTAAAGCCTCGTACACACGATCGGACATCAAACAAACTTTCCCTTGGATTTTTGTCCGAAGGGAGTTGTCCGGTCACACCCATAGCATACACACGCTCTGACTTTTTCGGCAACAAACACGAACGTAGTGACGTTTCAACGTACGGACGAGAGTTTAAAAGAGGAAGTTCAATTCTCCGGCATCACCCTTTGGGCTCCTTCTGCTAATCGAGAGTCAGTAGAGGTTTCGTCTGTGTGCATTCGCATTTCAGTTTCGTGCAATTTTGTTTGTTTCTGAACGTCCGTTCGTCAAGCAGACATGTTGCACAATGGGGTTGTGCTAACTTGACCTACAAAAAAATATATAAATATGTTTGATTCATATAACCAAAATACACTAATCCAAAGTAAAGACATTTGTTTTTACTCCGTCAGTATCACCACAAAGCAGCTTTTAGTATTATCACATTATAAAGAAGAAGAGAATGTGCGCTGCTTTTCTTGATTTCAGAACTTGCTGTGTCACGAAAGTGCTATTTCGAATACGAACGCTAGTTTTACCAGACAGAACGCTTCCAGCTGGTCTTTGCTTCTGAGCATGTGCATTTGTACTTTGTCCAAAAGTCTGATTGCTTGCTGTACACACGGTCGGACTAGGCACCATCGGACTCTTGTTGACGTAATGTTTGTCCGTTTGCAGACCAAATTTTGTCCGATGAAACCCGAAAAAGTTTGTCCAATGGAGCGTACACACGGTCAAACTATTTTGAGAACTTGCTCATTTTGAAGTTTGTTGGCAAAAAGTCAGACCGTGTGTACGGGCTTTAACAGTTGATCTGTGTTGAATGGGCTTATTGGAAAAGTTTTCCTGATCAGTGATTGCAGCCACTATCCGCCTTGATTGTGTACATGGAGGAATATATTGGTTTGTTTGTTTTCCATTCGACCTGCTGGCTGAATGAAATATATATATATACATTTTTGATATTCAAAGCAAACTAGCCCATCCATCCATGTCTAAATGCTTTATTTTGTTGAGAAATTACTTTGAATATACTTCCTGGAAACCATCTTCCCCTAACTCAGGTATGCAGACAAGAGGGTGTGTTTAGCTGAGAAAACCCCGCCTCCCCTTCTGAAGACTCCAGGGGTATATGACATAATTTTACCTAGGTCTGGAAACCAGGACGTAACTGAAGAAATGTAAAGAAAAAGTTTAAAAGTAAATATACTTTCCTATCTATTTACTAACAGTAGTAAGGATTACAAATATTCAGTGTTGATTGAGAGAGTGAAGTTTTGCATTAAGGCAATCATGAAGCAGGAAGGTGTGGAATGAAGTTGAGAAATGTTGTGTTGAAACGTGCTACAATTTTTTTTTTTGTGGTATCATAAATGGGTTCCACCTCACATTTGTCATGTGAGATGTGGGACAAATCTGGGGCAAATAGGCAGTTTACTTTGCAAGGAAATCTTTCCTTAGCTTAATAAATTAAATGAAGCTCTGCTGGGTTCCAACATCCAGTCATGTGCAAGTAAAAATGCTGGGGCAGATTCACAGACATTTTGCTTAGCGTAGCGTATCAGAAATACACTACGCCGCCGTTTTTTACCTTGCTCTACATGGAATTCAGGTAGATTTTCTACGGTAAACGACGGCGGCGTAGTGTATTTCTCCCGTCTCAATCCATCTGCGCGAGTAGGGGGCGTGAAACATTTAAATTAGGCGCGTTCCCGCGGCGAGCGATCTGCGCATGCTCCGTTCGCAAATTTCCCGCCGTGCATTTCGCGAAATCACGTCGTGACGTCATTCGTTGTTTATGTAGCGTACTTTACGGCCGATCCACGTCCCGACAAGTTACGTAAACAAAATAAAATTTTAAATAAATTCGAAGCGGGAACGACGGCCATACTTAACATGGGCTACGTAAAGTTAGAGCAGCAAAAAGCTGCTCTAACATTACGTATAAAAAAATAGACGAAAACGATTGCGACGCCCGCTCGTATGTTCGTGAATCCCCGTAAAAACACATTTGCATATCCCGACGCACCAAAACGACGCGAACTCCTCCCAGCGGCCGCAAATAGATGGCAGCGTAGATCCGAAGGCTTACGAAGACGTAAGCCTCTCGGATCGAAGCCCGAAGCCGGCGTATCATGGTTTGAGGATTCAAACTAGTGATACGCCGCGCGAAATTTGAAATTACTCCTGTCTAACCCCAGTTAGACAGGCGTAATTGTTTTGTGAATCTGCCCCGCTGTTTTTTAATATTCTTTGCAGATGATTGAGTATTCTTTGCAAAGTGATTTTTCACCACAATCACTAAGCAAAGAGAAGATTCCTTTAAAAAAGAACAGCTTATTTGCCTTATGGAAATCAACTTCCAAAGCTTCAATTAATAGAAAAATGAGGATGTAGCATTGATTAAACTTTCCCCTATAAAAGAATGATCTTTAGTGAGAGTGACACTATTGTGGAAAATGTCTTTGACAATAAAGAGGAACTTGTACCCACCTCTGTCCCATTATTTTCAATGGGTAAACAACAAAGCACATTCACATGCTTAGTGATCCAGCAGTGTTCCATACAGATCCACCATGCTTTTGTTGTGTACTGGGTCCCGTGTCACAATCTTAATCTGTGATGTCATCAGGAGGATGGCTGTCTCCTCTGGGTTCTTGCAATCAACCTTCTCATAATGCATATCCATTGCGGCACATCATCAGGGTGTCAGCTGCAGGTATCACAAAGTGTTTGACGATACACTCTGGCCCATATACATCCCTGTATCCCTGCATCCTCTTGGGATACATGGCCTGGGTAGCTCAGAAGCTGCTGGCAATAGAAAAGTCATTTTGGCCTAGGCCAGTATCTAGAAAGTGGGGAGTGAATTCCCCAATAAAGGTAAAAAAATGTAATAGAAAATCACTTTTCTACTGGAGTAGGGGAGTAGGGATGGGTTGGCGAAAAATAGCCTGGAAGGGAGAAGCTCCAATTTAAATTGTAGAAATTTAAAACGGAGCATTTGAGGAACATTGTCACATCAGAATGATCAGAAGACCCACATATTTGAGGGTAACATGGTGGACATTAATTTAATGCAAAGGCTGGAAATAGAAATTTGCATTTAACAATTTACAGTCCCTTTCCTCTAAGCCACAGATACTGTATAGAAAATATTTCCCACAGACTGTCAACTGTACTCTCCATCTTTGAACTGCTATTCCAAGAAAGGGTGATCCTTTCCACTTGTCACAAGCACTGCCACCAACAGATCCATGGATCTGTTTATATGTTTAAAGTTATATTAAAGGCAAACATTTTTAAAAATTACAAACGTGTTATACTTACCTGCTCTGTGCAGTGGTTTTTCACAGAGCAGCCCTGATCCTTCTCTTCTCGGGTCCCCGCTGACGCTCCTGGCCTCTCCCTCCTGTCGAGTGCCCCTAGAGCAAGCAGCTTGGAATGAGGGCACCCATCCAGGCACGATCCCGAGCTACTGCTCTGCATGTCCGTTCAGTCCCCCTACACTCTTCTCATTGACTCACTGGCTGCGATTGACCGCACCGGGGACAAATAGAGAGTCCTTGGAAAGCCGATGCTTGATCGAGAGGGAGCTCAGGTAAACCTTCAGCCTTTACAACCACTTTAAACTGAGCTGTGGAACAATTTGGATACAAGCTCATCAATTTTTATTGAAATGGGGGTCTGGGGGGGAGCTGCAGCACAGAAGGTTTTTCATCCTTAGGACCCTTTCACACGTGCCAATAGTATGTCCATATTTCATCCATCCGTTTTTGGATGAAATACAGACATACATTAATCCCTATGGGATAGCGGGTGTCAGTGGATGAACTTCTGCTGACACCCGATCTCATCGGTCCCCGCTATGGTCTGATTCTGCAGACGGAGGAAAATCCTATTTTCCATCTGTCTGCAGAGCGGATCGGGTGCACAAGGACAGACGGTCTGTGTTTATCTGATCCCCCCATAGGGGAGAGCGGAGATCTGCACAGTGTGCGGGGACTGCCCTGTCATCATCTGCTGGCTCAGCAGGGATCAATGCAGAGATCCCCGCTGAGCAAGCGGAAAAGACATGTACGGATCTTTATGGGATCCGTACGTGTGAAAGGGGCCCAATGCATAGAATGCATTAAGATAAAAACTCTTGTTGCCGCGTACACACGATCGTTTTTCGGCATGAAAAAAAAACGTTGTTTTTCAGCATGTCCTAAAAACAAAGTTTTTCCAACTTCATCATTAAAATCGATGTTGCCCACACACCATTGTTTTTAAAAAATGATGAACAAAGCGCGGTGACGTACAACACGTACGACGGCACTCTAAAGGGGAAGTTCTATTCGCCTTTGCGCTGCTTTTATCTGATTCCTTGTTAGTAAAAGACGATTTAAGCTTTTCTGTCTGTTACAGCGTGATGAATGTGCTTACTCCATTATAAATGGTAGTTTTACCAGAACGAGCGCTCCTATCTCATAACTTGCTTCTGAGCATTCGCGGGTTTAAAACGTAGTTTTAGCCCACACACGATCATTTTTTACAACCGAAAAACATTTTTTAAAACGACGTGAAAAAATGCAGCATGTTCGAATTTTTATTTTGTCGTTTTTCAGAAGATTAAAAACGATGTGAAGCCCACACACAATCATTTTAAATGAAGTTTTAAAAAACTTTTTTTCATGCCGAAAAACGGTCGTGTGTACGCGGCATTAGGCCCCTTTTGCACATGCTGTCCTTTTGTCCAGTTTTAATCCATTGACGGATGAAAAACAGACATCAATGCACCTCTATGGAAAAACAGATGTTAATGGTTTATGATCCATTTACATCAGTTTACATCTGCATCCATCATCACTTGTTTTTTTAAACTGATCAAAACTCAATTTTTCTTCAGTTATGAAAAAGAATTGGACGAAAAACGGATGTAAACTGACAAATGGTCAGTTTTTCATCCATTTCTGCATTGGTAGTGGATGTAAAAGAAAAAAAAATGATGCAAAACTGATGAGCAATGTCAGTTCATCCGTTTTGACATGACTGATGAAATGAACGGTCCCCATGTGTGAAAGGGGTCTTAGACTTTAGAACCACTTTTAGCAGATATCAATCAGTTGATTTACTTTTCCTCTTTATGCTGTGTGTTATTAAGTCATTATATTTATACAGGATTTATTGTGCCAACAGTTTGCGCCATGCTTTACAATATGGGGGGGGGGGGAGCAGACAGTACAGTTACAATGCAATTAGATACAGGAGGAATCAGAGGGCCCTGCTCGTTAGAGTTTACAGTCTTAAAGTGATACAAAAGGTAATAGCTGTGGGGGAGGAGGTGGTAGAGAAAAAAAAAGTACAGTTGTTAGGTAAATGCAGGATAGGCTTCTCTAAACAGATTTTCAGGATTTCAGGGATCGACTAAAAGCAGACAGAGTAAGGCCCCTTTCACATTACTGCGACTTCACGCGATTTCACGGCTGTGATTTGAGGACACGATTTTGCCACGATTTCAAGGAATGTCTGTGTAAATGCCATTAAAGTCGGACCAAAGTAGTGCAGGGACTACTTTGAAGTTGGAACGACTTGAAGTTGTATTAATATGAATGGTAGTCATTGGAAATCATGGAGAACGACTTGTCATGCTACATCCTCCATACATGTGTGAAAAGGGGCCTAAGAGATAATCGGACAGATTGGGGTAGGGAGTTCCATAGGATGGAAGGAACTCTGGAAAAGTCCTGGAGGCGAGAATGGAAGGAGACGACAAGGAAGCTAGGGAGCAGGAGGTCTTGAGAGGGACGACGAGAACAATTTTGTTGCCATTTTGGGACTAGGTTAGTGATGTAACTGGGAGCAGAGTTGTGGATGGCTTTGTAAGTTGTTGTTGTTTGTATTTTAAATTTAATTTGTTGGGTCAGCGGGAGTCAGTCGTGGGATTGACACAGATGAGTTGCAGACACTGAGTGATTGGTAAGGTCATTTTTGCCAAACCAGTAATACAGCAGTATAGCAAAAATAAGAAAATGTCATTCACTAGTCTTATGAATGTACTTGCTCACTTGATCTTTAACCATTTGCCGACCACCCCATGCAGACATACTGCTGCAGGGCAGCAGTTCTGTGCTGGATCACTTATCTGGTAGGCAATCAGTGCTTCTGGATAGGGGCGCACACACACGTGCCTGCTGCTCTGGCTGTGCTGTGATTTGTTACAGCACAAGCCGATTAGCGGGTGCCGGACAATGATTGAGTGCCGGCACCCGCTGATTGACTCAATCATTCGGGGAATGGGAGCTCTGTGTTGTAAACGTACATTGACAGTAGGGTTGTCCCGATACCACTTTTTTAGGACCGAGTATAAGTACCGATACTTTTTTTCATGTACTCGCCGATACCGAATACCGATACTTTTTTTAAATGTCACGTGATAGTTTTCAAACCACAATACAGACTAAGGATATTTTCGTTAGAATTATGAAGAACTCTAACTCAAGACATTATAAAAGAATAAAAGTAAAAATGAATAAAATGTTTTATTTTCTTGTCACGCAGTAGTAAAAAACTCAAAGAATTTTCACAGAACATGTTGATAAATACAAAAAAAGTATTCTATTTAGGTATTGGGAGCATTTGCGCGAGTACAAGTACTCCCGAAAATACTCGGTATCGGTCCCGATACCGATACTAGTATCGGTATCTGGACAACCCTAATTGACAGGTTATCTTGCTTCGTTAAAGCAGCACAAAGC
Source organism: Rana kukunoris (assembly GCA_029574335.1). NCBI lineage: Eukaryota > Metazoa > Chordata > Amphibia > Anura > Ranidae > Rana > Rana kukunoris. Next base: position 68,385,878 of record CM056051.1, on the reverse strand, counting down.
ACACACAGTAAACATTGTTAGGCACACATGTATCCCCTCAATCACCCCTAGATGTTAACCCCTTCCCAGCCACTGTCATTAGTACAATGACAGTGTATAATATTAGCACTGATCACTGTATCAGTGTCACTATTGATGTCAGTGTCAGTCAGTTACTGTACTCCCCAGCCAGCGTAAGCTAGTTAAAGGATGCCCACCACACTATCACAGTTCTACTATAAGTCGCTGATCACCGTCATTACTAGTATAAAAAAAGAAAAACAATTGTCTATATCAGACGTTATAACTTTCATGCAAGCCAAATAAAACTATTGGGATTTTTACCAAAGACATGTAGTAGAATACATATGGCCAAAATTCATGAAGAAATTTTGATTTAGTAAATGTTCTATTGTATATGTTTTATAGCTGAAAAAAAAAAAAAAAATATATATATATATATATTTTTTTTTTTAACATTTTCCACTTTTATTGCAAAAAAAAAAAAAAACATCATCAAACCATCACCAAAAATATCATCAAAAGAAAGGTCTATTTGCATAAATAAAATATATTTAAATTTGCGTACAGTGACTGCAGAATTGCCAGTTAAAGTAGTGCATTGCCGAATAGCAAAAAATGCTCCAGTCATAAAGGGGGTAAAATCTTGCGGAGGTCATAATACCTTGCATAACTAAACAAGTAATTTTGTGGAAATTGAATTGTTGTCTGAAGTCAGGAAGAAAACCCAATTGCAAAAACAATATTACAATCAATTCTTAAAGCGTTAATAAACCCAAAAGCAAACATTTATTATATTGCAGCTTACCAATTCTTAGATGTGATCTCTACATTTGTTTTCTTTTTTAGGCTTTCTCTTTTATTTTCACCTGCCGATCTGGCCAGTAATTCTGTTTTTTTCAACAGAACAAGCTCTCCTACAAATGTAGAAGTAAGGCTGCGTACACACGATCGAATTTATCTGCTGAAACCGGTCCGACGGACCGTTTCAGCAGACAAATCCGATCGTGTGTACGGGTGAGCAGACAGGTTTGTCCATCGGACAAATTTCAAAGCATGCTTTGAAATTTGTCCGCTACGAACCTGTCCGTCGGATCTGTCCGCTGGTTAGTACATTAACCATTCAACGCATGCGCGGAAGCATTTTATTTCCGGGTTTGGTGATGTGGCGGTGTCAACGTCAACGTCACCGCCACGTCACTGCGTTCCCTGGCCGAGGGGATTTTCATCCGATGGTGTGTACACACCCTCGGACGAAAATCCGGAGGAGACATGTCTGCTGGAAACAGTCCGTCGGACATGTTTCAGCGGACATGTCCCTCTGTGTGTACGCGGCCTTAGTCTTGAGACAAACCATTTACAACGGATAGGGGTGCTTACAATGGTCAGATTTTATTTATTTATGTAAAACCTTTATCCCAATTTCGAAAATCAGTGGTGGTGCCATCTGATCACAAAACGCACTACAGTTCTGATTTTGGAAACAAAATTTGTTCGTAATTTGACTCATGTATGGCCTGCATTAGTGACAGTGCAGTGGCAAGATAAGACTGGCAGTGCCGTGAGGGTCAAGTAAAATGTATTAGCGGGCCGCATGTTGCCCGCAGGCCGGACTTTTGAGGCCTCCAGGATAGTTAGCATAAGACTTTGAATGGGGGTAGGAGCAACTTTAATCTTAATCATAAAAGATTCCTGAGGATCCTGTGGCTCTCATAGTTCAGTAGACCTACTTATGTCTTTTGTTGTAAAACAAACAAAAAAAACTTGTTTCCTGAGTCCATTTCTATTGTAATGGAGGCGGCTGTCATGTCACTAGGATATGGACACCTTCTGATACATTGTTTCTGGCAGAATAACCCTTTAGGGTTTTGGATTTAAGTGCAACTTCAACTTAATTATTCAGCTATGCATTTAAATGTCAAATCAAGTTGGAAAAAACATGTTTTTTTTGTTTCCTTTGGGCAATGGATCCTTCATTTAATGGATACAGTAGAACAGAATTCCATTATTGTCCAAGATTCACGTGACATTCCATATAATTTTGTTCCAAAGTCAAAAAAAAATTGGTGTTAAAAAAGAAAATAGAGCTACATATGTTTCATGTAGATACATTTCTACATACTCACACATATATAACACGTGGTATGAACATATCTATAAATCTATAGATATTCCCTGTGGTCCATTTTTGTGGTAACCTTTTGAATAGCTTTTCATTTATTCATGTCCTACATTTTCATGTGTCATCTTTAGGACAATAGTGACATGAATAAACATGATGACAAAAAGAATCACTGAAGCGCACTAAAATCATTTATTGTTTATAAGTTTACAGAAGCATTTTCTTGCAATGGGTACAAAAGATAACTTCATCATTACTACATGAATCCCATCATTAAATGCAGGTAGATCAAAGCAGAAAATTAGTAAGTGAATGCCATTAAATGTTATGTGGTCATCTTTGAACCCTCAGGCCTCGTACACACGACCGGATTCCTCGGCAGAATCCATCAAGAAACTCGGTGGGAGAGCTTTTTTGCCGAGGAAACCGGTCGTGTGTACGTTTTTCATCGAGGAAACTGTGAAGAAACTCGACGAGCAAAAAAGAGAGCAAGTTCTCTTTTTGCTCGACGGAAAATTGGGTCCAAATTGGGTCGTCGTGTTCCTCGTCGGGCTGCTTTTCGATGAGAAACACGTTGGTGTGCATGCTTAGAAACCCGCGCACCTTCAGTAAAGGTAGCGTTTGTAATGGAAATAGCACATTTGTCACGCTGTAACAGACTGAAAAGTGAAAATGTCTCTTACCAAACTTTTTCCTAACACGCAGTAACATGAGATTAGCAAAAGCAGCCCCTGCCGTTGTATGTGTTGAAGTCACCGCGTTTGAGCACGAGGAGATTTGGTCTTTAACGTGTGTATGCAAAGCAAGCTTGTCGAGTTCCTCGACAAGCCTAACAAGGAACTCGACGAGGAAAACGATGTGTTTCGCCCAACGAGCAGTGTTGAGCGGAATACGCCATATTCGATTTCGCGAAATTTCACGAATATATAGAAGAATATTCGCGAAATATTCGTTAATATCGAATATTCGTGATATTTTATAAAAAAAAAAAATTTGCGAAATTTCGCTAATGCGAATGCGAAATTGATTGCGAAATTCTCGTCCGCGCATGCGCGCGAACAACACATTATTATGCTGGGTATTCTGGTACATGACTGAGCCAGATCACTAAGCAATTTTTCTATTCCCTCTGTTTTATTTTGCTATTATATAGATTTCTTTTAAAAACGGCAATGCTGCAGCTCAATTGTCTCTGTTGCCTAAAGCTTTCACAGCAAGATTGTTTATTTGACTAGCAAAACCAGGTAACATTTGCCTTTCTTGTACAAACTTCTAAAATGACAATTTAAAGTTGTAAGCCCCTGTTTATAAATGTACTTTCTAATAAATCCTTTCGATTTACTTGTACATTCTATTTTATTTTTTTTCCTACGTTCCTGTCATAAGGTCATTTCTACTTTCCATACTATATACTTGTTAGCCCTTCATGTGAATTAATCTGTTCCTATTGGTTGCTATGGAGGTTGCTAACCTCTGACAACTGTGGTAGGAGAACTCTGATTGGCTCTGATGCAAAAGAAGGGCAGAGAAAGTATTTGCGAATATTCGTAATACGAATATTCGCATTGCGAATATTCGGCAACATAAAAGGATCGCCTCAGCTACTCTAAACATACCAGCAATGCTTTTAGACGTCGATGGAGATCACTAGGATGTGATCTGTTTTAAAAATAAATTTGAAAAAATACGAATATTCGCAATAGCGAATATTCACCGCGATATTCGATGTATTCGCGAATACTCGAATATGCAATATTCGTAACAAATATTCGCAATGCGAATATTCGTGAGCAACATTACCGACAAGTTCCTCGGTCGTGTGTACGAGGCCTCACAGGCCTCGTACAAACGACCAAGAAACTTGTCTGGTGGTTCTGAAAAGCCAGAGGAAAAGCCAGAGGAAGAGACCATTGAGAAGTAGGTGGTAGAGGTGACTATACTGTCACCTCCACCAAGGCGCAAAGACATGGAGTAGCACCACAAGCTCCAGCAGTGTTCTGCATTCTTCCCAGCAAATTAATGCAGTGTGATGTGAAGGAGATGCAACATTTCTGCCCATGCTTGCTGTCCATGGTCATCTGCACCCTGCCATTGACAGCATAAGGTAAACCTCTAAAACCCTTTGTAACTTGCCTTCTTATCGCTTAAGGCTGTGGATGTTACAGACAATGCAAATGGATAATCTTTTGGAATGAGGAGATGAAGTGTGGGCCAGAACTGAGATGCACAAAAGAATGAATAAAAAAAAACAAAACTGAATTTAATGAAAAAGGGCAATCCTTTAGAAAACTAAATGGCAGTAATGGTTTAGATCTAATTTAACTCTTAAAAAAAAATCTGTATCTAAATGTATGGGAACATTCCTGAATTGTTTAGTTTATTCATATATATGTGACAAAGCCAAAAATGGCTACCTAAATTATACATTCATATTTTCATTGTAGCATATTAGAAGTTTCCAAAATATTCAAAATGCTCGAAATGTTCTATAACATTCCAAATTTCATGATGCTGAACATTTTTCTATCATGGAATAATCTCCTAGTGGTAGCAAAAATTATTAAACTAAGGTTATGATACGGTCCTAATAAATGTCTCTCTATATTTGCAGCACCTGAGATTTTGCCAAAAAGTGAAAAGACTGTCATCTTCCAAGAGCCAGAGTCAATTCAAGAGAAGAATGGATTGGAGGACTCAGACAGTCCAGGTAAGAAGTGGCATTTGGACTTAAACCACCATCACTCATCTATGCTCGTAAAATACAACAGACTAATACCATTTTAGCAGCTGCTGCTGCAAATTAATAATCACCTCTAAGGGTCACCCAGTGTGGAGATAGTTCATTTTGCTCTTTCATCAAGAATTCCAGGCTCAGATTGGCCAAAGCCTTTATTGCTAGGAAAATAAAGCTGACACTACCACTTCATTATAATTAGTTTTAGACTGAAACATTTTTTAAATATATGTGCAAGGTGCAACCTCTGAAAGTAGACTTGGTGTCAGTATTAGAATGGCAGTATAAAGAGCTGAGTGTGGAGGCTGACGCAGGCAAACTCATTTTTACATACACTTAATTAATTTGAAACTATCCCAAAGCATGCAGCCTAACGATCTTAGAGTGCTTTGGGTTCCTCTTTTTTTTTTTTTTTTCCAATGTGTAGGTTTAACAAATATGAACACTAAACACTAAAATATTTTGACTTTAGTGTATTTTTTAACAAATTAAATTTAGCTTCAAACGCTTGCTTGTGTGTTATCTGAACGTGTGATTCATCCTTTTTGGCCTGTCAGTTTAGTTAAGAAATCTCAAAAGCTAGTAGCTGAGTTGACAGGGGACAGCTGACAGTATCCTCTGACCTGTCCCCAAGGAAAAGGCTTGAGATTTCATTTCCAGTGAAAGAGTGCAGCATGGTATGTACCCTGGGTCATTTCAAATTGCCATGACTGACTGATGGTTGTACATTTATATTATAGTGCATCCTATGGTAAAGTATCACTTTGCATCACTATCCTAATCTTTCTCTCTATAGAACATTCATTAAGCAAGAGTTCTAGTCACAGTACCGATAAATTGCGCTTTTTCACCACTACAGTAATTTAATTAATAAATATTTATTACAGGTATTTATATAACACTGATATTGTATGCAGTGCTTTGCATATTAAACATTCAAATCAGCCCCTTCCCTTGTTTTCTTGTTTCCTTCCCTGTGGGAGCTTATAATCTAAGGTCCCTATCTCATATGCATGCATACACATACTTGGGCCAATTTAGAAAGGAGCTAATCCACCTACCTGCATGTCTTTCAGTCCCATATCGGGGGGATTTGACATGCCAAATTGCAACCTATTGCCAGCAATCGGTGCGACGCCAGCTTTGCGGAGACGCACCCATTTCCAAAAGTAGTTTCTGAACTGCTTTTGTCAACTTCGGGGACAATTTCAATAGACATCTGTGCACAAATCCGCACAGATGTCATTTAAACTGCCCCCAAACTCCCAATGGAAATTCTGGTTTGAAATTGTGCAATTTCAGCAAGCAGAAAGAAGACATACAATCTCCATGCAGAGAATGTCTTGGTTGGGAATCAAATCAAGGACACCAGTGCTGCAAATCAGGAGTGCTATTCACTAAGTAGTAGTAATACAAGTTTAATTGTGACTGGGGCATAGAGCAATGTGCAAACTTGACTAAGACATAACAGCCAGGAATCATTAATGCTTTCAGTGCTTGCCATTGGTTACCACTCTTATTACGGTATATCTTGACATTTCTTTTTTACTTAGGACAGTTGCCTTTAATTAAAAAAACTAGAACTTGTAATGAAAATTATATCAGGCAGATGTACAGCAACTACATTGCACAGCATTAAAATTCCTATATGCCATTGTCCACTCACTGGTGTTGAGCTGGATCATGCCTGGCAGATATTTGTAAACTACGGAACCAGCTCAGGTCTCTTGTGTCATGACTGGTGTATGGCTGATGTGTCATCTGCCACCACCTCCTAATTCCACCCCTCGTTGCTACCCATTAAATACCTTAGAAATGAAAAATGCGGCACCTACTAAATGGCTGTAGCGGCCACTTTATTAACTACTTGAGATCCGCGCTATAGCTGAATGATGGCTTTAGCGCAGATCTAAATTGCCAACAAGCCGTCAATTGACGGCTTGTCACTAGCAGCTTCCCTGCGCGCGCTCCAGAGCGCGCTGCGAGGAAACACTGTGTTGGCCGTGTCCCTTGGACACAGCCAATCACAGATCGCCGCAAACGGCCAATCAGAGTGGCCGTTTGCGATGCGTTCTGTGGGCGAATGAGAGATGATCTCATATGTAAACATATGAGATCATCTCTCATTGCCGTTTTACACAGAGACAGCGTCCTGTCTCTGGAGAGGAGGAGACTGATCTGTGTCTCTTGTACATAGGGACACAGATCAGTCACCCCCCCTCCCCCCACAGTTAGAACACTATGCAGGGAATACATTTAACCCCTTCCTCACCCCCTAGTGTTAACCCCTTCAATGCCAATCACATTTATACAGTAATTAGTGCATTTTTATAGCACTGATCGCAGTATAAATGTGAATGACGCCAAAAATGTGTCAAAAGTGTCCGATGTGTCCGCCATAAAACCGCAGATCACCGCCATTTCTAGTAAAAAAATAAATAAAAAATAATAATTCTGTCCCATATTTTGTAGGCACTATACATTTTGCACAAACCAGACGCTTATTGTGATTATTTTTTTTTTTTTACCAAAAATATGTAGAAGAATACGTATCGCCCTAAACCAGGAGTCTCCAAACTACGGCCCTCCAGGTGTTCAGGAACTACAGTTCCCATCATGCCTAGTCATGTCTACGAATGTCAGAGTTTTACAATGCCTCATGGGAAGTGTAGTTCCACAGCAGCTGGAGGGCCGTAGTTTGGAGATCCCTGCCCTAAACTAAGAAAAAAAAAAGTGTTTTTTTTTTTTTAAATTGGGATATTTATTATAGCAACAAGTAAAAAATATTGTATTTTTTTTTTTTAATTGTCGCTCTACTTGTGGGGAAAAAAGGACGTAAATTTTGTTTGGGAGCCACGTCGCACGACCGTGCAATTGTTAGTTAAAGTGACGCAGTGCCGGAAGCTGAAATATCTCCTGGGCAGGAGGGGGTATAAGTGCCCAGTAAGCAAGTGGTTAACAACCATAACAAAATGTTATATAAAATAAATTCCATTTTATATAACCCAACTTTTTGTACCCACCTTCAACTGACTGCTATGTCTAAAGTTCATGAAGGAAGGTTTTCTATTGCATCGGCTGTACCACCACCACCTAGTGACCCTGGCCCCTAGCCGCCATTCCACTAGCTCAGGGACAAATTATTACCAATTTCTTGTCCAATGCAGCCTGATGACCAATAGCCCATTATTTTCATGATTGGGAATAGGGATGAGACGAACATACCCGCATTCGGTTCGCACCAGAACCGTCTAACAGACCGACCGTTCACGCAAACATTTAGAACTCCATTGAAGTCTATGGGACTCGAACGTTCAAATTCAAAAACGCTCATTTTAAAGACCAATATTCCAGTTATTGTTGGAAAACGTCTTCGAGAACCCGGGTCTTGCCCCAGGGAACATGTATCAATGGAAAAAAGTTTAAAAACCAGTTGTTTTTTCAGGAGCAGGACTCCTGAAAAAGTGACCGTTTTTAAAACTTTTTTCCATTGATACATGTTCCCTCGGGCAACACCCGGGTTACTTAAAGACGTTTTCACAGGCAAGCTATAGACACCCAGCAGGTACAATATTTAAAGGAAGTTTATTTATTTATTTTTAATTTAAGCATCATTAAAATCACTGCTCCAGAAGCAGTGATTTTAATAATGTTTAAATAAAATAAAAAATAAAATAAAAATTCCTTTAAATATTGTACCTGCAGTGCTAGGTGTCTATAATATGCCTGTGAAAACATCTTTAAAAACCCGGGTCTTGCCCGAGGGAACATGTATCAATGGAAAAAAGTTTTGAAAACGGTCGTTTTTTCAGGACTCCTGAAAAAACGACCATTTTTAAAACTTTTTTCCCATTGATACATGTCCCCTCAGGCAAGACCCGGGTTCTCAAAGACGTTTTCACAGGCAAACTATAGACACCCAGCAGGTACAATATTTAAAGGAATCAGGAGCAGTGATTTTAATCATGCTTAAATTAAAAACATTTAAATAAAATTCCTTCAAATATTGTACCTGCTGTGTGTCTATACGTGTGATAACATCTTTAAATAGCACAATCACCTGCCTGCCAGTAAATTAGGAAGAACTGATCTAGCTAAGCTATACAGTGTATAAATATATGTACAACTCCTAGGGATGTATATATATCCTCTACACACTGTAAATTAAGATAAACTGACTAGCCTGCCTGCCTGCTCTATCTAGCTATATAAAAAGACAATCTCTCTGTCTCCCTAACTGCTCTCATTAACAAGCCGGAACACACTACATGAGGCCGCCCAGCAGGCGGCCTTTTTTCAGTGTGGGGCGTGTGCTAAAGCCCTGAGCCATAATTGGCCAAAGCCACCCAGGCTTTGGCCAATTATGGCTCTTTGTTTTTTGCGCGCTGTGATTGGCCAAGCATGCGGGACATACAGCATGCTTGGCCAATCATCAGCGCGCAATGCCGCAGTGAATTATGGGCCGTTTTGCGTCACTCGAATTTGGCGCGAACGACCGCTTTTGTTCGAATTTCGTCGAACGTACGAACAGACAATGTTCGAGTCGAACATACGTTCGTATCAAATGCGAAGCTCATCCCTAATAGGGAAGGTACCCATACCGAGATAGGCCCAACCAGTTCCACACCACATACTGTATTTCTTACAACATTATGCCCTTCAAGAACCCGTGAACCCTGCAGCCATTAACCTAGACAAGAAAAAACAACATTAAGCCAACCACACAGCCTCAAAGATAGGGAGTGAAAGAAAAACTTCCTGTGATGTTACCTCTCTCTTGCTGACCCCCAACTGATGGAAACTACCCTCACCCCCGAGGCCTACCCCCACACAATACACTAACTTGAAACTGATCAGTGCAGCCTGCCCAGCAACCCCATGTCATATCTGCCCTGCACCTAGGTTCCATTTGCTCCCGGCCTATTCTGTAGTTGCGATCTGAGGCTTCTCACATACTTTGCATATTTTTCTTCATGATAGATTTTTTTCCCTGTACTTTTTGAACAATTATTCTATAGTTACACTTCACATGATCTCCTACCCCAACAAACCCCCCACTCCAAAGTCTTATACCTACCTGTTCTTGTCTCAGGTATTTATTTTTGATATTCCACTGGAAGCCATGTAACTCCCACTGCAGACTCTTCAAGCCAGGTTATTTTTATTTTCTTTATTCCTGCAGAGGGGCTGTCTATTTTGATGGATTCTATTGAAATTGACGAGCTGGCTAAAATATTTTACAGTTGCATACATGTGGTTCCAAGCTTCTGCTTGTAAACAAACTGTCTGGGGATCCTGGGTGACATTATTGACTAAATAAGGTCATGATATCTGGTCAATTTGTCACCCATGATCTTCAGTTGGTTTGTTTACAAGGACCAGTTGGGCAGGTATGTTATTTAGTGGCTGTGGCACTACTGCTAGCAATACTGACCCTAACCTCTTATTCAGACTGAACACGGCTTTGAAATTGTGCGTGTTTATCCAAACTTGCACGATTTCAAAGCCATATTTCAGTCCAACTTCAGAGTCGACTTGAAAGGCATGTGTCTGGGTTTCATGCACAGATGTATTTTGAAATCCTCTCCAAAGTCGCCAAAAGTAGGCGTCACACCGATTGGGACGCTCCTATTGCTGGTCATAGACTAAAATTTGACATGTGATTTGACCTGTCAAATGGCATATCAAATGGCGCTGATGTAAACGGGGGCTTAATGATAGATCCAAAGTGGTTTGCCATGGGTGGGGGGGTATCCTGATTGACACTTGATTTACATCATTGAATGGCATGATTAACAATAGATTTACATTGTGGGACTTTATTCTATTTATTTATTTTTCTTTTTAACCACGTGCCGACCAGCCGCCATCATTATACAAATATTTCCACAAATCTCCATTCCTGTACGTTGGCTCCTTTTAAGAGCCATATGCGTGCCCACTGCACGGCGGGGGAACCGATATCCGTCTGCCACCTGCAATAGTGGGAAAGAGCCAGAACAAGGATCTGTCGATGTAAACAGACAGATCCCCGATCTCAACTCCTCCAGTCAGTCCCATCCCCCCACAGTTATAAACACACATGAGGGAACACATTTAACTCCTTGATCGCCCCTAGTGTTAACCCCTTCCCTGTCAGTGACATTTACACAGTAATCAGTGCTTTTTATAACACTGATATATGTCAATGGTCCCAAAAAATGTGTCAAAAATGTCAGATCTGTCTTCTGCAATGTTCCAGTCCCCCTAAAAATTGCAGATCTTCACCATTACTAGTAAAAAAAATGCCATAAATCTATCCCCTAAATTACGAATCCATTAGATGAAAATTATTATCTAACAAAATTACCAATTTCAAATCAACGAAAATAAATTAGACAGAATTACGGATCATTCAGTATAAATGAAAATAAAACTGTTACGAAAATACAAATGGGTCAGAATAGGAAAACTTGCGTCTTACGAAATACGAACGGGTCCGAATAGGAAAACTTGAGTCTTACGAAATGACGAATCTTTACGAATCTACGGAACAAGACGAAACGGAAAAAAAAGACAACATTTTTTGTTGTGCACATGTCTAGAGTTTAGAGGCTTTTTTTGGAACGCAAAAAAAAAGTGGGTTCAGAAGCTGAAGCTGAAGCGTCAAATGCTTCTAAACACGGATAAACATGTTACGTTTACAGACGTTTTTAACATTTTTGGGCTATTTAAAAAAAAAATGCTTCTAAACGCAAACACGCCAAAGCGCAGCATGTAAACGTGTCAAAAATTGATATTTTAAACGTGGGTTACTATCTGTCAAGTTAAATCATTCAGGAGAAGTTGTAAAAATGTCCCGTGTACAAAGCATTCATATGACAAGCACTATGGCTCATCTTTTTACACTTCTAATGGTCTTTCAAATATTTTCTGTATATGAAGGTTATCTTGCTGTAGGGATCTATGCTCCTAGTAAACTAGATAACAGCTTATCACTATCTGAAATATAGCACTCAAAGAATGCTCAAGCATACACATAAACATTGTTTGCTTCTGCAACAGTTTTGCTAGCCGGCATAAAACAGCAATATAAATAATGCACTACATACAAAACCTTAAAGCTGATCTGATCCATTTGTATTTAGCAATATCTCAAACACCTTTAGATTACGATCGCATCCTAATAATTGTGGATTATTGTTACTATTGCTTTTTATTTTATTCTAACGAAGAATGAAACAGCAAAATCCGATCTACAACATGCACTGCATTCCCACTTGCAGAAGATATATGAGGCACACTCAAGCTTGAACAAAACTGATGACAGGGATCCAGATTGAGAATAGGATTCTTCAAATATGGTATCATTATATTGGCAGTAAACAATGAATTGCTCTGGCTTCCCTGTGTGTCCATCCCTGAATTTTAAAACACTGTTCCTTATAACTCTGGAAACCTCAGGAGAATTCTGAACTGGTCTCACTGCCTTCCACTGAGAATTTGTGGCTTGGTTGCCATAGTGACATCGTATTTCTTCAAGAATTGTTCATATTGATCCGTGGACAAGCGTAAATGGCCAAGCTAGTGAAGAGAATAAAAGGGGTGGGCAGCACAAAAATGACCAGAGGTTACAGGATAGGAATCGGTTCAGAGAAGATGCACAATACTAGGTGTAGAGAAAGAAACTGTATCATTTTTTTGTTGCTGGATTTTGGTTTTTGTACCTTGGGTCATTGTTTTCCCTTACTATAGAGAGAAAGAAACTTGTTAGTCACTTGTCATGTCAGATCTTTGGTGCTTGTCCTGACACAGCTGTCAGCCCCAACGCTCTGTGTGCAGTACAGGGACTCACAACAAAGAGGCAGGAACATGAATTATTTATTGACTGCCGTGTGGATGAAATTCTGTGATAAGAAATTAACACACTTCCAATAGGGCACAGGGCAAATCAGGTTTGATCAGGTAATTGCACACTTAAGTCTGTGATATGAAGATGCTTTGAGGGACAAGGAATGCAAACAAACACAATGTGCCATATGAAATTTTCAGGTCCCATTTCTATTGTGATGCTGAAGTGTGGCCACAGTTGACCTTCATAAATAAGCAACCAAAAATCTCCACATGTAACCTGTGGTTTAAGTAGGGAGCAACACAATGCATAGAGCTTAATTAAAGAGTAAATAATTTGAATGTAAAGAAACACTCAGGCAACTATAACTAAACAAAAGTGTTTTATAATGTACATTGATACCTTGGTTCACAAACGTAATTTGTAATGGTCGCAAACTGAATTGGTTGCGAACCAAGGCAAATTTTCCCATAGAGTTCAATCAGGTAAATCCGTTCTGAACTTTTTTTGTTCATATATAAAATTATGAAATGCATGTACATAAAAAGGATTTTAACCACTTGCCACCTGTCATAGCAGAATGATGGCAGCAAAGTGGTTGTGTTATCCTAACGTGATCATATGACGTGATCAGGATCAGTAGCCACAACAGTGCCCAAAAAGTTTTTCATACTTAGGAGGAGTAGCAGCATGTATTTTGAGGTGTGATTTTTGCTATGTACATGCTATGTGTTAACAATATCTTATATTATAATATATGTTATATATTACAAATTTGTATAAAGAAAAAAAAAAAAAGTTTTCATTTTATTTCCACATTTTCCAAAAAAATGGGGAAAAAATTACATGTTCAAAAGACTCATTATGCCTCATAGATTATATGTATTTGCTTTACAAAATGGGGTAATTTTTGGGGCGTTTCCATTGTCTTGGTGCTCCAGGGCCTTCAAAAGTGTGATGCCGAATACACACGCAACAATTTTTTAAATTGGTCATTAAAAACGACCGTGTGTAGGCTCCAGAGCATTTTTCATGACGTGAAAAATAGGCATTAAAAATTTAGAACATGCTCTAATTTTTCTCGTCGTTTTTCACGTTGACGTTTTTCACATCGTAAAAAACGGTCGTGTGTAGGCTTTAACGATGGGAAAAAAACACGCATGTTTAGAAGCAAGTTATGAGATGGGAGCACTTGTTCTGTAAAACTAGCATTTGTAATGGAGATAGCACATTTGTCACGCTGTAACAGACTGAAAAGCACAAAGACTGAAAAGAGCAAATCGTCTCTCACCAAACTTTTACTAACACAAAACCAGCAAAAGCAGCCCAAAGGGTGGCACCATCTGAATGGAACTTCCCCTTTATAGTGCCGTCGTACGTGTTGTACGTCACTGTGCTTTGGTTAGAGCATTTTTTTTTCACGATCGTGTGTATGCAAGGCAGGCTTGACAAGAATCACGACGGTCATGTTTACGCAGCTTAAGAGGTATTTAAGAAATGAAATGTGTAAAGTATGTCTCTAGAATGAATGATGGTGCTCCCTGCATGTTGGGCCTCTGTATGTGGCCAGGTTGTGAAAAGGTCTCACACATGTGGTATTGCCATACTCAGGAGGAGTAGTAGAATTATTTTAGGGTGTCATTTTTGGTATGCATATGCTGTGTGTGAGAAATACCAAAAAAATCTTAAGATTGCAAAGAATTTTGGGAAATAAATACAACTTAAAAAAACTCACCATGCCTCATACTAAAAACCTTAGAATGTCTACTTTACAAAAAGGGGTAATTTAGGGGGTATTTGTACTTTCCTGGCTTGTTAGGGTCTCAAGAAATTAGATAGGGTGTCAGTACATCAGGTGTGATCACTTTTTAGAGTTTGGCACCAGAGTTTGTAGGCTCTATAACTTTCACAATTACCAAATAATATTCACTTATTTGGGTAATTTTTTACCAAAGATCTGTAGCAGTATAAATTTTATACTCAATGTATACACAATTTTTGAAGAAAAATTTCTAATTTGCAACATTGTATAACTGAAACAAAGAAAAATGCAATTTCTTGATCGTACATCACGGGACACAGAGCGCATAGTCATTACATATGGGTTATATGGGTAGCTTCAGGTGTGGACACTGGTGTAATCAACTTCACAGGAAGTTCCTCCCTATATAACCCCCTCCCACTGAGAGTGCTTTAGTTTTTTCGCCAGTGTCTTAGGTGTTGGTCACGTCTAGCTGTCCCTCGGAGGTCTCGGGACCCAGGATAGCTAGCCGGATCCGTCCGAAGTGCTTCAGAGCCAAGATGTACGGTACCCGGGCCCTGCTGGAGTGGGGTTTTGCCTATAATGCCTCTCCTTGGAGGGCTGGATTCTGGGCTCCAGTGCCTTAGTCTCTTCCAAGAACTAAACGCTACTGATGCCAGGATGCTATATAGGTCCAGGGGTGTGGGTTCCTTAACACAGGACCCCGGTCCCTGAAGGTCCAAGACAATACCCACGGAGATGGGGGAAGGTTGGGCCTCTTGCATTTTGCAATACCCTGCGGCGTGGAGCAGGTAAGAGGGAACCTGCGGGACTTGGTTCGACAGTAGGTATCCCCCTGGGGGTTCTGGGTTGGCTAACAGTATGCTGGTGCATCAGCCACTATCTCCACTATGTCTGTTGAGGCAGGATGGGATTCTAATGTTTACCCAGATAACATGTAGATATATGTATACTTGTGTAAGTTGTATATTTGCTACTCACCCCAGGTCTGCCTGTTAACACTGATACTGCAACCCCACATGTTTTAAAGAGGAAATTGCTGGTAAAAACTCCTGTTTCTTAGGAAGCTCAAGGGGACAGCTTCCTCGCTGTGTGTGCACTACAATAAGATTAGTGCTTACCTGGTGTCTGTTGGTGCTGCATAACGCTGGTCCATGTTGTTCCTCTGCTCTGCTTCCTCCATGTGGTTTCAGCGTGGTGCGCGCGAATGTGCGCGCGTGTGTGCGCGCGTGTGTGCGCGCGATTGTGCGCGCGTGTGTGCGCGCGCATACGCGCGCGCGTGCACGCCGCCTTTTATAGCGTCGGCGTGCGTCGGGGGGGCGGGCCAGCAGCGTCAGGGTCTGTATAAAGGGAAAACTTCTCTCTGGCTGGTCTTTCCCTCCTGGAGGCAGAGGAAGAAAGGATACAGAGCGTGCAGCTGGGTCTTTTGGCCACACAGGGACACCTAGTGGCGGTTTTGTGGATCTTCGGGTCTAGGACTTAGGTCCACTATTGACCAGAAAAAAAAAAAAAAAAAAAGTTTTTTTGCTTAAAGGGACTCAGCCTTAGATCCAGCAGTATCTGAATCTACCTTGGACTCCGGCTAACGGGCATTGGTGTGTCAATACTCACAGGTTTCCTCAGTATTGCCACCTCCCAGGCGGGTAAAAAAAAAATTTTTTTTTGAAAAAAAAAAAAAAAAAAAAAAAGAAAAAGAGAGAAATTAGTTCTTTTTCATTTTCCTCATACCTGCCCTCATATTGGTTACTCCTAGCTGCAACAGTCAGGTGTTGGCTATAGGGGTGACCCAAGGTTGTACAATGGCTCCAAAGGGATCTGGACCAGCCAAGGCTGCTAAAGGTGCCAAAAAGCAAAAGGGGTCTCCATCGGGGTCAGAGGATTTGGGCCAGGCTTCTACGGCCCCACCCTCGCCAGTCAGGACACCGAGTGGCATAGTACAAGAGCCATTGGGGGTGCTGGGGGCAGAGGCGGCCCCCGATCCACCCATTCCCGTTTACGTGACGGAAGAAATGCTAGCAGCCACCATGAGTGGGCTAGAGAAAAGGTTAACGGCGTTGCTTTCCCGTCCTTGCCCAAGTAGCAAGCGGGCTAGATCCCCCTCACCCAATGTGGGGTTTTTCAGATGCAGAGGTCTCCTCTTCAGAGGAACGGGACCCACAAGGGGATCAGGCAGACCCAAGTCCCGACGGTTCAGACAGGGAAAATTCCACTATAGATGAATATTTTTCGGCCTCTCAAGCGGAGGGCCTGTGGATCCAGTCTTTGACAGATATGGTTCGCACTGCCTTTAAACTTCCAGTGCCAGAACTAGTAGCCCCGGAGGTATCCTCATTGGGTTCTTTAAAGGCTCCATTAACTTGTGCATCTTTTCCAATGCACCCCCTTCTGCGGAACGTGATTTACCAGGATTGGGCTCGACCTGATAGAATCTTTGTCCCTCCTAAAAGATTCTCTATTCTCTACCCTATGGAAGAGGAATATGTAAAGAAATGGGCTCTCCCTACAGTGGACGCAGCCATTTCCTGCGTGAATAAATCCCTGACTTGTCCGGTTGAAAATGTCCATATGTTCAAGGATCCGGTCGACAAGAAATTCGAGACCCTACTGAAAGCAGCTTTCACCTCAGTAGGTGCCATGGTTCAGCCAGCAGTAGCAGCCATTGGTGTTTGTCAGGCCTTGAAGGATCAGGCAAAACATATATTAAAGGACATGCCGGCTCAGCATACTCATGAATTAGCAGAATTCCCTAGGGCTCTCTGCTTTGCAATAGATGCTATTAAGGACTCCATCCAACAGGCATCCCGTTCATCTCTACTGATGGTTCACATGCGTCGTCTTTTGTGGCTAAAGAACTGGTCAGCAGAGGCACCCTGCAAAAAGCTTTTAGCAGGGTTTCCCTTTCATGGGGGAAGACTATTCGGGGAAGACCTAGATAAATATATCCACACCATATCAAGTGGAAAAAGTACTTCCTTACCGGTCAAGAAAAGACCGCGTGGGCCCACGTTTAAACGTCAGGCCATTGTAGGCTCGGCCCCTTCGACTTCTCGGCAGTATCGACGGCCTCCCGGGCGTTCAGCAGTTAATAGCCGCCCACAGGGACAAGCCGCGGCAAACAAGAGGCCCTGGTCTCGCAAGCCGGCTAAACCAGTCATCAAGTCAGATTCATGAAGGGGCGCCCCCACTCTCTTGGGTGGGGGGGAGGCTTCAGTTTTTCTCTCCGAAGTCTGGAAGGCCAGAATTCCCGACGCTTGGGTTCGGTCCGTAGTAGCCTCAGGCTACAAACTAGAGTTTCGAGAAATCCCCCCTCCTCATTTTCAGGGGTCAAGTCTTCCAAGCGACCCGTTAAAGAGGGCCTCTCTCGTAAAGGCGTTGGATCGCCTCTTGCTCCAAGGAGTAATTGTAGAAGTACCAACCCGAGAAAGGGGTCTGGGATTCTACTCCAACCTTTTTGGTATACCAAAACCCAATGGCGACGTCAGGCCTATATTAGACCTCAAACGCCTAAATCGCTTTCTAAGGATTCAGACCTTTCGTATGGACTCCATACGTTCAGTGACAGCCAGCCTGCATCAGGGCGACTTCCTAGCATCTATAGACATAAAGGATGCATATCTGCATGTGCCGATTTACCCAGCACATCACAAATTTCTTCGTTTTACGATAAATCAAAGTCATTACCAGTTCGTAGCCCTCCCTTTCGGGTTGGCAACAGCTCCACGGGTATTCACAAAGGTGTTAGCCCCGGTGCTAGCCGTCCTAAGGACAGAAGGCATCTTGGTCCTAGCATACCTGGACGATCTCCTGGTTATCGACAGTTCAGCTTCCAACCTCAATCATGCAGTAGTCCGCACAGTGCGGCATCTAGAAGAGTTCGGGTGGATTGTGAACCAAGAAAAATCAAGGTTACAACCCACAAGACAGTTGGAATATCTAGGCTTTCGGTTAGATACAGAATGCCAGAGGGTATTTTTACCTCAAAAGAAGATCAGGTCGTTGATTCAAACGATTCAAATAGTCTTAGGCAAAAAAGAAGCCGACTATTCGCCTATGCATGCGACTGCTGGGAAAGATGGTGGCCGCCTTCGAAGCAGCGCCCTATGCCCAGATCCATACCAGAATTCTGCAAGCAGCTATTCTCTCTGCTTGGAACAAGTCCATACAGGCATTAGACCGTCCATTAGTTCTTTCCCCAGGAGTCAGGCACAGCCTGTACTGGTGGCTGATCCCTCAAAAATTATCAAAAGGGAAAACCTTTTGCCCCATCTCGTGGAAAATAGTAACCACAGATGCCAGCCTAACAGGTTGGGGGGCAATCTTAGGAAAACGGACCCAGCAGGGACAGTGGGCAGAGGCAGAAAGTCTGCTTCCCATCAATGTCCTAGAGATCAGAGCTGCTCGGTTGGCCCTGGTCGCCTGGACTCTTCCCCTGCAGGGTCTGCCAGTAAGGATACAGTCCGACAATGCCACGGCGGTGGCATACATAAACCACCAGGGGGGCACAAGGAGCCTAGCGGTTCAAAGGGAAGTAAACCTGATTTTTTCATGGGCCGAAGCCCATGTACCCTGCATCTCAGCAGTGTTCATCCCAGGGATAGACAATTCTCAAGCAGATTTTTTGAGTCGTCAACAGTTACTCCCGGGAGAGTGGTCTCTTCACCCCCAGGTATTCCAAGAGATTTGCCAAAGATTCGGAGTTCCCGATGTGGACATCATGGCAACAAGATTCAACAAGAAATTGGACAAATTCGTATCCCGAGCCAGGGACCCCTCGGCCTACGGGACCGATGCGTTGGTTTGCCCCTGGCACCAGTTTTCTCTCCTGTATGCGTTCCCTCCACTACAGATGATTCCCCGCCTTCTACGAAGGATCAGGGTGGAGCGCAGGCCGGTGATCCTGGTGGCCCCAGCCTGGCCCAGAAGGGCTTGGTACGCACTCATCGTGAGGATGTCAGTAGGGGCACCGTGGCCACTCCCCCTGCGCCCAGATCTGCTGTCTCAGGGCCCGATCTACCACCCTGCTTCACAGCAGCTAAATTTGATGGCTTGGCGGCTGAATCCCTAATTCTTAAGGGCAGAGGCCTCTCAGCCCAAGTCATATCTACGTTAATTCAGGCTAGAAAGCCAGTCTCTAGAAATATCTATTACAGAGTCTAGAGGACCTATGTGGAGTGGTGCGAGTCTCAAGGAGGGCATCCTCGCAAGTTTTTTATTGACAGGATCTTGCGATTCCTCCAGGTTGGCGTTGACAAGGGGTTGGCTCTTAGTACTCTAAAGGGGCAGGTGTCTGCCTTATCGATATGGTTTCAAAGGCCTTTGGCCACACATTCGCTTGTGAAAACCTTTTTGCAGGGGGTCTTGCATGTAAATCCCCCTATTAGAGCTCCCCTCTGCCCCTGGAATTTAAATCTGGTCTTGTCAGCTTTACAAAAACAGCCGTTTGAACCTCTGACAGAAATCCCTCTTGTGCTGCTAACCCGAAAGTTGGTTTTCTTGGTGGCTATGGCTTCGGCCAGAAGGGTCTCCGAGCTGGCAGCCTTGTCTTGCAGGGAACCGTACCTGATTCTGCATAAGGACAGAGTGGTTCTGCGGCCTCAGCCTTCTTTCCTTCCTAAGGTCATATCCAGTTTTCACTTGAATCAGGACCTAGTCCTACCATCCTTCTTTCCTACTCCCCAGTCCAGAGAGGAAAGATTGCTTCATACTTTGGATGTGGTCCGAGCCATGAGGGTTTATCTCAAGGCTACAGAAAAGATTCGGAAAACAGATGTGCTTTTCGTTCTTCCGGATGGCCCCAAGAAGGGTCAGCCGGCTGCCAAGTCTTCCTTGGCTAGGTGGATTAAGCAGCTGATTTTTCAGGCCTATGGTCTGAAGCGCGTTCCACCGCCCTTATCAGTTAAGGCCCATTCTACGAGGGCCATGAGTGCCTCTTGGGCGGCACACCATCAGATCTCTATGGCACAGGTTTGCAAAGCGGCAACCTGGTCTTCCGTACATACGTTTACTAAATTTTATAAGTTGGACGTCACAAAGGCTGCGGACGCAGCATTTGGGCAGGCGGTCCTACGGGCAGCAGTATAGAATCCTCTGGCCCAGTTCACGCCCCCTTTTTTTCTGTTGGTGGAGCTATTTTACCTCCTGATATATTTTCTGTTTGGCTATTTTTGGCCTTACGGTCTCCCTCCCTTCATGGAGCATTGCTTTGGGACATCCCATATGTAATGACTATGCGCTCTGTGTCCCGTGATGTACGATCAAGAAAAAGGGATTTTTAATAACAGCTTACCTGTAAAATCCTTTTCTTGGAGTACATCACGGGACACAGAGCTCCCACCCCTCTTTTTGGGGAACATTGCTACAAAACTAAAGCACTCTCAGTGGGAGGGGGTTATATAGGGAGGAACTTCCTGTGAAGTTGATTACACCAGTGTCCATCACCTGAAGGTACCCATATAACCCATATGTAATGACTATGCGCTCTGTGTCCCGTGATGTACTCCAAGAAAAGGATTTTACAGGTAAGCTGTTATTAAAAATCCCTTTTTTTTTTTTTGCTCTAAAAAATAAAAACAGTGGTCATCAAATACCACCAAAACAAAGCTCTATTTTTTGTGTGAAAAAAATGGACAAAAACTTCATATGAGTACAATGTTGCATGACTTTAAAATTGGCAGAGCACTGAAAGCTGAAAATTGGTCTGGTTAGGAAAGGGGTTTAAGTACCCAGTGGGCAAGTGGTTAAAGAATGTAATCCTGCCCCCACTCTCATAAATCTTTGCTCTGAGCCAGAGGCCGCGTGTGAGGTATGCTAAGCCCAGGCGGTTGGAAAAATGGGTGGCGATTCCCAGCAAATGGAATCTCTGGTGAGGTACGTGGTGCAAGAATCCCTTAAAGAGTGGGATACAAGCCACATGCAAAGGTCACCAAGCCATTGTGGCGTATTCTCCCACTAGGATTACCAGGAAGAACTAGATCTGTCTTAACCAAGTCATCCATCTATAAAGACCCCAGACAATGAGGCAGAGGGAGATGAGTCTCTTTACCCTGGTAATGCCTTTTGGTCAAGGCAATAATGGGTACATCTACATGAATAGAACCTGTAAATATCCTGCAAAGCAAGAAGAGGTTCTGTAAGCACCTTGGGCTCTGTTTTCCTCTAGTGTGACTTTTCATGTGACTTGCACTCTATTGATTTTAGTGGCACCCATTCCAATCTATGTGGTGACTCTGGGAAGGTTCCTGCGCTACTTTGGTGTGACTTTTGATGCAGCTTTGATCCAGATACTATAAAGTTGGTTCGGGGCTGAACTCAGAGTCGCACTCTAAAGTCACACTCTTAATCGTGCAACTTTGGGGTCCCAATAGTGGAGATATTGCCTTAGAGAGAGTGTTCTAATTTTCCCCATTCCAAATGGAACTAGGAGACATAATTTTGGATGAGTGGAGCAAGGTCTCGAGATATAACTTACTTTTGAGCAAACATGTCGCTTTTCCTTAGAAGTGGGGGGAGATAGGAGGGGTGGGATGGTTTGCCTTCCCTCCCCTTTCTTTCCAACTTTAATTTTTTCTTTGGAGGCCTGCAAAGCATCCTGAAAGCTCCAGGACCGGGACCGCGGGTCTCGTGGACCCGATCGCCGCTGGAGTCCGGCGATCGGTCCCCGGAGCTGAAGAACGGGGAGAGCTGTGTGTAAACACGGCTTCCCCGTTCTTCACTGTGGCAGCGTCATCGATCATGTGATCCCTTTTATAGGGATACACAATCGATGATGACACACCTACAGCCACACCCCCTACAGTTGTAAACACATATTAGGTCACACATAACCCCTTCAGCGCCCCCTTGTGGTTAACTCCCAAACTGCAAATGTCATTTTCACAATAAACAATGCATTTTAAATGCATTTTGTGCTGTGAAAAATGACAATTGTCCCCAAAATGTGCCATAATGTCGCAGTCATGAAAAAAATCACTGATCGCCGACCATTAGTAGTAAAATATTTTTTTTTTTTATAAAAATGCAATAAAACTATCCCCTATTTTGTAAACACTATACATTTTGAACAAACCAACCGATAAATGCTTATTGCGTTTTTTTTAACCAAAAATAGGTAGAAGAATACGTATCGGTCTAAACTGAGGAAAAAAATATTTTTATATATATTTTTGGGAGATATTTATTATAGCAAAAAGTAAAAAATATTGATTTTTTTTCAAAATTGTCGCTCTATTTTTGTTTATAGCGAAAAAAATAAAAACCGCACAGATGATCAAATACCACAAAAAGAAAGCTCTATTTGTGGGAAAAAAAGGACGCCAATTTTGTTTGGGAGCCAGATCGCACGACCGCGCAATTGTCTGTTAAAGCGACGCAGTGCCGAATCGCAAAACCTGGCCGGGTCCTTTAGCTGACTAAAGATCCGGGTCTTAAGTGGTTAAACCTATGCATTGCTTACTCCTGACTCCTGCACGGTGGGTTTTATATTACTGACCTCTGCATTCTGAGATACATACCACTGACTTCTGATCTCTGCCTTACTACTGGCCCCTAAACTTTTTTTTTTTTCTCTTCCCTTTCTCTGCTTTGCACGAGCTATATACACAAACATGGAAAATTATTTCCCTTAAAATAGGTGTTTTTTTTTTTTTCTTTTCACTTTAAGTATATATACAACATTGGAAATTATTTTCCTAAAATAAATTGTTTCCTTTTCTGTTTCTCTTTTTTTTCCTCTTTAGCTGCACTTTAAGTATATACACAATATTAATGGAAAATATTTCCCCTAAAATAGAAGTTTTTTTTTTTTTTTCTCTTCCCTTTCTCTGCTCTGCACTCTTTTTTTTTCTGCACTTTAAGTATATACACAATATTGGAAACTATTTCCCTAAAATAGATTGCTTATTTTCCTTTATTTCTTTCTTTCCCTTTTTGCCACACTTTAAGTATATACACAACATTAATGGAAAATATTTCCCCTAAAATAGACGTGTTTTTTTTTTGTTTTTTTTTCTCTCTCGCACTTTAAGTATATACACATCAATGGAAATTATTTCCTCAAAACAGATTGTTTCTTTTTTTTTTTTTTTCTTCCTCTCCCTCACTCTCTCTCCCTCTTCTCCCCCTCTGGTTCTCCCTGCCCTCTCCCTGTATTCCCCTATGAGAATCATGAAGGAAGGGTAGGCATGGGCTCGAAATGGGGAAGGGAAAATCCAGTAATAATAATGGAGAAAGGTGTCTTTTGTGTCTTTTTTTTTGTAAGGGATACTTAGTGAGACCATTCATGTTGTATGTCTGGATGAGTAATGTATGTTGTTTTTATTGTACTGTTGGGAAAAAAATCAATAAAATAATTTTGTAAAAAAATAGCAATACCAAAAAAAAAAAAGAAAAAAAAAAAAAAGAAGTGAATAGCCCGAAGTTGACCCGAGCTCTTGTGGCCATGTTGAAAAGGATAAAAATGTGGAAGGAGAATGTGTACGCAGTATTCAAGAGCTTTTTGATCCCGCCTCTAACAGGTGTAATATAGCATTCTCTTTGAGGGAGCCTCATCTTTGGTAAGCTGCATAGCACCGCAATCCAGGCCACAGTTGGCAAGTTGGGGTCCTGCCTCCGGACCGAAGCCTGATAGGCCAGTCTAGAGAACAAAGTTCGGAGCGTGCAAGGGTCGTACTTTTTTACAGACCAGGACATTATTTTAGGAAAAGCTGGTGTGGGGACCAGATTACCCCTCAGAAGTATGCTAAAGCTTGAACTGGGGTATCCAAGAAGCTATTGAGTTTGGGCCTCAGACTATTGGGACATCAAAATGTTTTTTTTTGGGACTTGCATGGTCCATCAGAAGTCCTCCTCATCTTGGATTCATTTCAATGGATTTTACCCTACTATGAGATAAAGGAGAGGTTTCAGGGCAGGTACTCGCCCCTCCTGATGGTCATGAAGAGGAACAGCTTGTGGAGGCCATTTTTGAACCTTTGCGCACCTGAGACAATTTTCAGATAAGGAGAAGTTCAAGGTGGAAAAATTGTCCCTGATTCATAGGGGGTCCAGCAAGGTGACTAAAATGTTTTCAATAGTCCAAAGATTCCTATTTTCATGTGTCCGTTTGGTTCGCTGTAGGTCAAGACCACCTCCAGCTATTCAGGCTTTCAGCATCACCCTGTTTATTTTCAGGGTCTTATTGGTTGTTGTAGTCTTTATCAAAACAAGGAGCAAACACCTGCATAGTTATGTGGATGTCCTTCCTTCTACTGTCCTAAAACAAAGGGCAGATGCTGGAGCCCAGAGCTCAGGTCTTTTCAAAGCTCCTCAAATTCAGCTGGCAGCTGAATCTAGAAGAGTCATCTGGAGCCAAATCAGTCTCTTGCGTACCACGAGGCTCAGTTCAATATTATTCAGGGGACCGTTGCCTAGACTCTGGATCCTGATGTTCTGGAACAGAATAATTCTGGCCCTGTCTTTCTTCCCACCTGCACCCCTTTCAGTGTCTAAAATGATTGCCACTATGTTGTCTACAGTTCCTTAGGGTGAAGGTGAAGGTGGAAAAGGTGGCCCTTCCGGAAGGCGTTTCTCTAGCAGTAGAAGCAGTATTCAGGTCATCTACATAACCTCAGTCATGAGTCCCCTGGTGGCTACAATGGAGAAAATGGCTCATTTGCCATTCCATTGCCCAATTTCCTGGTTAACAATCACGTCCAATACTAGCAATACGGAATGAGGGGGCTTGATGCTGCTGGGGATAGCTCAAGGCAAGCAGGACTGTCAATTTTACAAGATTGTGTTGAACATTCTGAGCCTACAGGCAGCATTCTGCCCCCTATGGACCTTTCACCATATAACGAAGGGAGCATCAGTGCTCTTAGGTTAGTCAATTATGGTGGTTTCCTACATTAAAAGACAAGGGGGACTCACATCATGTTCTCTATTGCAGGAAGCAGAGACAATTATGTCTTGGGCTCTGAAGAATGCCAAAATATTCTAGCAGGCTTTGTTTCCAGATTCCAATTGAACAACAATGAATGGTCTCTACTTGTGGAGGTTTTCATGCTCAGATGTCCTGCTGGATCATTGGAATTAGGGTAGGATCTATGCATTTCCTCCAGTCCTGGTCAACCTTGGGTTTCTATGAAGACTCCAAACAGAGGTTGTGGAGGTAGTGCCAGTGATGCCTTATTAGCCAATTAGGCCATGGTTGCCCTTGCTAGCACAGTTCAGCTTCTGGAAGCCAGTACATCGTCTCCTCAGGCCAGACCTTCTGTCACTGGGTGCAATTTTACATCCATGTCCAGCATGGTTTGCGTCTGATGGCCTGGTTCTCGAGATTGGAAGTTCTCGGCTGCTTCTCCAGAGTCATCTCTGCTCCCTTGATTGCTAGAAGAATAAACGCAAACTAAGTTTATGGAAGAATCTTTTACATGTTCTGGGCTTCCTCCAGTCAGATTCATTAGAGTTCACGTGTGAGCTTTATCTGCTTTCACAGGTGTATCCCGGTCTAGGCATATGTTCCTGTCCCTCACATTGGCATAAAAAGCCTTAGGCCCTTTTCACACATGCGGACCGTTCAGGCTCGCCTGTCAGTTTTTTTCAGGTGGACCTGAACGGATGCTCCACGTACCTCTATGGAGCGGCAGATGTCTGTAAAAACGGATCCGCACGTGTGAAAGGGGCTATAGAGATTGATTCATTGGTCATGGAGTTTGAGTGGTGTTGTTAACTATGCTTGACTCAATTCCCCAGGGTGCATGAGTCTTCCATGGGAGCCAAGACATTTTTCTGACAATCTGAGGCCGCATACACACGATCGAATTTGTCCACTGAAACTGGTCTGACGGACCGTTTCAGCAGACAAATCCGATCGTGTGTATGGGCTAGCGGACATGTCTGACCGGCGGACAAATTTTAAAGCCTGCTTTAAAATTTGTCCGCCGCAGACATGTCCGTCGGATATGTCCGCTGGTTAGTACACTAACCAGTGGACATATCTGCCTGCACAAGCATCGTATGGATGCGACGCATGCATGGAAGTTTTTTACTTCCTGGTGCGGTGACGTGGCGGCATCAACGTCACCGCCATGTCACCGCGCTGTCTGCCGGCTGGGATTTTGATCCGATGGTGTGTACACACCGCCAGACGAAAATCCAGAGGAGACATGTCCGATAAAAACAGTCCGTGGACCGTTACCATCGGACATGTCACTCCATTTCCATCGGACATGCATCCTTTAGAAGAAGGAGAGGGTGTGCTGTGGCTTAGTTGGTTAAAGCAAATGTCTAGTAGACAGGGAATCCTGAGTTGACTACCAGCAGTACCTTCTAAGTGCTAGGAAGCCCTCAGATATTGTGAAGTTATATCTACAAAGATACAACTTTATTCAGGCTTCTGAACGCCTGTTCATTCTTTTGCCAGAAAGGACACAGAAACATGCCTCATCTAGGATGGTTGTGGCACAGATTACCTTGGCCATCCAACAGGCTCACAGAGCCAAGAGCTTGGCTCCTTTGGAGGTAGTGTCTGCTCATTCAACCAGGAGTGGGTCTATACCTTGGGCAGTTTTGCAGCATATGCTTCTGAATCAATAAGTCTGCTTCCTTATCCTCTGTTTATTTTGGCTTGCAGGTCCTGTCTATTGATGGTACAAATTAAAGCCTTTGGGTTAGCACTGCCCGCCCATTGGGTGTATGGCGTATTAGTTCCCATATGTATGCTGCCATGGAGTTGGTAAGCAAAACTGAAAATCTCCTATCAAATACGTACTGTAATTTTCCTTTCCTGATGGACTCCATGTCCCCCCACCTCAGTGTCTTGAGGAGGATATTTATGGAACGTGGACTCTGGGTCAGAGCAAAGATTTATGGGAGTGGGGTCCTATAGGGGAGGAGTGGAGGCGGAATTAACGCATACATATGATGCCATGGAGTCCACCAGGAAAGGAAAATTACAGTAATTATTTGATAGGAAATTTTCCCCAGTCATGTGAAGAGGAAATTGTTAAATTACCTAAAACATGTGATAACCATTAAATCAATTACAATTATTACTGATTGTATTTTATATAGATAGAACAAAACAGAGCACATTCTTTCAATTAATGAATTTTGCTATTTCAGTTGGATTAGACTCAAAACAATCAGCCTACCACAGTGTGTCCAAAAATTGATGTAGGTAAAACTGCTTACTGATCATTTTTCTCATAACTACTAACAGACACCAACAGCCAAATTTAATAAAAATTAAATGTATTTTCAAGTCCAACAACCCATAGCAGCTAATTGGAATTAATTCTGCAGATGTCAGTGCAAAATTAATACTGACTGGTCGCTATGGGTTACTGTATCCAACTACCTTGGGATATGAACAGTTCTAGTACTAATACTTACAACTGGTAATAAAAATTAGGGCTGTTACTGATCAAAATTTTTGTGTTCGATTAATCGTTTTTTTTTTTAATCGATTAATCGACTAATTTCGATTAATTACAATGCACATAGAGATTCCCAGTGCAGCTCCCAACAACTGGAATAATGGATAGCAGGATACAAAAAAACACACAAAGGCAGCGCTCGATGGGAATATCATTAAAACTTGTATAGTCTTCAAGTAGGTAACACAATAAATATTGCACTGGAGATAAAATCGATGTAGCTACATAAACTGTAAAAATGGTGCGAGTAATACCAAACGGTACCAAAAACAGTCATAATACCATGTAGCCAAGTATGATACTGGTATAAAAATGTGTACTACGATACTACTGCTGAATCCAGATGAGGAGAAGTTAACATCAGTCCTTTGGCATGTAGATGTCCCATGAAGGGAATTATCACAACTCCCAATGGATGGTTGTAGAATCCCAGGGTGATAGAGGGAAGTGTAACAGCCCTTGCATGTGACAGATAGTAAGGTCCCCCCGGCATTCAGATATGAAGGCACAGCAAAGGAGCCCTTCAGATGGACACGGTAAGCCCGGCCGGTGTCCGTGACATTACCGGATCTCCAACAGACTACCTGAAGGCCCAGAAGCCGGGGGAGAGATGAGTACCAATCAAAAGAGTTTTAATCGATCAAAAAGATTTTGATCGATCAAAAAAATTAAAGATTAATCGATCGATTAAAAGTTAATTTGCACAGCCCTAATAAAAATGTATCAATAATGCATAGAACTACAATGGCTTCAAATGTATAATTATCAATACATTGGATTTCATTGAAGTATATCTGAAGCCAATACTTTTTTATCCGTTTTATCTAGGACATTGCAATGTTGGTAACCACTAAGATACATTTCATCAACTCTGCTACCAGTAACAAGCTGAGTGACACATTTCTATCTGTCTAGCTTGGTGTAAACTATTAAAGGGGCCCAATTAACCCTTTACTACATCATTAGGAGGGCCCCTTACTTATTGAAGTCTGGTCAATGAGTGAGTGTGATCTAATGAAGATCCTGCTTATACTCATTTGAAGAGAACTGTTTTCATTGCCAATCTGCAGCTTCTATAGCTATAGCCCACAAAATATTTTCTTGTATTAACATAAGTATAGATGAGAGAGAGAGAGAGAGAGAGCAAGAGAGAGAGAGAGAGAGAGAGAGAGAGAGAGAATCATGTCCATGTACTGTATAAAGCATTAGTAAGACCTAATTTTGAGCATATAGTTCTGTTTTAGGTTGTTGTTGTTCAGTCGTTAAGTCGTGTCTGACTCTTCGTGACCTCATGGACCATAGCACATTAGACTTATCTGTCCTCCACTGCCTCCTGAAGCTTGCTTAACTTCATGTTCCTTGTATCGATTATGCTATCTATCATCTTGTTTTCTGTCGTCCTCTTTTTCTTTTCCTTTTTTCCATGATTCCCAGCATCTCGGTCTTTTCCAATGAGTCCTCTCTACACAAAGTATTAGAGTTTCAGCTTTAGAATTTGGCCTTCCAGTGAATATTCAGGGTTGATTTCCTTCAATATTGACTGGTTTGATCTTCTTGCCATCCAAGGGACTTTCTAGAGTCTTCTCCAATACAATATTTCAAAAGCATCAATTCTTCAGCGTTCAGCCTTTTTTTGACTATATGGCACTTTGTCGGTAGAGTGATGGCCCTGCTGTTTTAGGTACCAGGTCAAAAAATGCTGCAGAGCTGGAAAGAGTGCAAAGAATTGCAACAAGTTAATAAAGGACATGATGGTTCAGATGAACCCAAACTGAATGGTTTTGTTCCTTTAGAAGTGACAAAAAAAGGGGTGATAATGCAGAAGACTCACCATGCTCAGATGCAGGCACATGCCCCTTCAACTCCATTTACCACAACCCCCCTGGGTTCAATGTCTCTGCTTCCTTCCTTCATGGGCTCAGAAAGGCCACCCATAAAGAGTTAAATTTTAACTTAGATAATGGACCGATGGGGCCTACACACGATCGGTTTGGACCGATGAAAACGAACTTCAATCCATTTTCTTCGGTTTGAACAGCGCGTAGCTTCTCCAGAAGACTCCAGTTCCAGTTCCATCCACGTTTTCACCTGTGTTACCTGGACTTTAATATTCAAAATTAGCTGTGTTTTGGGCTTTTTTTTACTGAAATAGTGTTTTCCCTGAAGCAGAATGACTGTTTGAATTTGAGTAAAGAATTAGAATCAAAAAGTATAGTAAATAGTGTTCCTTTAGTAAATGACACCTGTGTTACCGAATTCCTCAAACAGAAATAAATTGACAAGAAAAAAAAAAAAAATGTTTTCATGTACAGTGGAACCTCGGATTGCGAGTAATGCAGTTAACGAGCGTTTTGCAATACAAGCAATTATTTAAAAAAATCCTGACTCGGTTCGCAAGTGTTGTCTCGCAAAACGAGCAGGATTCAAGCCTCTGCGGTGTGCAGTACCACATTTGGCCAGAGGTGCGGGGGCATCGGTGACTTTCGGAGCCATTCGGAAATACTCAGAAACACTCAGAAATACTCCATTCCTGAGGGATTCTGAGCCTTTACACGAGTTTCCGAGTGCAGCCAAGAGTCTCTCCGGCGCCCCCCCAACTCTGGCCACATGCGGTATTGCATGCCATAGAAGTCAATGTGGATAAATTATTTTAGTTTCCATTGACTTCTATGGGGAAATTTGCTTTGATATGCAAGTGCTTTGGATTACAAGCATTCTCCTGGAACAGATTATGCTCGTAATCCAAGGTTCCACTGTATATATAGAAGCTAACTATGTATGACATAACAACATTTATTTGCTTTCCCTCATAAAAGTACTTATTATGATTACTATTATTTTGATGTATATAGCACTGATATCTTTTACTACCCTCTAGTAAGTGGGAACATATAATGGGTTATACAACAGCAAACATAAAAACTAATAACACTGTAATGCTGATTTAAACTTCCCGGTGAACTGAAATTGAAGCCATGAGTGGCCCTGTTGGCATCCTTCAATCTGACATCCTTTTACCTAAAAATCAAAGAAGCTGGGCAGAAAATGTTAATGGATTTATTTTCATCTTTAATTAACTTTCAGTATTCACCTCCTATTAGTGATATTCTCACATAAAAAAACTTTACAGTCTGCTAATCACATTTTTTTTTTCTTTTGTAGATGACATGAAACAGAATCCCTGGATGTCCAAAGTGTGTTATTGTAAAGTATGTTGAAGATAGTGTCTTCTTGATCTCCATTTATATGCTTTACCAGTAAATGTGCTGATTATTTATAATGGTTTGGAAATAATCCTCTTATTACGATGTTGTCAATATTAAGCACATTTAATCAAGAAATTATCTGGGTTGTTTAAAACAATATAAAATAGGTTGAAATAATATTGTAATAATGTAATAAAGTAAATGGTTACTGTGATGTGTTTGAATAGTATTGCTTACATGCACATAATAAAATAAAAAGTACTACATTTACATACCGGTAACTATATATATATACATAAATGTTTTCAGTGAAGTAACACAGCAATGAGATGCAACAACATTGTGGAGATTACTATCTAACTAACTGAATATTTAAAGTAGAGAACCGTTGAAGCAAACAACAGTAACTGAAGCTTACCATAGTTAAAGGGTCACTAAAGGAAAAAAAATGTTTTGCTGAAATTACTGTTTACAGGGTATAGAGACAGAAAAGTTAACGGATTCCTTTTCAGAATAATTAAAAATAGATAAAAATCAATCATATAATGTGCCTGCAGGTTAGTTTCACTTTTGAACTGGCTTCATGTTTCTGCAAAGTAGAAATAGACACACAGAACAAAAACAAACAAATCCAGGGCAGTGTTATGTTTTTAAAATTAATCTTATTGGTTCTGGGAAGTTTTAGACACACAGTAATGACAGCTTAAACCATCGTGAGAAAGCTCCCAGCACTGGGGTTATAAGGAAACAGACAAGCAGGAAGTGTGGAGAACAGAGCAGGATTACAGCAACTTCAAAGCAAAAATGAACAATAAGGACATGAAACCAGTACTGCAGTAAGGTAAAGGATAAAGAGAAAATTAAGTGCGCTGATTAAATAGACAATTAACATTAAATTGGTGCTGATATACAGTAGGTGATTGATACAAAATATAATCTTAGTAACAAAAAACAAATATAGTCCATAGGTGATAGATCAGATGGTCACAATAGTAATGACTACTCCATCAAGTCCCAATATGTGCAAAGTTGCTTGAGAAAATCTTGTGAATAGTAGTATTCCCCAAATCTTGATTATGTGTAGAAACAAAGCCTTCACCTTGAATTACGAATGACACCCAATAGTGCTCAATTAATTGTTGCGCTTACCAGATGGCTCTGACTCCTTTAAATAAAAAGAAAGTCAGAAACAGCTGAAGCAGTATGTGACTGCAAACACTTGGTTAGACTGGATATCTGACGGTCTCAAGCCCAGGAGATGGACAGTGACATATATGCAAAAGAAAAATTAAAAAGCCCCATAGCATAATACTGTTTGGTTTATTAAAAATGGAGATTGATAAAAACAGCCAAATGGCCTCTTACATTAAAAGATGCCAGACCCGGCATCAAGGCTGATCGCTTTTAGGGTTTGTGGAACCAACATGGAGCATCTGCTCTGCAGCGGCGTGAAGCGGCGTGCATTCCACACTGTGATCCCCGACAACCAGATGACCGGAACTTGGCGTTAGAACATGTGACTCGATACGCTGCCGACGTACGTTTCGTTATTTCAAACGTCTTCAGGGCGCGTCCTGAAGACGTTTGAAATAACGAAACGTCAGTTATCCAGTCTAACCAAGTGTTTGCAGTCACATACTGCTTCAGCTGTTTCTGACTTTCTTTTTAATTAAAGGAGTCAGAGCCATCTGGTAAGCGCAACAATTAATTGAGCACTATTGGGTGTCATTCGTAATTCAAGGTGAAGGCTTTGTTTCTACACATAATCAAGATTTGGGAAATACTACTATTCACAAGATTTTCTCAAGCAACTTTGCACATATTGGGACTTGATGGAGTAGTCATTACTATTGTGACTATCTGATCTATCACCTATGGACTATATTTGTTTTTTGTTACTAAGATTATATTTTGTATCAATCACCTATATCAGCACCAATTTAATGTTAATTGTCTATTTAATCAGCGCACTTAATTTTCTCTTTAACATTTGACAAATGAAAACACTATATTTATTTTATATATTTTTTATTTGTTACTAAGTAGCAGCTTTTTTTCACATAATTTTGATGGCGCGGAACATCCAATCCTTTTTCCAGTAAGGTAAAGGAAGCTATTTAGCTAAAAAAAAAAAATTATTTTAGTGATCTTTAAATTGGAATTCAGTCGGTTTAGCAGTGACTGGCTGAATTGCAATCAGTGAGTGGCCTTCCCTGCTTGACAGAAGCCAATCATTTTTTTGACTCCTGTTGAAGCAGGATGTTGGAAAACTGTTCTCAATCAGCCACTGATCAGCGTATTCTAAAGGCCCATTCACACGATTGGATTATCCGACAGGAATTGTGTGATGGCAAGCTGTTGTCGGAAAATCTGGCTGTTTGTATGCTCTATCGGACAGTTGTTGTCCGATTTTCTGCGGACAAATGTTGGATAACATACTTTAAAATTGTCCACCAACAAATGTGTGTTGGCTGATTATCCAATCATGTGTACACAGACAAAACTCCAAAGTACAAACACGCATGCTCAGAAGCAATGCTCACCATTAAAAAACATTAGCAGAAGTTGCCCAAAGGGTTGAGCTAAAGAGCTGAAAACCACATAGTTTTGTGTTTGTTGGCCAACAATTCTTTGCCATTTATAATACAAGTTCAAGGCCAATGCCCTTCAGACAAAAATCCTATGCTTTGGACGCATAAAATCCGATTGTGTGTACGAGGCTTTACAGTGGCAGATGCAGTTTCCAGAATACAATGTCTCACATTTTCACTAGATTAAAAAGGAGCTTCAGCAATATGTTCATAAATGTTAAAAAGCTTATTGCCTCTCTTCTCAAAAGCTGTGGCATAGTGCAGGCTCACTCTCTTTCATCTCGTCACACCCCCTATATCTAGTAGAAAAAGAGTTTGAAAAAAGTTGGCTACTCCTGTGGTAGACCCTGCCATATCTGTCTTAACCACTTCAGCCCTGGAAGGATTTGCCCCCTTAATGACAAGGCCATTTTTTGTGACACGACTCTCCGTCGCTTTAACTGACAATTGTGCGGCCGTGCGACGCTGTACCCAAACAAAATCAACAACCATTTTTCCCCACAAATAGAGCTTTCTTTTGGTGGTATTTAATCACCTTTGCGTTTTTATTTTTTGTGCAATAAACAAAGAAATGTAAAACAAGTAACAATCCGCGCTAACCCCGCTAATCAAGTGCTGATGATGGTATACAAACCACCTGGGGATATGTAATAGTGAACAAATAAATAGGTGATAAACCAAAAATTGGTGCTGCGCGTGGAAAAAAAGCCTGAATATGAGGCTCAACAAACAAGAAACAACATTAACCAATTAGTGTGCAACCTGTAAGTGAAAAAAAATTGTAAAATATATATATATAAAAATATAATGAATAATATAGTGAAAAAACTGACAACAGTTCAATATGCAATCAACCATTGGATAGGTGCATATATGGGTGAAAGAACATAGAGTCCCATAGGAGTTTCCTGATGCTTGATATTCCTCCTTTGTGACACTCTAACACTTGAATCGGTCCGGACAGCAAACTAAAATCCTTCTACTAGTAAGTGAATGGCTTGCCTTTCCAGATCCAGAAAAGTTAAAGGCACCGTACGAATCTCTCGCTGCTCAGGACAGGACGCTCTCACTGGCTCCTCGTCTCCCTCTTCTGAGCGGTGCGGTACGGCGGAGGTGTCAGAGGAGAGGGAGCTCCGGAGCCCTGGAGATCTCATGATCCTTGCAATCAGCTGAGGGAGACGAGGAGCCAGTGAGAGCGTCCTGACCCGAGCAGCGAGAGATTCGTACGGTGCCTTTACCTTTTCTGGATCTATTAAGCAGCCATTCACTTACTAGTAGAAGGATTTTAGTTTGCTGTCCGGACCGATTCAAGTGTTATGCCGCGTACACACGATAATTTTTTTGTAATGAAAAAAAACGACGATTTCAAAAACGTCATTTAAATTCACTGTGTGTGGGCAAAACGTAGTTTTATGTCTTCAAAATAACGACCAAAAAAAAATTCGAACATGCTTGCATTTTTTGTGACGTTTTTCAAAACGTCGTTTTTTGTGTCATAAAAAGTGATTGTGTGTGGTTAAAACGATGTTGAAAACGACATTTTTAAACCCGCGCATGCTCAGAAGCAAGTTATGAGACGGAGCTTCAATGGAACAGAGTGCCGTCGAACGTGTCTTACGTAACCACGCTTTGCTAGAGCATTTTGGAAAAACGATGGTGTGTATGCAACGTCGTTTTGGAAAATGAAGTTTGAAAAACGTCGTTTTGTTTCATCACTTGAAACGTCGTTTTTTTTCATCACAAAAAGTGATCGTGTGTACGTGGCATTAGGGTGTCACACAGGAGGAATATCAAGCATCAGGAAACTCCTGTGGGACTCTATGTTCTTTCACCCATATACAGTATGCACCTATCCAATGGTTGATTGCATATTTAAC
This sequence comes from Rana kukunoris, assembly GCA_029574335.1. Taxonomy (NCBI): domain Eukaryota; kingdom Metazoa; phylum Chordata; class Amphibia; order Anura; family Ranidae; genus Rana; species Rana kukunoris. The sequence continues at coordinate 68,350,340 of CM056051.1, read as the reverse complement.
TGTTGTCAGTTTTTTCACTATATTATTCATTATATTTTTATATATATATATTTTACATTTTTTTCACTTACAGGTTGCGCACTAATTGGTTAATGTTGTTTCTTAATAAACAAAGAAAGACCGACAATTTTGAATAAAACAATAATGTTTTACTTTTTGCTGTAAGACATTTCCCCATTTTTTTTTAAAACAAATTTCTTCATCAGTTTAGGCCAATATATTTTCTTCTAAATATTTTTTTTTTAAATTGCAATAAGCGTATATTGATTGGTTTGCGCAAAAGTTAAAGCGTCTACAAAATAGGGGATAGATTTATGGCTTTTCTTTTTCTATTTTTTTTTTTTTTTTCTAGTAATGGTGGTGATCTGTGATTAGCAGTACTACGACATTGTGTCGGACAGATCGGACACTTTTAACACTTTTTTGGGACGATTAACAATTATACAGCGATCAGTGCTTTAAAAATGCATGTATTGCTGTTTAAATGTCACTGGTATGGAAGGATTTAACACTAGTGGGTAATCAAGGGGTTAAATGTGTTCCCTAGGGAGTGGTTCTAACTTAGGGGATAGGACTGACTGGGGGAGGAGACATATCGCTGTTCGTAATTACTACTGTCAGAGCAAGGATTTGTGTGTTTACATACACAAATCACCATTTTTGCTCTCGTGCCTGTGATCGCAGTTGGCTGGCGGCGATCATGCCTGCCAGCCATGCGCATCGGGTCCTCTGCCAGACCATCCTTTGAACCCATGAGTGTTATTGCCTATATCTTTTCCAGAAATGTAATATTTTTGGTCACAACATTGTCAGTCGTGTTTCTAAATGAGTGGCTCTTTCCTCATACTTCACAGTGACAAGATTATATTACATCTGAGATGATATAGGTAATTTCAGTGTTCCATCTCAATGAGGACATTGTTCTGGCCTGCTCTTAAGCATCCAAAAGCAGCCTCTACATTGCCTGGACATAGTATGAGCCATTAGAGTGTACCTAAAAAATACTGCTTCCATTAGACACACAGATTGCCTTTTTGTTATTTTCTTCAGACTTTGAAAGGGGCAACTTGCTTCAAAAGCCACCATTGCAAGGTGGATCAGGAAATTAATAGAAACAACTTTTTCTCTTAAACACTTTTGTGCACTCGCTCCACCAGATCTGTAGGATTATCCTGGGCTTTTAGACACCAAGCATCTGATGCCCAATTTTCTAGCCCCCCCCCTTTTCCCCACCTTCTTAGACTTCTGTTCCTTCTTTCTTATAGCTTCACGGGGTGGAGTCCCAGTCTTCGGCAGATGCAGCTTTGGGCAGCATGCTTTTTGCAATGGCACTCTGAACTTGTGTCTTTTAACCACTGTTGTTTTTTGGGCATGTTGCCACAGTAACATTTGCCTAGTTGTTTACTATCTTTGTATCCATTGCTTGAGGACATCCCATGGTATATGAATAGGTAGCCTGTGTCCTGTACGTTGTGATTAAGATCAAAGGAATTTTGACTTGCCTGTAAATTCCATATCTTAGAGGACAGTACAGGACACCCTCCATTAACTCTCCTTGTTAGACTGCATTGCTTGCTACAAAACTGAGGAGGACATGTCCTCAAACATTTGCCAGTGTCCAATCACCTGAAGATATGAGCCTGTAACCCACTGTGTATGAATAAGTTGCCTGTGCTCTGTACTGTACTCAAGGATATGGAATATAGAATTTACAGTTAAGTCAAAATCCCTTTTATGTATGGCCAGCTTAAAGCCTAACTCCATGTTTTAGTAAACTTTAAATACTGTATTTATCGGCGTATAACATGCACAGAAGTATAACACGCACCCTAACTTTAAGAGGGAAGTTTCAGGGGAAAAAACTTTCCATAGCCCCCTGCGTATAACACACAGGCACAGTTTACCCTTTATTTTCAGGGTAAAAGGTGAGTGTTATACGCCAATAAATACAGTAGTTTGTTTTAAACACTAGAGGTCTGCGCTATTGACAGAATACGTCAACAGCGCGGACCTGAGGTGCCGGGGTCACGTCTTTGGACGTCATGTCCTTGTAATTCCCCGCGCGCGCCACAGGGTGGCGCGCGGTGAGGAAAAACAGTCCCATCGCATCACCGAGGATTCGATGCGTGTACCCGGCAGCCGCGATGTCCGTCAGGTACACGCGATTGGCGGTGACAGAGCAGGGACGTGGAGCTCTGTGTGTAAACACAGAGCTCCACGTCCTGTCAGGGAAAGAGGAGACCGATCTGTGTCTCTTGTACATAGGGACACAGCATCGGTCACCTCCCCCAGTCACCCCCCTCCCCCCACACAGTTAGAACACACCCAGGCAATACATTTAACCCCTTCCTCACCCCCTAGTGTTAACCCCTTCAATGCCAGTCACATTTATACAGTAATTAGTGCATATTTATAGCACTGGTCGCTGTATAAATGTGAATGGCGCCAAAAATGTGTCAAATGTGTCCGCCGCAATATCGCAGTCCCAATAAAAATCGCAGATCGCCGCCATTACTAGTAGAAAAAAAAAACATAATTCTGTCCCCTATTTTGTAGGCGCTATAACTTTTGCGCAAAGCAGTCACTTATTGTGATTTTTTTTTTACAAAAATACATAGAAGAATACGTATCGGCCTTAACTGAGAAAAAAATATTTAAAAAAAATTGGGATATTTATTATAGCAACAAGTAAAATATATATATATATTTTTAAATTGTCGCTCTTTTTTTGTTTATAACGCAAAAAATAAAAACCGCACGGGCGATCAAATACCACCAAAAGAAAGCTCTATTTGTGGGGAAAAAAATGACGCCAATTTTGTTTGGGAGCCACGTCGCACGACCGCATAATTGTCAGTTAAAGCGACGCAGTGCCGGAAGCTGAAATTTTTTAGCCTGGGCAGGAAGGGGGTTTATGTGCCCAGTAAGCAAGTGGTTAAAATGCCGGCCCAACCAAACTATTAACTTTGCTAAAACATGCAGTGGCTTTTAGTTGTATCATCAGCTACATACAGTTTACAGTGCTGTGCTCTGACAGCAGGAGGGGGACTCCCCCTCCTGCTTCCGGAATAAATTTGAGTTGGACTAAGCGGTGCTCCATACCCCCCAACTGTCCCTGATTTGGAGGGATTGTCCCTGATTTGGAGCAATGTCCCTCTGTCCCTTATTCCTCTTCACGTGTCCCTCATTTTGGTCTGATCCATATAGATGTATATAAAATTCACTTTTTAGCTATCAAAAGGTGTTTCCCAGTTCTAAACCTTTTATCTGATTTCTAAATTTCTGCATTGTAAACTCTGAAAGCCAATATAAAGGAATAGTAGTGATAAAAAAAGCAGTTGTGGGTTTATTTTATTGTAACATTCTCCTTTAAGGGGGTGTGACAAGGGGTGTGTTTTATGTCTGCATACCTTTGCTGATAGGTGTCCCTCATTCCCATCTCAGAAAGTTGGGAGGTATGGTGCTCAGTCATTCACAAGAAGCTTTGTATTTTTTGAATGTATAAAAAGCTTCCTTGGATTGACTGAGGTGGAAAATGTGATGTAATTTGCTTGCCTCTCAGTCTAAGCCTCGTATACAGCTTTTGTTGACAGCTGTGCATGTGTTAGCGAAGGAAAATTTAAACCATACTATTTATAAATATTAAAGTTCAAAACTGTATGCTCTGCAGTATTTACCTAAGCAAACACACAGCTATTACACATGTGAAATTGTAGGGGTAACATTTTAGAATATGGGGATGGGGGCATGTATCAGTTATGGCATACAACAATGCTGAACAGGAGCAGTGAGATAGATTTTTAGACAGATTAAATACAAGGTTACAGCTTGATAAATAAATTCCTTCTTTTAAAAAAGCACTGTGGCAGAATAAAACATCACCCTGAACACAGGGATGGACTGGCCATTGGGACTACAGGGAGTTTCCCGGTGGGCCGATGGCTCAGTGGGCCGGCTTCAGTGACAGCGGACCGCTGTCCCCCCTCCGCTCCTCTGTCTCTCCCTCCCTGCAGCGCTCACCTGGGGGGAACAGAGGAGCATGGGGAAGAGGACAGACAGCCGACTCAACAGCTATGGCCTGGAAGTTACTCACTTCTGCCCAATCTTGTCCAAAAAGGGGGGTCACCGAACTGATTCTTTGCCCCGGGTGAAATAATGTCTAGCTTCCCCACTGGTACTGCCTATAAGAGTACCAGACGTTCTACTCTAATAAAGTAGAACGGCTAGTGGCTAGTGAAGGGGGAGAGGTGGCTTGGGTGGTCGGGGGGGGGGTGCGGGAGTTGTCCGGCCGCCATGGGAGAGACCTGTCAAAGTGGGCCAGTCTGGATGAAGTCCAGGGCCAAATTTTTTCCCAGTCCAGCCCTGCCTGAACATTAATTAATTGTGCATCTGTCTGGTGTGAAAATCTGAAGTTTGCAAACGTGTTGCAGTTTTTATTCCAGGATTCCAGGTGCATGAGTGGCAAATTCACCGAAAAACTGTCATATGGACTTTGCTAAATGAGAAAAAGCCTGATCTGCTTTTAAATGTGTCACCAACATGCTTTATAAATGCCCGACACATTGTGATTGTACGCTTGTCCTCTACTATGTTTGTTAAAACATAGATGATTATTAAAATAGAGACTGTGGTATCGTTTTTTTACAAATTATATTGGGCATAGAAAACAATTTTATATATACTTTTTATTATGTTTATCTTCTTAGGCAAGATACCACATATTAAAATCCTTTTTTAGTGAGTCATGATCAGAAAAAGTTGCATGTTTTCTTCTAATAAACTTTCCTTTCAAAGCTCTGATAACATGTGTACTAGCTATTGAGTGTTACACAGTAGGGATTGGTCTCTAAAAAATGAACTTGATGGCTCCAATGGAAGAGGACACTTCTGTTCAGCAGTATAAATACCTGTGTTGCCTTTAACACATGAACACATATGTTCTCTGTTAGTGGAAAGGCCCATCATAATGACAACTAAAGGAATAGATGGAGCATGAAGATTTTTAAGTACAGGCTGGAACTGTAATTCACTTTGGCTTAATATGGTCTTTTGGAAAAAAGTAGTGTCTTTATTAAACGGTGTATATTCTCAAGGCAGGTGTCCCATGTTATGGCTATTTGTAGCAGAGACCCAGGGGAACAGGAAAGACATACTAGAGAAATGCAAGTAAGGCCGCGTACACACGAGGGGATATGTCCGCTGAAAACGGTCCGATGGACCGTTTCAGCAGACATCTCCGCTCGTGTGTATGGGCTAGCGGACAGATTTCTCCACCCGACAGATTTCAAAGCATGCTTTGAAATCTATCCGGTGGGAATCTGTCCGCCCGACATGTCTGCTGGTTAGTACACTTACCAGCAGACATGTCGGCTCCCACCACCGCCGCGCCGCTGCCGAATGGATTCGGCGCATGCGCGGAAGTGTTTTACTTCCTGGTGCGGTGACGTGGCGGTGACGCGGCGGCGTCAACGTCACCGCCGCGTCACCACTACGTCACCGCGCCGTCCGGCGGCGGGGAATTTGATCCGATGGTGTGTACACGCCATCGGATCAAACTCCCGATCGGACATATCCGATGGAAATGGTCCGCGGACCGTTTTCATCGGATATATCCGATCGTCTGTACGCCGCCTAACAGTTGTTGGAGTTCTAGACAAAATATATGGGCTGCTACAGCATAGCCAGGTCATACCCTACACATAACCTATCAAAGGATGCTTTGCATATATACATTATCATTATATAGTAAGGAACACGTGCTGAATGTAAACATGAAACTCTGTAGCTGCCAGCACTACAGTCGACAAAACATTGTGAACAGATATATATTGTCATGAATCAGATGTGATCAGAACTGTGTGTACTGCTCAAATTAAACAGACGTATATATGTGAAGAAAGGAATAATATGTAAATGCAACCACCTCCCAATATCACACAGTGCACAACAAACCAATATAAGACAAGACCCCAAAATAACAACAATCAGACGAATATATATATAGCCAAAAGGGAATACCGGAATCGTAGTCTCAGCCAAGCTAGGGACATAACAGGAGATCAGCACATGGGGGACAAGGAGTAATGGACAGGAAGAGGGTGGAAGGGATCAGACAGCAGGGCAGGAATCCAGGTATACAGGACTGACAGGAACTGGTACAAACAGGTTTGGGATCACGTTCAGGTAACAGGTTCAGGATCAAGGTTAACAGATCAGGGCACAAGATGAAGCCAAGGCAAGGTACAGTATATGTAAACTTGGCAGATTTTTATACATTACCTGCTATCAGGTTCAGGTGACGCCTAACTGCAGGAGGAGATATCTGATCCATACTGCCAGGATCCACCCGCTGGTGGGCGCCAGTACTTCACGCCAAATATCAGATAGTATTACCAGTGGAACCTTTCCTGATATATATATATATATATATATATATATATATGTGCAGTGCTTAAAAAATATGTGAATTAACAGTAATAATTTCACAGAACCATATATCTTATAAAATGGCAAATATTGAAAGAGGAAAAAAAGAAAAAAATCAGTTCATATACAAAAAAAGTCCAAAGTGAAAAGTTCCAGTGTGATCAAAGTGATTATAACTGGCAATGTTGACAATCCATATATAACACTCAGGCCGCGTACACACGGCAGGGAACCTCGACGGGCAGAACACATCGTTCCGCCCGTCGAGGTTCCCTGCCGGCCGTCGAAATCGGCGACCCGCCCGTCGGGAATGGCAACCAGCCATTCTTCCAGGCGGGCCGTCGAGCAAATAGAGAGCGTGCTCTCTATTTCTGCTCGACGGGCTTCCCGACGGGAAGCTCGCCGAGAGTGTACACACGGCCAAGGTCCTCGCTGGAATGCAGCTTCCAGCGAGGTTCTCGCTGGTTTCCAGCGAGAACCTCGGTCGTGTGTACGCCGCCTCATACGTGAATATCCACCACCAAAGACGGGTATTGGGCTTACCAAAACATATGGACTCAGATACCGTGGTACTGAGTCAGTAAAGCATGTGTAATCCAGATACTGGCTATGGAAGCGGTTCAGAAGGTCTCACATCCCAACCTCACGATAGGGTTGCCGATCACTCGATAGTTTTGTGCATTCCAATGGACAATGGACAATGAAAACACAAAAAGGCCTCCACACAGTGTGAAAACCATTAATGGTATGTTTATTAAAAAAGGTAGAAAACTTACATCATAACAAAAGATAAAAAGCCTGCCATGAAATCCAACAGGGAAACGACACATACAACACAATGGCCTGGATAGAGTTTGGATCCGACACATTTCATCTGCTAAGACATCATCTGGGGTGTTCATCTACTCAGGTCATTATATATATTATATATATTTATATATATATATATATATATATATATATATATATATATATATATATAAATTATCATTATAAGCATAATCGATCAGCGAGGTGTTTCTCGCTGTACATTACTTCATGTTGTAACACTCACTGGAGTAAGGGAGTTGAGATTTGCACCTCACGCCTTGTTCTCAATTACTTCATATGCGTCTCATGTCTCGTTGTTGTTCGAGATACTGGGGTAGATTCACATAGATCAGCGGATCTTTAGATCCGCGTAATCTATCTTATTTACGATCCGCCAATGCCAGTTTTTAAGGCAAGTGCTGTATTCACAAAGCACTTGCCTCTAAAGTGGCGCCGGCGGCTCATAAATCCCCCGGCGGAATTCAAATTCCGCGGCTATAGGGAGTGTATTATTTAAATCAGGCACGTCCCTGCGCCGATTTAACTGCGCATGCGCCGCCGGCTAAATTTCCCAGCGTGCATTGCTCCAAATGACGTCGCAAGGACGTCATTGGTTTCGAAGTTAACGCAAATTACGTATGGCCGTATTCGCTAACGACTTACGCAAACAACGTAAAAAATTCAAAACTCGGCGCGGGAACGACGGCCATACTTAACATAGGATATGCCGCACTTACCCCTCATACTGTATAGCAGGGGTAACTATCCGCCGGAAAAAGCCGAATACAAACAACGTAAAAAAAATGCGACGGCCGGGCGTTCGTTTCTGAAAAGGCGGTTCTCCTCATTTGCATATTCGTCGCGTATACAAAACGGAAGCGCCACCTAGCGGCCAGCGGGAGATTGCAGCCTAAGATCCGACAGTGTAAGTCACTTACACCTGTCGGATCTAAGGGAGATCTATGCGGAACCTGATTCGATGAATCAGCCGCATAGATCCGACCGTCAGATCTCAGAGATACGACGGTGTATCAGTAGATACATCGTCGTATCTCTATATGAATCTACCCCACTGTGTTCGTGTCATTGCAGTGTTCACAAATGTGCATGCGCCACTATGTCCATAAGATATATGGTTCTGTGAAATTACTGCTGTTAGTTAATTCACATATTTTTAAGCGCTGCACTATATATATAGAAGGCCAGATTCTCAAAAAATTGTGTATCTGGCGGCGTAGCGTATCGTATCGCATTTACACTACGTCTACGCAAATTACTGGAGCAAGTGCCGTATTCTCAAAGCACTTGTTTCGTAATTTTCGGCGGCGTAGCGTAAATGCGCCGTCGTAAGGCCGCGTAATTCAAATACTGAAGGAGGGGGCGTGCTGTATTTAAATTAAGCGCGCCCCTACGTCCGGCCGGGAAAAAAGCCCAGTGCGCATGCTCCAGCTCACGTCGGAAAGCGTCGTTGAAACCGACGTCAAAACGACGTGATCGTCACTTACGCAATTCCCTATTCGCGAACGACTTAGTAAAACGACCTAACCGACGGAAAAAGACGACGCTGACCCGACGCCATACTTAACATGGCAACGACGGCACTTCGGAAACATACCCCTCATACAGCAGGGGTAACCTTACGCGTACGCAACCTACGTAAACTACGTCGCCGTGTCGCAAAAACGTTCGGGAATCGGCGTATTAGGCTCATTTGCATAGGAAAATGAGAAAACAACGTAAAGGCCACCTAGCGGCCGGCGTTGTCATTACATCTAAGATCCGATGGTGTAATTGCTTTACACCTGTCAGATCTTTAGTGTATCTATGCGCAAGTGATCCTAAAAGTGATTCTTGAAAAAAAACTGCGATACGACGGTGTATCTGAGACACCGTCGTATCTCAGCTGAGAATCTGGCCCACTGTGTATATATACATTATATATATATATATATATATACACATTATCACATCCATAACTCTGTGTTTGCCTCCTCTGGCACTGACAGTTTAGTGCTATTGCTCACTGCTCCATCTTCTTCACCTGGTTCTTCTCTTTGGTCATTCCCATTAGGTGGAAGGTAGAAATCAATACATTGATTCAAAAAGTTGGGATTTCACCCTGATGCAGCCAATTACTTGTCTGAGACTTTAAATGTCTGCTTTTAATTTGACACTAATTAGTGTTTCTTCCTTTTTTTATTGAACTGTTTCTAACGGTAAAAACATAACATTCCAAGAGACCCTAGAGGTATCAGGCTAGTGAGTGGTGACTTGAAAATATGGGCCACCCCTTTGCAAGGTGGTGGTTACTGGTTCTTCAGTAACTCTGTGTTGTAATTTACTGTAAAGTATGAATATGAACGTAAGAAATAGAGTCTACATGCGCCCCTTAAATTTAGGACCAGCAAAGTGGTTATTTTCTAAGCCAAGAGGCAACAAACTAAAAAAAAGCCTGCAGGTGTTGTTTTTAACTTGCATGAAAATAGCTTTTAAAAAGTGTTGTAAGATATATTTCTTATAACCAATATTCATATTTATACTATCTAATAATACTACCACCTCCAACCAGTATTTCATGCTTAAAAATAGTCAACGTTTGACTGTCCTTCTCTAGATCTCTAATTCTTAAACTGTTAAAGTTGATGATTAAACACTTCCCATGTCTTAATTTTTTTAACCATTTGCTGACAACCCCATAGCAGATTTACTGCTATAGGACGGTCGTTCTGGGCAGAATCACGTATACAGTCTCTCACAAAAGTGAGTACACCCCTTACATTTTTTGTAAATTTTATTATATCTTTCCATGTGACAACACTGAAGAAATTACGCTTAGTTACGATGTAAAGTAGTGAGTGTACAGCTTTAATAACATTGTAAATTTGCTGTCCTCTCAAAATAACTCAACACACAGCCATTAATGTCTAAACCGCTGGCAATAAAAATGAGTGCACCCTAAGTGAAAATGTCCAAATTGGGCCCAATTAGCCATTTTCCCTCCAGGGTGTCATGTGACTCGTTAGTGTTACAAGGTCTCAGGTGTGAATGGGGAGCAAGTGGGTTAAATACAGCGTTCAAACGTTTAGAGACTGTCACCACGGGCAGAGGTCACACTGAATACATACAAGTTTAATGATCTTTCGATTGGAGAGGCGTGTTTTGGAGTATCGTTGGGATTGCTTGTCCGTGCTTTTTGGGCTTACCGGTCATTTGGTTTTTACCAGTGAATTGCGGCTGTTCTTAACTTACCTCTTTGAATGCCTGAACCATTAACCACTAAGCACTGTTCTCGTTAAGGAGCTCTGTTTTGGCTTGGTTTATATAATGAACATTATTGGCTTCACCTGGAGCACTTAAAGGACCCCATTCCTTCATTCTTCCATATGCTGCAAACTTTATCATGACCATCTAAACGACCTCTGCCCTCATTGTTTTTATTTATTTTTTCTAATTGGAATAATTCATTGCAAGCCCCTGAAGAAGCGTTTTTCCAACGCGCAACATGTCGGGCTGAACACTGTGTGACACCCCACCTCCTGAGAACTTCAGTTGTCTTCAATCTCTATAATTAAGTGGCTGCGGGTCTCCTACTTTTTGTTGATCCTTTGTAATTGTATTTTTAGTTAGTAGGTGGTCTGTCATGCCAATGTGTTTGCAATTTTAGGCCTTATCTATGGGATTTCTAGCATCTTGCAGCGTGAGCCTCTCCATTCTTCCTCCATCTTCGGCTCCTTGGTTTCCAAATGAGATGCAAAATTTGCTCTCATTAGAAAAGAAGACTTTGGACCACTGAGCAACAGACCAGGTGTGTTTTTTATTTAGCCCAGGTAAGATGCTTCCGACGTTGTTTGTTGTTCAGGAGTGGCTTGACAAGAGGAATACAACATCAGTCTGCGTGTGGTGGCTCTTGCTGCACCGACCCCAGCCTCAATCCACTCCTTGTGAAAGTCTCCAACACTTTTGAATGGCCTTTTCCTGACAATCCTCTCCAGGCTGCGGTCATCCCTGCTGCTTGTGCACCTTTTTCTTCCACACCTTTCTCTAAGGCTGCATACACACGATCGAATCTATCTGCTGGAAACGGTCCGACGGACCGTTTCAGCAGACAAATTCGATCGTGTGTACGGGCGGACAGACGGGTTTTTCCAGCAGACAGATTTTAAAGCATGCTTTAAAATCTGTCTGCTGGGAACCCGTCCGTCCGACATGTCTGCTGGTTAGTACGCTAACCAGCAGACATATCTGTCCGCGCATGCGTCGAATGGATTTGACGCATGCACGGAAGTGTTTTACTTCCTGGTGACGGTGACGTGGCGGCATCAACATCACCGCCACGTCACCGCGCTGTCTGCCGGCGGGGATTTTGGTTTGATCGTGTGTACACAATCAAACCAATCTATCCCAGCAGACAAATCCGATCAAAACGGTCTGTCAGACCAATTTGATCGGATTTATTTCACGGTGTGTACGCGGCCTTACACATACTGTAACTTTCTATTAATGTGCTTTGATACAGCACTTTGGGAACATTCAACTTCTTTTGCAATTACCTTTTGAGGCTTTGCCTCCTTATGGAGGGTGTCAATGATGGTTTTCTACACAACTGTCAGGTCAGCAGTCTTTCCCATGATTGTGATTCCTACTGAACCAGACTGAGAGACAATTTAAAGGCTCAGGATCCCTTTGCAGGTGTTATGGCTTAATTAGCTATTTAGAATAGGACACTTTGAGCCTAAAATATTGCACCTTTTCACAATATATTTTTTTTTTTTCCAAAGTTGTCTGTCTTTTTTTTCTTTATAGCGCAAAAAAGAAAACACAGAGGTTATCAAATACCACCAAAAAAAAGCAGCTCTATTTGTGGGTAAAAAAATGACATAAATTTGGGTACAGCGTTGCATGACTGCACAATTGTCAGTTAAAATAACACAGTGTCGTATCATAAAAATTGTCTGGACATAAAGGCCCAGATTCACAGAGCGATTACGCCTGCGCAACTGGTGTTGCGCGTGCGTAAGTCTAAATGTGCGCGTGCGTTTAGATGCGCGCGATTCAGAAAACGAATTACGCCAGAAATCTACTTTTTTTTGTCCGGCGTAATTTCGTTAGACAGACGCATCCGTCCGCGCAAAAATGCGCTAGACACACCATTGATTTGCTAGTCAAATATGCTAATGAGGGAGTTGCGGGGATCCACAAAAAAACGCAGTTGCTGCGCAGGCTACGCGATGTGCGCAACAGCAAAATGTCCTGTCTAAAGTTAGAGCACCTAAAAGCTGGTCTAAATTTTGAAAAAATGTCTACATCTCACAGAAAGCAACACCTTTACTGAGGAGCAGACCACACACACGTGTTGCACTACAATTTGACTGCCAACATGCCAGGGGCATCGTCGCTCATAGCTGCACTAGTGAATTTAGATGACCAAAGAAGGAGGAGGGCACGGAGGATGGCACGGGAGAGGGTATACCGCACACACATAGACCTCTTTGGCATGAGTGATTCTGAGGTGTATCGCATCTTCAGATTCCCCCCTCATGCCATCCTGGAATTAACCACAACCCTGCAGGATGACATCACCAGCCCAACACACCGCTCACATCCAGTGCAGCCACTGGTGAAGGTCCTGGCAACACTCCATGTCCTTGCCAGTGGCTCTTTTCAGCGTACAAGTGGAGTGGTGGCTGGGATGTCACAATCCTCCGTGAGCAGATGTGTGCACCAGGTTGTCCCTGCAATCCTCACACGCTTGGACAACCAAATCATCAAACCCACCACTGAGGACCTGCGGCTGAAGGCAATGACAGATTTCTACAGAATTGCCAGATTCCCACGCACCATCGGGGCCATTGATTGCACACATGTGGCACTCCAGCCCCCCCATGAGACAGAGCACATGTACCGCAATCGGAAGAATTGGCACTCCATCAACGTACAGGTGATAGTTGATGCCCAAGGCCTCATATGGCACGTCCGTGCCAAACACCCCGGATCCACCCATGACAGCTACATCTACAATCAATGCCACATCCGAATGGAATTCGATCAGAACGTGTATGGGAACACCTGGCTGGTTGGTGAGTGACATGGGAGTCAGGCATGACTATCCCCTCCCGTGATGCACACCTCACAAGTGGCACATGCATGACTAACATTCTCCTGTCTTTTCCCTTCCAGGTGACTCTGCATATGCACTGGGACCCCATCTCATGACTCCTATCCGGAACCCCCAAACCCCAGGGGAGGAAAGATACAATCAAGCACACATCAAAACCCGTGCAGTGGTGGAGCGCACCTTTGGCCTCCTGAAGTCACGTTTCCGATGCCTGGATAAGTCTGGGGGTACACTGTTGTATTCCCCAAACTTTGTGTGCCATATCATTGTTGCATGTTGCATGCTGCACAATCTCGCAGTGAGGAAGGGCCTGCAGGTTGAGCTACGTGATGACCTGACCCCCCAACCAGACAATCAACCCCTAACCGAGGATACCCCGTCTTCTGAGGGAAGAGCAGTCAGGAGGCAGCTCATATTGGGCATCTTTGCACGTTAAACACACACATTAATCATGGCACAATGAGAATGCATGCATGCACACCACTGTGGTCCCTAGCACACACACCCCACATCCTCATCAAATTGGATTGGCACCAGTCCACCATGCAGGACTGGTGAGCAGTAACGCCACGTCAAGGCTCCAATTATGTCACTGAACATTCATACACCAATCACACGGACCTGAGGATCACTTCTCCCTGGTCCTGGGGAACCCTTCTCCACCAAAATTGAGGATGACACCCCTTTTCCAGCAGGAATGTCACCCCCACATTCAAACAGCATGCACAACCCAAAATTTAATAAAAATGTCAGCAAAAAAATAAAAAAAAATAAAAAAAAAATAAAGCAAGAAAACAAACGAACAAAAATATATCAATCAAACAAACAGTCTCTCAAACACAAATATACCAACAAGCACTTGATCACACAGAACACTAATCTGACAACTACAAGACACACTGCAACGAACAACAGGAACAAAAGCACTAGGTTCAATGGGAAGGGACACAAAGGGATGTACTTTTGCAATGCAAGTGCGTTTGTGTGTGTCTATTTATGCTGTCTGCGTAGTTCACAACGTTGCCCTAGTCCATTTTCAATTTCACTGATTGCGCCGCTTCCGAGTTGTGAGCATGCGCACAGCGGAGCTGACATGGTCTCCTTCACGCGCGCATGCGCGAGCCGGCCGGCCCTTCATTTGCATGGGGTCACGGCTCATTTCAATGTAACACGCCCACGTCCCTCCCAATTTGTATTACTCCTCCTTACGCCTCTGGAAAAAACCTTACGCTTGCGCAATTTCCTGCGCAAAAGCTACGTGAATCGGGGGATTACGCGGCTAGATGGCGCAAGTCTAACGTAAAGGCGGTGCGCTACGCCGGTCCAATAATGCGCCGATGTACGTGAATCTGGGCCAAAGGGCGGTAATTCTTTTGGAGGGCAAGTGTTTAAACAAGTTAGTACTTTAATTATTTATTTATGCTGTGTGTATGGGTAACAGTTCTGAACGCACACTACTATGAATAAGGTTCCATTCACACGTCCATATTCAAGTATGCAGGATCTTGCTGGCGGCAAGATACCAGGTAAAAAGTTGTCTGTACACATGTAACATTGGGTCTGACATTTATGTACGTACAATGTGCAGTATAAATGGACCCCACTTGTCATCGCTGCTGCTCAGGTCCCACATGTACTGTAAGTATAGGGAATGTATAAGCAGTGGTGCAGCTGAATGAGTCATTCATGTAGCCATTGTTAATGCACAGAATGACCACTGCTTTTTCTGAATGACTGGAGGAAAAGGTCTTTCTGTGCATGCGCTGCTGATGAATGAATGTGGTGTCATTCAGGTGGAGGTGTAAACATCAATATTGTGTCATCAATGGCGGTGGCACTGCCTACAGATTTTTGATATTTATGTCATCCCTGAGCTGAAGTGGTGGACAATGGGGTTCATTTACACTGTACACTCTATGCATTCAAATGTTAGCGCAAATGTTTACATGCTCACAGCACAAATTATAGCTCAACTATGAACCATGAAATCATATTTTCCCAGTGCAGCACTGTGGGAAGTGGTCCATAGTCTTCTATGCTGTTGCACACACAGATACAGTACGTACTAAACTATATGCTCTACCCATCTGTATGCCACATTTTTGATTCCTGTGTAATCGAGCTATCATGCTATCCCTACTTCTACCCCACACTTTCATTTGGGGAGCACTGGCTATGAAAGAGCATAATGTCTGCCAAGGGATACTTTGAGACAGGCACTGCTGCTTTGATAAAGGGTCCAGGGCTTTTTTTCTGGGGGAACTTGGTGGAACTCAGTTCCACCACCTTTGGCTCAGACCCTTTTGTGCCTGCTCACCACAATCACTTGTGAACACAGAAGTCTGGTTTCTGTGTTTACAAGTGACTGCTTTGTAACCCCCTGAACTCTGCACACTGTATGTAATGCAATTCTGGTATTTAATGCCCCTTTAAGACCCTTCTACTGTTTGTGAAATCTGAACGGGTCGTGGTTGAGTTCCTGCACCTATTTTCTGAGAAAAAAAGCTCTGAAAGGGTCCATTTGTGTCAGGCCGTCTCTTAAAGTGGAAGTCAACCCATCCATTTAACCGTTTAAAAAAAAAAACAGTTACATTTCCGACATGTGCTGAATGTAACCCTCTTATTGTTTGTGCTCTCAACCAGACTGTCAAACCATCCAATGGCTAGTGTCATAACTGATTACATGTGCAGCATCATGGCAGTTGTAGATTAAACAGAGGTCAAGATGGCAGCTTCCTTGGCTGAAAACAATAGGAGGGTTTACTTCTACTTTAAAGCTCACATCTAATGCACCTCTGGCCATGGGGATACAAGCTCATATTTCCCACAGAGGCTGGCAAGGGATTGCAGTTGTGTCAACCACAAAATCAGCCCATTCCTTGAAGTCAACATTTATTTAAGCTCCGAAGAGAGTGTTGATGCTGTGTCTCTATTTGGAAGATGCACTTTCTCTTTATGATCTGGTGACCATTGTCATTAAAATGTAATATGAAGTACAACATTTTGAGTTGTCATGAGAACAGGAATAGAGGGCAAATCTTACAATGGGGAAATTTGTTTGGATGACAACTGTCCCTCACTTTGGAGAGATTTTTCTTTCACTTTGTGTTGTGTTTACATGACAGAAAGAGAAGAGCAACCTCCTTCCTGGATAGCAGATTACACATAAAAGTCAGATAGGGGTTTTTACCATTAAATATTCTATCCAAAACGAAACAAAATGAAAAACCTATTTTAAACCTAGTTGATGAATTTTCTTAAAGTAGAAGTATGGTCAAAGCTTGTTTGGCCATACCTCTCCTGTACTGTAGGTCACAGTAGTGCATTTAGTTATTCACTCCTGTGGCCCAGATTCAGTTGACAGCGGGATAGAGTCTACTGTCAGCTGATGGCACAGGGTCGGTCCAGGCTCTAAAGGAATCCCAACAATAATATCAAAATTCATGCAAAGCCCCAAGCTTCCAGTGAGCGCTTCAGGGGCAGAGCACCGAGCAGTGACTGACAGTCACTGCTCCATCCTCAGAGCGGATCAGCAGTCTTTGATAGCTCAGTTGTCAGTGTAGTGCCAGCGGGGGACAGCTGCAGCATCAGATTGATGCGGCAGACATCTAGGTGAGTATGAATGTTTTTTTTTTAAACTCACACTTCTCTTTTAAGACTAAAACCAAGAGCCTGTCCATACAGTGTTTATAGAAAGGACACTTAAGCCGCGTACACACGATCAGTCCATCCGATGAGAACGGTCTGATGGACCGTTGTCATCGGTTAACCGATGATGCTGACTGACGGTCCGTCGCGCCTACACACGATCGGGTCAGAACGCGGTGATGTAAAACACAACGACGTGCTGAAAAAAATGAAGTTCAATGCTTCCAAGCATGCGCCGACTTGATTCTGAGCAAGCGTGTATTTTTAACAGATGGTCGTGCCTACTAACGATTGGTTTTGACCTATCGGTTAGGAATCCATCGGTTAAATTTAAAACAAGTTGGCTTTTTTTTAACCGATGGATAACTAACCGATGGCGCCCACACACGATAGGTTTTGACCGATAAAAACGGTCCATCAGACCGTTGTCCTCGGTTTAACCTATTGTGTGTACGAGGCCTTAGATGATTAGTTATGGGGGGCACCCAGCTATAGCCTCCAAAAAGCCTGGTGATAACATCACTGGTAGAAACAAAAGCCTATACAAATCCTTTAAATACAAAAACTACAAGTTTTCAAAGAAGAAAGGAGTGTGAACATCGGGGGCCTATATTACAGGATTTTAAAGTGGAATCGTCATTAAAAATTACAAGTATCAATACATCATGTGCCAACTTTACCAAAAATACATATTATTTTAAGCAAAATGTGCCTCCTGCTGTTTCCAAGTTCCCATCCTAGGCAGTCTAGATCACATGCCCTCAGGCTAGCAGTCATTAGAGATTACTACTTTCAAGCAGGCAGTCTCCTCATGTAGACATATTATACAATCTTCTTATTAAATTTCCTTTATATCTACCTTCAACTATGTATTGAAAGGGCCTGCCTGATTGCATACTAATTGAAAGTGTTGAGGTTTGACCTCATATTATATGGATCTAGTAAATCTAAAGGAAATTTTTACAAGAAAACTGTATATTGTATGGCCAGCCTTCCTGGGAGATCAGCGGGTTAGCAAGGCACATGGTACTTTTTTTCTTAGAGAAGAAAATCAAAAGTTCTCCTGGGGTTTTTACTTTCAGCAAGCAGACTATCAAACAATTTGAAATGTATAAATAAGTGTTTTATTGTACAAATATTTAAAATCCACCAAAGTTTTCAAAATATGAGCTCTTACATGGATTTTCGTCATAACCCATCAATCATAAAAACATGCAAAATAGGTAAGTATACTCAAGGCAAATTTAAAGGAGTTGTAAAGGAAAAAATTGTTTTTGCTGAAATGACTGTTTACAGGGTATAGAGACATAACAGTTAACTGATTCATTTTAAAAATGATTAAAAATAGATAAAAATAAATCATATGATGTACCTGTAGTTTCTAGTTTCGTTTTTTCATCTAGTTTCGTTTTTGCTGGTTATTTCCTGCCTCTGTGCTATACAGAGCATACAGAGCCATAGAGCAATGATGGTTTGGAAAACGAAACTAGAAACTAGACACACAGTAATCACACCTCATTGAAGTTAGTGACCACAGAGGGAAAGCTCCCAGTACTGTGGTCATCAGGAAACAGACAACCAAGAAGTGTGGAGATCAGAGAAGAATTACAGCAGCTTAAGAGCAAAAACGAACAATAGGGACATGAAAACAGCACTGCATTAAGGTAAAGGAAGCTATTAAGATAAAAAAAAAAATCCTTTACAAACCCTTTAATCGAGGTGAGGTCTGGGACAACAATTTTCTGAAAATCTCTAGTTCCAATGCTGACTCCCATCTATGGGAGGTAATTATAATGTGCAAATCCACATGGATAATTTAAAGCTTTTGTGATACCATGTACTTATAAGGTTTGATATGTTTTTTTTGTATTCAGGATAACACAGTCCCCCTGAAGAAGACAAAACGTGTTTGGTCAAAACGCATTGGGACATTTGTCTGGGGCAGGATCGATTATTGTAATAAATTTGAGTATACCTGCCTATTTTTCATGTTATTATGATGGGTTATGACCAGAATTCAATTTTCTTCTGTAATACAATATTTGGGGTGTGCAGCTTTCTTATCTCCATGTGCCTTTCTATACTTCATGATACAGGCAGTACATAGGACAACATCAATTATTACATCGGTGTAAGGTCTTTAACCACTTCGGCCCCGCACTATTTGGCTGCCAAATGACCGGGCCACTTTTTGCGATTCGGAACTGCGTCACTTTAACAGACAATTGCGCGGTCGTATGACGTGGCTCCCAAACAAAAGTTACGTCCTTTTGTTCCCACACAAAAACATGCATTCTTAGAATCAAGTCGACGCATGCTTGAAAGCATTGAGCTTAATTTTTCTTGGCTCGTCGTAGTGTTGTACGACACAAGTTTTGGACGGTCGGAATTTGGTGTGACAGTGTGTATGCAAGACAGAATTTGATTTTCTTCTGTAATACAATATTTGGGGTGTGCAGCTTTCTTATCTCTGTGTGCCTTTCTAGACTTAATGGTGCAGGCAACACATACATTTTTCACACACCGATAAACCTATTTAAACTACCATAAGTTCACATTTAAAAACTAAATTCACAAATATTAATAAAGAAAAGTTTCACAACAAGGGCTGCAATACTCACATCCTTTCCAGAGCTGTTCCTGCAGTAACCCCCTTTTCACAGCAAGATGTCATCAGTCTTCAAATTAAATGTCATCCAGCATTAAGCATTATTCAACCTGGAAGCCTGAGGAGCTCTTGTGCATGCATCATAGACCTGCCCTCTGAGAAGGTGTTGCCAGGGCACTCTTCCTTCAAAGGTAACAATGAAGAGAGCAGTGCTGACATCATTTTAGACATGCCAGCACCAGAGAAGATATATTCAAATTTGACAGGCCTGAAGACACCAATGGTAATTATAAAACAAAAAAATAAAAATAAAACAACATACTACCACTGTTGGAGGAGCTCCAGGGGAAGTAATTGGGGGACTGAGTCTGAAGTTGGGATTTAACCACTTAGGACCCGGACCAAAATGCAGGTAAAGGACCCGGCCAGGTTTTGCGATCCGGCACTGCATCGCTTTAACAGACAATTGCACGTTCATGCGACGTGGCTCTCAAACAAAATTGGCGACCTTTTTTTCCCCACAAATATAGCTTTCTTTTGGTGGTATTTGATCACCTCTGCGGTTTTTATTTTTTGCGCTATAAACAAAAATAGAGCGACAATTTTGAAAAAAATTCAATATTTTTTACTTTTTGCTACAATAAATATCCCCCAAAAATATATAAAAAAAAATGTTTTCCTCAGTTTAGGCCGATATGTATTCTTCTATTTTTGGTAAAAAAAAATCGCAATAAGCGTTTATCGGTTGGTTTGCACAAAATTTATAGCGTTTACAAAATAGGGGATAGTTTTATTGCATTTTTATTATTACTTTTTTTACTACTAATAGCGGCGATCAGCGATTTTTTTCATGACTGTGACATTATTGCGGACGCTTCGGACAATTTTGACACATTTTTGGGACCGTTGTCATTTTCACAGCAAAAAATGCATTTACAATGCATTGTTTATTGTGAAAATGACAGTGCAGTTTGGGAGTTAACCACAAGGGGGTGCTGAAGGGGTTATGTGTGACCTAATGTGTGTTTACAACTGTAGGGGGGTGTGGCTGTAGGTGTGACGTCATCAATTGTGTATCCCTATAAAAGGGATCACGCGATCGATGACGCCGCCACAGTGAAGAACGGGGAAGCCATGTTTACACACGGCTCTCCCCGTTCTTCAGCTCCGGGGACCAATCGCGGGACTCCAGCGGCGAGCGGGTCCGCGAGTCCCATGGTCCAGGAGCTTTGGACCGAGTCACGGGAGCGCACCGTGGGCTGGGTACTAGCACAGCACTTACCTGTACGTGCATGTGCCCAGCCGTGCCATTCAGCCGACGTAAATTTGCAGGAGGCGGTCCTTAAGTGGTTAAACTGATTTCCGTAACGCGTTTCGTTCAAAGTATAAGAACGACTACAGTTCCCCTTTAAAACTTACTATAAGCTAAATGAGGAAAGCAGAATAATTAATAACCATAATATGCAATGCTTTATTCTTGTAATTTTGGGAATGTAAATGAAATCAACCCTTTTCCTATCCTTGCAATTGTTTGAATACTATGTGCAAGTATATAAGCAGGGCAAACTCATCTCTAAAATTATAGCACTATTAATAACCTTAAACGGATCATTTCAAGCTCCTAGCATTCTCTTTAGAATTGAATTAGTATACACTTATCACTGCCACAGGCAGTTTACTTTCTATGCCCTTTAGAAAGCATGCACATTATTTAAACAAGAGCGTAGTAAAGAAAAGCATACAAGTGAAAAATGTCCTCGCTATGTACGCCATACAACGAGCTCTGCCGAAAATTGGGCCCATGTGGGCTTTTCTGTATGTCAGCCATTTTCAAAGGAGTTGAGTAAAACAGTTTGTGACCCCAATAAATACTGTTGTATAATGTGTCCTGAGAAAGCTCGTCTACATTTATGTCATCTGTCTGCACCGAGCTGTTCCGATGCATTTTTATAACGACTGTCCTCGCAAGCATTGCAAGCCTGACAAGTAATAGAGAAAAAGAAAAAGAAAAAAAGGACTAAGTACGGCATTTATTCACTTGTCACTTGCAGCTCTGAGCTAAGTAAATGAAAAAAATCTACAAATATTTATACCCGCTGTGCAGAGACCATGAATATCTCACAATGGTGACGCAGTCAGGGCAAATCAGTTGTAAAATCACTTCATAATAATAATAAAAAATAAAAAATAAGTGTTTATGCAGGCAAGTCACAAGTTATCTGATTTACACTCATCTGAGTCAATACTCTATAGAATGTTTAATCTTATATATATATATATATATATATATATATATATATATATATATATATATATATATATAACAAAACAGAAAATTCACCTTGGGACTTTTCTCCTTTTCTTTTATATATATATTTATTTATATTTATCATAGCTGGCTTTTATTTTAGACATCTGTTACACGCTATACTAATGGCCCGTACACACAATTTGAAAATCGGACCAAAAATACTGATTATATATCAGACAGGAGGCTCATATCTTATGCATTAACTTTCTTTATTAATGCCCATAGCAGACATATTTAACTTTCTTTAATCAACTTAATGTAAAAAAAAAAAAAAAAAGAAAAGAAAAAACTTTTTTATACAAACTACAAATCCCAGCAGTCTCGGTAAACTAGGCCACGCCCAGGTAGTGACCTCTATATAATGGACTGCTTCCAATGGTTCCTCCTCTTTCTTTCTGCTCATGGCTGAGATAAGTACTTCCCATATTTATATATATTTATTGACAAATGTACGGCATCCGGGAAGGATGAGGGGAGTTTTACCCCCAAATTCCTTGCCAGCTTATTACTGCTTGTCATTTTTCTCCCTTGTTGTTTTACACTGTCTTTTGCCATTCATTTCATATGTATTTGGTTTACACCTGTGCGCTCGTGTGCTCCTGCAGCCTTTAATTGTTTTTTGGCTGCTGTTCAGTCGGGGAGTTTTTTCTCCCCCTTCTCCCCCAGAAGCCGGAGTGCTGTGCCTTGCGGTGTCTATACCGCTCCCCTTCCTCGCCGGGCGCCGTCACCGGGCGTCGCCATCTTGCCTCCCTCCCTTCTCCTCACACACTCTCCTTCGCGCGCGAGCGGGAGGGCGGCTCTTCGCCGCTCGCCGCTCGCCCAATCAGCTCCTGGGGACGTAGTCTCGCGAGACTTCGCCCTCAGGTCACGAGGGATCCCGAGCTTCAATTTCCCTCCGCCGCAGTTCCGACGGGTGAGGAGATTAGGAGAGGAGCCTGTCCCTGTAGGATACATACATATTACCTCTCTTTCAGCATTATTCACGGCCCCATCGCTCAGGTATACACACGGAGCAGCTAATTAGGTACTCTGCCTTCCTCACTCCCCTCTTAAAAACGGTCCATTACCTTGACATCTGCTTGTCCACAAGAACGCTGCATAACAGCCTGACATGTCAGATATACCTGCCTCAACCCCCCCAGAGGGGATAACTCCCCCTCAGACTTTGCCCACACCCTGAGTACATCTCAATTACAGAACATCATACAGCTGTCCATACAAGCTGCCCTGACCTCTGCCTCATCCTCCAGGACCCAGCAATCTATGCCTCCACCAATTCCGCCGCCTCAGCGCGACGAACCGCCAGTAAAGAAGGGGAAAGCCTCACACAAGAGGAAGCATACCCCGGCGGTACATGACTCCCCGGCAGGGGAAGAAAATAATGTGCTCCAGGCAGCCCCTAACACGGGCTACCAGACCCAGCATCCCACAGTCAAATCTCGACCCCTGGACCCCAGGGAGATACACCACAGGGGGTATAAGGCCATTAGAAGGGCCAAACCTGACTCTTATGTGGACTCCTCAGAGGAGGACTCGGCCGGTCCTTCTGTCGAATCAGACTTATCGGAGTCAGAGTCATATACTGACGATGCTGGGGATACGGCGCCTGACACAGCCGCCACCCCTACCTCACAGGGCGAAGTTCTCCTAGACGCTCTAGGAGAACCTTTCTTTCACCCAGACGCCATTACCCACCCGCGTTCTGGAGAGTGGACCCCACTTCCTCACGTTTCCCAATACGTGGAGGTATGGGCTAGAAAATCACTGGACAGGACTAGTCGTAATAAACTGAGGGCAGAATGCCCCAGATCCTTCATCCCCAAGAAGGTTGTGACTACCCCGGAGGTAGACCCCGTCCTGACAAAGTATTTGTTGAGGTCTGGAAAATTCCAGAAGAAAGGCATAGAACGCTCCTTTCGATCTATACAAGATCGCATTCTGGACCTGATCGGCCCCCTAACCAAAATCCTGAACCTCTCTGAGCAAGCCGCGGCAGCCCAACAACCAGTGGATCTTCAACAACTCAGAGGTTGGGCACAACGGGCAATATGCTTAGCAGGCACCGCCAACACGGCTTGCTCGGTAGAGAGGCGCCGTTCCATTCTTATGCGCCTAGACCCCCAATTGTCTCATTTGGCAGAGTCGGAGCCTGGACCGTCGGCCGACGGCATGCTGTTTGGCGACTCGTTGATAAAGGATATCAACAAATTTGTGGGCCTCTTTACCAGCCTTGATAAGGCCCAAAATTCACTGAGAAGATCTGGGGCCAATAGAGTTTTTACCAGGGCCGGCAGAAATAAGGGCCGTTCTGCCGGCCGTACTCCCTCCTACAGGCCACAGGGTAGAACCCCTAATCAATACCAGTACCAACAGGCTCCATCCTATGTCCCCCCGATGGCGCAACCTGCACCATTCTTTCCTCCCCGAGGCAGACCCTGGCGTGGACGTGGTGGACGTGGCTACCCCCGATCCCGACCTCCTACCAGTGAGTATACCCTACACTCCACGCATTCACATTCATGTGGGGGGACGACTGAGGTATTTTACCCACGCCTGGTCTGCGATTACGGCAGACGCCTGGATCCTACACACAGTCACGGGGTTTGCCATAGAGCTACACTCTCTACCAACACTCAACATTATCCCCCCCCCAATCCGGTTTGCAAACCAAAAAGTTGTCCTCATAGACAACGAACTACGGGACTTGCTGACCAAACAAGCAGTTACCGAAGTAGACCCCTGCTCTCCAGGCTTCGTAAGCAACCTGTTTCTAGTACACAAGAAGGAAGGAGGATACCGCCCAGTAATAAACCTCAAAGAACTAAATCAGTATGTCGAGTATCGACATTTCAAGATGGAGGGAATTCACTACCTCCGAGACCTCCTCCACCCTGGGGATTGGCTCGTGAAGCTAGATCTAAAGGATGCCTACCTCACGGTACCGATACACCCAGAATCACAACACCTACTTCGATTTCTGTGGAAAGGCAGGATGTGGCAATTTACCTGCCTACCATTCGGCCTATCGTCCGCTCCTTGGTGTTTCACCAAACTCATGAAGCCAGTGGTAGCGGCACTAAGGAGCAGAGGGGTACGTCTGATCATATATCTGGACGACATCCTCATCATGGCCTATTCCATGAATCAGGCCCATCTTCACATGTCCTGGACAATGTCTTTAAAAATCGATCCTCGCCCCCTCTCAACAACTGGAGTTTTTGGGCTTTACGGTCAACACCGTACAATCCACCCTGAGTCTCCCCAAACCCAAACTTGCTTTGATCCGCAAAGAGATACGGACAACGCTATTAAGAGGTTATCTGTCACTTCGCACACTAGCACGCCTGGTGGGTCTCCTGGCAGCTTCCATTCAAGCCATCTTCCCGGCTCCATTACATTACAGAGCTCTCCAAAGACTCAAGATTATGCATCTGAGACAGGGCCTCAAATATTCAGACGAGGTTCCCCTCTGCCAGGAAACTACCGAGGAACTGAAATGGTGGCTTCACCACGCTGTAGAGTGGAACGGCAAAACCATCTTCAACCCCACTCCAGACATTATCATAGAATCAGACGCCAGTCGCCAGGGCTGGGGAGCCCGGTGCGGCACGTCCTCCACTGGAGGGACGTGGTCCACCGCGGAGGCCACACTCCATATCAACGCGCTAGAACTCTTGGCAGCCCTCTTTGCAGTCAAGAGCTTCATACCGCACTCTTCCACCTGCTGTCTCCTGCTTCGCATGGACAATGTGGCGGCGGTACAATACGTCAATCGTCTGGGAGGCACCAAGTCCAAAGTCCTGGCGAATATCGCGAAGGATTTTTGGCACTTCTGTTTAACCCACAACATAACCCCCATTGCGGAATACATTCCGGGTGTCTCCAACTCGGTAGCCGACTGGTACTCGCGTTATCTTCGCGACTCCAGCGACTGGAGACTAGATCGTTCAGTGTTCCTTCAGCTACAACGTCTATGGGGACCACTGTCTATGGATCTCTTCGCCTCTCGCCTAAATCATCAACTGCCTCACTTCTTCAGCTGGAGGCCGGACCCGGAAGCATACGCGGTGGACGCCCTCCGCCAACCGTGGCCGACGGGCACACACTATGCTTTCCCCCCGTTTCAGCTCATCCCCAGACTCCTCCTACGAATATCCACTCTGGAAGCGAGCGTAGTTCTGATCACGCCATGGTGGCCGACCCAACCGTGGTTTCCACTATTGCTAGGAATGACTGTGGACCTCCCCAGACTGATTCCTCACTTCCCTCACCTTCTCACCAGCCCGACCAAGGACTTACACCCCTTGATTCTAGAGAACAGCATGCCGCTCTTGGCGTGGTTGGTCTCGGGATCACGGACACAGATAACAACCTTTCAAAGTCAGCTCGAGACCTCCTCGCCCTGGCCTGGGCCCCCGGGACTAGATCGGCATATCGATCAGCCTGGGGACTCTGGGTTCGTTGGTGTGACCAACAACAGGTTGATCCCGTACAGGCCCCTATATCGTTGGTGGTGAACTTCTTGGCGGATTCATTTGAATCCGGCAAGTCGTATAGCTCCATTAACATATATCGGTCGGCTATCTCGGCATATCACTGCCCCGTGGACTCCTTGCCCGTCGGCAAACACCCTCTGGTTTGTCGACTCTTGAGAGGTGTAAAATTCCAACGCCCCCCACGGCCTAGATACCAGGCGACCTGGGATGTCTCCAAGGTGCTTGATATGTTCGCCAGATGGGAGGACAACACAGACCTTTCACTGAGATTGCTATCCATTAAGTTGACAGTTCTCCTTTGCCTAGTCTCCCTCAAAAGGGTTTCGGACGTTAAGGCCCTAGACATCTCTAGGCGACAATTCTCGCCACAAGGGGTCACCTTTTCAGTAGTGCGCAGGACCAAGACCGGTATTCATTCGGTCTTCTACCCACTCTTTCCTACACATCCACTGCTCTGTGTCGTTCGCTGCCTTCAGGCATACGAATCACAGACCACTACGTTACGCTCCTCAGACTCTTCACAGCTACTCGTGTCATATGTCAGACCGCATCGCCCCGTCTCGTCTGCCACTTTGGCGCGATGGGTGCGGGTCGCTATGGAGATGGCGGGAATCGATGTTACCCTTTTTGGGGCTCACTCCACCAGGGGAGCTATGGCTACCAAGGTAGTCACATCAGGAGGCTCTCTTTCCGATCTCTTACTAGCGGCGGATTGGTCCTCGGAGACCACCTTTCGTCGTTTCTACTTCAGACCACAAGATCATATAGCCATGTCGGTCCTACCTTAAGTATTATGAATGTATTACGTGTAGTTATTTTTTACATGCTTAAATGCTAGCTTTGAACTTGCATAAGATATGAGCCTCCTGTCTGATATATAATTCTAGATTTTCCTAGCTTGTGACGGAAAATATTGATTATATGATGACAGGAGGCGAGTATCTTCCCTCCCGACCCACCCTATCACGTGTGTTTTTTCGCATCTTTCAGGTTACTGAGTGCCGATGGTGGATACTAAAGCTGGAAGATCCAATTAAGAGGACCATGGAGTCCCCTTTCCCTGTTGGGATAATGTTCTTTCCTGAGGATTCCTCGTTGGTTTTCTTTCCTCCGGAGTCCCCCGTTGGGGACACACTCTATGGTCAGGTCATTCCCGGGAGCCCTTTGGATGTCGGCCGGCCGGCCTGAGATTCATAAGACACTCTGCATTTTCTCTGGCTTGTAGTGTTTCCTGTACCGAATGTTTTAGCATCAAGAAAGAGGAGGAACCATTGGAAGCAGTCCATTATATAGAGGTCACTACCTGGGCGTGGCCTAGTTTACCGAGACTGCTGGGATTTGTAGTTTGTATAAAAAAGTTTTTTTCTTTTCTTTTTTTTTTTTTTTTTTACATTAAGTTGATTAAAGAAAGTTAAATATGTCTGCTATGGGCATTAATAAAGAAAGTTAATGCATAAGATACTCGCCTCCTGTCATCATATAATCAATATTTTCCGTCACAAGCTAGGAAAATCTAGAATTTCGAATCGATCGTACTATAATTGAATCGTTAGTACACAACTTTCGAGAGCCGATGACGACAATTCAGCTGATATTATCCGATCGGACAAGCACAAAAGGTTTTCTTGTATGATATCAGATCGTTCATAGTTACATAGATCATATGATTTGCATTTAACCTGTTATGCCCTGTACACACAATCGGTTCGTCTGATGAAAACGGACCGATTTTATCGGACAAACCGATCGTGTGTGGGCCCCATCAGTTTTTTTTCCCATTGGTGAAAAAAAATAGAACCTGTTTTTTCGTAAAAAAACAATAGAAAAAAACGATCGTCTGTGGGCAAATCCATCGATCAAAAATCCACGCATGCTCAGAATCAAGTCGACGCATGCTCGGAAGCATTGAACTTCATTTTTCTCAGCACGTCGTTGTGTTTTACATCACCGCGTTGGACACGATCTGATTTTTATGGTGTGTAGGCAAGACTGATGAAAGTCAGCTTCATTGGATATCTGATGAAAATATTCATGGGTTCGTTTTCATCAGACGAACCGATAGTGTGTACAGGGCATTACAGACCGGAAGATTTGGCTGCTTAATGACCAGACCATTTTTTGCGATCCGGCACTGCGCCGATTTAACTGACAATTGCGTGGTTGTGCGATGTTGCACCCAAACAAATGAGGACAAACTCACATTTTTGCGCTATAAACAAAAAAGAGCAACAATTTTGAAAAAAAAAAACAATAATTTTAACTTTTTACTGTAATAAAAATCCCCAAAAATGTTTTTAAAAATCACATTTCTTCATCAGATTCGGACAATATATATTCTATTACATATTTTCGTAAAAAAAAAATCGCAATAGGCGTATATTTATTTGTTTGCGCAAAAGTTATAACGTCTACAAACTATGGGATATATTCATGGCATTTTTTTTTTTTTTGCTAGTAACAGTTATCAGAGATCTTTAGTGGTACTGCGATATTTCGGCAGACAGATCAGACACTTTTGACACATTTTTGGGACCACTGACATTAATACAGTGCTATAAGATGCACTGATCACTGTATAAATATCACTGGCAAGGGGTTAACACTAGGGGGCGATTAAGGGGTTAAATGTGTTTCCTCATTTGTGTTTCTAACTGTGGGGCATGGGAGTGACTAGTGGAGTAGACATATCATTGTTCCTAGCTAGTAGGAGCAGACGATCTGTATTTTCTCTTCTCACAGAACAGGGATTTGTGTGTTTACACACACACGTCCCTGTTCTGGATCTCATCCCCACGATTGCGTGTCATCGTGACCTCCAGCAATGCGCATTGGCTTCCCAGCTACGACGGTGTAAGTTTGCTGTCTCCTCAAAATAACTCACTGCACAGCCATTAACCACTTATGGACCAGAAGAATTTTCCCACTTAATGACTAGGCCATTTTTTGCGATACAACACTACGTCGCTTTAACTGACAATTGCGTCGTTGCCATGCGACAAAATATATGTCCTTTTTTTCCACAAATAGAGCTTTCTTTAGGTTGTATTTGATCACCTCTGCAATAAAAATGTTTGCACTATAAACAAAAAAAGCATACATTTTGCTATAATGAATATACAAAATAGAACAAATAAATAAATAAATGTCTTCATCAGTTTAGGCCAATATGTATTCTACATATTTTTGGTAAAAAATCGCAATAAGCATATATTGATTGGTTTTCACAAAAGTTATAGCAAAGTAGGGCATAGATTTATGGCATTTTATTATTTATTGATTTTCTACTAGTAATGGCGGCGATCTGTGATTTTTAGCGGGACTGTGACATTGCGGCGGACAGATGGGACACTTTTGACAACTTTTTGGGACCTAAAAAGGAGCTAAAAATAGCCACTGATTACTGTATAAATGTCACTGGCAGGGAAGGAGTTAACACTAAGGAGTGATCAAGGGGTAAGTGGTCCCTAGGGAGGTGTTTCTAACTGTGAGGGCAGTGTACTGACTGGAGGAGAAGAGAGATCGCTGTTCCTGATCATTAGGAACCACAGATCTCTCTATACTTTCCTGTCAGAACAGGAATTTTTTTGTTTACATACACAGATCCCCTCTGGCTCTCTGCGTCCAGCCGTGGGCATGCGCACGCGCCCCCTATCGCTCTTAAAGTGTCAACGTACATTTACGATTCATGCAGCCATGCCAACCTGCCACAGTATAATGACAGCAGCTGGTCAGCAAGCAGTTAATGTCTAAACCATTGGCAACAAAAGTGAGTACACCCTAAGTAAAAATGTCCAAATTGGGCCCAAAGTGTCAATATTTTGAGTGGCCACCATTATTTTCCAGCACTTCCCTAACCCTCTTGGGCATGAAGTTAGTTCACCAGAGCTTCACAGGTTACCACTAGAGTCCTCTTCCACTCCCTAGGGACCACTTAACCCCTTGATCGCCCCTACATACATATTGGCCTAAACTAATAAAGACATTTATTTATTTAATTATTTATTTTTTGGATATTCATTATAGCAAAAGGTAAAAAAATATATATATATATATATATATATATATATATATATATATATATATATATATATATATATATATATATATATATTACTGTAATAAACATTTGTTTGAGATAGAGCTTTCTTTTGGGGGTATTTAAAATACCACGCATTTATTATCACCAACTGAAGCACACTGCTCAATTAGAGAATATTTTTAAGTGTGTTACATTACTTTTGCAATCCAGGTTTCCATAGAGCACAATTTAACCCTTTTGCTGTCGCTTCATTTGCACCGCTCAATGGCTCAACCCATCTTGCTATTCACGTTTATATTACAGACTTAAAAGTTTGTGAGAGATTCCCCCTGGACTGTACATTTTCTGAAAACACGGAACGTGTAGAATTATAAGATGGTACTATTGATTTTTTTTAAATCCCATGATAGTTGCACAAATATAAAAAATATATATTTTTACAAAAAAAATACATTAAAATCACAACATGGAACGACAACATTTCATGAATTCCTACTAATTCAAAAAAACGAAATTCTATAGAGGTAATAATTAACAAGTAGTTGTGAATTTCGCTTTTTTTTTTTGTTTTGGTTTTGAAACAATGAAAATTAAAGATAGAAAAAACTTGAAATACACAATTCACACTTAAACCTTTACTACTTTATTTGTGTTAAGCCTCGTACACGCACTTAGATTTTTGGATGACCGAATGTCTGTTTTTTGTGGCATGCTCTCATGTCGAAAGTGAAGAGGTTACGCACAATGCGAACATTTTCGTATGACAAAGAACAACGTCAGAAATTACGTAATTGGTGAGAAGTTTTGTATGTATTCTTTTGTTTTTAAGCATGCGTATACTTGCTCTTATTTTTTTTTGTACGATAACCGTACTAATGAAACGAAAATCAGACATTAAGTTCACTTCCGACAAAAATGTTATAGTCTGCTCATCCAGCTTTTGTCTGCCGAAAAAGCAAAATCGGTTGCCGAAAGCACCGTACGAACTATCTGAAAATCGGCAGTCAGTTTGTCGTACAAATTTTTCCATCCAATTTTGGTATCGTGTGCCTTTAGTCTAAAGAATTATTCTGTAGATTGAAAGAAGATCTCTATATTAAAGTGTAACTAAAGGCAAAACTTTTTTTTTAACTTTTGGATAGAGCAGAGAAGGATTATAAACACCTGTTTGTTTTTGAATGCTGTCTGTGCCCCCATTAGGGAGATTCACATTCTCTATTTTCCTGTTTGCCATTATCATTGAGTCCGGGTTCACAATGTTGCGGTGAGGGACACTGCACGTAATTTATCCAGGAATCGCAGCACATTCCAGTACAAAATATTATATGTGGTGTCTCTGGGGTGCGATTTGAGCCATGGATTTGTATGACCTGAATCGCAACACATTTGCACAAAACTGGTGCAGAACCCATATTTTGTTCACGCCAGAATTGGATCGCATAGGTCACACCCATGAGATCCAATTCTTCAAATCACTCTGCATTTTACAAACCCATTGTGATTTAGATGCAGTGCCGAATATGCAGTGATTTTGCTGTGAATTTGCACCACATCCAGTGTGAACCCAGGCTTAGGCCGCTTACACACGAGGAGATATGTCCGATGAATTGGTCCAACAGACCGCTTTCATCGGACGAATCTCCTGGGAGATTTTGGTTTGATCTGTGTACACACGATCAAACCAAAATCCCCGCCGACAGACAGAGTGGTGACGTGGCGGTGACGTTGATGCCGCCACGTCACCACTCCAGGAAGTAAAATATGTCCACGCATGCGTCGAATCCATTCGGCGCATGCAGGAGATTTTTGTCCACTGGTTAGGCGTAATAACCAGTGGACATGTCGGACAGACGGGTTTCAGCAGACAGATTTTAAAGCATGCTTTAAAATTTGTCTGCTGGAAAAACCTGTCTGTTCGCCTGTACACACGATCGAATTTGTCTGCTGAAACGGTCCGTCGGACCAGTTTCAGCAGATAAATTTGATCGTGTGTACGCGGCCTAAAAGTTTGAAACTCAGAAACTCAGACAACCACCCAACCTCAGACATAAACTAATAAGTAAGAAACTTCAATCTGATTATGAAATCACAAATAATGGAAGAAAGCCCTGCAATAAAAAAACGATGCAAACTGTGCAACCAAATCAATCCATCTAAAAGTGTCACACACACAAAAGGGACCTTCAATATCACAGGGTCATGCACCTCCAGTAATTGTGTGTACCTCATCCAATGCAAAAGCAAATGATCTTATGTTGGTGAAACAGGACAGAAGTTGCAAACAGGGTTGAATTTGCACAGACACGCCATCGAGGAACATAAAGAAGATGATTTCTGCACTCCTGTGGGACATTATTTCTCACAACCAGACCACACTATGGAAGACCTCAATGTCTTAGTTCTAAAAGGGAATTTCAATACTATTCAGAAAAAGGAAAACTTTTGAACTAATAATGATAATTCTATCGTGTGTACGCGGCCTTAAAGTGAAAGTTAAAGAAAATCCAAAAGTTTGGAGGGATTTCCTATCTTTTCCTGTTTTGACTATGGGACAGGGAGTGAAGGTGTCATGGATCTGCCACCTAAGAGTTAATGGTGCAGACTGAGTTCAGTGATTGACAACAGGCTGCCTATTTAAACACCTCAGCAGCACAGTGTCTTTGCTGCCTGATCTGCAGTTCTTACCTGACTTCCTGTGATCTGACCTGTTTCCTGTGTTTGACCCGGCTTGCTGACTACGATTGATCTCTGTTATCCTGATCCCGGCCTGCCTTGTGACCACGCTCAGCTCTACAACTGCTTGATTTCCCGTTGCCGAACTTGCCTGTATACTGACCATTCTCTGCCTGTCGTTTATATTTATATCGGATCATCTGTTACCAAACCCGGCTTGTCTGACTACGCATTCAGTGCACCCACCAGGCAGCTTCCTGTTTCCTGCTGCACCTGCTGAACCGACAAGACCCAAGACGAACCAGGCAACATCGGTGGCCCTTTAGCCGGGGTTGTACGAGAAGCCTTCCCACTACACGTCAGGCTCATCTGGCAGGTACGTAACAGAAGGAAATCTTCCCAATGGGACACAGATGACAAAAAAAAAAAACAGACGGGTGTTACTGTATAAGACCGCGTACACACGATCGGTCAAAAACGATGAAAATGGACTGAATGTCCATTTCATCGGTCCAAACCGATCGTGGGTATGCGCCATCGGTCAGTTATCCTTCGGTCCAAAAAAAATAGAACTTGCATTAAAATTTGACCGATGGACACCTGACCGATGGGTCAAAACCGATCGTTAGTATGCAAAAGCATTGGTTAAAAGGCCACGCATGCTCAGAATCAAGTTGATGCATGCTTGGAAGCATTGAACTTCGGGTTTTTTCAGCACGTCGTTGTGTTAAAACATGTAAACGTCACCGCGTTCTAACACGATCGTTTTTTTAACCGATGGCGTGTAGACACATCAGACCATCAGTCAGCTTCATCGGTTAACCGATGAAAATGGTCCTTTGGGCCATTCTCATTGAATGGACTGATCGTGTGTAGGCGGCCTAAGCCTTTCTTGCTCTATGTACAATTAAAAAAATAAATGCCTATAGTTACACTTCAAGTAACCAGTGGATCTTGTATCTATCTGGATAATTTAGCCAAACCTGAGGGTACCAGGTTCCAACTGTAATATGCCTATATTGGGAATTAGTTGAACTGGGGATGTATAGATATCATTTAGGGACCTAAATATTCCCCTCTTCCCTTAAGTTTGTAAAAAGTATATCAACAGGTAGTGAAACATTGAAACCTTACACATGATGGAGATTATGGGGGTTTCCTCTATGAATCTGCTATCTTCTAGTCTAACTTACTCTAGTTGGTGAGGTGGTCTGGTCATGCCATTTGTTTGAAACCCCCTGCTGTGTCCCACGAAGCAACACTGGCACAGTGTTTAGACTATATCTATGTAAGTAATTTTTTTTGGACCATAATCTAACAAGCAAAAGCAGCGCTCTTCTGGTGTGTTCCACACCATACCCTCCAACAGTTCAAAATTCTTTCACCCTATGACTGGTCCAATGAATAATCTCCTCCACTGAGTGTTCTTTAAGGATTTAACGGGCATATAGGTACACAAATCCTTCACCACACCTCCTTAAAATTTGCACTCACCAGATTCTCAAAATACATGTGCCTTTGTTCACATCTTTGTCCTCATAGAGTCAAACTAGATGGGGATCCTCCACCAGTCTCAGTATCCCAAAACAAAGGGAAACAGACCTTAACGTGTAATCCTTGTTTATACTGTTCTCATGTGTGCAATACCTCTTGTCTTGTCTTGCTGAGTCTGCTGAGACAAGACAAGACAAGAGGTATTTCACATGTGAGAACAGTATAAACAAAGATTACACTATGAGGACAAAGATAAGACCAAAGGCGCGTGTATTTTGAGAATCCGATGAGTGCAAATTTTAGTGGGAGAATTTTCACGAGGTGTGGTGAAGGCTTTGTCTTCCTATATATGCATTAAATCCTATATACCCAATAAAGAATACTCAGTGGAGGAGGTCATTCATTGGACTCACCTGTCACAGGGTGCAACAATTTAGAACTGTTGGAGAGTATGGTTTGGAACACACCAGAAGAGCGCTGTTTTTGCTTCTGTGATTATAACTGTTTGTGATCGTTTAAAGGAGTTGTAATGTTTTTTTTGTTTTTTTTTTTAAAATAGGTTCCTTTAAGCTAGTGCATTGTTGGTTCACTTAGCTTTTCCTTTGATTTCCCTTCTAAATGTTTTTTTTTCTTTGTCTGCATTTCTCACTTTCTGTTCCTCCTCAGTAAGCTGTTCTGGCTGACTAGCCCCCAGCCAGAACAGCTCGGACGATACGGGCAAGCTTACTGAGGAGAAACAGGAAGTGAGAAATTCAGACAAAGAAAAAAACATTTAAAAGTGAAATCGAAGGAACAGGTAAGTGAACCAACAATGTACTAACTTAAAGGAACCTATTTAGAAAATAAAAAATGAACCTTTACAACCCTTTAAGCATATGAGTTATTAGTTGTCTATTATGTTATAACGGCTGCTTTTAAGATATATACCGTATTTATCGGTGTATAACACGCACTTGTTTCCCCTTAAAATCTGGGGTAATTCGTGGGTGCGCATTATACGCCGATCCACGCTGTCTCTGAGCGTCGTCGTCATAGACCGGCCGAGCCGAGTGTACCCGAGTGTACCCGAGTGTACTGCGCACTCGGCTAGGCCATGCTCTGCTCTGCTCGTGGTCACGCCCTGTCCTCTTTATGCAAAAGGAGCCGAGCGTGGCCGAGCCTAGCCGAGTGCGCAGTACACTCGGGTACACTCGACTCGGCTCGGTCTATGTCGGCGGCACTCAGAGACAGCACGCTCTGAGCTCAGAGACACCCTAGAGAAGCCGAGAGGACACCTCCAAGGCTGCAGATGGACGCCGGACAAGGCCGCAGATGGACGCCGGACAAGGCCGCCGATGGATGCCGGACAAGGCCAATCGATGGACGTTGGGCAAGACAGCAGATGGACACCGACGACGGGCATTCAAAATGTAAGTATTTTTTTTTCTTAAACTTCCCTTCTAGGCTTGGGGTGCGCGTTATACGCCGGTGTGCAATATACTTTGATAAATACGGTTGGAAATTGTTTTTCCATAAGTGCTTTTACCCATAATTTAACAAGGTTTTTATGTGATTTGTAATTATGGAATAACAGTGGGCTTCTGCTCTTTACAGTATATATATATATATATATATATATATATATATATATATATATACTGTCTATCTATGAATATATCCTATTCATAGATATATTCATAGATAGTCTTCATACTTCTGAGTAGGGAGAGAGGAGCACCGGTATCCAGAATAAGGAAACTATTAATGAAGAATATAATCGTTTATTGGAAGTAAAACATGTAAAACATATACAGATCGAGCCAACATGTTTTGAGGAATTCTCTCCCCCTTCTGCAGGGCTAATATACAAACATAGATAATGCATAGTCAGTATTCTTATATGTGTAGCACTGACCCCCGCAGGAGCTGCTGATTAAATTTTGGGCCTGCACTCTAACTACAACCCCAATGATAAGGCTCAGTCCCCTTTACACAGCTGTGGTGCAATACAATACAATACTGTACAATGTGATACCAGATACCTGTTTGTAACTTCAGGATCCACGAGCGGCACCTAGAGTGAATAAAGCAATACGCCACAACCCTGGTATGCTTAAACAGTAGTATTCTTTTACTGTTGATAATTGGCAAGTAAAGAAACACCAGTACATAAACTGTGCTATCCTCCTAACATGGGATGAGAGCACAAAAAATTAAATCTATACAGCAATCAAATAACAAACAGTATACCTGCAGGTATATGAATAAGAAAATAAAACTAAGCCTAGGAGCTCCCCCTACTTTGTAAGGTAACCGTGAGATCTCACAAAAAAAAACAAAACAGTCAGTTCTTGATCTTCTTTCTTCGCTAGCTAATAATGTTTCCCAAGTAATTTGTAATCCAAACAAAACGAGTAAACTTCCTGAAAAAGAAATGTCTCCGCAATGAGTGGGTTAACTGCCTTGGCCTTCTGGAGAGCGTCCCGAACAACTAGGCCTTCAGCCTTCTTAAAGGCAACCCCTCCGCTTCTTCTTGGAAGTATGTAGTGAGGCCTGTGTGTTAGTCTAATGGCGTGTGAGGCATAACAAACTGTGGGCCGTAACCCACTCACCTAACTGGACACAGGCTCCGTACAGTCTCGCGACCTCCTCCCGTTGCTCCGTCTGCTGGATCAAACACCAGGCCAACTCTGCTGGGGGACTCCCGTCCTCCGATGCTCAATGGAAATGTCCGTGGGCCTTGCTGTTCGGTCCCGTCTCCTCACAGATCCTCTCCGGCTGCCCATGCGGTTCCAAAGGGGACCTAAGATGGCTGCTCCCACTCCTTATATAGCAAATCCCAGCATGCACTGCCCAAGAAATTGTTCCTGGGTCTTTGATCAACTTCCTATTTACAAGGGTCAACTCTGAGAACCAATAGTCTTTCTTCTTTATTTCTCAGATAGTGGAATCCTCCTTGCATTAACAACAATTGGCCACTAGATGGCTCCAAACACTCAACAATCTCAATGTCCATGAATGCCATTTAGGGAATGCAATATACACATTTATGTACTATATATATATATACATCAGCGCTACACACTCCCCCTACTTTGTCTCTTTTGGTCCCCCAAAGAGGTCCAAATTGCTAATCCTATCTTGCATTCTAGTTTCTATACGTTCACACAAAACGGACAGAGGAGCTTCCCACCAATTGTCATACAGTGGGAAGCTATCCTGTGCACCCACAGCTGATACTACCATGTCTGGTACAGATGTGTCAAGGGGTGAGCTGGGGCTGTCCCTTACTAAATCAAGAGTAGAGGGACTAGGCAGTTCAAAGTTTCTTCTGCTCACAAACTGTGAGGCTTCAGAGCATTCGCCCAATGTGTCATAAGTCAGTCTGCGTGGTGGGCGAATGTCTCTCTTTGCTCTGGGCACTTTTGGAGTGTCCATTCCTTCTGGGCCAAGGTCATCATTCCGTTCAATGCTTAAGGGTGGGGAATGAATGGAAGCACTGGGCTCTCCTACAGAGTGAGTGGTCGGCACAAATTCCGGGCCTCTGCCCTAAGAGTTCCATTATCATCCTCCTCTACCTCCGAAAGGACATCAGCATCTGTTTCTGAATCTTCAGGAAGCCACAGCCAGCTCATCTCCACTCCCTCATCCTCATCTATAGAAGGTGCAGGTTGGGACCTGGTTATTGGTCTACACACATCAGTGGGTGTAGATTCCTTCTCTGTGCTTGTCCTGACTGCCTCAGTGAGAGGTAAGAGGTGATTCCGGTGCCATGTTTTTACCGGCCCAGTTTTTCCTTCTGGCTTGATCTCATACACTGGGAGCCCTGGAAGTTTCCTGCACACAACAAATGGCTGTGATTTCCAGCGATCAGCCAACTTGTGTTTGCCTGGAATGCCTAAGTTCCTCAACAAGACCCGGTCACCTGGCTGAAGATCCTGGACTCTCACTTTCAGGTCAAAGTTCCTCTTGTTCCTCTCCCCCCTGGAATCCGAGGTGGCGTGAGCCTGCTCGTAAGCTGTCTTCAGGCTCCGCCGTAGTCTGTCCACATACCCTTTATGGGAGGCCTCGGAGGTGTGGTCCAAGGAGGAACCAAACGCCAGGTCCACTGGCAATCTTGCTTCACGGCCAAACATCAGTCGGTATGGGGAATATCCAGTGGCATCACTTTTGGTACTATTATAGGCATGGACTAATGCAGCAATGTGTTTACTCCAGTGAGGTTTTTGCTCGGCAGTCAAGGTCCCCAACATGTTCAAGAGAGTCCTGTTGAACCTTTCCGGTTGGGGGTCCCCTTGTGGGTGGTAAGGAGTAGTCCTGGACTTTTGTATGCCTAACAGATCCAACAGCCTTTTGATTAGTCTGCTCTCAAAGTCCCTTCCTTGGTCTGAATGTATGCGTTGAGGCAGGCCATAGTGTACGAAGAACTTTTCCACGAGAGTCTTTGCTACTGTGGTTGCTTGCTGATCCCTAGTAGGGAAAGCTTGAGCATAACGGGTGAAGTGATCTGTCACCACTAAGATGTCACCTTGCCCACTCAGATCGGATTCCAGACAAAGAAAGTCTATGCAAACCAGGTCCATTGGGCCCTGACTCTCTAAATGGCCCATTGGGGCAGCCCTCTGGGGCAATGTCTTCCGTTGGATGCATCTGAGGCAGGAGTGACAGTAGCTCTCCACTTCTTTTCTCATGTGAGGCCAGTAGAACCTATCCCTTACTAGTTGGAGAGTTCTCTCGGCTCCCAAGTGTCCATGGTGATCATGTAAAGCAATCAGTACCGTCTCTCTGTGCTTTTCAGGCAAGAGTAACTGCCACCTTGCTTCTGGATCATCAGAGGGGCCCCTTCGGTAGACCACCCCTTGCTGCAGCTGCAAATGATCCCATTCTCTCAATAACACCTGGGCTTCCCTCTCAGGACTCTTCCGCAGTACATCAGGCTGTCGACATTCCAATGCTTCAAGCACCAGCCCACACAGTGGATCTCCCTGCTGATCTCTCCTGAGATCCTTCCTGGATAACTTGGGTAGGCCCTCCTGTGTGACCTGGGAGACGTTACAGTAGCACCTGGGTACTGCCGCTGAGGATACTCCTACTTCTTCAGCTCTGGCTCCACCTCTCTGGTACTGACTTGTGCCCTCCCATAGGGCCCTCACTCCTTCTGGAGTAAGCTGGGTCCATTCTTCCAAGGGGTCATGGGGTCTTCTTGACAGGGCATCCGCATCTCGGTTACCAACTCCTGGTCTGTACTTCAGGCTGAAGGTAAAGGCTGAGAGAGCAGCTAACCACCTGTGACCGGTGGCATCCAGCTTTGCAGTGGTGAGTAGATATGTGAGGGGGTTGTTGTCCGTCTTGACCACAAATTCAGCCCCGTAAAGGTAGTCCTTCAACTTGTCCACCACTGCCCATTTTAAAGCCAGAAATTCAAGCTTGTGAGTTGGATAGTTTCTTTCAGCAGGGGTCAGACTTCTACTCACATAGGCAACTGGCCGTAAGTGCTCTTCATGCTCCTGGTAAAGCACTCCCCCCAGCCCGTCGCGGCTGGCATCCACATGTAACTCATATGGTTTGGCAGGGTCTGCATAGGCCAACACTGGGGCAGTAGTAAGACTCCACTTCAGCCTCCTGCAGGCCTCTTCACATTCTGGAGTCCACTGATCCTGGATGGACTCTTTCTTCCTTCTAGACCCCTCTTTAGGCTTTTTCGGCTGACCTGCACTTTCACCAGCTTCTTCCTGCTTCTTTAAGAGTTCAGTGAGTGGGTGGGCTATTTTTGCGAATCCCTCTACGAATCTTCGGTAGTATGAGCAGAAACCCAAGAATGACCTGAGCTCAGTTACGTTGGTGGGCCTGGGCCAGGAAGTGACAGCTTCTAGTTTCTTGGGATCAGTTGCCACTCCTTCTTCAGACACAATGTGTCCCAGGTAACTCACCGAGGGTTGGTAGAACTGGCACTTCTCCATAGAGAGTTTCAGGCCTTCATCATGAAGTCTCTTCAAGACCTTCTCAAGGCGTTCTTCATGTTCCTCCAACGTCCTCCCAAAGACTATGACATCATCCAGGTATACCAGAACTTCAAGGAGATTCATGTCACCCACTGTCTTCTCCATCAACCTCTGGAAAGTTGCTGGGGCCCCAGTCAGGCCTTGCGGCATCCGGTTGAACTCAAAGAACCCAACTGGGGTGATGAAAGCGGTTTTCTCCTTGTCTTCAGGGCACATAGGAATCTGGTAATACCCACTCTTCAGGTCCAGTACGCTGAACCACTTTGCTCCTGACAGACTCTGTAAGGCATCCTCAATTCGGGGTGTGGTGTACTGGTCTGGGATGGTCCTCCGATTCAGGGTCCTGTAGTCAATGCACAGGCGTAGGGACCCATTCTTCTTCCTGACCACTACTATAGGGGAGGCGTAGGGACTCCTGGACTCTCGGATAATGCCCGTCCTCTTAAGTTCAGCGAATTGTTCCCTCAAGTCTTCCAGATCTCCTAGGGGGATCCGCCGGACCCTTTCCCGAAATGGCTTGTCTTCCTCCAGACGAATTCGATGGGTGGCACTCTTTGCCAATCCTACGTCAAATTCACTTTTCGAGAAGGCTGCTCTCCATCTCAGCAGTTGGGCTTTGGCCCTTTCCCGCCATGCAGGAGTAAGAGGCGTATTTTTTGGGCTGAACTCTTCTTCAGGGATTTCTGGGGCTGACCCTCCTTTCAAACCTCCTGGTTCGACTGGAACAGCCGGACTGACCTGTCCCAACAGTAGCCTGGCTGGCACTCTCACTGGCACTGTCGCTGTGTTGCGGACACTGACTGGAACTTTGCTGTGAGTTCTCTCCAATACTCTGGTGGGCAACACTTCAGTGATGAGTTCTAGTCCGTTTCTCCCCTCTTTGCGGTTTTCCAGGACAATGAAAGGGCCTGGTTTCTTCCAGCTCAATTTGACCGAGGCTTTTAGGCAGATTACTTCACCCGGCTGGACTATTTGCTCTCCTTTGTTCAGCAGCCAGATTTTTCCCACTCCCTCTTCAGGAGCCTTCTCCTCCTGTATAAGGTCTCGGTATGTCTGGGCCAACATGGGATGTATTTCAGTGGGGCGGGTATCCTTCTTAATTACCAGCGGTGCAAGTAGTCTCCTCACTAAGTCAGTGTTTGTCCCAATGATAAGAGAGCTCTTGTCAGCTCCTGGAGGACGAGGACACACTATGGCCAATGTGTCAAAGGTCTCCGTCTCTCCTACTGTACTTGGGTCGAAGGTGAGTCTGACTGGCAGGTAACCATCATATGGAAAGTTCTGAGTGCCCAAACCCCATATCTCCAACTCCTCCAATTTCCGTAGTGGCAGGTGCTTGAGATGCTTGTCATAGAAGTCCCTGTATAATAAGGTTACTTGGGCTCCAGTATCCAGCAGGGCTTTTGTGTAGATCCCTTCCACTTGGATGGGGACAATTGGGGAAGGTCCCACCAGCTTGGGAGGAAATCCACTGGTAGCTGTACCCTTAGCCTGCTTTGTGGCTCGGACTTTGGCCTTTGAGGGCCTCTTTTTCTTCTGCCCCGCCTTGTTGGTGGCTCCAGTGGGCCGTGGCACGTGAGTCGGTGTGGAGTTAGCTACTGCACCCGGGCGCCCAGTTGACTCCTTCACTGGGGCCCTCTGAAGTTTCCCTCCGACTGATGTGGGTTTTCCTCGGGTAGTGGGCTGGGGCACACTCGCCTGAAATGTCCCATCCCTCCGCATTTGAAACAGACTCTTTGTGTTTGTTTCGGAGGGCTGGTAATGGTGGTAGCTTTTGGGACCTTCCTTGGCATAACTCCTTCTGCCTTTAGTTTCACCAGCTCAGTCATCATCATGGCCATCATCTCCAGTATCTCCTTCTGGGTCTGCATAAGCCTCTCCAGCTCCGTCTGACTCGCGGGTGAGTGGTGTACAGATGAAAACCGTGATCCCTGGTCAACGGTTGCCGCCAGCACATTCAACTCCTGGGTGTCTGAGGGGACACCTACCTGCTGTATTTTAGCACTTGTGGTGTTTGAAGCTTGAAGCTTTCTCTGTTTCTGGTCTCTCTCAATCTCCATCTTATCCACTTCGTTCACTTTTTCAAGAAGGACCTCGTCTGGAGTTAAGGGATCTTCCAAGTACTGCTTCAAGTGGAGCTTGACATAGTCGCTCCTCAGCCCCGTGGTCACGGATCTCCGGAATTTCTTCTGTACCAGCTCAGCTCCAAATTGTTCCCCGCTCCCTCTCTCTCCTGAGGTAAACAGCAGGCGGTCCTTGAGTTCAATGGCCCGAAACAGAAAGTTCTGAGGAGTCTCTTTACTGTCCTGTGCAATATTTATCAGTTGGTGGAATAGCTCTGTGGCATCTTCCTCCTCATAGTAACTTTTTAGAATCCTCTTAAGCTGGTTCAAAGTCAAATCACTCTTTCTCTCTAACATGCCCCTAACACTTGAGCCTGGGCTGATGGCGTGGATCACAGCCTCTCTGATTTCCGATTCCAGATATCCTTTTTGTAGCCCCAGCTCTATTTGGTGTAGGAGGCCGGTGTAAGACAGTTTGCCCT
Organism: Rana kukunoris; assembly: GCA_029574335.1. Lineage (NCBI taxonomy): Eukaryota > Metazoa > Chordata > Amphibia > Anura > Ranidae > Rana > Rana kukunoris. The sequence goes on along the minus strand of CM056051.1, from coordinate 68,307,194 downwards.
TCTGTCCCTTTTCTCCTATCTGGCCATCAATGCGGAAATCCTTCCTAATAGTTACTTCTTGCAGATAGCCCCTGCTGCGTCTTCTTGGCTCCCTCCTTGGGTTTGGTGTCATCTGGCCAGCTCTCTTGTCTTCTGAGCCGACGCGCAGTCCATCCATGCGATCTGCTATGATGCTGGATGTCTCCTGAAACTTTTCCTGTATTTCACGGTATTGTCGCTGTAACTCAGCCAGTTGTTGTTCCGCCTGCCGCTGGGCGGCGGCTCCTGCGTTCCTGTCTAGGGGTTCTAACTGCTTTTTGCAGGGGTGTGTCAGGTGGAACACTGTCTTCTCGGACAATTTTATGGTGGCACCGTGGAAATTTTCAGGAACACCCCGTCCCCACTCTATCAGGGCATAGGTGCAATCAGTCCCAAAGTCTGGTTTCACTGCAACCACGTAGGCCTTTCTGTCTGGAGACAATGTCTGTACCACCTCTTTGATTTGCTTCTTCTCCCAGTAGCTCCCTGGGAGTTCAATGGCCACGCTTGCTTCTGAGCGTGTCCCTTCTGCTTCGCACCAACGGACTACTGTGATGGGGTCCATGGTGACCTCAAGGGGGGGGGTGGGTTTCTTGTAGAGTGACAGGATCCCGGTCCGAGCCCCCACGTGTAGCACTGACCCCCGCAGGAGCTGCTGATTAAATTTTGGGCCTGCACTCTAACTACAACCCCAATGATAAGGCTCAGTCCCCTTTACACAGCTGTGGTGCAATACAATACAATACTGTACAATGTGATACCAGATACCTGTTTGTAACTTCAGGATCCACGAGCGGCACCTAGAGTGAATAAAGCAATACGCCACAACCCTGGTATGCTTAAACAGTAGTATTCTTTTACTGTTGATAATTGGCAAGTAAAGAAACACCAGTACATAAACTGTGCTATCCTCCTAACATGGGATGAGAGCACAATAAAATTAAATCTATACAGCAATCAAATGGCAAACAGTATACCTGCAGGTATATGAATAAGAAAATAAAACTAAGCCTAGGAGCTCCCCCTACTTTGTAAGGTAACCGTGAGATCTCACAAAAAAAAACAAAACAGTCAGTTCTTGATCTTCTTTCTTCGCTAGCTAATAATGTTTCCCAAGTAATTTGTAATCCAAACAAAACGAGTAAACTTCCTGAAAAAGAAATGTCTCCGCAATGAGTGGGTTAACTGCCTTGGCCTTCTGGAGAGCGTCCCGAACAACTAGGCCTTCAGCCTTCTTAAAGGCAACCCCTCCGCTTCTTCTTGGAAGTATGTAGTGAGGCCTGTGTGTTAGTCTAATGGCGTGTGAGGCATAACAAACTGTGGGCCGTAACCCACTCACCTAACTGGACACAGGCTCCGTACAGTCTCGCGACCTCCTCCCGTTGCTCCGTCTGCTGGATCAAACACCAGGCCAACTCTGCTGGGGGACTCCCGTCCTCCGATGCTCAATGGAAATGTCCGTGGGCCTTGCTGTTCGGTCCCGTCTCCTCACAGATCCTCTCCGGCTGCCCATGCGGTTCCAAAGGGGACCTAAGATGGCTGCTCCCACTCCTTATATAGCAAATCCCAGCATGCACTGCCCAAGAAATTGTTCCTGGGTCTTTGATCAACTTCCTATTTACAAGGGTCAACTCTGAGAACCAATAGTCTTTCTTCTTTATTTCTCAGATAGTGGAATCCTCCTTGCATTAACAACAATTGGCCACTAGATGGCTCCAAACACTCAACAATCTCAATGTCCATGAATGCCATTTAGGGAATGCAATATACACATTTATGTACTATATATATATATACATCAGCGCTACATATGTTATATACAAGTACTGATTATACTGTCCAATGTCCATTGTTTATGTTTGTATGTTAGGCCTCAAGAAGGGGGAAGCAATTCCCACTAAACGCATTGGCTCAAACTGTACATGTTTTCCTTACTATAAACAATTATATTCATCATTAAACTTCATTAAACTTTATTTATTCTGGACACTGGGCACTCCTCTCTCCCTTCTCAAGTATCTTTTTAGGATAAAGCGACACCTCTGTTGCATCAGTAAGATAGCAGCTCATATCTCCTAGGAGAGATAAGCACCCGTGGAACCTCCTAAGATCTATCAAGAACCATTCTACTGGTCCAAGCGTGGTCTCTAGTACAGACTTGTATGTCAAGAAATATGTCAAGAAAAGTACCACTCTCCTATTATCTTTTGATAATCAGCATATTCTGGAAGAAAGAAGTATTGCTCGCCTCAGGATATATTAGCTGGATAAAGGAGAGATAAATGATTGAATTTGTGTACCCTAAAAATAACATTCATGTTTTTTTTGTTTTTTTACTGATAAACGGTTACAGAAATATTTTGTGACATAAAAAATTCAACTACCGCTATCTTATTTTTCCAGCTGTGTGCTTTTAGAAAATATATAATGGTACGGGGCTTTACCTAATCTGCAGGTCTAATTTTCTATTTTTTTTAAATGTGTGCAAAAAACACAAAAAATGCCCCTGGCAACGGAAGGGTTAACGTTGCGCACGGTGTAATGGTTCTTAAATATTTTTATATGTTGATACTAATTTGTAGGAGCTTTATTATTCTGTTATTCTTTGAACGCGATCAACCCTTTTGAATGCATTCTATGTCAAAAGAATTAAAGTGAATGTGAACGCACCCCAGGGTGGCCCAAATCACATTAGACTTTTTTTTAATGTATTATTACATATGTCATGGTCACCTAAGAGAGCAATTACATATTTGATATATCCTTGGCAATCAAAGCAATCCATTCAATCTGTCTAGAAATCATACAGAGCAATGCAATCTCACAGCTGCATAGCAGACCCTCTCTGGTGCCATATGGTACTTATAGTGCTCCTGCCCACGACATTGACATTTCACTAAAGCCTGCAAAGATGCTGTGCAAAATACTGACTTTTCTAAAGCCCTGTGCACAGATCGGATATCTGATGGAATCTAATCCGATGGATTTTTTCATCGGATATCTGATGAAGCTGACTTTCATCAGTCTTGCCTACACACGATCAGTCAAAAATCCGATCATGCCAAAACGTGGTGACGTACAACACTATGACGAGCCGAAAAAAATGAAGTTCAATGCTTCCAAGCATGCGCCGACTTGATTCTGAGCATGCATGGTTTTCTGACCGATTGAGTTCCATACAGACGATCGGATTTTTCTATTGGTTTTTTATCAAAAGGAAAGATGTAAAACATGTTCTATTTTTTTACACCAATGGAAAAAAACTGATGGGGCCCACACAGTCCATCAGTCTGTTTTCAGCGGACAAACCAATCGTGTGTACGCGGCTTAAGAGCGAGTATTTGTATATGGATAGGCACACTTTAATCTAAATTCAAAAACCTTTAAGATATTGCAGCTTACCAATCCTTATATCTGATGGTTGTAGCCGTTTTCCTTTTCTAGACACTTCCTGGATCAGTGTGGCTCTGCTTCACTGGAGGAGCCACAGAGAGACACCTTTATTATTATACGGGATTTATATAGCGCCAACATTTTACGCAGAGTATTACAATATAAAAGGGAGACAATACAGTTATAATACAATAAAAAAGAAGAGGATTAAGAGGACCCGGCTCAGAAGAGCTTACAATCTAATAGGGTGGGGCGGGTGGTACAAAGTTTGTACCTGTGGGGACTGAGCTGATGGAAGTGGTAAAAGATTAGTTTTAGACGTGATAGGCTTTCCTGAAGAGATGAGTTTTCAGGGATTGCCTGTAGGTAGCAAGAGTAGGGGATAGCCGGATAGGTTGAGGTAGCAATTTCCAGAGGATGGGAGAGGCTCTGGAGAAATCCTGAAAACGAGCATGGGAGGAGGAGACTAGGGAGCTTGAAAGTAGGAGGTGTTTGGGTGATATTTGGAGACAAGATTGGTGATGTAGCTTGGGGCAGAGTTGTGGATGGCTTTGTATGTTGTGGTTAGTATTTTGAATTTAATTCGCTGGGCGATCAGGAGCCAGTGTAGGGATTGGAGGAGAGGGTTGGCAAGGTGGATAAGTCTGGCGGCAGTATTCATGATAGACTGAAGAGGGGATAGCCTATGGAGAGGCAGGACAATGAGAAGGGAGTTGCAGTAGTCAAGGCGAGAAATAACAAGGGAGTTTCATTTGTTAAAAAGGGGCGTATTTTTGAGATGTTACGGAGGTCAACATTTTTTTTAATTCACCTCCGTGACATCTCAAAAATACGCCCCTTTTTAACAAATGAAACTCCCTTGTTGGAGGAAATTCTGACAGCAAAAGTCCAATGAGAGCTTTTGAATGGAAATTCCGACCTTGTGTATGGTCCAGCGGACTTTTGCTGTCAGAATTTCAGCCAACAAAAGACTGAGAGCAGACGGAAAAAAATCCTATTGGAAAATCCAATCATCTGTAGAAAATCCAGACGTGCAAAATTCCTACGCATGCTCGTAAACAATTTGACACATTATCAGAAGCATTGAACTGATCTCAGCTTGTCGTAGTGTTGTACGTCACCATGTTTTTGACGGATAAATGTTAAGAGAACTTTTGTGTGACCATGTATATGCAAGACAAGCTTGAGCGGAATTTCTGATTGTGTGTACGCAGCATAACTGGCTAAATCACTAGATGAAATAAAGATAAAAAGCCTAAAAAATATAACAAATGCAGCCACTACAACTAAGAGGAAAAACAACAAAATAACATTGCGCTTGTGTGAATGATAACGAAATAGCTGTAACAAATATTTTGAGATATGACACAACAGAATAGTAATAAAAAAAGATGATGAGTTGCTTTTAAAAATCAATACATAACATGAACATAATAATCCAAAAAGTGCTTGTATAAGTCTATTCAGCACCAGAGGCTGAGTGAAGGGAAATTAATTAGATGAATGAGCAGCAATCTAAGATGCTTATGCAAAGCAAAATGCAAAATAAATCCTCCAACTTGTGATGGCACCAAAAGTAAAGTCAGGATGTGCTCTTACTCCAAATAATGAACCCGCTATTATGGAAGGTCACATAGGCGTTTGGATATACCAGCTGTAACATATCCATGGAAGATACAGTGTGGGTGGTGTGCACCTCACAATATGTTTCTCCTGCACTGAGCTTAGATCATCCAGATAACCCAATGACACCAAAAATAAACAAGGGGCTCCAATAGTGTAAAAACCCTTTTCAGGCCGTGTACACACGAGGAGACATGTCCGATGAGACAGGTCCGACGGACCGTTTTCATCAGATATGTCTCCAGGGATATTTTGGTCTGATGTGTGTACACACCATCAGACCAAAATCCCCGCGGACAGAGAACGCGGTGACGTAGAAAACACCGACGTGCTCAAACAAGTAAGTTCAATGCTTCCACGCATTCGTCAAATGAATTTGACGCATGCGCGAGATTTCGGTTCGATGGTTGGGTGTACTAACCATCGGACATGTCCGACAAACAGGTTTCCAGCGGACAAGTTTCTAAGCATGCTTAGAAACTTTTGTCCGCTGGAAACATGTCTGCTAGGCTGTACACGCAATCGAACATGTCCGCGGAAACTGGTCTGCGGACCAGTTTCAGCGGACATGTCTCCTTGTGTGTACGCGGCCTCACATATGTTTATTTAAATCAGTGGTCATCAACCCCGTCCTCAGGGCCCACTAACAGGCCAGGTTTGAAACATAACTGAAATACATTACAGGTGATATCATTTTCTGCTCAGTGATTGCAGTATTCTAGTCTGCATCTCTTCAAGTTAATACATGAAACCTGGTCTGTTAGTGGGCCCTGAGGACAGGGTTGATAACCACTGATTTAAATAGTAATGCACAGAATATTAATGTAGCGCCTGTGTACTTTCAGGTACAGGTGCTATTCTAAATTTAAGGGGGGTGAGAGAGTTAGTTGGCTCTCATCCAGGGCCGTTGCTAGACTATTTTGCGCCCTAGGCAAGACCAGCTACTTGCGCCCCCCAAAAAAAATGCAGCCAGCTAGGGGGGGGGGGGGGGGAACCGATCCTCTGGAGCCGTGGCTGCGCCTCTAGATGGCAGTGCGCCCTAGGCGGCTCCCTACTTCGCCTAGTGGAGGCGCCGGCCCTGCTCTCATCTCAAGAAAGACACCTGCTGTCCGGACATTCCATTAATGCTGCTTTTTCAACTACCCAAGACATCTGAGCTATAGAGGTAACAGGCCGATCCCAAATCTATCCAGCGGCTCCTGTGGGGGTGAGCGCTACATGTGAGGGCTCGTCCGGGATTCTGCTGTTGCCTTTGACAACGGAACTGTGAGATTGTTTTGCTGTTGAGAGCCAGGAATTGTTGTGTGTCAAAATGGGCTTGGTGAGGAAGAAGTTAACGTTGCCATTGAATTTAGGTGTACGTGCGTCTGCCACGTGCAGAGGAAAGTTTCCAAGTGGGAGGAGCCACCAACCCCTGTTTGTGATATTGGGGGGCGAGTTTGGCGCCAAAGGACAGAGTGTTTGCCCGCCCATGAGAGAAGGTCGTGCCAACATGTCGGTGCCATCCACATCTTTTTCAAGGCTGAGACCCCCAATGTCTAATCTGGGAGTCCCCGAAAGCGGACCCAAGGGAAGTTCGTATTGTTCTTCAGTGGAGGTGTGGAGGTCCTTGGACTGTCCTGCCCACGTTGCTCGGAGTTGGCCATCCGGATCCTGCCCTTTGCTCGGTGCAAGAAGTGCTGGGCCTATTTGTTTCAGGTCGAGCCACTGACCGAAAACTCCCTGGAAGTACAAGGTAGACTGGATTGCTGGGACTGTGACCGCGGAGGAGGAGGCTCCAGCGCCGGAAACTTCCCTATCTGCAGTGATCATCGATCCGGAGGTCGTGACGATGTCATCCACACTGACCATGCTATCGGCTACATTTCCAACCAGTTTACCAGAGGTAAGCAATGTGGACGTGAAAGAATTGAGAGACTGTGTGACCAGTACACAAACCAATGCTGTCCCGGAAGCCACGGCTACTAATGTGGTCTCCGTATAGCGTGCTATTGCCAAAGTGGGCCCTGCACAGGCTTCCGGTGGCAGCGGTCAAGTCCTGCCTGCCCAAAAAAGTGACTTGTCCAACCCTGTCGGGAGTCACAACTATTTGCCCGCAGAGGAATACAATACCTCTGGTTTGGACTCCTCGTCCGATATTGGAGATGATCAGTGGTTCGAGACAGAGTTTCCTGAGTCTCAGCAGTTTGGAAACTTGCGAACCAGAAAGTCCCGAAAGGCTGACCGAGGTTCCGAGTATGCTTTGTTTGTGTGGGCCACAGATTTGAGGACTGCCTTAAAAATTGGAGCCCCGGTCGTTACATCTACAGCGACCAAGTGGTTCTCAAAAGTCCTGGGAGAGTGGATCAAGTTTTTTCCATTACCACCACTAACTCTCACAGGGACATTGTTTATTTGCCCAATCCCCAGTTCTACAGGTAGGCTGAATGCCTATGTTATTGACTATGCTGCTTTTGAAGAAGTCACGGACAAGAACTGTTGCCTCTATCCAAGTTGTGTTTCATCCCATCGGATCCACATTTTTGTGCTTGTGCAGAACTTTAGGAGGGATTTTGATTAGTTAGTTAGGGTAGTGTCGTTCCAGCTTCTTCACAGCATCAGGAAAAAAAAAAGAAGTAGAAAAAGAGGCTATTTCTACATCTCCCTTTTTCTGCTACACTATGTGTTCTAAAGTGAACAGTGGACTGCCCTTTTGTAGTACCAGCGCACTGACCACCAGGGGCAGTATTCTGCAGATTTTCTTATTGCTACTGCAGAAAAGACTAATTGTACATATTAATTTATTTTTTTCTTTTCTCCTTTTTCCTTCTTAGGTTTTGCAACTTAGGAAATACCCAGCACTTACTGATATCTCTTTGGGAGGAAAGGAGGTTTTGCCTTAGTCTGCAAAGGTGCAGCTTCCTTTCACCCTCAGTGATTTAATATATAGTTAATATATATGAGAATGTGTTTCTTTGTGTGTGTATTCTTTCATTTTGTTTGCAGGTTTTTGACCTATCAACGCTGTCGGAGAATGGGGCAGAATAGATAGTTAGGAATGTGTAATGTTGCGATGTGACCTTGTGAATATTGTACAGATATAACGTTGTATACTTTTATGTTTTCTTATTCTTTTCTGTTTTCTCTCTTTACTGTCACAGCAGGTTCAGGCTTAAACACCAGCTTGGTGGACACTGGGGACAGTGTCTGTTCAAGTGGGTGGAGTGTATAGTGCCTGTGTACTTTCAGGTACAGGTTCTATTCTAAATTTAAGGGTGATGAGAGAGTTAGTTGGCTCTCATCCATTTAATTGGTCTAAATTGGGTCTCTGCTTCTGCTGGATTTTTGCTGTGGGCCATCCTATTGTTCTCGGGGTGCTGTACCACCCTGAGGTGATGGGTGGCGCAGGTGAAGTTCAGATTGGGGTGTCTCTTACCAATGGGGAGAGAGTTCTCTCGCGGGGCATGCTGGGGGAGAGTACTTCAGGGGCAGAAGCTATTGTGGTGGGGTTCTGGTTCCTGGTGTGGCACCCACCTTCAGGGTATCCACACATCACGGGCCCCCGGGCGATATGGCCTTCCAGGCCGGGGTGCACGTGCTACGCTGTGTGCTTGGTTCTGGGACCATGATGGCCCGGAACATCTAATGCTGTGGCGGGGGCCCCAGTGATCAACTGGGTCCCCAAGTTCTGAGTGAGGATCCCAAGCGAGATAGCTGTTCAGTGGGGAGTCAGCCTGAGGAGAGCCAAAAGAGGCAGTCAATCCAATAGGGCCTTGACAATCCATCAGGGATCAAGGTGATCGGACACTGAGAGGTTGGATGTCAGCAACCTGTCAGTCGGTGACCTAATAGAGAATTACCTGAGGGAGATTCAGGCATCAGTATTGCTGAGGAAGATTTCTACTTGATCTACGTTCTAGGGAAGGGTCTGTGGCAGAGACCCGTTTCCCCTCAAGGTTCTGAGTGATACCCTGGCTGCCAGGTCGGTGTAAGAGGCCTGTCCAGGTACACTATACCCACTCCGGCTGGAGTGCCGACGAAAGTGAAGTGTTGTTGGAAGCAGGACTGCTTCGGTGTAACTAGGCCTAAATCTGCTGTTTCTCCTCCTCATACAACTCTCCTATCTATCTCAAGTTTATTGTTTACCAAGTTGGTGAAATAAAAGCACAAGAAAGACACCTGCCATCCGGACATTGCATTACTGCTGCTTTCTTCAACTACCCTAGACATCGGAGCTATAGAGGTAACAGGCCGATCCCAAATCTATCCAGCGGCTCCTGCGGGGGTGAGTGCTACATTAAAAACAGCAGCAAATAGTATTGATAAAACAAATGTGAGGACAGGTCTGTGTACCCTCTGCCAGACCAGTTTTTATCACAAATGGACTTCTTCCGGGGGTTGAGGAACACTTCCTGTCACTGCAAAAAGTATCCAATACAACCAGCCAAGCCTCGTTCTCATCAAAAAACTTGCGGTTCAAAGATTCGTGACCAAGCCTCACTTTGAGTGCACCAAAGCAACTCCAAGCCTCGCTTTGACCAGTCACAGACCAGTGTGTAATGATAATCACACCGGACATGATGTTTCTGTGACTCTGGTGTCTCCATAGATGAAAAAAAAGGAAAAATTATGATAAAAAATGGATAATGTACTATTAAAATAACAAAATAAATAAAAATATAAGTATGTCCTTTGAGGATATACAGTAAATAAATAAAAGCTGGTCAGTGTATGCACCGTTGTCAGTGGTAAATAGTTTGTCTCAACCCCTTAACTACTAAGCTAGTGTTAGTGTGAGTGGTATTCACTAAAAAATAATAACAATTGCCCTTCCTTAAAGGGGACATAACACTAAATAAATGCAAGTTATACCAAAAAACTTTAAATATGTAGTGGACTAGAGTGGACTTTATATGAAGACAACCACTATTGGGGTCATGTGTACGCATGCGCCACTCCGTGTTCATTGATGGAACACTGCTTAGTTTTTAATAATACAGTGGGGTTGATTTACTAAAGGCAAAGAGGCTGTACTTTCAGGGGAATTTGTCCCAGAGCTTAGTGAATGCATTGAAGTTTCAATTTACCAATTTACATGCAAGAAAAACAACAACACAACATCTTTTTAAACACATGCTTGCAGAGCATCACCTGATTTACTAAGCTATGGGGCAAAGTGCAACTTCCTTTTGCATTGTGAACATCCTACAGGCATACCCCAATTTTAAGTACACAATGGGGTTTATTTACTAAAACCCCGGGCATCCGCGATCGCTCGTTACAGAGCGAGGACCTGGAACACACAGCTCCCGGTCCTGTCAGGGGAGAAATGCCTGACCGTCTGTTCATACAATGTATGAACAGCGATCAGTCATTTCCCCTAGTGAGTCCACCCCACCCCCCCCTACAGTTAGAACACACCCAGGGAACATACTTAACCCCTTCCCCGCCCCCTAGTGTTAACCCCTTCACTGCCAGTGGCATTTTTATAGTAATCCAACGCATTTTTATAGCACTGATCGCTATAAAAATGCCAATGGTCCCAAAAATGTGTCCGAAGTGTCCACCATAATGTCGCAGTACCGGAAAAAAAAACGCTGAGCGCCGCCATTACTAGTAAAAAAAATATATTAATAAAAATTACATAAAACTACCCCTTATTTTGTAAATGCTATAACTTTTGCGCAAACCAATCAATAAACGCTTATTGCGATTTTTTTTTTACGAAAAATATGTAGAAGAACACGTTTCGGCCTAAACTAAGGGAAAAAAATGTTTTTTTATATATTTTCGGGGGATATTTATTACAGCAAAAAGTAAAAAATATGATTTTTTTTCAAAAGTTTCGCTCTATTTTTGTTTATAGCGCAAAAACTAAAATCTGCAGAGGTAATCATATATCACCAAAATAAAGCTCTATTTGTGGGGAAATTTTGTTTGGGAGCCACGTCGCACGACCGCGCAATTGTCAGTTAAAGCGACGCAGTGCCAAATCGCAAAAAGTGCTCTGGTCCTTGACCAGCGATATGGTCCGGGGGTTAAGTGGTTAAAGGAACCTATTTAGAAAATAAAAAAACACACGTTTACAACCCCATTAACATTGTTACCATAAACAGGAAGAGTTTTACTGTCAGGATCTCCAGGTGAAAATAAAGGTAAAAAATGCTAGCAAAAAGAAAAAAAAAGAGAGAATAATGCAGCCACCACAACTAACCACAGGTAAGATGCAATATTTAACAATTTTGTTGTCGGGTTTAGATATTGCCTAAAAAATGTTGTGTTAATACTCTTTTTTTTTTGCTCATAAGCAAAAATAGAAATATTATGAATGGTTGATATAAGAGAAGGGGGGTTACCTGACTTCTATATGCATTCTGTAAATACAGGTGGTAGACTACCCATTTTTATATCCATACAAGTACCGTATATTTCTTTGATGTAAAGAGCTTTAGCAGTAAAACTATTTGCATTCAATGATATTTTTTTTCTTTTGACATTGGCAACTAAATTTTTATACATATCTACCAAAGAAATACAATGTTACTCTTCAGAATTGCAAGACTTTATTATGGGATGTAAGAAGTCATGATAAACCACCTGCCAGCAGCTTAATAGAAACAGCTCCCCGGAGTTCGCTTTGAAAATTTCTTCTCTCTTCTCAACCATCACAAAATGCAAGTTATTATAAGTAACCTATTCTACAGAGCTTCAGACCAAGGCTATTATCTTGTATCATTATTGTGCTCCTGCATTAATGTATATTGTATTTCTACGCTGGTATTGGTGTTTTTTTTTTTTTTTTTTCAAATGTAGTGTTGGTCTGTAGAGTGATATTGTGTGCTGTTGTATGTTCTAAAGAGAGCTATACTACACAATATTATAAGTTCTGCACATTTTTTAAGTGGAAGAAAAGTCTAATGCTATCTATTCCTAAAATTTTCCTACCACCCTCCTCCTACATATCCTGCCTAACCTGTATAAAAAAGATGTGTATACTTACCGATTTTAATCTGCTTTGTTCCTATCAGATGATCCTGCAGCTCTGGCTCAGAGAGTGTGCGACAATCGCTGGGGATTGCGAGAGCCACAACATCACCTATAGACTCCCATAGCCCAGCTGTTGCTGGCGCTCCCTCCTCTCCCCTGCAGCAGCTGATCACAGACTTTTTTAAACAAGGGAGGCAGGATAGAAAGGAATGGGAAGAGGGATTTTTTTTTAGGAATAGATAGTGTTAGGCCTTTCTTCCAGTAATCCAAGTTTAGGGATAAGACCAATGGTTCTTCTGTTATTTCCTTGCTTTAAATATATATTAAAGTAGAGGTCCAGGCACACAGATTTTTTAAATATAAATAAATGCTACCTGTCCTCAATTTTAATATGTTGCCAGATAACTTAACAGTATGTTAAATCAATATTTTTTATCTGTTGTATTGTACAGTTTCTGCTGTCTGGCCTGCTCTGCATATAAGACCTGTGGGCAGGCATGTAGTGGCCATCGGGACTACCAGGAGTTTCCCGGGGGGGGGGGGGGATAGCTCAGTGGGCCGGTTTCAGTGTCAGCAGGGACTACCAAACCCTGTCCACCAATAAGCTAATCTCGCACTGTGCAGCTGTTTAGAAAAAAAAAACTTCTCCGGGCCCCCTGTGTTCAATTGGGCCGGGGGACAGAAAGCGGACTATTTAATCATTTTCTTTGGGCAGATTAATCCACAGCAACGCACTGCACAGTTAAAGGTCGGCCTCTGCTATATCAGTACACTGGAGCCAGCTAGGATGGCTGCTGTGGATTAATCTTCTTAAAGCCAAAAGTGATGAAATAGTCCGCTTTCTGTCTTCCAGGCCCCACAGGGGAGACCTGCTCACCCCCCCCCCCTCCCCGTTTCCTCCAGCCCTAATTACCCAGCTTTGTGGTGTCCAGGAAGAAGGGAGAGGACCAGATGTACCAGCAGTGCACAGCTGATCCCGGCTGCATTAATAGGCACTGGTGTGGCTGCATTAATGGGCACTGGTGTGGCTGCGCTGATGGGCACTGGTGTGGATATGCTGATGGGCACTGATGTGGCTGCGCTAATGGGCACTGATCAGGCTGCATATATGGGCACTGGTGAGGCTATATTAATGGGTACTGGTGTGGCTGTGCTGATGGGCACTGGTGTGGCTGCATTAATGGACACTGGTGTGGCTGCATTAATAGGCATTGGTGTGGCTGCATTAATGGGCAGAGGTCAGTAACTGGGCAGGTCAGCAATTGATCAAAACATTGGCCCAATTACTATAGGTAACCTCCCACAAGAAAAACAACAAAAACATTTGAGGAAAACTGTGTTATGGAAAGGTCACTAACATTTACGATTAAGCTCAATGCAGGAGAAGCATGTCAAAAGGGGGTGACTGATGGACGGGGATTAGAGCTAAAGCCTGTCTTTCATTTACCTCACACTGCAGTTGAATACAGTGTGCGGCGATACCTGTATGCTATATTACAAAGAGGTCATTTGTATCTTAGTCCATGTTACCTCCGCTCTTACTCTTCTTTCTAAACATGACTTCTTTCAAAAGCCCTACTAATGTACTCCAATCCACCCCTGCGGTATCCTGCCCACCTCCCTAGTTACGCAGACCCTAAGGGCTGGTTCCCGCTGGAGATTGCAGAGGAATGCACTGCATGTTCCTGTATGATTCACATGCATTTCAGTGCGGTATGATATGAGCCAATTCATTATATATTATTCTGAATGGGCTCAAATCGCACTGCACTGCACCAAAAATAGTGCATGCACTACTTTTGGAAATGCACTGCAACCAGATCAGAAGTACCATGCTATCTTGTGCAGTCAAATGCACCGTATTTGTGACCTGCATCTGGGGTGTTGTTAAAGGGTTTGTAAAGGATGTTTTTTTTTTTTTATCTTAATAGCTTCCTTTACCTTAATGCAGTGCTGTTTTCATGTCCTCATTGTTCGTTTTTGCTCTCAAGTTGCTGTAATTCTTCTCTGATCTCCACACTTCCTGGTTGTCTGTTTCCTAATAACCACAGTCCTGGGAGCTTTCTCTCTGTGGTCACTAATCAAAGAGGTGTGATTACTGTGTGTCTAAAACCCCTCAGCACCAATCAGTTTTGTTTTCCAAATCATCACTGCCCTGTATTGGCTCTGTGGCTCTGTACAGCATAGGCAGGAAACAACATGCAAAAACGAAACTAGAAACTGCAGGTACATTATATGATTGATTTTTATCTATTTTTAATCATTTTTAAAAGGAATCAGTTAACTATTATGTCTCTATACCCTGTAAACAGTCATTTCAGCATTTTTTTTATTTTGTATTTACAACTCCTTTAACTTGACATTGACACACTCTGCAGATCGCAACTGCAGTGTGTTTTGAAAGCAATGCAGGAAACGGACCCCGTTCAGGGGTAAAGGGGCAGTTAAGAAAAAAAATCCAAAAAAATGGCTACTCAAACCCACATGCCCTTATTTCCAACACTTTATTTTATTTGTACCAGCTTTCAAAATAATAAATACACAAATATAGAGTTTGGATAAAAAGTTAAATATTTGCTTTTTTATATAAAATTAAAAATAACTGATGGTGATAAGATGAGGTGCAAAGAAAATAGGGTCAGAGTGATTTGGTTCCAAAGTGCGGCAATTCCCCAATGTGAAGGACACGTTGAAGCTATGAACAAGCACCATCAAACTCTAGGGCCCGGATTCACAGAGCATTTACGCCGGCGTTTATCAAGTTACGCCGTTGTAAGTGCAAATGTGCGCCGTCATATCTGTGCGCCACACCCACAAACAGAGATGCGCCTAAAACCAGGCTACACCCCGCCAACGTAATTTGCTTACGCCGGCATAGGGTGGGCGTACATTTAGGCTGGGTGCATGGGGCCGCTCCCATTGATTAGCCATTCAAACATGCAAATGAGGTAAATACGGCGATTCACAAACGTATGTGCGCCTGACGCAGGCTACACACGGTGCATGTAAGTTGTACGTCCGGCATAAAGTTATTCCCCATAAAGGACGTGTAACTCAGCAACAGACATGCTCAGGTCTGCACCAGGGAACACAAGCCGGCGTATTTTATGTTAGACGTGTGTCTGGCTGGGCGTAGGTTACGTTAACGGCGTACACAGTGATCCGGCGTATCTTAGGCAGTTGTTCCGACGTGGTTGTGAGTAGTGTTGAGCGGAATACGCCATATTCGATTTCGCGATATTGCGCGAATATATAGAAGAATATTCGCGAATATTCGCTAATATCGAATATTCGTGATATTTTATCCAAAAAAATTTTTGCGAAATTTCGCTAATGCGAAAATGATTGCGAAATTCTCATAAACGGAGATCATTTCCTGTATTACTAAACTAATATGCACTAAACACTAACTCTACACTAACTCTACTTAAAGCGGATGGTTCAGCAAAAAAACAATATTAAAAGCCAGCAGCAACAAATACTGCAGCTGCTGACTTTTAATATTAGGACACTTACCTGTCCTGGAGTCCAGCAGCGTCCGCAGCAGAGGACGAGCGATCGCTCGTCACCCTGCTGCTCCCCCCTCCATCCACGGTGAGGGAACCAGGAAGTGAAGCAATGCGGCTTCACTGCCCGGTTCCCTACGGCGCATGCGCGAGTCGCGCTGCGCCCGGCGATTGGCTCCCGCTGTGTGCTGGGAGCTGAGAGTTCCCAGCACACAACGGGGGGGCGACGGGATGTTGCCAAAAAACCCATCTTTTGCCCGAGACTGCGGGCCGGAAGTGGTTGCAGATACCTGTCTTCAGACAGGTATCTGCACCCCCTCCCCCTGAAAGGTGTCAATTGTGACACCGGAGGGGGGAGGGTTCCGATCAGCGGATCTTCACTTTAGGGTGGAGATCCGCTTTAAAAGAAAGGAGAATAAGGGGGCAAAAGAAGGGCGGAGAAGATAATCGCGCAATATTCCTATTGCGCGATTTTCTTCTCCGCCCTTCTTTTGCATCAGAGCCAATCAGAATAACTTAAATATTCGGCAAAAGGAATATTGCGCGATATTCCTTTTGCCAAATATTCGAGTTATTCTGATTGGCTCTGATGCAAAAGAAGGGCGGAGAAGAAAATCGCGCAATATTCCTTTTGCCGAATATTTGAGTTATTCTGATTGGCTCTGATGCAAAAGAAGGGCCAGTAGCTAATGCGATTCTTTTATGTTGCCGACAATTCGCAATGCGATTTTTCGGCAACATAAAAGAGTCGCATCAGCTACTCGGCCCAGGGTCTCTCTCTAATCATACCAGCAATGCTTTTAGACGTCGATGGAGATCACTAGGATGTGATCTGTTTTAAAAATAAATTTGAAAAAATACGAATATTCGCCATAGCGAATATTCGCCGCAATATTCGAGTTATTCGCGAATACTCGAATATGCAATATTCGTAGCGAATATTCGCAATGCGAATATTCGTGAGCAACACTAGTTGTGAGCATGCACAGGGAGATGCGTTCACGTCACGGCGCATTGCCCAGTTCGTTATACGTACTTGTCTGGCGCTCGGCCCATCATTTGCATAGGGTCACGCCTCATTTGCATGGATCACGCCCACTTCTACCTACGCTGGCCTACGCATTTGAAACCCACGCCACGCTGGTGCAATGTTGGGAGCACTGGCTTTATGAATTCCATGCTTGCCTCTCTGCGCTGCGTTGGCGTAGCGTACTGGGGATACACTACGGCGGCGTAATGTGCGCCTGCTGTCTGTGAATCCGGGCCTATATGTTTTTCCCTGCTCTTATGAGAAAGGGAAGAGCTGCGTGCCAAACATGAGGCCTGTACTGTAATGAACACTGAAAAGGAAGTGTGGAACACACAACCTGAAAAAAAATTATGGAAAATGATGGCTAACCCCCTAGGGTGTTTTTTTTTGTTCTGTAGTAAGGATGGTAAAAGGGGCTTTTTTTCTCAGAAAATAGGTGCAGGAACTCAATCATGACCCCCCCCCCCCAAAAAATAAATAAATAAAACATTTCCTCATACACATAACCTCCAAACCTCATCATACAGTGGGTTAATAGTGTGCTTAAATTTCACTAACAGTGGAAGGGTCTTAAGAGGCATTAAACACCAGGAGTGCATTACATACAGAGTGTAGAGTTCGGGGATCACTGCAAAGAGAGTGCAGAATTCAGCCTTCTTTTCCACAGCCGCTGACCTCTGTATCCCCCATCCACATCCCACTTTCACCCATCTTCAGCTCTGACCTTTCCATGCAACCCCCCCCCCCCCTCCTTAAAAACTCCACCATCGTCCACACACCTTACTTTTGTTGTTGTGTACTGAAGCACCCAGCCGGCTCTAGTACCTCCACTGTAGGTGACTTCTGTGTTTACAGGTGATAGTGGAAGGCAGAAAGCCTGAGCCAGAGGTGGTGGAACTCAGTTCCACCAAGTTCCAGCTGAAAAAAAATCCTGATGGTACTACTGTTGCCTATTATTCAACAAAGCTGCCCAACACCTTAAGGGATGATTGGAAAATTGGAAGATTTAGGCCAAGCTTGATCATATTGAGATTTGCATTTAACTCTAGTTAGTAAAAAAAACTAACTAGTATAGGAGGCCTATGTTCTGGTTCTCCTTATGCAAGCATGGAGATAAAGTATAGGTTCACTGGCCTATGAGAGCAACGGTGGGCTTGAGGGTTTTGGACATTTGATAACTGTCAAATTATGAATCCGTCTGGAGTGCATAGAGAAAAGAAATAATACCACCTTGACAACAGCATGCCTCATACACAAATTTTCTGTTTTATAACCTTTAAAATAAATATTTTTGAATGCAATCATTTTTTTTTTCCTTTTCTTTTTCTTTTTTTTTTGCTTGTGTTATAACTATAGTTTCCTTTTTAAAGCCTATCATGTATACAGCACATTCCCATACAACAGGATGTGATTACTGTTACCTTGTTTCAAATCACATCTAATTACAGTATGTGGTGCACTCTACATCAGGCATTCCAGGGAAAGAAAGATGGAATTATCTAGGTACTTGCTCAGTAACAGCTTAGATTAAGTAGCAGTGCATATCTGCTAAATGGAGTCACTTCTGTGGCTTCCTCTTCCTTTAGTGCAGTAACAGGAAACAAGAGGCATTTGCATTGTAAAGATGGTAATTGTTTTCTGTTTTGTATTGATCCACCGCTGATTTCTCATAATTGATTTCTTCTTTTCCAATATTTAACGGTCAACTCCCAAAACTGCTCATCTGCCTCAAAATCTGATATTTATTACAGTTTCCTCCTAGAAAGGATGCAGGCGCTTTTCAGTTAGTCAATACATAGAATACATTAAAACAGCTTGAAAGGTGCATAGGTGAGCGTGCATTGTTCTTCTTTCCAAAAACTTCAAAACATCATTGGCCGTGTTAAAAAGAAAAAAACTCTCTTACTATTTACCCAGATAACAAGATTTTTGTCTTTGCTTATCATTTGTAACCCAGATAATAAAATCACAAAACAAAAATTTCAGGGAAAACATGTACCGTATTTATCCGTATTTTTTCCCCCTAAAATCAGGGGGAAATCCTGGGTGCGTTTAATACGCCGATCCCCGCTGTCTGTGAGGGGAAGAGGAGAGAGCGCCGCCGATATACACACAGCCGAGTGTACTGTGTACTCGGCTCGGCTCGGCTCCGCTCACAGTCACGCCCAGTCCTGCCATTGTATTTGTGTTATGTCCATCATAGGAGAGTGGGAAAGGGGCAGGACTGCGAGAGGAGCTGAGTACACAGGACATCCGGTTCTGTCTATCTCTGCGTCGCGGCGGTAATTTTAAACGTTCAAGGTGCAAGAACACTGGGCAAGGCTGCAAGGACACTGGGCAAGGCTGCAAGGACACTGGGCAAGGCTGCAAGGACACTGGGCAAGGCTGCAAGGACACTGGGCAAGGCTGCAAGGACACTGATCAAGGCTGCAAGGACACTGGGCAAGGCTGCAAGGACACTGGGCAAGGCTGCATGGACACTGGGCAAGGCTGCATGGACACTGGGAAAGGCTGCAAGGACACTGGGCAAGGCTGCATGGACACTGGGCAAGGCTGCATGGACACTGGGCAAAGCTGCATGGACACTGGGCAAAGCTGCATGGACACTGGGCAAGGCTGCATGGATACTGGGCAAGGCTGCAAGGACACTGGGCAAGGCTGCATGGACACTGGGCAAGGCTGCATGGACACTGGGCAAGGCTGCAATGACACTGATAAGGCTGCATTGATGGGCATTTAAATGTAAGTTTTAATCCTTAAACTTCCCTCCTAAAAGTTTTTTCCTTAAAATTCCCTCCTAAACTTGGGGTGCGTGTTATACGCCGATAAATACGGTAATATCATTTTAAAGCTAATTAATTTTTCCAAATGTAATTTCTTACCTTTGAGCATCAGGGTATGCTAGAAGTACTAGAAAGTGGACTATGACTGTTCTCAACTGCTAGTCATAAGGTAGAGGGACTGGTCTGATCATGACTCTGGTCTGGCCACATTTTGAATATGCAGTCTAGTTCTGGTCACCACTCTTCAGGAGGATGTAACTGGAAGTACAGAGAAGTACAACAAAGCTAATAAGGAGACTGGAGGACCTCAGTTATGAGGAGTGACTCCAAGCATTAAACTTATTATCCCTGGAGAAAAGACGCTTGAGAGGAGATATGATAGCGATATACAAATATCTCAGTGGTAATTCCAGTAAAAGGAAAACAACTATTCAATTTCAGGGAGCTTAAGGAGACATACAGTACAGCCATTTAATAAAATTGGAAGAGAAGCAGTTTAACCTTAAGCTGTGTAGGGGGTTCTTTACTGTCAGAGCAGCAAGGATGTGGAATGTCCTTCCACAATCAGGGGTGTAAGCTGAACATGCCGATAGTTTAAAAAAAGCTTGTGTGGGCATTTTAACGAATGCAATATACAGGGATATGGCAGTTGGCACTGACATACACATACAGGTTGAACTGAATAGACTGGTGTCTTCATTCAACCTTACCAATTATGTAACTATGATGGGAAGAAGGTGTGACCTTGTATAAAAACGTAACAATGTTTTAATTTCTACTGGAAGTAGGAACAATTCATGATATGTAGTTACCAATGTGAGTAGTGGAAAATACTGCGCGGTCACAGTAAGTGTGAAGAACAAAGAAAAGTATCAAATGAGTGGTACAAAAACGAAAACAAAAAGTGGTGTGCAACAACTGCCGCAACTAAATATGCTAGATACATACACTAAACAATTAACAAATACATTTTTATAAGCTGTGCTGCGTTGCACTTTGACAACTCTATTATTGGCCCAACCAAAATAATACTGTAGTTAAATGTGAAAAGAGATTGAACAAACACTCTATAACAGTCAATAGTGGATTAATATGTGACTGTGTTAATACAGTGTATAGCACCGATAAGTGCCAATATGTGTTAATCGACAAGAACACTCATGTTGTACAAACAAATAATGTATAGTGTTCCAATATATCAAAATATGTAAGTGTTCCAATAAACTAAAAATGTATAAGTGACACCGAAATGGTTAACAATAAGGCTCCATGCACACTGAAGCTGATAAACTGCAGTTTATTGGCGTTTTGGCTTTTTTTTTTTTAAAGCCCATAAACTGAACTCTATGTTAGCCTATGTGCCCATGCATACCTGGACGTTTTTTAGTTTTAATGAGTTTTGGAGTTTATTGGCTTTTTTCTGAACGCCCAAAATTTGCGTTCAAAGTGCTGTTTTTCGGCGGGGGAAAAACACAAAAAAACGCAAAACGCTAAAAAACGATGAAAACTCCCAAAAAGCGTTTTTAGCGTTTTTTTATCCATAAAAAAGTAAAAAGCTGATAAAAGCTACACTGAAAAACACTGATTAAAGCTATTGCAAAAACGCTAAAAAACTTTGAAAGGCTCCCTGCAAAGCTACTGGCATATTTTTATAACTTTTATCAGCTTCAGTGTGCATGGAGCCTAAGCAAGATCACTCCTGCTGTGCAAACATGTCATAAATTAAATAAATATTATATGATATTCCAATCCACTTAAAACATAGAGTCCATACATGTTGAGTATCTGTGACTTCAAAACGAATAAACACCCAGGAAGAAAGTGCCAAGAGAAATAGATGAGTGCCTCCACCTCCTATTTCAAATTCCCTTACCGACTCTTGTGGATCTCTTGTTACAGAGATCACATTCACTTGTGGCTATTAACCCTGCCCTGGGTCTCTCACTGGTCTCTCTCAGGTTACTCTCCTGTTCCTTCCGCGTATGGGCTTCTTAATAGGTCTCCCCAATGCAGATTACCCATGTAAAAAAAAAAAAGCTACCATAGTGTAGTATTTTCCAAAATTTAATAAGGAGACATACAGCCATTTAATGAAATTGGAAGAGAAGCAGTTTAACCTTAAGCTGTGTAGGGGGTTCTTTACTGTCAGAGCAGCAAGGATGTGGAATGTCCTTCCACAATCAGGGATGTAAGCTGAACATGCCGATAGTTTAAAAAAAGCTTGTGTGGGCAGTTTAACTAATGCAATATACAGGGATATGGCAGTTGGCACTGACATACAGGTTGAACTGTTTAACATATGATAAACATGTCCAAGCTACATATGTAAATAACCTGTCACTCAAAGCAAGGAGAGAGAAACAGACTTTTTATTTAGACAGGTTTTTATCTGGAAGTCTGTTAATTTTCACTGAACAATAAAAGAGGATTGATCAGAGCTGGGTTAACTCTGTGTGGCAAGACTGGGCACAGATGTTAGGAAATCTTATACTCAACATTGTGACATGAAAAAATAAATAAAAACATTTTTGGGTTTCTATCTTCCTTGCTTTCATTTAATCTGTATTCAGCAACTAAAGTAGTGACATTTTTACTTTAAGGTAAGCCTGTCATATTATAAGATTTTCTTTATTGAATCAATGCTTTGATCCCCTAATCTGTTTTTTTTTTTAATGATTCATCAAAATGCAATATCTTTTAACAAGAAAGCAACAACTATTTCCTTTTAAACTTATTTGTGATTTTGTTTCTTCATAAAATGATGAAGGAGGTTTAAGATGGTTGCAGGGTTATCATTTTAAGATTTTCTTTTCAGTTATCTACTGCTGGCCCTGGTGGCAACCTACATGTTCAAACACATCTTAAAAAAATTAGCTGGGCAGCATAGATATTAACCCAGCATTAGCATATTGTACATATTTGATCTTTGGACAACAGGTATTGAAGTGCAAAAATGTGTGTGTGTGTGTGTGTGTGTGTGTGTGTATATATATATATATATATATATATATATATATATATATATATATATATATATATATATATATATATATATGTATATATATATTGTGACAGGAAGTCAGGTAAATCTGTGCGTGTTGTCACAGACGGGAGATATGTTTATTTATTTATTTATTTATTAAAATTGTTTAGACAATACACCAATTACTATTAGGCGTCGGCTGCAGAGATGGCCACAGAGGTTTGGGGCGTTAAAAGGTTTCAGCTGTTCAGAATTAAGCAATTAAAGCCCCTATAAAGACAGCCTAAGGATGACAACTGATTGCTGCATCCTGAGGCTGTGTGAGTGAAGGAGCAGTCACAATCAGTACTGAAGAGGTGAGGTGCTGATGGATATTTCAGTGTGAGAAAAATCAAAGAGACTTTTTGTTGTTTTCTGCTGTAGGACCAGCAGTGTCTGCCCAGCAGTAGGCTGTGCCAGACTCCATAGGTAGGTTCCTGTGTTGGGAAGGTAGACGCCCCAAGTGGCAAGGGTTTATTTTATGTTTTGTTTTGGTTATGCTGTTTTGATGCTTGCACGTGTATCCCGCAAGATGGAAAAATAAACCATATCATTTGTTTTCAATCATCCTCAACTGCCTTTTTTGTACAGTTCAGCGTGTAGTAAACCCATCCAGGGGGGTCACACACACCCGCTACCGAGCTAATCCCTCACAATATATATATATATATATATATATATATATATATATATATATGTAGCACTGACCCCCGAAGGAGCTGCTGGTTTGATTCGGGCCTGCACTCTACCAATAAACCCCACTAACTTGGCTCAATCCAGTTGGCACAGCTGTGATGCAATGCAATACAACACAATGTAAGACAGGACAAAATACCTGTATTGTCACCCCAGGATCCACTGAAAGCACCTGGTGGGAGAAAACAATACACCACAACAACTGGATACTTAACCAGAGATATATTTTACTGTAGAATATGCAAAAAAGTGATTACAGTAATTGTGCTGTCATCCCAACATAAGACAACAGCACAATGAATTTCAATATAAACAATTTGAAAAAACAGTATACATATATATATATATATATATATATATATATATATATATATATATATATGTATTTCTATACCTGGGAGCTCCCCCTACTTTATAAGCTATGTGTGAGATCTCACTTAAAGTACTTAGTCCTGGATCTTCTTTTCTTCGCTAGCTAAAGTGGCTCCTTGTGATTTGTAATCCACAGTTTTGGTGAGTTAAATTGAAGTGAAAGTGCTCCTGGTGTAGCTGTAACAACTATTTTAACATTGCTTGAGACATCAAGGTAGATAGGCCTCAAGCCTTCTCAGTGTCAGTTGCTCTGCTCCTTCGTGGAACTAAAATTTCCAGTGAGGCCTGTATATGAGTCTAACTGCATGTGATATTTAACAAACTGTGGGCCGTGACCCGCTCACCCACTGGATAGAGGCTCTGTGTGGTAACTTTTGTCCGGTGACTGCAACTTGCTTCTCCGTCAGCTGGGCCAATCGCTCCGTTCAGCTCCACTGGGTGGAACCCGTCCTCCGATGCTCAGATGAGTGTCTCTGGGTCTCTGCAATCTGGCCATCGTCTCCCCACAGGTCCTCTCAGGCAGGCCACACGATTCCAAGAGACCTAAAATGGCTCCTGGGTAAAAAAGGTCAGCCTCCTCCTCCCAAAACAACAGTCACTTCCTGTCTAGTCTTTTGTGCTTCTTTCAGGAAAAACATATCTGCATTACCAGTATTTAGTCACTAGATGGCTCCAAATACTCAAACATAGCAATGTCCGTAGACTTGTTATTAAAGTATACAAACACACATCAACATGGGAGAATATCAGCGCTACATATATATATATATATATATATATATATATATATATATATATAATTTAATGACAGTGTGAGGCCCTACCACTGTGTAAAAGTAGGTAGAAGTAACATAGGGATCACATTAAATGCAGAGCAAGGGGCTCTGGAATATTGATTTTGTTTCATAAAGTTTTACAAGCTTTCTTTATTTTGTTAACAAGAGCTTGGGGAGCCAGTCTGTATGATAAGGCCACATTCTAGTGCGCTCGGAACAATGGTTAGAGATTTTTTGGATAAATTCCACACCACAGTCAGCAAGCCTTATGTGAAGAAGCCAAATTATAGTACACACAGGCCAGGATTAATGTGTTTTTTTTTTTTTACATAAAGATTGGTGTCTCTTTCACAGATTTTGGAAGTTACAGATGCAGAAAAATTGGGCCTTGGGTGTTGGTGGTGCTTTCACACCATAACCCTTCACAGTTATCCTTGACAAACGCAGGATTAGATTCTGTTCTTAAAAATGTCATAAAGGTGCAGAAAAATTGGCTGACTCCTCTATGCATGATGCTAGGGCTATGGCAGGAGCCGTAGCTGTGGATAAGGAGGCAGAATAAGCCACTCTAACAGCTGCAGTGGACTGTAAACTAGTGTGAGCTTGGGTGTTGGAGGATGAGGAGGATGAGGATGGTTTATTAGCCAGTCCACCACCTCCTGTACAAAACTGAGAGGAGATAAGGGCGCTCTGGTGGAGGTGGATAGCTGGTCAGAGGGATGATAGTGATAAGATAGCACTTCTGGCAGCACTTTGGTTAGAGGAGAAGCAACTCTGAAGATATAAAAAAGGAAAAGAAAGGCGCCTCTAAGTGCAGTATGCAAAATTGAACACAGTGCACAAAGGCTTAAAAGCACTTACAAGATAATTGAGTGTTAAAAGAAATGATAAAATCAGGAGTCCTCATCTGTGGCATGTGTCCATCCTCAGCACTGTGGAGGAGAGCAGTGTAGAGCCGTCCAGCAGCTGTAAAGAATTCTCATACATGTTGGACAGAGGAGGCAGCATTCCGGGTTCAACGCGGGACACACGGGGCTGATGGTGTCAGTGGGGGGAAGGGGGTGGTAACACGTTTCGGAGCATGTGTGGTTCCTTCGTCAGACTTTATTTTTTCACCACCTCCTGTACATGCTGTGGCTGGATGGCACGGGCAGCAGCACTAAACAGAAAAAAACATGCTCTGCCTAAGGACGGACCATGTCCCCCTTTGCCTGTGGATACAGATGCTGCTGGCACCCTCATAGTGGCATGGGAACGTCTGCCTCTCCTCGCTGTCCTCCCAGACATGATGGGGGGCTTATTACCCAAATTTAATAGATACTGGGAAATGTGTAATTGGATGCACTTTATTCAATTAAAAAAGTGGTGTTTGGTGCACTTTAAATTGAGGACTGACGCTGACAGAAATGTAAAAAGTATAAAAAATAAATAAAAAATAAAACAGGGGGGACAACAACATCGCAGTCCGAAAAACTGCGGCTGACGATTTAAAAAGGGGGTAGGCACGGGACAAAAAAAAACAAACAAACCAACCAAAAAAAAACAAAGGGGGTATACAACACTGTATACAGCATTAAATGTTATGTAATTCTGTGTTAAACACTGTACTACACTAACACACTACAGTGACAGCACACTATACTCACACTATACTAACACTCTACAATCACAATAAGACACTAACTTGCTAGTAGCAAGCAGAACCCTGCTCTGTCTATCGCCACTCCAACAACATACTGCAAAAGATTTCCATTTGGGAAGGAACCTTTTATAGTGTGTGGTGGGACTATGAGCACTAATCCATGATTCGACAAAGTCATCATGACTTTATCCAATCATGGCTCTGACTGTGCTTTGTGCCCTGATTGGGCAAACCCTTGCTTCATCCAATTAGGGCCCTAGAATGCACTGTGCAGCACGCCGTGCATTTTGGGGCCCTCGGCGGGTGAGCGCTCTACAAATTCAGGTATTCAATAAAAGTGTAAACAGGTGATGTTCAGGCCGAAATTTTCGTCAGCTTGATCTGTTCGCCCAACTCTAGTCCAGAGGATAGACAAAAAACCTAAAAGTGGGAAAGGACTAATGGCGCATACACACGATCATTTTTCGGGTTCTAAAAAATTAATTTTTTTTTATGTCATTAAAAACGATCATGTGTGGGCTTCAGAGCATTTTTCAGGTTCTAAAAAATGGGCACATTTTTTTTTCGAACATGCTCTATTTTTTAACAACGTTTTTAATGTTGTCGTTTTTGCGGGTTGTAAAAAATGGTCGTGTGTGGGCTTTAACGACGTGAAAAATCCATGCATGCTCAGAAGCAAGTTATGAGACGGGAGCGCTCGTTCTGGTAAAACTACCGTTTGTAATGGAGTAAGCATATTTATCATGCTGTAAGGCCTCGTACACACGATCAAATCTGTCCGCTGGAAACGGACTGCTAGACCGCTTCAGCAGACAGATTCGATCGTGTGTACGGGCAAACAGACGGATTTGACCACCCGACAGATTTCAAAGCATGCTTTGAAATCTGTCGGCTGGGAACTTGTCCGCCCGACATGTCTGCTGGTTAGTATGCTAACCAGCAGACATGTCTTCTCGCACACGCGCCGAATGATTTTGACGCATGCGCGGAAGTGTTTTACTTCCTGGTGCGGTGACGTGGCGGCGTCAACGTCACCGCCACGTCACCGACACGTCAGCGCGCTGTCTGCTGGCGGGGATTTTGGTTTGCTCGTGTGTACATGCGAGCAAACCAAAATGCCAGCAGACAGATCTGTTTAAATCGGTCGGTCCGACCGATTTGAACAGACTCATTTAATCGTGTGTACGAGGCCTTACAGACAAAAAAGTGCAAATCGTCATTTACTAACAGGAAATCAGCAAAAGCAGCCCCAAGGGTGGTGCCATCCGCATGGAACTTCCCTTTTATAGTGCCGTCGTACGTGTGGTACGTCACTGCGCTTTGCTAGAGAATTTGTTTTTCACGATCATGTGTACGCAAGGCCATTTCAATGATCAAGTTGAAAAAAACTTTGTTTTTTCTAGAGCCTGAAAAACGTTATTTTTTAGAACCGGAAAAATGATCGTGTGTACGCGGCATAAGAGTGCCCAGAGAGCTGGGAGAGTTGAGAGAGATGCTCTGAAGGACCTTACCAGAAACCTGAGCCTGATGCCGCGTACACACGATCATTTTTCGGCATGAAAAAATAAAAAATTTCGGCATGTAGAAAAACAACATTCTTCCAACTTCATCATTAAAACGACGTTGCCCACACAACATCATTTTAAAAAAATGCTCTAGCAAAGCGTGGTGACGTACAACACGTATGACGGCACTATAAAGGGGAAGTTCCATGCGGATGACACCACCCTTGGGGCTGCTTTAGCTGGTTCCCTGTTAGGAAAAGACGAGTTGCGCTTTTTTGTCTGTTACAGCGTGATGAATGTGCTTACTCCATTATGAATGGTAGTTTTACCATAACGAGCGCTCCCGTCTCATAACTTGCTTCTGAGCATGCGCGGGTTTTTAACGTAGTTTCAGCCCACACACGATCATTTTTTGCAACCCCAAAAACGACATAGTTTAAAACGTAGTTAAAAAATTCAGCATGTTCGGAAAAAAAAAAATTTGTTATTCAAAACCCGAAAAATTATGTGAAGCCCACACATGATCATTTTAAATGACATTTTTAAAAAACAAAGTTTTTTTCATGCCGAAAAATAATTATCATGTGTACGCGGTATAAGGCCTAAGGAGCAGAAATGAGCCAGGTGTCTAGGCATAATGTATTTTTTATTAAGTGATGGTGGAAACCCCTGCGTAATTTACCCCCTGATGTAGGTAACTGTTTATTTCCATATATATATATATATATATATATATATATATATATATATATATATATATATATATATATATATATATATATTTATTTAACCTTGATTGAAAAGTAAATACGTATGGATTCCAACTAAAAGTGAACTTTCAGACTAAAGTGCTATTTTTTCAGTGGCTGATTTTGAGGAGTGGTTCTCCCTTGTGATTTATGTAACATAAAATGACTGCCGTATCAAGTCCTGGTCAGCCATTTGATGATCGTATCACGGGCAAAGCCAGAGTGTATTGTGTTTCATTTAGGTGAGCAATTGCTGCACTGGCTGACTGCAGAGATGTCAATAACATAAAGCTCTGACTGATCTCCTCCAAACAAAGCCTAACAAAGCCCTTATACCTTTTGTTGCTATTGGAGTGAGCAAACCAATGTAGAGGCTCATCTGCACACAACAAAGGTGGAATGAAGCAGCTGTATAATATGACGGAGCTGCTATAAGCTAAGTGTGGGGATTAGTGCCGTGCTATAAATAATGGCCTGTCCTGATAGCAGACACTCATTTCCTCTAAAAGACCCCAAAATAATAGTAAGTGCTTAAATGTATTTTACCTTTTTAGGTAACCTCCTAAAGCTCCAAAAGGGTATAATGTCACAAAGAAGGCAAGATCTGTAAAATAATCAGTGTATTAACAGTTAGAAGATCTTTCAATCTCTGTACAGTGAGTTATATTATACTTGGACAGTACAATATCTAAAATTCTTGCCCTGTAATTATAATAGAGTTCCATAAATAAATCAAACGTTTTATTGTTTCATTAGCATTACATTTAGAAACTGGATGGGCATTATTTTTGATGTCCCCTATAATCATTCTCTAGATTTTGTTTTGAATTAATGTCTGAATGATTAAAGCTTGCATCACATCTTATTTAGCAAAGACTTACATTCCTATTCACCATGTCTGCATATATTCTGCAGCATTTGTTACTAAAGAGATATCAGGAAATCATTAACCAATAGACATGTGCATTCGTTTTCGTTCGAATGCATTTTTGTCCGAAAATCAGGTATTTTCGTTTTAGTTTTAACAAACGATAACAAAAGCGCAGAAAACGAAAACCGAAAAATCCGACATAAAAAAATGCTTTATTTTCGTTTTTGTTGCGATAACAATTCGATATAGAGAGATTCGACATGACGCTGACTGAATAGTTGAAATGGCTATCGTTGCCGCCGAATGACGCCATATTGGAGCCGGAGTTGGAGAAACGAATGTGAAACTAAGTCGGCTAGGTTAGGAATTGAACGATGAAAATTTGACAAAGCATCGTAAATCGTCTAATCTGATCTGTCATTGAAGGCTTATGGTGTATATCGAAAGTGCTAAGCAGTTTCGACAGAGAAGATATACTGCACTCGTACATTTTAATGCTCCGCCCATAGGCTATAGAAAATTCTAATGACTAGTAATAATAATATAATTATTTATTATTATTATTACTAGTCATACAACATTAGAATTAGGCAGAATATTCGACCGGAAATTTACGATTTAGCGTAAAGTTTCGACGTTCCGTTGAATATTCTTTGAGCATTTGACAGAAACCAAGTATAACATCTGGATTTTCGGACGAAAGCTATTCCCCAATGAAAACAAAATAAATCAAAACGGTTTTCGGGAGTAACTAAATACATTTATTTACCGGACGAAAACGAAAATACGAAACAAAATATTTCAGTCTGCACATGTCTATTAACCAACAAGTACAGATCTCCAACCCTTTCTAAAACTTTCATCAGCAGCAAATTTGGGATTCCTGTTTATCGTTTATCTATCAATTTACCAAAAGCTGTATCTATAGGGATGAAAAAGACATTACACTTGAAAGTGTAAAAGAATACCTTCTGAAATTCTTATGAAATTCAAACTTTTAGAGCACTCAGAAAAAAAAAAAGAAAATGAATATGAATATATAGCAAATATTGCCTAAAAGTGATATTAAATAGTGATATGAAATCCTCAGTTTATAAGCAATTTCAGCATCTGGTTTAATCACTTATGTGGTACGCAACGTCTAACTAAGTATGCAGCATCTTATGACTCTTGCCTATGTTCCGGTTTAAACTGGTGCCATGACCAATTCCCCATAGTTGCTGTTCAGAGTGGCTGCTTTCCCCTTCTTCACCTCCCTTCTTAAATTAAAAACACTAAACTTTGCTTAGTCACAGAATTGTCGATGTAGTCACTTTCAGTGCCTGATGACAAATTTCCCCACAAATCACTATTCACTATTGTTCAATTCTACAAGTGATTCTAATTTACTATCATTGTTTTCTATCTGGTCAAAAGTTTCCAGGCAGAAAGAATGGCATATAATATAAAAGTGCATGCAGGGCAGTGGACAAAGCACTAGGGACAAAGGGGGTTGTGAAATTATTTGATACAGTAATGTAATCTTACAGATTACAGTGAATTGTATGTGTTATGTTTTTTCCACTTTTTGAATTTGCCGTCGGGCTTCGCCTCATGCGCTGTGATGCTCACAGGGAACAGAGCCCGGCACACAGTACACAGTGGGAGGACATCGCAGGATCCTGGGGACAGGATAAGTAAGGGATCTTGCGATGCTATCCAGGGCCGGTGCAAGGATTTTTGACACCCTAGGCGAAACCTCATTTTGCCGCCCCCACTGGGTCCGCCCCTGACTCCACCCCCTTTGCCAGTGTTAAATGGTTTGATTTAACCCTCTAACTGCTTCATCTGCAAGACAGCTCGTTCTTTTGAAATACATAAGACTTACTAGCAGGATCACCGGGTGAACATAAAACAAAAAACAAAACTAATGCAGCCACCCATCTTTAAATTGGTAATCTGCAGTAAATTAAATATTTTGCTTTAATACCACTTTAAGAGGATAACGCTAATCAATTCTGTTATACATCAATATATAGGCATATGATGGTAAGGAAGGAGTTAAAGCAAGAGATAAACAGACTGGAGTAAAGCTACTTCCAGTGCTGACAAGGAAAGAGAGTGAAAGGGGCTGTCAGGGAGAGAGAGAGAGAGAAGGGGGCTGTGAGAGAGAAAAGGGGGCTGTGAGAGAGAGAGAAGGGGGCTGTGAGAGAGAAAAGGGGGCTGTGAGAGAGAGAGAAGGGGGCTGTGAGAGAGAGAGAAGGGGGC
The DNA here is from genome assembly GCA_029574335.1 of Rana kukunoris. Taxonomy (NCBI): domain Eukaryota; kingdom Metazoa; phylum Chordata; class Amphibia; order Anura; family Ranidae; genus Rana; species Rana kukunoris. The sequence goes on along the minus strand of CM056051.1, from coordinate 68,275,995 downwards.
TGTGAGAGAGAGAGAGAGAGAGAGAGAGAGAGAGACTGTCAGGGAGGGAGAGAGAGAAATTGTCAGGGAGGGAGTGAGAGAGTGAAGGGGGCTGTGAGAGAAAGAGAGAGTGAAGGGGGCTGTGAGAGAAAGAGTGAAGGGGGCTGTGAGAGAAAGAGAGAGAGAAGGGGGCTGTGAGAGAGAGAGAGACTGTCAGGGAGGGAGAGAGAGAAACTGTCAGGGAGGGAGAGAGTGAAGGGGGTTGTGAGAGAAAGAGAGAGAGAAGGGGGCTGTGAGAGAGAGAGAGAGAGAGACTGTCAGGGAGGGAGAGAGAGTGAAGGGGGCTGTGAGAGAAAGAGAGAGTGAAGGGGGCTGTGAGAGAAAGAGAGAGTGAAGGGGGCTGTGAGAGAAAGAGAGAGTGAAGGGGGCTGTGAGAGAAAAAGAGAGAGAAGGGGGCTGTGTGAGAGAGAGAGAGGCTGTCAGGGAGGGAGAGAGAGAAACTGTCAGGGAGGGAGAAAGAGAGAGAGAAGGGGGCTGTCAGAGAGAGAGAGAGAGAGAGAGAGGGGGGGGACTGTCAGAGAGAGAGAGAGAAGGGGGCTGTCAGAGAGAGAGAGAGGGGGGCTGTCAGAGAGAGAGAGGAGAGAGAGAGAGGGGGGTTGTGAGAGAGAGAGAGAGAGAGAGAGACTGTCAGGGAGGGAGAGAGAGAAACTGTCAGGGAGGGAGAGAGAGAGTGAAGGGGGTTGTGAGAGAAAGGGAGAGAGAAGGGGGCTGTGAGAGAGAGAGAGACTGTCAGGGAGGGAGTGAGAGAGTGAAGGGGGCTGTGAGAGAAAGAGAGAGTGAAGGGGGCTGTGAGAGAAAGAGAGAGTGAAGGGGGTTGTGAGAGAGAGAGACTGTCAGGGAGGGAGTGAGAGAGTGAAGGGGGCTGTGAGAGAAAGAGAGAGTGAAGGGGGCTGTGAGAGAAAGAGAGAGTGAAGGGGGCTGTGAGAGAAAGAGAGAGAGAAGGGGTCTGTGAGAGAGAGAGAGAGAGCCTGTCAGGGAGGGAGAGAGAGAAACTGTCAGGGAGGGAGAGAGAGAGAGAAGGGGGCTGTCAGAGAGAGAGAGAGAGAGAGAGGGACTGTCAGAGAGAGAGAGAGAGAGAGAGAAGGGGGCTGTCAGAGAGAGAGAGAGAGAGAGAGAGGGGGGCTGTCAGAGAGAGAGAGAGAGAGAGAGAGAGAGAGGGGGGGGGGGGCTGTCAGAGAGAGAGGGGAGAGAGAGAAAGGGGGCTGTCAGAGATAGAGGGCAGAGAGAGAGGGTGCTGTCAGAGAGAGGGGACAGAGAGAGGGGGCTGTCAGAGAGAGGGGGTGAGAGAGAAAGGGGGGCTGTCAGAGAGAGGGGACAGAGAGAGGGGGGGCTGTCAGAGAGAGGGGGAGAGAGAGAAAGGGGGGCTGTCAGAGATAGAGAGGGTAGAGAGAGAGAGAGGGCGCTGTCAGAGAGAGGGGACAGAGAGAGGGGGGGCTGTCAGAGAGAGAGAGCGCTGTCAAAGAGAGAGAGGGGGCTGTCAGAGAGAGAGAGGGGGGCTGTCAGAGAGAGAGAGAGGGGGGCTGTCAGAGAGAGAGAGAGCGCTGTCAAAGAGAGAGAGAGAGGGGGGGCTATCAGAGACAGAGAGGGGGGGCTATCAGAGACAGAGAGGGGGGGCTATCAGAGACAGAGAGGGGGGGCTATCGGAGAGGGGGGGCTATTGGAGGGGGGCGGGGCTATCGGAGGGGGCGGGGCTATCGGAGGGGCGGGGCTATCGGAGGGGGCGGGGCTATCAGAGACAGAGAAGGAAGCAGAGTCTAGTAAGTGAAAGATCTCATTCACTTACCAGAATAGTCTCACTGGTTCATCATTCAGCAGCAGTGTTTCGTGTGGCTGCTTGGTTTGGATCTTCCCGCCACCTCCCCTCCTCCCCTTCACACAGACGAGTGCACAGCAGAGAAGGGACACGGGAGAAGTCTGTAGCTGCTCCGGGCAGATATAATGGACATAATGGATTGGACAGAGGAACATGAGGGGCGGGAGAAATGTGGAGATCATGTGACATTGTGATCTCAGAGCGGAGAGGAGGAATTTCTGGACACACCAGAGCGGAGGACGCACTCCTGGAGGAACAGGACACATGTCAGAGTGCAGAGAGCACCACTCGCGCGCGGGGGGGGCGGCGGGCGCGGCTCTATTTAACACATGTCAGAGCTGCCTGCTAGAGAAAGTTGCAAGCTCTGTACAGTGCGTGCGGGGATAGAATAACCAGCGGCTGAGCGCTCCACACAGCTGTGCGCTCTAGGCGGCTGCCTAATCCGCCTAGTGGTAGCGCCGGCCCTGATGCTATCCTGAGTGTGGCCTAGGGTTACAGCTTTTGGTAGTGAAAATTCACACCGGGTCACACTCAGGAATACCGCTAGGGAGGTTAAAAATGTAACAGTTTGGGGAATGTTTGGGGAATATTGCTGTGCTCATTGTGTTAAGCTAAATAAAAAAGCTGAACATTTAATATTTGAAAAATTATCTTTGCCTACAAAAATGAAGACATGTCTAATAATGCAACTGATCAGCTGATTAGTCCTACGTGCAAGGAGAAATCTGGAAACTTTTTCCCACTGTAATAACTGCAGATATTTGGACTGATTTAGTAAAAGGTTTTGAATTTGAGAATTTTCATGCAATAAATTGTGTAAATGTACCCAGTCATGTGAAAATTAAATTAACAAAAATAATTTGCTTTTCACATGATTGGATAACTGAAGTGAATTTTTACGCAAATTGTGCAAAGATTCCCAACCAATTTTCCCCTCATGCTTTCTCAGTGCTTAACCACTTGCTTACTGGGCACATATACCCCCCTCCTGCCCAGGTGAAATTTTTAGCTTCCGGCACTTCTTCGCTTTAACTGACAATTGCGCAACGTGGCTCCCAAACAAAAGTGACGTCCTTTTTTTCCCCACAAGTAGAGATTTATTTTGGTGGTATTTGATCACCTCTGCAGTTTTTATTTTTTGCGCTATAAACAAAAAAAGAGCGACAATTTTGAAAGAAAATTCAATATTTACTTCATGCTATAATAAATAGCCCGATTTTTTTTTTTAATTGTTCTCAGTCTAGGTAGATACGTATTCTTATACATATTTTTGGTAAAAAAAAAAAAATTGGGACTGCGACATTATGGCGGACACATCGGACACTTTTGACACATTTTTGACACCATTCACATTTATACTGCGATCAGTGCTATAAATATGCACTAATTACTGTATACATGTGACTGGCATTGAAGGGGTTAACACTAGGGGGTAAAGAAGGGGTTAAATGTGTACTCTGCATAGTGTTCTATCTGTGGGGGAAGGGGACTGACTGGGGGAGGTGACCGATCTGTGTCTCTATGTACAAGGGACACAGATCGGTCTTCTCTCTCCCTGACAGGACATGGATCTGTGTGTTTACACACACAGATCCATGTCCTTGTCTCTGTAACCGCCAATCGCGGGTGCCTGGCGGACATAGCGGCCACCAGGCATGCGCATCAGCATCTCAGTGATGCGGCGGGGCACGCGCGCCTCCGTCTGCGGTGTTTGCGCGCCCCCCACTGGCTGGAGGCCGGAGGCCGTATATATAAAATAAAGGAAGTGCTTAAAGCATTTCTTACCACAATACTTCCTATTCCTAGAGTTCCTTGTGGTCAGTTCTCTAGCTGTGCTGGGAACTCAGTGTATTCTCCTTCAATGATCAGACTTATCCTGAGAGGCAAATGTTTTTGCCTTTCATTTCCATTTTAAAATGAATGGGTTGGTTTACAAGGTGATCTTTACAATCACTTTAAGCACACAATGCAAAGACTCTATTTCATCAATGCAAAATCTATCTATCTATCTATCTATCTATCTATCTATCTATCTATCTATCTATCTATCTATCTATCTATCTATCTATCTATCTATCTATCTATCTATCTATCTATCTATCCATCTATTACCACCTTCTAATTTTTTATCTTTAATTCCATTTCCAGGATTATATATCACAATTATCATAATTCTATTAATGCCGGGTGAAGTGCCTTTCAACTTCAGCCAAAAAACGATTACCATGTCTGTTTTTTCATCCATCTATTTGCAGATGTAAAAGGGACATATACATTGGTCCCAATGAGATAGCGGATGTCAGCGGATGAACTACCACTGACACCCTTAATCGTCCTTTTAGATACAACAATGTAGCGCTAGATATATGGTGTAGGTACTATACAGATAGCACCAACCACAGTGCACATGTGAAAACGTGAACTATAAATGAGAATATCAAATACTCATGCTTGATATATGGGTGAAAACAAAAAGTCTCTCAATGAAAAACATAAGTATCAATGCGATGATGAGTGCGAACAGTGAAATAAACTGGTTTCCAAACAGATGTAATTCAATGGGATATGATGTTGTCTGTAGGAATCTAAAGCATCAAAATCAGATCAAAGATGCAGGTAAGAAAAGGGTACGCTTACCAGATACGTTGGACTCTAGTACTATATAGCAAAAGAGTCAATCGAGCTTGGTGGTCATTGGGACCCGGGACTATTAATACCGGGATGGCACTGGTGTGGACAGTGGGAACCGATCCGGCTTGAATGGGATACCTTGATCTATATCCTAGGCCCAAGTAGGAATCCTGGACATACGGTCCGTGTTCATCCAATCCCCCCATAGGGGAGAGAGCGGAGAAAATACAGGGCGGTCCCTGCACAGTCTGCGGGGACCACCCTGTCATCCGCTGGCTCACCGGAGATCAACGGAGCGATCCCCCGTTGAGCAATCGCAGCATACGGAGACGGATCATTACTGATCCGTCCCGTGTGAAAGGGGCCTAACTGACTTCATTATTTGTTTTTACACAGAAAGAAAGAAAAAAAAAACTATTTTACAGTATTTTTGTAAATTAACAGTAGTCAGTAAACAAATAAAAATAAAATATATAGCAATCAATAGTACACAGTCCTTGCTTAATCAGTCAATAAGTGACATTTTTACCAAACGTGAAATCAGTAATTTTACAGTTAAATACATTTTTCTAAAATCATTCTGCCCACCCTTAGGGCTGGGACTGAGGACTTCCTTCTATGAGGAATTAGGGGCCACAACAACAAAGGGATACCAGCACTGGTGGATAATTGTACCAAATAGGTTGCATATCACACTGTTTTCAGTGCAAGGGAGGAAACAGAAGAAGATCTACCACATTCTTACACACATATGTGTGTTTAAATACTATTGGAATAAACAAAAATAGAGCGTCAATTAAAAAAAAAACACAATGGCCCAGATTCAGGTACATCTGCGCATTATTGGACCGGCGTAGTTGCCGCGTAATCCCCCTATTCTCGTAGCTTTTGCGCAGGAAATTGCGCATGCGTAACGTTTTTCCCGAGGCGTAAGGAGGAGTAATACAAATTGGGAAGGACGTGGGCGTGTTACATTGAAATGAGCCGTGACCCCATGCAAATGAAGGGCCGGCCGGCTCGCGCATGCGCGCTTGAAGGAGACCATGGTCAGCTCCGCTGTGCGCATGCTCACAACTCGGGAGCGGCGCAATCAGTGAAATTGGAAATGGACTAGGGCAATGTTGTGAACTACGCAAACAGCATAAATAGACACACACAAACGCACTAGCATTGCAAAAGTACATCCCTTTGTCCCTTCCCATTTAACCTAGTGCTTTTGTCCTGTTGTTCGTTGCGGTGTGTTTTGTAGTTGTCAGATTAGTGTTCTGTGTGATCAAGTGTTTGTTAGTAGATCTTTGAAAGTGTTTTTTCATAAGTGTTTGAGAGACTGTTTGTTTGATTGATATATTTCTGTTCGTTTGTTTTCCTGCTGTATTTCTGTTTTGTTTTTTTGTGACTGTTTCTTGCTGAGTATTTTTCTCTTTGTGTGTGTTCTTGCTTGATTGGTTGTGCTTGTTTGTGTGAGTGAATTTTGTTGACTGGGAGTGAGTTTTTTGGGAAGTATGACAGAGAGAAAGAGAAAGCTCAATTTTACAGTTGGGGAAAAACAAATTCTTGCCCGGGCCATTAGTGAGTATGGGCGTTTCCTCCACGGCCCAGACAGTGCCAACACCACCCCGGCCAGGAGGAGGGAGATTTTGGATATGATCACTGAGCAGGTCAATTCAGCGGGGCAGGGGGAGACACGGACCCGGTCTGGGATTGACAAAAAAATCAATGACCTCCGGCGTCTGGTCAAACAGAAGCTGGCCAGAATGCATGCCCATGCCAGGGGCACAGGAGGGGGCCCACCATGCCGTATTAGGCTGACAGCGGAGGAGCGTGCGGCATGAAGTTGAGGGCCTGCCTGGCTTTGACTCAAGTCCGGAGCCCGTGGTGCCAGGTAAGTTTTTTTTTTTAATATCAGGTGTGTAGCATGTGTGGGGGAGGGGGTGAAAGGGAATATGTGGCAAGTGTGTGGATCCTCCAACCTGTGAATGTTTTGTGTCATCCACAGATGTGCAGGAGGGTGCAGGGCCATCTGGCCTGACCGCACCAACCCCAGGACAGCAGCCTAATGAGGCCCCCCCAACAAGGCCGGAGTCCTCGGAGGAGGTTCAAGAGGAGGAGGAGAATCATGAGGAGGAGGAGAATCATGAGGAGGAGGAGTCCATGTCAGGCACTGGACGCCTGGCAGCAGGCAGCCCTCCCTAAGGGGGACACCCCCCTCCTCCCCCAACATGGCTCCCCTCACAAGGGCCTCCCCTTCTCCCCGGCCACAAGCATCAGCTGGAGGCAGGATTTCATCCCAGAACACCAGGGGGGTGGCCGATCTCCTGCCCGCCACTCTGAGAAGGGACCAGTTCCTCCAGACCCGCCATCTGGGACAGGTCAGCCAGACATTGGTGCGGATGGAGGAGAGCCTGTCCTCCATCAAGGATACGCTGGGGAACCTGGACTCCCACTCCCGGTCTTTCACAACCTGCCTAAACGAACTGCAGACGACATCAGCAGGCGTTGGGCAGGATGTGAGGGCCCTTACCCAGGCTATCCAGGCCAACACGGCAACACTTGGTGCTGCCCTGGACAGAATAGCCGTGGCCTTGGAGGGCAGGCCGCCAGGTGGGCAGGGATCAGGGGCTGCTCCTCCTTCCCCGGTTTTACCCCTCCCCCATGAGTCTCCCCTGAGAAGCCGGGGCCGGGGCCGTTGCCGGGGGTGCCCCAGGCGTGGCTCACGCAAGGGGCAATAATTAGTTTTTTTCCCTTTTTTTTTTTGCTGGAAATTTTTTGCTTTTGCAGGTAATTTTTTTTTTTTTTTTGGGTTGTGAATGCTGTTTGAATGTGGGGGTGACATTCCTGCCGGAAAAGGGGTGTCACCCTCAATTTTGGTGGAGTAGGGTTCCCCAGGACCAGGGAGAAGTGATCCCCAGGTCCGTGTGAATGGTGTATGAATGTACAGTGACATAATTGGAGCCTTGGCGTGGCGTTGCTGCTCACAAGTCCAGCATGGTGGACTGGTGCCAATCCAATTTGATGTGGATGTGATGTGTCTGTGCTAGGGACCACAGTGGTGTGCATGCATGCATTCTCATTGTGCCATGATTAATGTGTGTGTTTAACGTGCAAAGATGCCCAATGTGAGTTGTCTCCTGGTTGCTCTTCCCTCAGAAGACGGGGTAGCCTCGGTTAGGGGGGGATTGTCTGGTTCAGGGGTCAGGTCATCACGTAGGGCAATCTGCAGGCCCTTTCTTACTGCGAAGTTGTGCAGCATGCAACATGCACCGATGATCTGGCACACGAAGTTTGGGGAATACAAGAGGGTCCTCCCAGACTTATCCAGGCATCGGAAACGTGACTTTAGGAGGCCAAAGGTGCGCTCCACCACTGCTCGTGTTTGGGCATGTGCTTGATTGTATCTTTCCTCTCCTGGAGTTTGGGGGTTCCGGATAGGAGTCATGAGATGGGGTCCCAGTGGATATGCAGAGTTACCTGTAAGGGAAAAGACAGGAGGATGTTAGTCATGCATGTGCCACTTGTGAGGTGTGCATCATGGGAGGGGATAGTCATGCCTGCCACCCATGTCACTCACCAACCAGCCAGGTGTCCCCATACACGTTCTGTTCGAATTCCATTCGGATGTGGCATTGATTGTATATGTAGCTGTCATGGCTGGACCCTGGGTGTTTGGCACGGATGTGCCATATGAGGCCTTGGGCATCGACTATCACCTGTACGTTGATGGAATGCCAATGCTTCCGATTGCGGTACATGTGCTCTGTCTCCTGGGGGGGCTGGAGTTCCACATGTGTGCAATCAATGGCCCCCACAGTGCGTGGGAATCTGGCAATTCTGTAGGAATCTGTCATTGCCTTCAGCCGCAGGTCCTCAGTGGTGGGTTTGATGATTTGGTTGGCCATGCGTCTGAGGATTGCAGGGACAACCTGGTGCACACATCTGCTCATGGAGGATTGTGACATCCCAGCCACCACTCCACTTGTACGCTGAAAAGAGCCACTGGCAAGGACATGGAGTGTTGCCATGACCTTGACCAGTGGCTGCACTGCATGTGAGCGTTGTGTTCGGCTGGTGATGTCCTCCTGCAGGGTTGTGGTTAATTCCAGGATGACATGAGGGGTGAATCTGAAGATGCGAAACACCTCAGAATCACTCATGCCAAACAGGTCTATGCGGGTGCGGTATATCCTCTCCCGTGCCATCCTCCGTGCCCTCATCCTTCTTTGTTCATCTAAAGTCAGTAGTATAGCTATGCGCGACGATGCCCCTGGCATGTTGGCATACAGATTGTTGTGCAACACGTGTGACTGCTGAGCTCCTCACTAACAGTGTTGCTTTATCTAACAAGTAGACTTTTTTTCTCTTTTTAGACCAGCTTTTATATGGTCTAATTTTAGACAGGACATTTTGCAGTTGCGCACACTGCGTCGCCTGCGCTGCCCCAACGTTCTTTTGTGGATCCCCGTAAGTCCCTCATTAGCATATTTGACTAGCAAATCAATGGTCTGTCTAGCGCACTTTTGCGCGGACGGATGCGCCAGTTCTGGGGATGCCGTGCATCGAAACGCACGCGCACATTTCGACTTACGCACGCGCATCTCCTGTTACGCAGGCGTAATTGCTCTGTGAATCTGGGCCAATATGTTTTACTTTTTGCTATAAAAAATATCAATAGTAAATATATTGCGCTAAACCAAATAAATGAATAGAACTCAGGCAGCCAACACAACAAATGGATGTTTGTAGACGTGAAAAAAAAATATATAAAGTGTAGCGCCAATAAAGGGACCCTCTATATAGGGCAGGGATCCTCAAACTACGGCCCTCCAGCTGTTGTGGAACTACACATCCCATGAGGCATTGTAAAACTCTGATATTCACAGACATGACTAGGCATGATGGGAATTGTAGTTCCTAAACAACTGGAGGGCCGTAGTTTGAGAACCCATGATATAGGGGATCCACTATAGGCTAAGTGATAGATATCACAAAACCTTGCCGTACCCTTCCAGTATGAAAACTCAAATGTTTATAAATCAATACACTAAGGCCCCATACACACGAGCAAATAGATTTGTTCAAAATAGTGTTGCTCACGAATATTCGTATTGCGAATATTCGGCTCGAATATGGCATATTCGAGTATTCGCAATATATTCCGAATTTCGCGGTGAATATTCGCTATTTTTTCATTTTTTTTTTAGAACAGATCACATCCTAGAGATCCCCATCGACGTCTAAAAGCATTGCTGGTATGATTAGAGACCTTGGGCCGAGTAGCTGCAGCGATCATTTTATATTGCCGAAAAATCGCAATGCGATTATTCGGCAATAGCGATATCTCGCGATTATTTTCGAGAAATTCGCAATATTGTTTTTAGCTAAAATAACACATATATTCGATTTCAGAGTGTTACTGTCGAAATTCCGCAATCAATTTCTCATTCGCATTTTTGCGAAATTACGATAAAATATCACGAATATTCTGAGCCAATCAGAGCGCTCCTTCCGCATTTGCCAAATATTTGCAATTATTTTGTATTGTAATATATCAAGAATATTCTGAGCCAATCAGAGTGCTCCTTCTGCATTTGCCGAATATTCGCAATTATTTTGTATTGTAATATATCACGAATATTCTGAGCCAATCAGAGTGCTCCTTCCGCATTTGCCGAATATTCGCAATTATTTTGTATTGTAATATATCACGAATATTCTGAGCCAATCAGAGTGCTCCTTCCGCATTTGCCGAATATTCGCAATTATTTTGTATTATAAAATATCACGAATATTCTGAGCCAATCAGAGTGCTCCATTCCGCATTTCTCGAAATTTCGCAATTATTTGGTATTATAAAATATCACGAATATTCTGAGCCAATCAGAGTGCTTCATTCCGCATTTCTCGAAATTTCGCATTCGCATTCGCAATAGCGAAAATTCGCAAACATTTCATTTCCAAAAAATATCACGAATATTCGTATTTAGCGAATATATCTTGAATATTCGACTATATATTCGAGATATATCGCGAAATCGAATATGGCATATTCTGCTCAACACTAGTTCAAAACGGTCGGACCGACCGATTTGAACAAATCTGTCTGCTGGCCGTTTTGGTTTGATCGCTGTACACACGATCAAACCAAAATCCCCGCCAGCAGACAGCGCGGTGACGTGGCGGTGACGTTGACGCCGCCACGTCACCGCACCAGGAAGTAAATTACTTCCGCGCATGCGTCGAATCCATTTGACGCATGTGCGAGAAGACATATCGGGCGGATGGATTCCCAGCCGACAGATTTTAAAGCATGATTTAAAATCTGTCGGCTGGCCAAATCCGTCGGCTCGCCCGTACACACGATCGAATCTGTCTGCTGGGACAGTCGGGCGGACCGTTTCCAGCAGATAGATTTGATCGTGTGTACGCGGCCTAAGAGGAAGTATACTAGCAAATAAGTGCAAAAAATAAGTGCAATAAAAAGTCAATCCAGATACTCCAGAAGGGGTGGGCTAATCAAGACACTCCCACCTAAGTAACTAATTGACATGCCGTCAATCAAATGAATGGATATCCAAAACCATTAGAAAGACAGTGTTAGTGTAAACCTGCTGCAAAAATGCAGAATCTAGTAAGTGAACAGTCATAAATCATATAAATTGTGTCGATGAAAAAATATGCACACTAAAAATACAAAGTATTAAAATGACCACTGCAAATTGGTGAAAACAAACAATCAAGTGAAAAGGTCAGTCCATACACCGTGAAGATGTGACGAACATGTCCTCCATTTAAGGCCGCGTACACACGATCAAACATATCTGCTGAAACTGGTCCGCAGACCAGTTCCAGTGGACATATACGATCGTCTGTACGGGCTAGCAGACAGGTTTCCAGCAGAAAAAAGTTTTAAAGCATGCTTTAAAACTTGTCTGCTGGAAAGCTGTCTGTCGGACATGTCCGCTGGTTAACCAGCGGACCGAAATCTCCCGCATGCGTCGAATGGAAGTAATTAGCTTAGCGCAGCCCTTTTTTTTTATCTTAGCAATGTGTTCACCTACCCTTGTGGAAAAGCTCTGTATGGTACAACCAACGTACTGTTTTCCACAAGGGCAGGTGATAAGGTAAACAATATGCGTGGTGGCACATGTAAAAAATTGCTTCATGGGGAACTCCATCCCTGTATGGGTGGATCTGAAGCAAACTGTCTTTTTTCTACCATTCACATTATTAGCACAAACTTTGCACTTCCTACATGGATAAAATCCTTTAGAAAGGAGAAAAAAGGAGGGTTTGACTGGAGGGTCTGAAATATTAGGCGCAATTTCATTTTTGAGGGACGTGGCCCCTCTGTAAATTACCGCTGCATTGGTGGGAAGTGATGGTCCCAAAACACAATCCTCTTTCAAGATCCTCCAGTGCTTTCCAATAATTTCTATGATTTGTCTATGTTGGGTAGAAAAGGTAGTAAAGAAGGAATTTTAAAATCTTGATTCTTAAAAAAAGGGCTGCACTAAGCACACTGGGCCAGATTCAGAGAGCCATTACGCCGGCGTTACAGGAGATGCGCGGCGTAAGTCTAAATCTGCACATGCGTATCGATGCGCCGCATCCCCAAAACGATATATGCATGAAATCTAATTTGTTTTCGACCGGCGTAATTTCGATAGACCGGCGCATCCGTGCACGCAAAACTGCGCTAGACACACCATTGATTTGCTAGTCAAATATGCAAATGAGGGAGTTACGGGGATCCACAAAAGTAAGTTGGTGCAGCGCAGGCTACGTGCTGTGCGCAACAGCTGCACGTCCTGTCTAAAATTAGTCCATATAAAAGGTGGTATAAAATTAGACAATCCGTCTACATGTCAGCTAAAGCAACACTGTTAGGGACGAGCTGAGCAGTCACACTTGCAGGACAACAAACTGTATGCCAACATGCCAGGGGCATCCATGCTCATAGCTATACTACTGACTTTAGATGAGCAAAGAAGGAGGAGGGCACGAAGGAGGGCATGGAGGAGGACACGGTGGAGGGCACGGGAAAGGATTTTTCAAAAACTTTTTATTTGCTTTTATAAATATTACAAAAAAAATATACATACATATATACATCAATACATAACATACATACAAATTACAAACACGGTCTCGCTATCTTTCAATAGCCCTTTAAAACCTTGATGGATATAATAATCTAATCTAATACAATATTCTTATCTTATACAAGCCCCTCACTCTTCACTCTTCACGGGAGAGGATATATCACACACGCATAGACATCTTTGGCATGAGTGATTCTGAGGTGTCTCGCATCTTCAGATTCACCCCTCATGCCATCATGGAATTAACCACAACCCTGCAGGAGGACATCACCAGCCCAACACATGACACCACCCATGTCACCCATGACAGCTACATATACAATCCTAGCCCCATCCCCACAGATTTCGAACAGAACATGTATGGGGACAGCTGGCTGGTTGGTGAGTGACATGGGTGGCAGGCATGACTGTCCCCCCCATGATGCTGTAATCACAAGGGGCACATGCACTACTAACATCCTCCTATCTTATCCCTTCAGGGTGACTCTGCATATGCACTGGGACCCCATCTCTTGACTCCTATCCGGAACCCCCCATGGTACCCTGTTGTATTCCCCAAACTTTGTATGCCAGATTATCGGTGCATGTTGCATGCTGCACAACTTCGCAGTGAGAAAGGGCCTGGAGATTGACATACGTGATGACCTGACCCCCGAACCAGACAATCCCCCCTTAAACCGAGGCTACCCCATCTTCTGAGGGAAGAGCAGCCAGGAGACAGCCCATATTAGGCATCTTTGCACGTTAAACACACACATTAATCATGGCACAATGAGAATGCATGCATGCACACCACTGTGGTCCCTAGCACACACACCCCACATCCACATCAAATTGGATTAGCACAAGCCCACCATGCAGGACTTGTGAGCAGCAACGCCACGGCTCCAATTATGTCACTGTACATTCATACACCATTCACACGGACCTGGGGATCACTTCTCCCTAGTCCTGGGATCACTTCTCCACCACAAATGAGGGTGACACCCCTTTTCCGGCAGGAATGTCACCCCCACATTCCAAAATCATTCACAAACCGAACCAAAAAAAATGAATTTTTAAAAAAATGACCAGCAAAAAATAAAAATGCCCAGCAAAAATATAATAAAAAAAAAAACACAACAAAGAAAACACAGAAAATACAAAAATCACTCTGCAAAACACTATCTAAAACAGTCACCAAATATCACAAAGACAGCTCACAAAGCAACAAACGCTAAGAAACAACAGAACAAAAGCACCTTGCTGTATAGGAAGTGATACAAATGGATGTAGTTTTGCAAAGGAAGGGCGTTTGTCTCTGTCTATTTAAGCTCTCTGCGTAGCTCACTAAGTTGCCCGGGCCTAGTTCAAATCTCACTGATTGTGCCGTGCCGAGTTGTGAGCATGCGCACAGAGGTGCTGACCATGGTCTGCTTCATGTGCGCATGCGCGATCCGGCCGGCCCTTCATTTGCATGGGGTCACGGCTCATTTCAATGTAACACGCCCACGTCCTTCCCAATTTGAATTTCTCCGCCTTACGCCTCGGGAATATAAACTAATGATACAATTTGACAACATGGGCTATCATATATGATGTCTGCAATACTACATTCATTTTCCAGTGACCCCTGTTTATTTGATAGCTTTTTTACTTTTTTCTCCTTTTAAGAATTGCATGTCCCAGGATGATTGCTGGACCCTATGGAGCACATGTTTACAACAAGTGGAACGCATGACGCCAGCGGATTTCCGCACCACATGTTGCTCATGCTGTTATGGCGGGGCGCGCTATGGATGCGGTTGGAACGCATGGTGGAACGCACAGAAGGATGACGTCATGACGTCACGTCGGTCGTGCACACGGAAGGCAGAGTTCACTCGCTCGATTGCAGAGCGCACAAGTCTCTCCCCTAATTGGAGGGAAAGAGGAGGGAGGAGACAACACTATAATGTTAGTGAATTGGGACATACAATAAACATCCCTGCCCACATACTTCCGTGATTTGGAATGCAAACGGCGGCAAGCTGGCTGCATCTGACACACACGCCAGTTTGGTATGGCTGAAAGGTATTTAAATGCAGGTGAGAAGCAGTGTTTAGCTAGATACCCCAGTTAAAGTCTATATCAGACGAAACCGGTCGGGTTTGCTGACTTGCTAAGTCTCTACTGCATTTTTCATTGAGAATATTTCTGTCCACCCATCAAGGGGGAGAGTTGCTGTTTCTTTTATACATTTTTTTCACGTGTGGTTTTAAGTTTTTTACTTGGTTCCTATCACCAGTGTGATTTTTTGGAATTTTTTATTAAATCTACTGTTTTACACTATGAGGAGCTTTTTTTCTTTGTCTTCTCCTTCCCTTGTTTGGAAGTGATTGGGTACCATCACGGTGCTATTGCGGTACCGAGCTGTCCTCTGGATACAAGTACATCTTGGAGACCACCTTCGCCTAGGACTATCAACCTGACGGCAACCGGATCAGGCAATCGGCCTATACAAGCTCTAAAGACTCCCCACCGTATGGTGAGTTGAGGGTCCATCCTATCCGGTAAGAGTACCCATTCATATTTTTTTTTTCAGTATTTGAGGATTGCACCTTGGAATATACATCCTATTCAAGCCTATTAGAAGGATGACATGTGCGTCACATCTTCACGGTGTATGGACTGACCTTTTCACTTGATTGGTTGTTTTCACCAATTTGCAGTGGACATTTTAACACTTTGTATTTTTAGTGTGCATATTTTTTCATTAACACAATTTATATGATTTATGACTGTTCACTTACTAGATTTTTGCAGCTGTTTACAGTAACACTGTCTTTCTAATGGTTTTGGATATCCATTCATTTGATTGACGGCATGTCAATTAGTTACAAACCAGCGGACATATCCGACAGACAGCTTTCCAGCAGACAAGTTTTAAAGTGTCTTGACTAGCCCTCCCCTTCTGGAGTACCTGGATTGACTTTTTATTGCACTTATTTTTTGCACTTGTTTGCTAGTATACTTCCTCTTAGTTTATTGATTTATAAACATATGAGTTTTCATACTGGAAGAGTACGGCAAGGTTTTGTGATACCTATCACTTAGCCTATAGTGGATCCCATATATAGAGGGTCCCTTTATTGGCGCTACACTTTATATATTTTTTTTTCACGTATAAAAAATATCCAATTAAAAAAAAAAAAAAAAAACTGTTTCGGCTGATATGTATTCTTCTACACATTTTTGGTAAAAAAAATCCCAATAAGCATATAGAGATTGGTTTGCGCAAACCTACAAAATAGGGGATAGAATTACGACATATTTTTTTATAATTTTTTTTACTAGTAATGGTCCGCAAATTTTTGTCAGGACTGCAATATTTCGGCAAAAACATCGGACACTTTTGACACATTTTTGGGACCATTCACATTTATACAGTGAACAGTGCTATAAATATACACTGTTTACTGTATAAATGTGACTGGCAGGGAAGGTGTTAACACTAGGGGTCGATCAAGGGTTTAAATGTTTTTTCCTGCTAGGTGATTCTTACTGTGGGGGGAGGAGACTGACTGGGGGAGGTGACCGATGGTTGTCCCTATGTACAAGGGACACACCATCGCTCTCCTCTCCCTGACAGGACATGGATCTCTGTGTTTACACACAGAGATTCACGTCCCTGGCGCTGTGACTGCTGATTCGTGGGTGCCTGGCGGGCGCGTGCCCCCAGCGGCGGGAGGCCAGAGACCGTATATTAACTGCCTCCTGGCATTGTAGAGCCACCATGTGGCTGTCAATAGTCGATGGCCAGATGGGAAGTGCTTAAAGCCAGATCATTGGCTTAAGGAACATTCTGACACATTCTCAAAGACATCAGTTATTAACAATACACAGAGCAGATGCTTGTGGTCTTTATAACTTTATAAAATTGTAATTAAAGTTATACATTAAACAACTTTCTTTATCATGTATCTTGAAACATAGGTAGTGTCACTTTTTGGTTTTAGCAACACTTATATGTTGGGTCATGTTAGAGACATCAGTCCAGTTTATAGGCTGTTGGTATGATTTTCCCTGCATTGTGTAACACAGCAGAGCCTTCCTACAAAGAAGGTATTTTTAGTTCTCACTGTCATCACAGAAGCAAAAATAAGGGGTTTATTCTTACTCAATTAATGATAGCGGGTCATCTGGTATAAATTGCAGATACTGTGTAATATTATACAGCAATTTGTTCAAAACTGCATACAGCTGTTTCAGGCTTGGTGGCCATTATTTATAAAATAAATATATTGCGCTAATCTGAAAACAGAAAAGATAGGCAGCCAACACAACAAAGGAAAATTGTGAACAGATATAAGAAAATAAGTGCAGCGCCAGTGAAAAAAACACCTGGATGGTGGACTTTACACATCAACCAAGTGTACAAAAATATATTAAATGGTTCAAGTGATGAGGAGCTAGATCTACTCCTGTGAAAATATATGTCCCCACAGACTTAATTAGGGAAAAAACGTATTTCCATACAATTAATAAAAAATCATGTGAAAATGCGACAATAAAAACAGTGCATTACATATATTTGATGAGCATTGAATGGGGAGGTCACGTGGCTCCTGGTGCCTGGATGAGACTTCTCAGACCGACAGATGGGCTAAACAGAACACTTTGGTGAAATACCACACCCCTCCACGGAGTCCGGGTTGGAGTTGAGATACTTGGCCACGGATGCATCCTGATTGTATCGGTTACAACCACATCTGGCGTGACCAGTGAAGTGGACCAGGACGGTGGCCAGTGAGGGCAATCGGCCCATTTAGCCTTTGTGACCCCCCCACCGTATGGTGAGTTGTAGGTCCACTCCATCCGGTAAGGGTACCTCATCTTTTATAAGTTCCAGGGGACTGCATCTTTGAGAACATATCTTGTTCTAACCTACCTTAAAGGAATTGTTTCCATGTCACCTTCACAGTGTATGGACTTTTTCTTCATTTGATTTTTATTTATGCGATACACCTTGGTACCTCGCCTGAATGCTCATCAAATATATGTAATGCACTGTTTTTATTGTCGCATTTTCACATGATTTTTTATTAATTGTATGGAAATACTTTTTTTCCCTAATTAAGTCTGTGAGGACATATATTTTCACAGGAGTAGATCTAGCTCCTCATCACTTGAACCATTTAATATATTTTTATACACTTGGGTGATGTGTAAAGTCCGCCATCCAGGTGTTTTTTTCACTGGTGCTGCACTTATTTTCTTATGGCCATTATATATATACAGTACATAGAAATCATGGTTTCTATGGAGTATGGCTTATGAACCAACACATTGGCACAAGCAGAAATGCTATTTCTATAATTTCTATTGGTTGAACCGGATAAACCTTTTCAGCCAGACTAACTATGTAACTATGTTATGGTGAAGTGTGTCAAAATTAACCAAAAATTCCCCTCAAAGAACATTTAATTCAAGAGAAACACCCTGGAGCATTCTTAAAGGGGTGTTCCACCCAAATGTAATGTTTATTAAAAGTCAGCAGCTACAAAAAGTGTAGCTGCTGGCTTTTAATAAACAGACACTTACCTTCTCCACGTTCCAGCGACGCGCTGACCGGGGCTCCGCTCCTCTCCCCCCCTCCCCGGTCGGCATCCTCATTGCGACTGTGGGCACCCAGTCGTGACAGCCTTCGGCTTCACGGCCGGGCACCCACTGCGCATGCTCGAGCCGCACTGCGCATGCGCGCGCGGCCCGCCGCTGATTGGACAGGGGATCGTCTAGGACCTGTCAGTGTCCTAGACGATCGCCAAAGGGAGGGGCTGCAGTAAGGCGATTAGGCCTAATCGCCTTACCAGCCCCTCGGCGGAAGCAGGAAGTGGGACAGGAAGTGCCATTCCTACTGAAGCCCCCACTCCCCCCCCAAAAAATGACATGCCAAATGTGGCATGTAAGGGGGAGGGGATTAAACGGAAGTTCCATTTTTGGGTGGAACTTCGCTTTAACCACTTAATCACCGCCCTATAGCCGAAATACGGCTATAGGGCGGTTCCTGTACTCTAACAGGACGTCCATGGACGTCCTCCGTTAGAGTCAGGTGTGCGCGCCCAACCGGGCGCGCACACGCGATCACCGGTGCTCACTGGGTCCACGGGACCCGCAGCACCGATGATCGCGGTAAGGAGCCAATGGCGGCGGCTCCTTACCACGTGATCGCGCCGTCCAATGACGGCGCGACCACGTGTGTAAACAAATCTGACGTGCGTCAGATCCGCGCGCCCGAGCGGGCGCGCACACGCGCGGTCACGGCGCTCGGCGGGTCCACGGGACCCGCAGCGTCAGTGATCTCGGTAAGGAGCCAATGGTGGCGGCTCCTTACCACGTGATCGCGCCGTCCAATGACGGCGTGATCACATGTAAACAAACCGCGTCACTTGCTGACGCCGGTTCTTCCCTCCTCTCGCTGTACCGATCGGTACAGCGTGAGAGGAGAGCGCGGATGGCTGCAGCAGTGTGGGATGGATCTGTGACTATTGCAGTCACAGATCCATCCATCCCTGCTCAGCCATCCCTGCATTAACTCCTTCCTTCCCTGCGCAAAACTCTGCATACCCCCCCAATACTCTGCATACCCCCCCAATACTCTGCATACCCCCCCCCAATACTCTGCATACCCCCCCCAATACTCTGCATACCCCCCCAATACTCTGCATACCCCCCCCAATACTCTGCATACCCCCCCCAATACTCTGCATACCCCCCTCCAATACTCTGCATAACCCCCCCCAATACTCTGCATACCCCCCCCAATACTCTGCATACCCCCCCAATACTCTGCATACCCCCAATACTCTCAATACTCTGCATACCCCCAATACTCCTCAATACTCTGCAATACCCCGCAATACTCCGCAATACTCTGCAATATCCCGCAATACTCCGCAGTACCCCGCAATACTCCGCAGTACCCCGCAATACTCCGCAGTACCCCGCAATACTCTGCAATACCCCGCAATACTCCGCAATACCCCGCAATACTCTGCAATACCCCGCAATACTCCGCAGTACCCCGCAATACTCCGCAATACCCCGCAATACTCTGCAATACCCCGCAATACTCCGCAATACTCCGCAATACCCGCAATACTCTGCAATACCCCGCAATACTCCGCAGTACCCCGCAATACTCCGCAGTACCCCGCAATACTCCGCAGTACCCCGCAATACTCTGCAGTACCCCGCAATACTCTGCAGTACCCCGCAATACTCCGCAATACTCCGCAGTACCCCGCAATACTCCGCAATACTCCGCAATACTCCGCAGTACCCCGCAGTACCCCGCACAATACTCCGCACAATACTCCCGCACAATACTCCCGCACAATACTCCCGCACAATACTCCCGCACAATACTCCCGCACAATACTCTGCAGTACCCCCGCGCAATACTCCCCCGCGCAATACTCCCCCGCGCAATACTCCCCCGCGCAATACTCTGCAATCGTTTTTTTTTTAGGCTTCCCAGCCTAGAGGGGAGATGTGGGGTCTTATTGACCCCATATCTCACTGTAAAGAGGACCTGTCATGCTATATTTCCTATTACAAGGGATGTTTACATTCCTTGTAATAGGAATAAAAGTAACCAAAACATTTATTTTTGGGGAAAAAGGTGTCAAACTAAAATAAATAAAGTAAAATGAACAATAAAAAAATAAAAAAAAAATTACAGCGCCCCTGTACCCGTGTGCTCGTATACAGACGCGACCGCACACGTAAGTCCCGCCCACATATGAAAACGGTGTTCAAACCACACATGTGAGGTATCGCTGCGAACGTTAGAGCGAGAGCAATAATTTTGGCCCTAGACCTCCTCTCCAACTAAAAAGATGTAACCAGGAAAAACATTTAAAGCGTCGCCTATGGGGATTTTTAAGTCGCGTAGTTTGGCGCCATTCCACAAGCGTGTGCAATATTGAAGGGTGACATGTTGGGTATCTATTTACTCGGCGTAACTTCATCTTTCATATTATGCAAAAACATTGGGCTAACTTTACTGTTTTTTTTTTTTTTTAAGCACAAAACTGTTTTGTTTCCAAAAAAAAACGCGTTCAAAAAATTGCTGTGCAAATACAATGCGAGATAAAAAGTTGTAACGGCCGCCATTGTATTCTCTAGGGTCTTTGCTAAAAAAGCATATATAATGTTTTGGGGTTCTATGTAATTTTCTAGCAAATAAATGATGATTTTTACATGTAGGAGAGAAATGTCAGAATTGGTCTGGGTGTTCCAGAACGCCTGATGGCGCTCCCTGCACGCTGTGTAAAAGTCTCACACATGGGGTATCGCCATACTCGGGAGGAATAGCAGAATGTGTTTTGGGGTGTAATTTGTGGCATGCATATGCTGTGTGTGAGAAATAACCTAATAATATGAACATTTTGTGGAAAAAAAATTAAAATAAAAAAATCTTGATTTTGCAAAGAATTGTGGGGAAAAAATGACAACTTCAAAAAACTCACGATGCCTCTTTCTGAATACCTTGGAATGTCTTCTTTCCAAAAAGGGGTCATTTGGGGGGTATTTGTACTTTTCTGGCATGTTAGGGTCTCAAGAAATGAGAGAGGCTGTCAGTACATCAGATGTGATCAAATTGATCAATTTTCAGTAATTGGTACCATAGCTTGTAGACCCCATAACTTTCACCCAGACTAAATATTATCCAATTTTTTTTTTTTTTGTTACCAAAGATATGTAGCAGTATACATTTTAGGCCAAATTTATGAAGAAAAATTACTTTTTTGCAAAATTTTATAATAGAAATGAAGAAAAATTCATTTTTTTACAAAATTTACGTTCTTTTTTCATTTATAGCGAAAAAAATAAAAACCGCAGAGGTGATCAAATACCACCAAAAGAAAGCTCTATTTGTGGGAAAAAAAGGACAAAAATTTCATTTGGTTAGAGTGTTGTATGACTGAGTTATTGTCATTCAAACTGTGAGAGCACCGAAAGCTGAAAATTGGTCTGGTTATTAAGGGGGTTTAAGTGCCCAGTGGTCAAGTGGTTAAAACAAACGTTTTTTACATCACAGGTGCAAAAATAATTATTTAAAAAACGGGCACGGACAAACAAATCATTTCTTTATGCCCCTGTGGCCATAATTGTATATCCAGAAGCCTTGATATTTATTACAGATGCTGTCATAATTAGTGCATCATCAGTGCAGTATATGAAAGCTATGGCTTATATATATATATATATATATATATATATGTATATGTATATATATATATATATATATATATATATATATATATATATATATATAAATATATATATCCGGGTGCTTGGCTAATATTAGAGAGTACGTGCAACACTTACTGCAGCTTCTCTAGTTAGATACTGCCCTGTGGTTCTGAACTGATTAATTACCGTTTCCAGTAAGAGGAAGAAGCTGCTAAGCAGAAAGAGTTCAACAGACTGCACTGCACTATGGAAACTGTAGTCCAGATGAGAGATTCTACTGTACAATTCAAGAGCTTTTGAGCTACATTCCTTAGAGAATGATTGCTGGGAGGAGGGAAAAGAACTGCAATTTACTAAGGCTGTACATAGAATAACTTTCTCTTGCTCTAAGGGAGACCAGGGAGCTGTCCAATGTGTGCAATTGCTTGCTGCATATTGGTGGCCAGAGCAGGATCCAGAGTCCTGGGTCCTGGAATATTGACAGCCATAAG
The DNA here is from genome assembly GCA_029574335.1 of Rana kukunoris. Taxonomy (NCBI): domain Eukaryota; kingdom Metazoa; phylum Chordata; class Amphibia; order Anura; family Ranidae; genus Rana; species Rana kukunoris. Next base: position 68,253,703 of record CM056051.1, on the reverse strand, counting down.
TACCAGGGTGCAGGGTAGTGGGAGGCCTAATTCCTGTGTGACTGGATTCAGAACTACAATATCACTGGGACTGGTGAGCTGCTGTTGCTGTGGTGATTTACCATCTGCTGCTAAAGAAACCAAGTCCTTTAGGACCAGCTATATAGCTATCTATTAGCCTTTCTTTTTGTCTACAGGTTTTACTGGGACTGTATTCATGTGCACCACTAGGAAAACTGGATCTCAATGCTATCCGGCTGAAGAGAAAGGGAACTGTCACCATCATAGTTGCTCCACAGAGATCTTTGCCTATTGCTTATATTAAGAGTTACCTCTCAGTGAACATTGCTTCATATCCTAGCAATTTTCCTACAGTGCACTCTAAACCAGTTAAAGTATTCCTATTCTCACTGCAGTTATTGCTTATGCAAACTGTTTTTTTGTTGACTTTGTTGACTAATCAGTTGATTAGTGGTACAGAACTCTGTTCTCGATTACTTTGGCTTATTGAATACACTGTCTGAATCGACCCTCTCTCTGCTTATTTATATTTATTCCACCTTTTACCATTAACCTATAAAAAATACATTATGTTCATTTACTACTAAGTGGTCTATTTCCTGGTAAAATTTGCTGATATCATGTTGCTGCGTGTTAGTAAAAGTTTGGTGAGAGACGATTCGCGCTTTTCAGTCTTTGTGCTTTAATATCGTTTACAGTTTGTGCTTTTGGGGTCGTATTTGTGTTACAGTGCTTGTTTTCAGATCGTATCTGTTTTGGCAGTGCGTTCTTGTCTACACGTTCCTGTTTTGCAGGTCCATTCTTCAGAGGCCTTTCTGTACTTCAGAGCGGTGTTTTAGTGCGATCTGATTTGACGACCGTTTTCTAGCCATGTTGCGGGTACGTTCTCGTCGCCGAGATCGTGCTGTGCTTCTAGTTAGGATGTGTGCTGCATCCCGGCTCAAGTCCTTGAGGAGGGCGAGGAGGACTTTGTGGGCCAAGAACTGGTTTCTTCGCAGGGACCAGTTCTCTCATATGCCTCTGCTGCGGGAGATCCAAGAAAATAACCCTGATGATTTCAGGAATTTTCTTCGGATGTCTGACCCCGTATTCCAGCAGCTTTTGGCTTCGGTGTCGCCATATATCACCAGGCAGGACACTGTTATGCGGGAAGCCATCACTGCTGAGCAGCGGCTAGTTGCTACCTTAAGGTACCTGGCAACAGGGAGAAGTCTGTAGGACTTGAAGTTCTCGACGGGCATCTCCCCCAGGCTCTGGGCCTCATAATTCCCCAGACCTGTTCTGCCATCATTCATGTTCTGCAGGAGGACTATATTAAGGTAAGCTGTGCCCTTTAAATGCACAAACTATGTTTTATTTTGTCTTTTGTATTTGTTTCATTTTTTTTTATTTAAACAGTCCCTAATTAACCTGTTTGTGATCTACTGGGAATGTTCCCTTTCATCTCCATGCATGCTGTATTCATTTTATATTTGCTCCTACATGTATCTTTTGTTTTGCCAACCTGTCCAGCATTTAATTTTTTTTGTTCCAAACCAACCTAGCCTAGTCCCCTATATCCCCTTATATTTGTGTCCTCTATTGTAGTGCTGTCTATAGAAGTCCCTATATCCCCCTATATTTTTGTCCTCTATTGTAGTGCTGTCTATAGAAGTCCCTATATCCCCCTATATTTTTGGCCTCTATTGTAGTGCTGTCTATAGAAGTCCCTATATCCCCCTATATTTTTGGCCTCTATTGTAGTGCTGTCTATAAAAGTCCCTATATCCCCCTATATGTGTGTCCTCTATTGTAGTGCTGTCTATAGAAGTCCATTATATCCCCCTATATTTTTGTCCTTTATTGTAGTGCTGTCTATAGAAGTCCCTATATCCCCCTATATTTCTAGCCTCTATTGTAGTGCTGTCTATAGAAGTCCCTATATCCTCCTATATTTGTGTCCTCTATTGTAGTGCTGTCTATAGAAGTCCCTATATCCCCCTATATGTTTGACCTCTATTGTAGTGCTGTCTATAGAAGTCCCTATATCCCCCTATATTTTTGGCCTCTATTGTAGTGCTGTCTATAGAAGTCCCTATATCCCCCTATATTTGTGTCCTCTATTGTAGTGCTGTCTATAGAAGTCCCTATATCCCCCTATATTTTTGGCCTCTATTGTAGTGCTGTCTATAGAAGTCCCTATATCCCCCTATATTTGTGTCCTCTATTGTAGTGCTGTCTATAGAAGTCCCTATATCCCCCTATATTTTTGTCCTCTATTGTAGTGCTGTCTATAGAAGTCCCTATATCCCCCTATATTTTTGGCCTCTATTGTAGTGCACGCACAACACCCCCCCCCCCTCTTTATTTTATAATTGTATAAATGACCTTCTAATTTTTTTTTTAGAGGTCTCAAACTCATCTTGGGCCTCCACTCACCTTATTTTTTGTAGGAGTGTGACCATCAGAGGGTGTGATTAATCTGCTTTAGTGATCCCTTATTATTTTGGCCATTTTTATTAATACTTCAAATTAATGATCGTTTTTTTTTTTTTTTTTTTTAGGATCCAAGAATATTTTGTGATGTTCTTTTTTAGGAATGTTTTTTTTTTTTGTATTTTTTATTTTTTGTATCTACAGTTCCCCACCACGCCACAGGAATGGCAGACTGTGGCAGCGGACTTCTCCCAGCAATGGAATTTTCCTAACTGCGGAGGAGCCATTGACGGCAAGCACGTCCGCATCGTGCCACCACCCCATTCCGGATCCCATTATTTCAACTACAAAGGATTCCACAGTGTTGTTCTGATGGCGGTGGTTTCTGCCAATTATGAGTTCCTGTATCTGGTTGTTGAGAAAAATGGGCGAATGTCGGACGGTGGGGTCTTTGCCGAGACCGAGTTTGCCCAACGGCTTCAGTCGGAGGACCTGGGATTGCCGCCTGCGGAGGAGAATGAAGAGGGTCTGCCCTTCGTTTTTTTAGCTGATGAGGCTTTTGCATTGGGTCCCCACCTCATGATTCCATTTCCCCAACGCGCCCTCACCCCTGAGAGGAGGGTGTTTAATTATAGGCTGGCCAGAGGCAGACGTGTTGTTGAAAATGCCTTTGGCATCATGGCCAGCCGTTTCCGCCTATTTATGACCGCCATAAACATGGCAGAGTATAAGTTGAACTACATAATTATGTGTTGCTGCATTCTCCATAATTATTTGCGAAGACATTCTACAACTTATTTGAATGTTTTGCCTGATGAGCCAGTTGAGCTTCCAGAGGCGGCTCGTGAGGCTGCCCATCCACAATTGGCCCCCCGAAATGCACGTGCTGTGCGGGAGGCATATGTGGACTATTTTATGGGTAGGGGGGCCATTCCAATGCCAGATCTTGGCTGAATAAATACATTTCTTTTTTGGCTGAAACAGTCTCTTTTCTTTGTTCTTTAAAGTGGATGTAAACCCAAAAAAATATATTTTTTTTAATTTCACAATGTAGAGTATAAGATTTCCTATTATCTGTGCCCAGTCTTGCCACACAGAGTTAATCCAGCGCTGAGTAATCTTCTTTTAAAGTCCAGTACAAATTAACCGGACTTCAGATAAAAACCTGCCAAATTAGGTTAAAGGGGAGTTCCACCCACAATTTCACTTTTTAAATATAAATACCCCTGTAATACACAAGCTTAATGTATTCTAGTAAAGTTAGTCTGTAAACTAAGGTTTGTTTTATTAGTTTGTTACAGCATTTAGATTTAGTTTATAATCTAGAAATAGACCGTGGCCATCTTATGTGTGGGCATCATGAAGCCAGACTGTATGACTTCCTGGATTTCAGCTTTGAATATCTCGCACATGCTCAGTGCTGCACAAGCAATGTAATAGGTTTCAGTCAGGTTTGCAAGGACTACTGGGAAACATGATGCCTATCCCAGAAACCCTTGCAAATAGCCTTGTGACTTAATAGCCTAGGCCAGGAGTCTCCAAACTACGGCCCTCCAGGTGTTCAGGAACTACATTTCCCATCATGCCTAGTCATGTCTACGAATGTCAGAGTTTTACAAGGCCTCATGGGAAGTGTAGTTCCACAGCATCTGGAGGGCCGTAGTTTGGAGATCCCTGGCCTAGGCTAATAAGGAGGAGGAAGTAATGAAGGACTACAAAATAAAGGTATTTACAAGCAACAAAATAAATAAAAATTGTCCATTCTGCAATTAGGGCATGCAGCACAGACAAACATAAAAAAATGGGTGGAGCTCCACTTTAAGTCCGTTGCTCTGTTTTTGCTTTCAGTAACAGGTTATTTACAAATATAGCGTGGACATGTTTATCATAACAAGAGGTGATCCAAAGTTCATTGTATATTACTAGGATGTGTTATGATGTTATATCACCTCATGTTATGATAAACAAAACATAACATATGATAAACATGTCCTAGCTAGATATGTAAATAACCTCTCACTCAAAGCAAGAAGAGAGATTCCGGACTTTTTGATTTAGGCAGGGTTTTATCTGGAAGGCTGTTCGTTTTCACTGAACATAAAAGAGGATTACTCAGCGCTGGATTAACTCTGTGTGGCAAGACTGGGCACAAATGATAGGAAATATTATACTCTACATTGTGACATCAAAAAAATATTTTTTTTTTGGGGTTTACATCCACTTTAATTAATTTATAAGGTTTGTGTTTTTATTTTATCTCCTAGGTCAGTGATGGCGAACCTTGGCACTCCAGATGTTTTGGAACTACATTTCCCATGATTCTAATGCACTCTGCAGTGTAGTTGAGCATCATGGGAAATGTAATTCCAAAAACATCTGAAGTGCTAAGGTTTGCCATCACTGCCCTAGGTTATCATAGTGCCATGTGTTTGTGATGGACTGAAATAAATATCCATCATTGTTTAATGTTCTCAGCATACATTTGTTTGAGGTGTTTTCTATTCATCATTGAGCTTAAATAACAAGACACACATATTTTACTGAACATATTTTTTTTTTTTTTTTTTAGACATCTTGAAAAAGATTATTACTTTTTAACATAAAACTTTTTATTTTTTGCTTACAAAACAAATACTAGGGTTGTCCCGATACCGATACTATACTCGGTATCCGGACCGATACCGAGTATTTGCGGGAGTACTTGTACTCCCGCAAATACCCCCGATACCGAAATAGAATACTCGCCCCCCCCCCCACCGCCGCCGCTATCGCCACTGCTACCGTCGTTACCGCCGCCGCAAAGGCGCCGCATACCGCTGTTAATCCCGGTACATGACAGCGGCGAGCATTACAAGCATTCGCTTGTATACTTGTAAAGCCGGCGCCGCCATGTATAGACACTCCCCCTCTCGTAATTGGCTGCAATATGTGGGGGGGACAAGGCTGGACAAGGCTGGAATATGTGGGGGACATACAATACTGCAATATGTGGGGGACATACAAGGCTGCAATATGTGGGGGACATACAAGGCTGCAATATGTGGGGGGGACAAGGCTGCAATATGTGGGGGACATACAAGGCTGCAATATGTGGGGGGGACAAGGCTGCAATATGTGGGGGACATACAAGACTGCAATATGTGGGGGACATACAAGGCTGCAATATGTGGGGGACATGTCTGCAATATGTGGGGGACATGTCTGCAATATGTGGGGGACATGTCTGCAATATGTGGGGGACATGTCTGCAATATGTGGGGGACATGTCTGAAATATGTGGGGACATGTCTGCAATATGTGGGGGACATGGCTGCATTTAGGGACACATTTAAAAAAGTATCGGTATTCGGTATCGGCGACTACTTGAAAAAAAGTATCGGTACTTGTAATCGGTCCTAAAAAAGTGGTATCGGGACAACCCTAACAAATACAATAATTTATTTTTTATCTTATCCCAAAAATACAAATTTTTTTTCTCCTTATTCCAAAAATACAATCACTTTTTTTTTTTTTTTTTTTTTACATTATTCAACAATTAACATCACTTTTTTTTTGTTTTTTTTTTTTTTTCTAAAAAAAACCTGTATAAAATTTTTTCATTTCCAAAATAAAAACAAAACAAATCAAAGCCTACCCAAATAATCAATTACATGTTTAATTTGTAGCTCCACCCCTTTTGTTTTTTCGATCACTTGTCTTGCAGTGACCCGGATGTCCTCTATTTTTTCCCTGCAGGACCATATTTCGGACAGCACGAACTAGGCAGCATCCCTGTCCATTGTCGCTGCACGACTTGCTCCTGAAATGTGGGTCAAAAAAAGGTATTAAAATTAGGAAGACCTACATCTAGATTACCTGTGTATGGGTGTTATCTTGAAACTTTACCAGATGTGGTGGCAGGGTCATCATCCCTCGGGGGTGGGGCTTGGAAGTTCCGTCCTGCCTTGCTGATTCCCTGCGCACTAGGAGATTGAAGATAGGGAAAAAAGAAAGGTAAAAGATTATAAAAGAGATATGACTGAGAAATAAAAATACAAGTACAGAGTATATAAACATGTGCAGAATCCACTGCTGAGCAGACTCTCCATTTTCAGTTTTTCAGTTTACTAAGCTTTTCACATCTACTTTTCTTTAGATACAAATCTACATTACAAAAGATCACAAGTGAAGTTCACATTACACCAAAAATGACACAAGATTCCTGTTTGGGGGACACATGAATTGGTCGTAGGAGTTTGTTCAAATTCTAAAAAATACAAAGACGTTTTTTTTGGTATAATATAGTGTTTATACACTCCATTTTGTCAATGCGAACTAGGCGCATGATGCAATTTAGCACGAAGATTGTCGTTTAGTAGGTCGAAAAACAACGAATGAACGACGACTTCCTCTGACCACTTTTTGTGCCCACAAACAAAGATACAGTACAACCTGAAATTAAAAGCACATGGCACAATTAACAAACACCACAAATGTGGCCACATAAAAAATACTTACTTTTTGCCCGACTCCAGCCTATGTGATGTTGATTGAGTTGTTCAGGCTCTCTTTTTTTTGAGGTCTGACCACCTCTTTCTCAATTGCTCTCTAGTCCTGCGTTGGCCAAATTGTTCATGCAGCCTCCTGATCACCTTCTCCATGATGTCGGCCTTCATCTTATTTGGATGCAGGTAAGGGCCATGCTTCCCATCATAATCCTCCCTTTGTAATATGGTGACCATCTCCACCATCTCCTGGAAGGCCATGTTTAAGGCCTTGTACCTCCGCCGGGATCATCCGGTTGGCTGGGCCTGGCCTGCCTGATGGCTTGAGCTTGCCATATTTGTCGCCATATTTCTCGACCATAAAACACACCCACAAAGAAAGATCGAGAAAGGGGCGTGGAAAAGACGAGACCGAACGTCAGGGGCGGGATCTCGTGCATCGTGTCACACGTTCGCGGCCGTTTAAAAGGGATCCCACGTCATTGCAATTGCCGTTCACAATCTGCGGAACAAGGCGGAAGAGACGATCGGATCATAAGACGGTACGTAGCTGGATTATGGACATTAATAATATTAGGGAACAGTGGATGATTGTGTGGGCTAGAAGATATGGGGGTTATTTACTTAAAGGAAAAGCCACTTTGCACTACAAGTGCACTTGGAAATGCAGTCGCTGTAGATCTTGAGGAGGACATGCAATGAAAATTAAAAACAGCATTTTAGCATGCACATCATTGGATGATAAAATCAGCAGAGCTTCCCCTCTTTTCTGATCTACCCCTCTCAGATTTATACAACGATACTTTCAGTGCAATTGAAGTGCAGAGTGTTTTTTTTCCTTTAATAAATAACCCCCATGGTGTTAAAAGCTAATTAGTAGTAGTGGCTTGACTGACACTAGGCTTTGGTTTTTGTTTTGTACATGCAGAAATAATGGAGGCCTTTAACCACTTAAGACCCGGACCAATACGCTGGTAAATGACCCAAGGTGTTTTTGCGATTCGGCACTGCGTCGCTTTAACAGACAATTGCGCGGTCGTGCGACGTGGCTCCCAAACAAAATTTGCGTCCTTTTCTTCCCACAAATAGAGCTTTCTTTTGGTGGTATTTGATCACCTCTGCGATTTTTATTTTTTGCGCTATATACAAAAATAGAGCGACATTTTTGAAAAAAAAACACTATTTTTTACTTTTTGTTTAAAAAAAAATCAAATAAACTAAATTTTAGTCAAACATTTAGGCCAAAATTTATTTAGCCACATGTCTTTAGTAAAAAAAAAAATCGCAAGAAAAAAAAATAGCTACCTAGCGGGAACAGCGACACTAATACAGCGATCAGAAAAATGATCGCTTAGTGACGCTGGCAATAGGGAGTGAAAGGGTTAACTAGGGCGGTGATCAGGGGTTAAAACTTTATTAGGGGGGGTGGGGGGGCTATCCTGAACCTAACACTAACTGTTTTTTACACTGCCTGTCACACTGACACTAAATGCAGTGATTAGATCACTGCATTCAGTGACACTGTGACAGGGGGGTGGGGGGGGGCGATCACAAGGGGTTAATTTGCCTATGTGAGTGTGTGTCAGTGTTGTGTTGGTGCACACTTACTTGTGATGTCTTCTCTCATCAGCAGCGCTGATGAGAGAATACATCATTTCCTCCTTCCTGTGTAAACACAGGAGGAGGAAGTGACAGGTTGGGAGCGCGCTCCCATTGGCTGGGAGCAATCGCAGGGGGGGGGTATTCGCCGACATCCGCCCCCAGATCCCGGATCGCTCCCGGAGCCAGGGGGACCCCCGGACGCCTCGGAGGGGGTCCCGATGGGACCCCCGAACCGCACTTAGGCGGGGACGTAAATTTACGCCCTTGTGCCTGTACGTGCCATTCTGTGGCCGTATATGTGCGTGCGGGGGTCCTTAAGTGGTTAAGGAACCCGATTTTCTAACTGAATTTATCCAGAGATGGAAGGAACATCCAGTGCTCTGGCAATCAAAAAGCGAAATCAATAAAAACAAAGATGCCCGGAAGAAAGCAAAGGAGGCCCTGCTTGGATTTGTAAAGACAAGGGTCCCCAATGCAACATTGGAGACTGTGAAGGCAAAAATCAATTCGCTTCGGGGCACCTACAGGACCCAACGGGGCACAAGTCCTGGCCTCGATGAGATCTGGGGCTGCAGCTGACAGCATCTACAAGCCAAACCTGTGGTACTATGGTCAGCTGCAGTTCCTGGATGATCACATTGAGTCCAGGCCATCCCTGTCTACCCTTCCCCCAAGGAGGCAGTCCAGGCTTCCCTGCTCCTCCAGTGTTCCCTGCAGTCAGCCCTCCAGTGTTCCCTGCAGTCAGCCCTCCAGTGTTCCCTGCAGTCAGCCCTCCAGTGTTCCCTGTAGGCAAGAACAGGCAACCTCAGAGGAAGAGCCTGAGTTATTACTGGAGGACCCTGATTTTGACCCATGGAGCCAGGTATTGCATTTTCATATTCATTTTTAAAATGCAAAGTATAATAATGATGAGTAATTAATGTTACAAGTGATCGAAATTATATAAATGATTTCCCAAAAAATTAGGGACATATCACTAGGCAATAGTGGAAAAACAGAATGGGGATAAGATACATAAATGCAGAGGTCATAATGAATGTGTGTGATTTTCTGGTACGCCATTAGGTACACCATACAGTGGCCGCAGATGTTAAACACCCTTTTTGGCCATTAACATTTTGTCCACCCCAAAGTAAAAAAACGGTTGGGTAAAGGCCCCCTACTTGGGAATTTCAGACAGCATCAACCCCCCCCCCCCCCCGCCCCCAGCTCCAGGGGCCACATATATAAAGCTGTGTAAGGGCCACATAATTAGGGATGGAGGGCCTGTGGTAAATATATTTTAGCATTCAATTATGATATGTCATTAAGTTAAAAATGTGTGTGATGAATGAAGCCAAAAAATAAACTATGTCCCTTTTTTATTATACACAGGCAGAGCAAAGCCAGGAGGAGGCAGGCCCCACAGGGAGCCAGGGGAGGCAGGCCCCGCAGGGAGCCAGGGGGAGGCAGGCCCCGCAGGGAGCCAGGGGGAGGCAGGCCCCGCAGGGAGCCAGGGGGAGGCAGGCCACGCAGGGAGCCAGGGGGAGGCAGGCCCCGCAGGGAGCCAGGGGGAGGCAGGCCCCGCAGGGAGCCAGGGGGAGGCAGGCCCCGCAGGGAGCCAGGAAGAGGCAGGCCCCACTGGGAGCCAGGAGGTGGCAGGCCCCAGTGGGAGACAGGAGTCACGCCAGCGTGATTGCATCTCCCAAATCCCTCCTATCCGGAATCCAGCAAAAAGGGCCAGAAGGCTGATGCAAATGGAGGAGGAGACCCAGGCCATGCTCCGTGAAGCAACTTTGGCCATCAGAGAGCCGCCCTGTGAAGAAGAGGGATTTGCAGCGCTCATCGCAGCCAAGCTTAAAAATCTTGAGCTGGGCCAGCGTGTGCACTGCGAATCCATCATATTCCAAGCCATAAGCATGGCCACACTGGACAGCTCAATGACGATATTGACATTGGGCGGATTGGCACTCCTGTCGTTACTGCGCTTCCTGGTCCTGCTCCTTCTCCTGCTTCTGCTCCTTCTCCTGCTCCTTCTCCTGCTCCTCCTCTTCCTGAGCCTGCTCTGGCTCCTGCCACAACATCGGCACCAGGAACACAGCCCCTGAGGACTCAGGCTGCAGGGAAGACTGCAGGGAAGACTGCAGGGAAGACTGCAGGGAAGACTGCAGGGAGGAAGAAGTGAGGAGATGGTGCCCCCGAAGCGAATTGGTTTTTGCCTTCACAGCCTTCATTGTTTACTTGGTGGACCCTTGTGTTTACAGCTTCAAGCAGAGTCTCCTTTGTTTTTTTCCTGGCTTCTTTGTTTTTATTTGGATTTGCTTTTTGTTTGACAGATGCTTCTAATTTTTATTTATTTACCTTTTAAACCTGAATAAAGGTATATTTTTGTTGGTTTTCAAATTTTGACCATGTGTATTTTTGACAAAGAAATATAGAGATTGTTATAGTGAGTAGGCAGACACATTTAAAATTACATTAAACAAGGAACACCAACCTCCTTGTGGGTAATTAAAAAAAAAAAAAAAAAAAAGTTGTTGTGGTCACTTCATACCCTCCAAAATTAAAAAAAAAAAAATTGTAGTTCAAAACATCTGTTAAAAGATATTACCCCAAAATAATTACATGTGTCCAAAAAAACAAACAAACAAAAAAAAAGGGCCCAAACAAATAATAAAGTCAAAAGGTGGACAGAAATAATGTCAAACAAGATGAGCCACAACAAACTAGGAGTTTAGGGTAGCTTGGAAATGCTTTGAAAAGCATTGTGGCAAATGCAGCGCATTGTTTTTCTTCATTAGTTTTTAAAATAACGAATGTGCTTAATCCATTCTAAACAGTAGTTTTACCAGAACGAGCTCTCCCATCTCAGCTTGCACCTTATGGACATTATCTACACTGTGTTTTTTTTTTATTTATTTTTTTTTTTCATTTTTATGTAATTTTAGTGTGAATGTATCTATTTATGGTAGCATATGTCACATGATGATGCCATTTTAAGGTTTAAGATTTTTTTTTCTCAGATCTATTTTGTGGTACACTTTTCACAGTATTTGGACATTTTATTAGTCCATCGTTCATACTGTCGCAGCTGACTATTTATATTTTATTGTTCCTATTGTGACCATTCACTTATTGCCTTTAAAGTGTACCTGTCACGTGAGCACATTTTCACTTTATCACCTATTTATGCACAGTGTAGCACTACTTCTATATTTATATCTATACTTGTGTTCATATAAATGCTTGCAAACATTTTCATTCAACAAAGTGTGTCAGAGGGGCTGAGTTTGTTTACAGAGTCGAGACAGAGAACCCAATCACTTGTCTTGCAGTGACCCGGATGACCTCTATTTTTTCCCTGCAGGACCATATTTCGGACAGCACGAACTAGGCAGCATCCCTGTCCATTGTCGCTGCACGACTTGCTCCTGAAATGTGGGTCAAAAAAAGGTATTAAAATTAGGAAGACCTACATCTAGATTACCTGTGTATGGGAGTTATCTTGAAACTTTACCGGATGTGGTGGCAGGGTCATCATCCCTCGGGGGTGGGGCTTGGGAAGTTCCGTCCTGCCTTGCTGATTCCCTGCGCACTAGGAGATTGAAGATAGGGAAAAAAGAAAGGTTAAAAGATTATAAAGAGATATGACTGAGAAATAAAAATACAAGTACAGAGTATATAAACATGTGCAGAATCCACTGCTGAGCAGACTCTCCATTTTCAGTTTTTCAGTTTACTAAGCTTTTCACATCTACTTTTCTTTAGGTACAAATCTACATTACAAAAGATCACAAGTGAAGTCACATTACACCAAAAATGACACAAGATTCCTGTTTGGGGACACATGAATTGGTCGTAGGAGTTTGTTCAAATTCTAAAAAATACAAAGACTTTTTTTGGTATAATATAGTAGTTTATACACTCCATTTTGTCAATGCGAACTAGGCGCATGATGCAATTTAGCACGAAGATTGTCGTTTAGTAGGTCGAAAAACAACGAATGAACGACGACTCCTCTGACCACTTTTTGTGCCCACAAACAAAGATACAGTACAACCTGAAATTAAAAGCACATGGCACAATTAACAAACACCACAAATGTGGCCACATAAAAAATACTTACTTTTTGCCCGACTCAGCCTATTGATTTGATTGAGTTGTTCAGGCTCTCTTTTTTTGTGGTCTGACCACCTCTTTCTCAATTGCTCTCTAGTCCTGCGTTGGCCAAATTGTTCATGCAGCCTCCTGATCACCTTCTCCATGATGTCGGCCTTCACCTTATTTGGATGCAGGTAAGGGCCATGCTTCCCATCATAATCCTCCCTTTGTAATATGGTGACCATCTCCACCATCTCCTGGAAGGCCATGTTTAAGGCCTTGTACCTCCGCCGGGATCGTCCGGTTGGCTGGGCCTGGCCTGCCTGATGGCTTGAGCTTGCCATATTTGTCGCCATATTTCTCGACCATAAAACACACACCACAAAGAAAGATCGAGAAAGGGGCGTGGAAAAGACGAGACCGAACGTCAGGGGCGGGATCTCGTGCATCGTGTCACACGTTCGCCGCCGTTTTAAAGGGATCCCACGTCATTGCAAGCGCCGTTCACAATCTGCGGAACAAGGCGGAAGAGACGATCGGATCATAAGACGGTACGTAGCTGGATTATGGACATTAATAATATTAGGGAACAGTGGATGATTGTGTGGGCTAGAAGATATGGGGGGTTATTTACTTAAAGGAAAAGCCACTTTGCACTACAAGTGCACTTGGAAATGCAGTCGCTGTAGATCTTGAGGAGGACATGCAATGAAAATTAAAAACAGCATTTTAGCATGCACATCATTGGATGATAAAATCAGCAGAGCTTCCCCTCTTTTCTGATCTACCCCTCTCAGATTTATACAACGATACTTTCAGTGCAATTGAAGTGCAGAGTGTATTTTCCTTTAATAAAATAACCCCCATGGTGTTAAAAGCTAATTAGTAGTAGTGGCTTGACTAACACTAGGCTTTTGGTTTTTGTTTTGTACAATGCAGAAATAATGGAGGCCTTTAAGGAACCCGATTTTCTAACTGAATTTATCCAGAGATGGAAGGAACATCCAGTGCTCTGGCAATCAAAAAGCAAAATCAATAAAAACAAAGATGCCCGGAAGAAAGCAAAGGAGGCCCTGCTTGAATTTGTAAAGACAAGGGTCCCCAATGCAACATTGGAGACCGTGAAGGCAAAAATCAATTCGCTTCGGGGCACCTACAGGACCCAACGGGCACAAGTCCTGGCCTCGATGAGAGATCTGGGGCTGCAGCTGACAGCATCTACAAGCCAAACCTGTGGGTACTATGGTCAGCTGCAGTTCCTGGATGATCACATTGAGTCCAGGCCATCCCTGTCTACCCTTCCCCCAAGGAGGCAGTCCAGGCTTCCCTGCTCCTCCAGTGTTCCCTGCAGTCAGCCCTCCAGTGTTCCCTGTAGGCAAGAACAGGCAACCTCAGAGGAAGAGCCTGAGTTATTACTGGAGGACCCTGATTTTGACCCATGGAGCCAGGTATTGCATTTTCATATTCATTTTTAAAATGCAAAGTATAATAATGATGAGTAATTAATGTTACAAGTGATCGAAATTATATAAATGATTTCCCAAAAAATTAGGGACATATCACTAGGCAATAGTGGAAAAACAGAATGGGGATAAGATACATAAATGCAGAGGTCATAATGAATGTGTGTGATTTTCTGGTACGCCATTAGGTACACCATACAGTGGCCGCAGATGTTAAACACCCTTTTTGGCCATTAACATTTTGTCCACCCCAAAGTAAAAAAACGGTTGGGTAAAGGCCCCCTACTTGGAAATTTCAGACAGCACAACCCATCAACCCCACCCCCCCGCCCCCAGCTCCAGGGGCCACATATCTAAAGCTGTGTAAGGGGCCACATAATTAGATGGATGGAGGGCCTGCGGTAAATATATTTTAGCATTCAATTATGATATGTCATTAAGTTAAAAATGTGTGATGATGAATGAAGCCAAAAAAATAAACTATGTCCCTTTTTTATTATACACAGGCAGAGCAAAGCCAGGAGGAGGCAGGCCCCACAGGGAGCCAGGGGAGGCAGGCCCCGCAGGGAGCCAGGGGGAGGCAGGCCCCGCAGGGAGCCAGGGGGAGGCAGGCCCCGCAGGGAGCCAGGAAGAGGCAGGCCCCACTGGGAGCCAGGAGGTGGCAGGCCCCAGTGGGAGACAGGAGTCACGCCAGCGTGATTGCATCTCCCAAATCCCTCCTATCCGGAATCCAGCAAAAAGGGCCAGAAGGCTGATGCAAATGGAGGAGAGAGACCCAGGCCATGCTCCGTGAAGCAACTTTGGCCATCAGAGAGCCGCCCTGTGAAGAAGAGGGATTTGCAGCGCTCATCGCAGCCAAGCTTAAAAATCTTGAGCTGGGCCAGCGTGTGCGCGCTGTGAATCCATCATATTCCAGGCCATAAGCATGGCCACACTAGGACAGCTCAATGACGATATTGGCATTGGGGCGGATTGGCACTCCTGTCGTTACTGCGCTTCCTGGTCCTGCTCCTTCTCCTGCTTCTGCTCCTTCTCCTGCTCCTTCTCCTGCTCCTCCTCTTCCTGAGCCTGCTCTGGCTCCTACCACAACAATCGGCTCCAGGAACACAGCCCCTGAGGGCCCGACAAAGACTCGGGCTGCAGGGAAGACTGCAGGGAAGACTGCAGGGAAGACTGCAGGGAGGAAAAAGTGAGGAGAGATGGTGCCCCGAAGCGAATTGGTTTTTGCCTTCACAGCCTTCATTGTTTACTTGGTGGACCCTTGTGTTTACAGCTTCAAGCAGAGTCTCCTTTGTTTTTTTCCTGGCTTCTTTGTTTTTATTTGGATTTGCTTTTTGTTTGACAGATGCTTCTAATTTTTTATTTATTTACCTTTTAAACCTGAATAAAGGTATATTTTTGTTGGTTTTCAAATTTTGACCATGTGTATTTTTGACAAAGAAATATAGAGATTGTTATAGTGAGTAGGCAGACACATTTAAAATTACATTAAACAAAGGAACACCAACCTCCTTGTGGGTAATTAAAAAAATAAAAAATAAATAAGTTGTTGTGGTCACTTCACACCCTCCAAAATCCAAAAAAAAAAAATTGTAGTTCAAAACATCTGTTAAAAGATATTACCCCAAAATAATTACATGTGTCCAAAAAAAAACAAACAAACAAAAAAAAAAAGGGCCCAAACAAGTCAAAAGGTGGACAGACATATGTCAAACAAGATGAGCCACAACAAACTAGGAGTTTAGGGTAGCTTGGAAATGCTTTGAAAAGCATTGTGGCAAATGCAGCGCATTGTTTTCTTCATTAGTTTTAAAATAACGAATGTGCTTAATCCATTCTAAACAGTAGTTTTACCAGAACGAGCTCTCCCATCTCAGAAATTGCTTCTGAGCACGCGTGGGTTTAAAACGTCATTTTCTATGTCGTTTTGCCCACACACTCATGTTTTATGACACAAAAAAACGACGTTTTGAAAAACGACACAAAAAAATTCAAGCATGTTGGAATTTTTTTTTGGTCGGTTTTTTTCATCATCGCAAAAAGTGATCCTGTGTACGCGGCATTAAAGGTGGGGTACTGCAGCAAGCACTGAAGATAGTATCAAGACCCAGGTAAGTATAAATGCATAAATAGGTGATAAAGTGAAAATGTGCTCACGTGACAGGTACACTTGAAAGGGATGATTAAAGGGGACTTTGATGCCAAAGTAAAGTACCAACGGAGCCTGAGACGTCAGGAGCCACCAGGAGATTGAAAGACACACTCATACACTGTTACCTTACAGCGGTAAGGTAAGGGGACATCTATACCCTAAGTTGCACGGAGAACCAGCAACCTATCAGTAGCACTCCATACCAGAGATTGACTACTAGCACCAGCACCTTCACCCTGATTACTGTGCACACACAGCCATCCACCCAGCTTGCACCTTATGGACATTATCTACACTGTGTTTTTTTTTTTATTATTTTTTTTTTCATTTTTATGTAATTTTAGTGTGAATGTATCTATTTATGGTAGCATATGTCACATGATGATGCCATTTTAAGGTTTAAGATTTTTTTTCTCACATCTATTTTGTGGTACACTTTTCACAGTATTTGGACATTTTATTAGTCCATCGTCCATCATACTGTCGCAGCTGACTATTTATATTTTATGTGTTTCCTATTGTGACCATTCACTTATTGCCTTTAAAAGTGTACCTGTCCACGTGAGCACATTTTCACTTTATCACCTATTTATGCACAACGTAGCACTACTTCTATATTTATATCTATACTTGTGTTCATATAAATGCTTGCAAACATTTTCATTCAACAAAGTGTGTCAGAGGGGCTGAGTTTGTTTACAGAGTCGAGACAGAGAACCCAATCAACCAAGCAGGCTCTTGCAGGGGTGTCTCTTTATATATAGTAGGGCTTATGGATTGACACAATAGAACAATCAGGCATATTATGGTATTTTATGTGAGTGTAATTTAATCTTATCTGGCTTTAGAAGAACTTTCTAATCTTCACTGTCCTCTTGGGGCTTATGACATTAGGAATAACTATACTGACTGCACCAGCTGTAGAATTGCAGACCATTCCTCCCACATCATGACTTTTCACACTGCAGAGCCCATGAACATCCCTTACTTACTATACCTTTATGTCTTATCAATATGCAATCCAATTAAATTACATCTTCTTCTTTTATCATGTCAACCACATGTTATCTGTATGAAACACCTGGGTCTTAGTGGTCAACACTCTTGCCTTGTAGCATTGGAGTCCTCAGTTAAAATACCAACCTGAACACTGCCTACACAAAGATTGCATGTTCTTCCTGTGCTTATATGTTTTTTTGGGGGGTCTCTCTAGTGGCAGACCAGGGCTGCAGTTAGGGTATATGTAAAGAATCTTACGCTGCTTGCTTCACAGTCATAAGCCTCGTACAACACGATCGGAACATCAAACAAACTTTTCCTTGAATTTTTGTCCGAAGGGAGTTGTCCGGTCACACCCATAGCATACACACGCTCTGACTTTTTCGGCAACAAACACGAACGTAGTGACGTTGTCAACGTACTGACGAGAGTTTAAAAGAGGAAGTTCAATTCTCCCGGCATCACCCTTTGGGCTCCTTCTGCTAATCGAGAATTAGTAGAGGTTTTGTCTGTGTGCGTTTACGATTTTCAGTTTCGTGCAATTTTTGTTTGTTTCTGAACGTCCGTTTCGTCAAGCAGACATGTTGCGCAATGGGGTTGTGCTAACTTGACCCACAAAAAAAATATAGAAATATGTTTGATTCATATAAACAAAAATACACTAATCCAAAGACATTTGTTTTTACTCCGTCAGTTTCGCCAGCAAAGCAGCTTTTAGTATTATCACATTATAAAGAAGAAGAAGAGAAGAAGAAGAGAATGTGCGCTGCTTTTCATTATTTCAGAACTTGCCGCGTTACGAATGTGCTCTTTCAAATACGAACGCTAGTTTTACCAGACAGAACTCTTCCGGGTGGTCTTTGCTTCTGAGCATGCCCATTTGTACTTTTGTCCAAAAGTCCGATTGCTTGCTGTAAAACACGGTCAGACTAGGCACCATCGGAATCTTGTTAACGTAAAGT